>JASEVX010000005.1:92146045-92883204 GCA_031761405.1 Serripes groenlandicus | reverse complement strand
CATCTGCAGGTAATCATCCGACAAATAGCAAATCACTATCTTGTGGTTTACATACCTGTACTTTGGGAAATACCCCAAAGTCATAACAGGCTCGCCCTGTCTTTCTGTCACTTCAATAAAGTTGTTGTGACTCAACGTTCTTCTTCTTCTTCTTCTTCCATTAATTGGATGAAAAATCTATGTGGGAGGAAGCCAGTTGCCATGGAAAAATGTTGTGTGGACTAATTGTACAAGGAAGCCTAAACAGAACATGGATAGATGTATTAGATGTAGCGATACAATATGTTTGAAATGCTGTTAAACCAAAATAAATGAACCCCTTTCATGTTGTATAATTGAGGTTTATATTTCTGATATATTTATACTTAACCCCCCCTTTCCCACCTTTCTCATTTTTGATGCATCTGCAGACGATGATTTATAAAAACATAGGGACATAGGGATTAGGGAGTAATTGCTCATTTGCCAAAATATTAACCGTTTCCCTCATATGAAAATTCTGCAGCAGACGACTTTGAACATATTTTGTCAAAAAACAGAAAATTTCTATAATTGAATGGATGACCTATGACGAAAAGTGGAAAACATACTGCTGCAGAAATGCCATATGATGGAAAGGGTTAATCCAAAGGTTTTTCCTTTTATACTGTGATTGTAAGGATAAAGAGAAATCATGAATGATCATCATGATACATCAAAATTCACATCCTGGTTTCAGTCTAAATGTTCATTGGGTGCGAGGGATCTGGTGATTCAGTCTAAATATTCATTGGATACGAGGATCTGGTGATTCAGTCTAATTATTCATTGGGTACGAGGGATCTGGTGATTCAGTCCTAACCCTTTCAATGATACAGCAAAGCCCAGGTATCAAAGGAGGTAGCGATGCAGGCTATCAATTCAGGGGTTGTGAGTTTGAACCTCAACTTGGCCATCATTCTTTCTGACATTTGATAAATTTCAATGCGACAAGCGTCATTGGACTTCTTCTATCAATGGGCTAACACTTTTTGTTGGAAAGAATGTTATGTGGAGTGCTGGTGTGAGAAAGCCAGGAAACCCATGATAAGGTGAACTGGCCTCCACAATGTGATTAAAAAATTGTTGAGAACAGTGTTAAACTCAAATATTGATACAGATATTTTTTGACACATCGGAGCAAACAAAATTTCACAAAAAAAATGAAAAATTAAGGAAAAGCTCATTATTTTTTCCTTCTTTTGTATGTTTCCTTTTTTGAAATATAGACATGAAGAAAAAAGAAACTGACATTCTGCTTATGATAATTGAAACCTAAGATTCAATTGTACAACTGTGTAACACAGGCAGGTCTCACATGAAGGTTTTATTACCGTAACAAATTGAACCATTCATGTTGAATAACAACTTAATTGAAGGTGGTATGGAGGAATGATTGTGCCCTTGATAGGGTAGAGCTATTGCCAGAAATACAGGGAACACAATATTTCCGTTATATCACTGCAGCCAGTTCACTTAACATGTCATGTAAAGTGAACTGGCCACCAGGCCTCTTGAAAATCGAACATTTGCTGGTCTGGACAGATTTTTAATCATAAAACTTGTAAAAAAATCAGTCCAGATATTTTCATAAGACATATACTGCTACATATACTGCTAACACCTACGCTATATGTCACTTTGTAAACGAGAACACAATTGTCTGTAAACCTTCGAGTCACTTGCCGCGACATAAACAAGATTATCGATCCAATTAACTTTGACAATCGTGTACTCTGATAGACATGGCATGGGTAATGGTTTTGTGCATCTTATTGGCTGTCAGGGTTTTATGGAACTTTAATAAACTTGCATAGGTCACGTGACCTTTGTAACCTTTCAAAGATGGCGACAGTGGCTTGGAAAAAGAGATATTTACGAAACATATTATAACAAATAAATTATGTCAGAAATACTTCAATCATGGTAATTCCAAAATAACAAAGACATTTTTTTAAGTAAAAGGTTTAATTTAATGTAGACAAAACAATGTTTACCGTACAAACAGAACAGTAAATAAGAGAATTGTATGTTCTGTGCAAGACCAATCATTTTGTAGTAAGTACTATATTGGAGGAAGAGTCGAACATTTTTAAGTACAAACGTTTTTTAAAACATGTAAACATGCGTGGTAATGTTTGTCTGCAAATTTTGGATAATCATGATTTGTAAAGAACTTCTACATTGACTTTATCGAGCGATGACACTGTTATGCAAGGTAACCTGAAATAAACATGAAATTTGTGTATATTTTTAGCTCACCTGTGCAGGAAGTGCAAGATCACATTTTCTGGTATACTTACATAAAAGTCTATCATTGTTTTCCATTCTTGTAAGCATTATTTATGTATATATTGAAGCATCTTAAAACAACATGCTAAGTTGAATAACCCGACTGTTAAATCTAATTAAATACATCTCTTGCTAAATGGTGTAAAACATTTTAAAATAAAATTTAACCCTTTCCCTCATACGGCAATTCTGCAGCAGACGACTTTGAACGTATTTCGTTAAAACATAGAAAATCTCCATAATTGAATGGATAACCTATGACAAAAAGTGGAAAACATTGTGGCAAAAGGAGAAATTGCACGTTTTGTGCAATTTCTTCTTTTGTCACTATGTTTTCAAAAAGCCGTCTGCTGCAGAGGCGTCAGAAAGCGTCTATATGAGGGAAAGGGTTAATTGAGTGTAACATTAACCCTCACCCTCATTCATATGGAATCAATATTTGACAACTTCTAATACAGAGAAAAAAAAAAGAAAAAACATTTACAAAATAAAATCCTGGTAACGGAAACTTCTCCCGGCTGTAGCTTTTCCGGGGACTCTTACTAAAATCCACGGAAAATCCCCGGAGTATTCGGACAACTTTCCAGGGATACTTTTGGATAATCTGACACTTCACATGGAGTCCAGTACATTTAAGTGGACAACCCAGAAATTCCATGGAAAAACCCGTAACGGTTCCATGGACACGCTGGAAAGATTCCGTGGACACCCTGGAATGGTTCAGTGGACCCCGGAGTATTTGGACCATTTCCAGCATTTCCGCATCTTAACATTAAATTCCTTGTTATTTTCCATGGTTTTTCCATGGTTTTCCTGTATTTTCCGTGTATTTTTGTATTTTCTGTTAAGAGTCCCCGAAAAAGCTAAATCCAGGTTTTTTTCAGAATGTTTTTGAACATCTCCAAACTATGCTACATACATAATTATAATGTTAATATGAGATAAAGGGTGAACCCTTCCCACATGTACATGCAATTTTATCTGCAGATTGAGACTTTTGAATACATTGTAGCAAAAGGATATTTTTTTCATAGTGAGCAATTTCTCGTTTTGACACAGTTTTGACACAGTGCATGTTTACATTTATCAACAATTCCACTTTCATTTAAAGTGATTTTCTATATGTTTTCAAGTCATCTGCTGCAGATCTGTTTTATGTGTGAAGGGGCTTATCTTTCCTTTGTACATAAATTTTGTATTGGTAAATATATCCATCATCCAATTAAGTTTTTCAAGTGCATACTAATGAATGCTGACTTGTTTAACCCTTCCACTTATTGATGCATTTTGATGCATCTGCAGTAACGAAAATGTAGTGGCAAGAGAAGAAATTTTTCATAATAAACAATTCAACCTTTTGCTACAATGTTTTCACCTGTATGCAATAATTATCTCGTTTTTCTCAAAGAGATTTTCAAGGAGATTTTCAATATATTGTTCTTCATTGAACAAATTGTCTCTGACAAAATCAATGATAGGGAAATCTATTTCAAGAAATCATGCAGCAGGATTATTTGATCTCAATTAACCCTTTCCCATATATGACAAATCTCCAGTAGATGACTGAAAACATCAAGACAAAAGCATGGAAATTCTCAAAAAACAAAAACATTATTGAATAGGGTTGAACATAATGTGGGAAAAGGAGAAATTGCTCAAGATGAGCAATTTCTCCTTTTGCTACGATATTTTCAAAAGTTGTCTGCTGCAGTTGTGTTAAAATGTATCTGCAAGAGGGAAAAGGTTATCAATAAAAAAACAAATAACCTGTGGATGGTTATCTTTTATCTCATTTATATTATAAACCCTTGCATTTAGAATGAAGTGTTTATAATTATATAATGTCAAATTTATAATCCATGAAATGCATATGAACTTATTAAGAGTTTGTATCAAAACTGTTGTATCAGGTATGAGACTGACAAAACCAGGTATAAAGATTCAAAATATCAGGCAAACTGATGATAAGGTTAGTGTTTAATTTGCTTTATAAAACCATTTCCTACACGCAGATGCATTTTACGCATCTGCAGCAGATGAATTATTTTCTGGGAAAAGGCAATTTCTCCTTTAACCACAATGTTTTCCACTCTTATTTATTAACCCTCTCCCTCATACGACAATTCTGCAGCAGACGACTAAACAAATTTTGTCAAAAAATAGAAAATCTCTATGATTGAATGGATAACCTATGACTAAAAGTGGAAAACATTGTGGCAAAAGAAGAAATTGCTCGTTTTGAGCAATTTCTTCTTTTGTCACTATGTTTTCAAAAAGCTGTCTGCTGCAGAGGCGTCAGAAAGCGTCTATATGAGGGAAAGGGTTAAAGAATTTTACGTTGATTGATAGAGATTGTAGAGGTTTTCAAAGTTGTCTGCTGCATAGTTGATGTATGTTACGGAAAGGTTTATTATATTCCCCCATTTACTTGTGAATAGATGGCTGCTGATAAAAGAAATGTTTCAGTTTAAATTTAGCTAAATGCCATAGAAATGATAGTAGTAGCAACTTTCAGGTAGTGCTTTTCATTTCTATAGAAACACTGATCAATCTGACTAAAGTACACAATCTGACCAAATGTAAGATCTGATGGCGATCCATTCGAATTCATCTTCTTGTTTTATCGGATTTCCAATATCACTATTTTTATTTGAACCAATCAGAGGACACGTTTCAACAAACGTTTGGCTTAACCTTCAAAATGGTGTCAATTGACGAAGTTGGGCAAATTTAAAATAGACCATTTAAAACCAGAGCAAAGAACACTTTTCGATGCTATATGGTCAGGGAAAGACTGTATCAGTGTTTTGCCTCATTTCCACATTTGTAGCCATGATGCAGTTGTCATAAGAACTATACACACATGTATTTTAATCACTATGCGAAAATTGGGATCCCATGCTAAATATAGAATTTTTTGGTAAATATAGACTTTTACTTTCACTTTCAAAAACGTGAAAGCAAGGTTCTGATTGGCTGGCGGAAAGGTCATCTGAACGTGACCCTCTATCGGTTGTCCTCAGATCCTATGCGTAGCGTTAATAGGAGATAATTTTAATGAGATTGAAACACTGATATAACTGGAAAAAATGTTGAAAGAGGCTATAAACAACTTTCAAACAAACACTGTTGTCATGTAAACTTATGGGTAGTGTTGATAATTTTCCCAGAACTGTTATTGCTCAGAAGATTAACTGATGGAATCCGCTGTGGCAGAGTGGTTAGCTTTGGGGATCTGGCTCTGGGTGTCCTGGCTTCAATACCCAGTTGTGGCAGTCATGATCTAGCTTAGTACTAGTTTGTTTACCCAGGGATCATGAATAAGTCAACTGTCGCTGTGATTTAACAGGAATAATGTTGAAAACTCAAGTAAAATCCAAATAAAACAGAGATTTGCTGCCCCTTTAGGTGTTTTTAACCCTTTCCCTCATACAACAATTCTGCAGCAGACGACTTTGAACATATTTTGTCAAATAATGGAAAATCTCTATAATTGAATGGATAACCTATGAATAAAAGTGGAAAACATTGTTGCAAAAGGAGAAATTGCTCGTTTTGAGCAATTTCTTCTTTTGTAACTATGTTTTCAAAAAGTCGTCTGCTGCAGAGGCGTCAGAAAGCGTCTATATGAGGGAAAGGGTTAAAAATTATCAAAAGTTGGAGAACATTTCAGTGCTGTTATAAATATTTTTTTTCTCCACAAACGTAAAGCCTTTCCCACATGCCCTAAACTTGCAGCGGATGACCTTGTATTCATCTAGACGAAAATATGGAAATTATCTATAATGAAAAGCATGGTTATTGAATGGAAGTGAAAGCATTATGGCAAAAGAAGACATTGCATCTCATTATGAAACTACAGATTTAGCAGATGTTACATTTTTAGCTGGACTATTTGAAGAATATGAGAGCTATACTACTCACCCTTGCGTCGGCATCCATGTCACAACTTGGTTAAGGTTTTGCATGCAAGTACCTAAATACTACATGTATTACATTGAAACTGTTAACAACCCTACCCATCTATCACACCTATGTAGATTATCAAGTTAGATAACTCTATCCTATATTTTATGCAAGTTATGGCCCTTTTTTACTTAGAAATTCTGGTTAAAGTTTTGCATGCAACTAAATTAAGAGTCCGTATTTACTTGATGCATTGCATTGAAACTTTATACAACCCTACCCAGGCAGCTATCACACCCTTTAATTATAGAAATTACCTTAAATTGGTCTTGTCAGCCCAATAACTTTAGAAGCCTTTTTCCAGTCACCACCAAATTTGGTCAGAATGTTTATTGGCAAAACAACTCGGACAAGTTTGATTACCAGCCATATCGCTTCATTCACTGGAGAGTTATTGCCCATTAATTATAGAAATTATGTCAAATCGGTCTTGTCCAATCAATAACTTTTGAAGCCTTTATCCAATCATCACCAAATTTAGTCAGAATGTGTATGGGCATAATATATCGGACAAGTGCTATAATTAGCCATATCGCTTGAGTCATTTTATTTGATCATCACCAAATTTAGACAATATGTTGATGGGCAGAATATCTTGGTCAGGTTCGATAACTAACCACGTTATCTAAGTCACTCCACACTTATGTCCCTCGAAATGGCCAAAACTGTATTGACAGTGTCCGCTCTCTAAATTTCCCTGAAGTACAACCAATTATCATTATACTTGGTCTCAAAAAAACAAAACGGGCATATTTTGTGACATTTGGCACTCTTGTTTTACTTAGAAATTATGGTTAAAGGTTCGCGTGCAACTACATTAGAGTCCATATCTCAGTAACTTAAATAAGCAGTGGAATAGTTGAGCGGGCTGTCCTCCGACAGCTCTTGTTAAACTCAAAATGTTTCCTGAAAATGCACTTATGCAAATTCTCAATTGTTTGACACTGCACAACTGTTTACCCCTTTCTCACATTATAACATACAAAAAATTGCAGCAGATGACTGGTAAATAATCATGGTAAAAACATTGAATGAAAAGTCCAAACAAATTTTCCTTATGCCACATTGTTTCAAAAGCATTTAGGAAAGGGTTAGACTAAGCAAATTCTAGATAATCTGAGTTCTGTCTGTTCAATTGGTTTTGGATCATTTTTGCTTGACACTTATATCACAGGTTTAAAAAGAGAGCTGGGACAGAACAATATGTTATGCTATCAGTATTTTCAATTGTTATCACATAATAATCACTCATATTAAAACAGCTAGTTTGGGCTACACCTCTAGTGCCTTAACTCTTTCCCTCATACAACAATTCTGCAGCAGACGACTTTGAACATATTTTGTCAAAAAATAGAAAATCTCCATAATTGAATGGATAACCTATAACGAAAAGGGGAAAACATTGTGGCAAAAGGAGAAATTGCACGTTTTGTGCAATTTCTTCTTTTGTCACTATGTTTTCAAAAAGCCATCTGCTGCAGAGGCGTCAGAAAGCGTCTATATGAGGGAAAAGGTTAAATTTGAGTCTGTATACACATAGGCCAATTTTACTGTGTCAGTGTCAGTGAATACCTAGGGGAGACTGTACAGATTCATAGACTCATCTGAGGTTTTGCTATTTGTGATGTAAATAAAGCCTTTTCTGCTCTATTAACTAGTTCATGTATATTCTTGTTGCTCACTGAAGTATAAAGATTATGGTCCAATGAAAGTTTCATTACATATATACTATCAATAGGAGAATGTCAGTTTTATTTGTTAAAGACAGTTTGCTGTAGTAGTTTGCTTTCAGTTTGTACTGATTTTGGTGATATTTAATGCCCTTATTTTAAAAGGACAGTTGATTGTACATTTTTAAAGGTATTCATCTATGGCTTATTGAGGTATTTATCTATTCATTTATTCTTTCCACTCCACCATATCCTGTCTTGACCCTTTCCCACATACAACAAATCTGCAGTAGACAACTTTGAAAACGTCTAGCCAAAAACATGGCAAATCTATCAATGAAGGTAAATTTACTTTAATTAAAAACGATTTCAGCAATTTCTCCTTTTGTCACAATGTTTTCAAAAAGTCATCTGCTGCAGAGGCGTCAGAAAGGGATAAGCCTTTCCCACATACAACAAATCTGCAGCAGACCAGACGACTTGTAAACATTTATCTAAAAATGTCGAAAAATCTCTTTTATGAAAGTGTAATTATTAACCCTTTGCCTCATACGACAATTCTGCAGCAGACGTCTTTGAACATATTTTGTCAAAAAGTAGAAAATCTCTTTAATTGAATGGATAACCTATGACTAAAAGTGGAAAACATTGTGGCAAAAGGAGAAATTGCTCGTTTTGAGCAATTTCTTCTTTTGTCGCAATGTTTTCAAAACTCCGTCTGCTGCAGAGGCGTCAGAAAGCGTATATATGAGGGAAAGGGTTAATATAAGTTGAAAACCTTTTTGCAAAAGAAAAAAAAATGCTCAGAATGAGCAATTGCTCCTTTTGCCACAATGTTTTAAAGGTAGTCAGATGCAGATGCCTCAGAAATCATATGCAAATCATGAAAGGGAACAAAAAGAAAAGTACCTACTAGAAATGGGCAGCACATGATATTGAGGAAAAAGGAAGAGAAATTTATCAAGATAATCAAATTCAAACTTCTTGACAGTCCAACTCTTTTCTGTTTTTCGATCTTAGCCATTTCCCAACTGCAGACTTATTTCCATTCATCTGCAGCAGACACTTTTTGAAAACATTGTGGCAAAAGGAAAAATTACTCATAATGAACACATAAATGTCTCCTTAAATGGTCGCTATGTTTTCAACTCTTTTCAATAAATACACTTTAATTTATAGAGATTTGCGAAATACTGTGGAAAGTTATGTTTTAATGTTTGTAATTTCTGGACCCGGCCGGGTAGCTCAATTGGTAGCGTATCTGACTCGTGATCTGGAGGTCACGGGTTCGATACCCGGTTGCGGCGACATTCTTTCGGGCGATTTTTCCATTGCCTCTCACCTCTGATATATGTGAGAAAGTAGTCAGTGGCTTCGAAAGAATGTTGTGTAAGTACTGGTGTGGGAAAGCCAGGAAAACATGGGTAGGTGCACTGACCGCCGTGATATGACCAAAGCTGTTGAAAGCGGCGTTAAACTCCAAACAAACAAAATTGTAATTTCTGCTTAAAAATGGCAAAATATATTCATATAGTTCTCATCACTAGTGTCTTTGGGATATATAAGAAGTGATTCTAGTGCACAATGGGGACTCGGATATAGTTTTACATAGAAATATAATATTGTGAGAACTTAAACAATGTTATTTGATCCTACAATAGTTGGATGTTAAACCTTTCCAACATACAACAAATCTGCAGAAAATGACTGAAAACCTTTGGGCAAAAAATGGAAGATCTCTGTAAAAGAAAGTAACATTATTGAATAGAGGAGGAAACATTGGGGTAAAAGGAGAAATTGCTGTTTTTTGCCACAATGTTTTCCAAAGCCATCTGCTACAGAGGCCAATATGAGTCTGTATGGGGGATAAGGGTTTACCCTTTCCCTCATACGACAATTCTGCAGCAGACGACTTTGAACATATTTTGTCAAATAATGGAAAATCTCTATAATTGAATGGATAACCTATGACTAAAAGTGGAAAACATTGTGACAAAAGGAGAAATTGCACGTTTTGTGCAATTTCTTCTTTTGTCACTATGTTTTCAAAAAGCCGTCTGCTGCAGAGGCGTCAGAAAACAGCTATATGGGGGATAAGGGTTAATATTTGGTTAAGCTTGACCTTGAGGTCCCCTGTAGGAATGATGACCCTATGGTCAGAATTGGCCCTAAACTGGGGATTTGTAGTTTTACATAAATATATATATATATATATTGCAGATTTCAGATATATTCTCCTGAAATATTTAGTATAACATCTAAGTTAACCCATTACTTCACACAGACGACATTTGACACCTGCCATTGAACATGACTTTTGAAAACATTGAAATAAAAGGTGAAATTGCTCAAAACGAGCAATTTCACCTTTTATTGCAATATTTTCAACTCTTTCTCAATATAAATTTTCAGTTTTCTAGATTGTTGAAATCAGATCGTCTGTTGATTGAGAAGCAGATGACCTTTGAAAAGTCATGTGAAGTAATGGGTTAAGATACCAAAATTGATCAAATGTCTAATGGAATAATAATAGAGTTGATCCTAAAGCTCATACCAGAAGTGTAATTTTAACCCTGTTGTTTGGGAGATTCTAATGATGGTCTATGCGGTAAATTGTTGATACAAATGTCATCTGATATAAAATTAATGTTGTATTCTTACTTTCCTGCGTGTCAGTTAATATAGCTTCCTGTTTTGTATGCAGAATGTAAGTTAACCCTTTCTCTATTGAGATTCCCCTTTTTGAAAACTGCTGATTTTGCAACCTTTGAAAACATCAAAGACAAAGAAGAAACTGCTTTTCTCAATCATTCTCCTATTTCTTCAAGTCTTTCTACTGTTTTTTTAGGCTGATTTTAACCGTTTCCCCACCTGAAGAATCATTTTGACGTATTTGCAGTAGTCTACTTTTGAAAGCATTGTGAGCAATTTCTCCTCTAACACAAGGTTTTCAACACTATTCCAATGGCTTGGAGCAAGACTGGTCCAAGTTACTTTTTACAAATTGTTCAGGAGAAGCAAAAAACTGATTATCTTCTTAAATTATTGAATAAAGAAGATTAAGTAAAGCATATTTATACTTCAACCTTCGTTAATTTATGCTGTATATTTTTTGTTTACTTTAATATGTGTAAGTAGTGTTTTTATACGCCCGTTTTGAAAGAACGGATCGTATTATAGTTTAACCTGCGGCGTACGGGTGGGCGGGTGGTCGGCGTTCAGTATGTTGTCAGCTCAATAACTTCAGAAGCTTTTGTCCAATCATCACCAAATTTTGTCAGAATGTGTATTGGGATAATATCTCGGACAAGTTCGATAACTAGCCAAATCGCTTTAGTCAATCAAGAGTTATTGCCCTTTAATTATAGAAATTACCCAAAATTGGTCTTGTCAGCTCAATAACTTTAAAAGACTTTGTCCTATCATCACCAAATTCAGTCAGAATGTGTATTTGCATAATATCTCGGACAAGTTCGATAACTAGCCATATTGCTCCAGTCAATCGAGAGTTATTGCCCTTTAATTATAGAAATTACCTAAAATTAGTATTTTCAGCTCAATAACTTTAGAAGCCTTTATCCAATCATCACCAAATTTGGTCAGAATGTGTATTGGCGTAATATCTTGGGACAAGTTCAATAACTAGCCATATTGCTTCAGTCGATAGAGAGTTATTGCCCTTTAATTATAGAAATTACCTAAAATTGGTCTTGTCAGCTAAATAACTTGTAAAGCCTTTATCCGATCATCACCAAATTTAGACAATATGTTTATGGGCAAAATATCTTGGTCAGGTTTGATAACTTACAACGTTCTCTTAGTCACTACACAATTATGTCCCTCGAAATGGCCAAAACTGTACTAACAGTGTCCGCTCTCTAAGTTGGGCTGACGTACAACCAATTACCACTATACTTGGTCTCAAAAAAACAGGACGGGCATATTTTGTGACATTTGGCGCTCATGTTGACACTTATTTTGCGCTGAAATATTCAGTGCAAGACTGATGTTTTCCATTGCCTCTCACCTCTGATCTATGTGAGAAAGTAGTCAGTGGCTTCGAAAGAATGTTGTGTAAGTACTGGTGTGGGAAAGCCAGGAAAACATGGGTAGGTGCACTGACCGCCGTAATATGACCAAAGCTGTTGAAAGCGGCGTTAAACTCCAAACAAACAAACAAATCAGTGCAAGACTAGTCTAACTTGAGCGCAAGATAAGTCCAAGTTGAGTTGGCCTTGTCTTGCACTGAGAGTTTCAGTGCAAGATGGGTCCAAGTCTCCAAATTAAAAATAGTTAATAGCTACAGTTTTCAAAATACATCTACATCAAAAGGTTTTAGAAATTGCCTGTATCAGAGAAAAGTTTCACTGGATATATAATGTCTATTTTATTTCGAACTAAACCAACTTGATGAAAATGAAGTGATCAAAATTGGAAAATTTAATTATACAAGTTTGTCATTTAAAGGACTTGTGTAAATCAGGAAAACTCATTTTCCTGTTTAACCCTTTGCTTGATGCGTACAACATTACAATTGTCAGTTTTCATAAACATTAGGGAAATGGTGAAATTGCTAAAATAAGTAGTTTCTACTTTTCCCACGTTGTTTTTAAACTGTTTAATTGGTAACCCTTTCCCATTTTGATGCATCTGGAGCAGACGAATTTTGAAAACATTGTGACAAAAGGAGAAATTGCTCAAAACAAGCAATGTTTTCATTTTTTTTTTCAATAATTATAACTGTAAATAAGATTTACCATATTTCTTTAGTAGACATTTTCAAAGTCGTCTGCTGCAGATTTGCTGTATGTGGGAAAGGGTTAAAGTGTCAAGTTATATCTTTGTTATTCGGATAACTTATTCCCATTTGATCAATAACTTTTGAGGTACATACTTGCCACAAAATAAAGGCATGGGTGATATTTTAGTGTACACAATTTCACCATTCAAAAATTCATCCGCAATTAACCCTTTCCCTCATATAAACCCTTTCGGACGCCTCTGCAGCAGACAGCTTTTTGAAAACATAGTGACAAAAGATGAAATTGCACAAAACGTTTTCCACTTTTAGTCATAGGTTATCCATTCAATTATGGAGATTTTCTGTTTTTTGACAAAATACTTTCAAAGTCGTCTGCTGCAGATTTGTCGTATGAGGGAAAAAGATCATTTTACTTGCCCATTTTGATTACTTTAGGGATTTAGGGACTGTACATTCTTTTATCTTTCTCCCTAAAACATCTTCTGTCTTAGATCAGATTAAATGTAATACTAGTACATTGTATCAGATCACATGGTCTTATTAAAATAAAGGTCTCAAGAGATTTGCATTTATTCAAAACTGAATCTTTTTGACCGCCACATCAGCACATTGGGTTTTGGATGTCTCGAGTTTTTATTACATATAATTTATCAGGGTTTTCCCCGTTGCACACATCCTGCTTCATTGATGCATTTCAACTCAAATGTCCCCTAAAATTAATTGTTGTGTGTCTATATGGACACAATTAACCCTTTCCCTCATATAGACGCTTTCTGACGCCTCTGCACCAGACAGCTTTTTGAAAACTTAGTGACAAAAGAAGAAATTGCTCAAAACGAGCAATTTCTCCTTTTGTAACAATGTTTTCCACTTTTAGTCAGGTTATCCATTCAATTATGGAGATTTTCTATCTTTAGACAAAATGTTTTCAAAGTCGTCTGCTGCAGAATTGTCGTATGAGGGAAAGGGTTAATATCAATCATTTGATTATAGAGTAATAAGGTGGACCCAAATAATGTATAAATGTCCATCAACTTTGATGACAAAGGGGTCACAATGAACCCCAAGTTTCAAAGCTGTGGGAAAACCCTGATTTATGGCAATATATATAATGCTCATGGTAAGCTATTGTGATCTCACTGTGCCTAAATGTATGATGTTGTCATGATGTTGTTTTCTTAAAAAAGACCCATCACTTGGCTAATTATAACATAACTTAACTGTAAGGTTCCTAGTACAATCCTCAAACTCACTCAAAACATTTCTATTTCATGCAGAACTCTGGTTGCCATCATAAAAAGATGGGAATATCAGAAACTTTTAATAAAGTCTTCTTCTTAGAAACTTTTAATAAAGTCTTTTTCTTAGAAACATCAAGCCGGATTTTGAAATAAAACACACACAATTTGGTTTACATGACCCTCTGCCAAAAGTATTTAAATTATTACAATAGGTAAAAAAAAAACATGGTCTCTAAAGGTTGGGGAAGGTTTTCCCCCTATGTACTAAGAGTGCAAACTTTGAAAATCATTTTGTTCCTGAAAGTTAGTGAAATGTTCCTTGTGACCGATACAAAAAGGCTCCAATCAATCTTGATTTCTTGATGTACATGAACGCCAGCGGGTTTGACTACTTTCCTCTAATTGCCTCAACCCTTTCCCTCATATAGATGCTTTCTGATGCCTCTGCAGCAGACGGCTTTTTGAAAACATAGTGACAAAAGAAGAAATTGCACAAAACGTGCAATTTCTCCTTTTGACACAATGTTTTCCACTTTTAGTCATTATTTGACAAAATACGTTCAAAGTCGTCTGCTGCAGAATTGTCGTATGAGGGAAAGGGTTAAGTGCAACCATTTTAAAAAAAAAATCCTCTGTAAGTACTTGTCCAAATTCAAGATAATTTCCTTGGAATATTCCTTTGTATACCCTCTAAACAGTTTGTTCAAAAGAATAATTCGATTTAAAAAAAAAAATGGACACTGAGGGTAGGGCTCACTCATATCCCCGTCAGACCGGGGTCGTCCTTACTGCGCTGCTACGGTTTTGGAAAATGGGCCCAGAGCGCTCAATGTTGCCATAAGCGTGGTGGTAACGCCAGACATCGTACCACTGTCGCTAATGATTGCCGAGGCACGTCGTTTGTTTTGAGCATGTTCGAAACAAACGCCAAAGTTTGGCGATCTGACCTGGAATGTGGTGGGATTGAGAAGGTAATGAGACAAGCGCCGTTACATCTCCATGAACATAGTACACACGCAGTACACATGTTTGAACCCCAGCTGGGCCAACATCTTTCCAACGTTTGACAAAAGTAAATCTGACAAGCGTCATTCGTCTTGTCTTCCACCAGTGGGCTGGGTGAACTTGCCGCTGTGATATGACTGAAAAATTGTTGATAAATGGTGTTTAACCCCAATCAATCTTGTCTTGAATTTTCTTAGCCCACTTTAATAATCTTTTTCAGGACTTTTTTTAAGTCATTTCTTCTGCTTTTTTTTGTTCAAAGTGCGAAAAATCTGTCTGGTACATGAACATGTATACACAGAAAAAAATATTGTTCAGGCCACACCAAACTGATATCTTGGTCGTCGGATTTCCCGCTCCTGTTTATTCAATTTTGAGAGAAAAAAAAATAAAAAAAAAATCTCCCGCACCATTTTCAAAAGTTAAAAAAAAAATCAGAAAAATCATCTTTTTCCGGATTTATTTTTAAAAAACCGACAAAACCAGCATCATTTAAATACAAATAAACAATTGGAACACATCTAGTATGCCAGTCCCCAAGAAATGGTTGTAAAGTAAGCGAAAGTGCAGGTGATTTTTTTCTGACGTTGGCCAGAAAGGATGTTTTGGTTGCATGCGTACTAGTTAACGATTTTGATGCTCGGAAAAAGAATAATAAATCGAACAAAACAAAACTAAATTACCCAATGTTTCGAAGTGAAGAGTTGTCATGTAAAGATTGAGGTGGGTGAAAATGCAATATATCGGGGGCTCTGCCCAAACCCCTGAAACACAAGGCTGAATCGATCGTAACGGAGGACAAAATGTCGCAAGAGAAAAACACTTGCATAGCGACATGATAGGAGCCAAATAATAATAAAACCGTTGTTTACAAAATGTGAACATGCGCAGAAGTTCATTTGTATTTTCATTTCCGGGGACTGGCAAACTAGATTCTACCCAAACAATTAATGTGATTAAATAGAACTTATAAATAATATTTGTTAAGAAAAAATAATGAGTAACGAATCCAAGACATTTCCAGCTTCGTACGTAAACAAATTGTTTGTTTAAATATTCAAGTCATCCGCCGAAAATGTGAACATGTTCTAAATGATAAACACAAAAATGGAAATTAATGCCAATTTCTTTACTTTATTTCCGAAATGTGACCAAGTATGCAATAAAAAGACATAAAAATAATGAGTAAACAATCAACACATTTATCACAAGTTCTATCCAAAAAAAAAAAGAACTATGTTCCACTTTCGCTTTCCACTTTCGGTAAACAAGTGGTCCATAAAAATGTCCGTTTTTGTGCTGTCTGCGCGAGATCAAAATAAGGCAATTATAGCAAAAACTGCACTCGTGTTGCAGCTAATTGATTTCTTTTCTCAAGTATTTGATAAATTGTCACACATTACAGATGAGGCTTTAACGGATGCATCCATAAAACATGTTTACATTCGAGAAAATGCATCCGCTTAACCAGTTCGCATTTCTTCCACCGATATGAAAGTTCAGAAATATCTGCTTCCTGTAGAAGGATGGTCAAGACTTGGGGTCGGAAGTTCTTCAAGAACAAATAAGTTATCATAAATTAATGGCAATATTTACATTGTGTACCAAACTTGTATAGCCTTTTAAATCATTTTCCAGTCTGGTCTAGATCTACCATCTATGCCAGTATGTACTAAATGCATTAAATAAATATTAAACTGGCAGACAGTTATTTAGCATTTGGTGATCTGTTATTCTGTTTTAGAGCATAGAATTTGTGAAAACTTAAAAAAACAACACAATGCCATTTTAGGGGCCTTCATTGCTGAGTGGTTAAAATCTTTAACTGATGTTGGTTCGAGCTTCATTTGAGGTTGGCTTGTGGATTTTTGTGGTTCTAGCAATACCATGGTGCCAACCTAGCTTGTGTATTATCCATGTTTTGAGTCATCCTCCACTATAATGGCATAATGGTATAGACAATGCCTAGTTATTTAAAATACATATATTTTTTTAAAGAACTGACTGTATAAAATCAAATGTATTGGTATTCCAGTTTAAGATTCAATATCCCGATATAATATGTATTTTAAATAACCAGTTGTCAACCTAGTTATTTAAAATGCATATGTGGAGATATTGGATCTTTATTAAATTGGAATACCATTACATTTGCTTTTACACAGTCAATTTAATAACAAAATAAAATTGAACTAAATTTTAAACTTATTCTGGTCTATACATGATTTATGATGTCTGTCTGTCTTTTAAACAACTTACTGCAAATAAAGACAAGTTAGTTACTTGAAACTATTGATTGATTGAATGATGGTTTACAAGTTGTAAACAGCATGATATTGCTTGTAAAGGGAGTATTGTAATATAAGAACGAGTAAATAATGAATATGAATACTTTAAAAAGTAATATTCCAAGTGGATTACATCAATAATAAATAGAGTGTTACAGTTTTAGTGTTAATTAATCAGTAAAACATACAGTGTAATAAGTTTTAAACTGTTTACAAGTTAATGTTTTCATTATAATAACTTAAAAAAAAATATATATATATCGCCTCAGTTTTTAAAACGAATAGTACGAAGATCAAACATTAAAAAAAATAAAAATAAAAATTTCGCTCGCTCGCCCCTAATTTTAAAAAAAGAAATCCAAAGACCAAGACATCAAATTGGTGTGGCCTCAGTAAGATTCTGTACAGATTTTATATCAGAGTCTTTGCCTGTGTTTATTCTGTACAGAAAACAGAAATTCTGTATGCATACTGCCCAGAGTTGGTACAGATCCTGTACAGAATTGCCTCAGAGTGTTTGTACAGGTGGTTTTACTTAGATGCCTATAATGCAGATTTGGTCTCTGGTGGAATTGGTTAAATTGAATTGATCAAAATAATTTTATGCCTTGTAAATATTTATCTTGTCTTACTCTAGAGAGTAAACCCAACTTAGTCTTTTCAATATGTAGGCTTAAATTGCTTTTGCTCAACACACATCAGTCAGAGCTTTCAAACAGCTTGATTATTAAAGATGGCCCAGTATAAGATTATTCATGCCAAAACCTGGAAAAATCGCTCATGGTTTACAGATTATGCTATATACCCCATACTGTTGTGTTTACTTTACCTATTCTTGTGGTTTGGACAATGTTTGTAAACAGGGACTGTATGGTCAACCTTGGCAAGGTCCAATTCTCACGTTTCTCAATTTTCCTCCATGAAGCTGTTCCTGTCCTACACCTTTCCCCTCTATGATAGATTGATTGATTGATTGGGGTTTAACGTCTATGATAGATTGATTGATTGATTGATTGGGGTTTAACATCTATGATAGAGGGGGCTTGAAATCTAAATTGTTGTCTGAAGTTTATGCACGTGTTCCTCGTTCAGAATTTCCTGCCTTTTCATTCATCTGTATGAATTGTTTATAAATAAAGTGAACCAGAACCAGGCTGTGGCCCTGGCCTAGTTATACACTGAATAAATGTCTTATGTTTTATATTTTGGTTTGTTTATTAATTGAAGTTGTAGTGCAATGATTTGAATGTCTTTCCTGATGTAAAAGATATCATTCATAATATTGTCCACTTGTATATGCAATAGATATGTCCTTTTGAGCCAAAATGGCCTTTATTTTTTTATCTGACGTATTAAGGCAACCTTTTTCAATTGACCAAAAATCATGAGACATTCCCTATTAAGCTATTCAAGACTCATTGTTAGATCACCTGAACAGGAGGCTCAGGTTGATCTTTTCTGATCACTTACTGTCCGTCGTCTGTCTGTTGTTGTTAACTTTTAGCTTTAAATATCGTCTCCTCCTGAACCATTGCACCAATTTCAACCAAACTTCATGTTCCTTTGGTGGTCCTCTTTCAAAATTGTTCAAAGATCTTAGTTTCATGGAGAATTTTGGATCAGAAAGAGATAAAATGGCCAATATTTAAAATTCTTCTACACTGAATCTGCTTGTCGGATTCCAACCAATATAACTTGATAGAAATATTCCTTGGTGGACCCTCTACAAAAATAATCAACCCATATTGATAGGTTGAAAGACATGGCAGGCAGGCAGATTCAGAAAAGGGGCAACACAACAATTTTAAAAAGAAATCCATTTATATGAAAGAGTTAGTCACATTTCAAAATAAATGTGCAGAAATGTTCCTTCAGTGACCGTTTTCAGAATTTTACCTATCAATAATGACTGGTTGAAAGACATAGCGTTCAGGGGGCATCAGAAAAGGGGTAAAATTAACATTTAGCTTCAAATGACATCTCCTTATCCACTGAATCATTTTTAACCAAACCTAATAGGTAAGTTACTTTGTATGTCCTCCATTAAAATTGTTCAAGGATATTATACTATAAAAATCTTTGGTTGCTGCTGCATAAGAATCAGAGAAAAATGCCATAACTTTAAATTTGTCTTCTCTTAATCAGCTTGTCTGATAATGTCCAAGAAGGTTTGGTAAAAAGGGTCCTTCAAGTCATATTGATTGGTGGAAAAACATGGCTGTCAGACGGCATTAGAAAAGAGGCAAAATGACAAAACTTTAAAATTCCATTCTGAATTAGTTCTTTTAAAATTGTCTGTCTTTTCAAGATAGTTTTGCAGAAATGTTTGTTAGTGAGACTGTACATAACTTGTACAAGCCATATTGATTGGTGGAAAAAGATCAGAAAAGGGGTAAAATGAACTTTTAACTTCAAACGATGGAACTTTACAGGTATATTCCTGTGGTGTGTCTTATGAATTGTTCAAAGATTTAAAGCCTTATTACAAATGTCCTTTACTGATAAAGCTGTCTCATTTGCAGTTCATTCTTGATCAAATTTTCACCTTTATTAGCAGTAGCATTTCCTACTATACTATCACTCAGGTGATCGATTTAGGGCCATCTTGGACCTCTTGTTAATATTTGAAAACAATGTAGACGGGATTGCATTTTGTAACAATATATAGTATTGGGGGGAAACAAGCTGCTATGAAAGAATTGGACAGCATGTATTATACAATTAGTTTTTAGCTCACCAGAGTGTCACATAGTGACAAGGAGAGCTTTTGTGATAGCCCTTTTATAGCCCACAATTTCTTGTGAACACGATCAATTCTTCATTTATTATCCCATGTTTACTAGAGTTATTCAGTAGCTAGATATCCATGAGAGCTCGTTTCCTTTCGAAAACCAGTTTCCGTTCATGCATGACAGGATTTTGGCCCTTTAAAAATTGGCAAAATTGCTATAATTGACCTTGTAAACAAGTTAAAGTCATCATTTATTATCCGATGATTACCAAACTTATACAGTAGCTAGATATACATGAGAGTTTAGTTCTTTTTGAAAACCAGCCAGATCTGTCAATGCATGACTGAATTATGGCCCTTTAAAATTGGCAAAAATTTATCTATTTTTGTAGAGCAATTAAATTAGGACCCTAAAACACTTACTTAGGTGAGTGATATAGGGCCATCATGGCCCTCTTGTTTAATTTTTAAATGGTTTCCAGCATCCAGACAAATTTTCACTCATCCGTAAGAGGATTTTTGAAAACATTCTGACAAAAGAAAAATTTGCTCTTAAAGAGCAATTTCTCTTTTGGCAACAAAGTTTTCAACTTGATTCAATAATTATACAGAGATAATAAAGAGATTTTTAATATCTTTGACAATATCGCAACCGACTGAGCTACCAGGACTCGGCGAGAGAGAGTCAAAAGGAGAAATTCATTAGCAATTTCTCCTTTTACCACAAGGTTTTCAAAAGTCTTCTACTGCAAGATGCATCAAAATATGTCGGAATGAATGGTTATAAACCTTTCTCTTTATTCATGCAGACCTCATATTTTCTTCTTAGCAGACTAAAACTATCATATCAGGTTAATTGATTAGACATAGCAAACAAGCATGAGACATCATGAGCAATTTTTCTCTTTTTTTCCCACAATATTTTGCAAAAAGAATGTGGATTAATGAAAACAATAAACAGGCTGATGGCATCGTTGTACTTAGTAATCTGTCAGAAGTGAATTAACCCTTTCCCTCAAATAGACACTTTCTGACGCCTCTACAGCAGACGGCTTTTTGAAAACATAGTGACAAAAGAAGAAATTGCACAAAATGTGCAATTTCTCCTTTTGCCACAATGTTTTCCACTTTTTGTCATAGGTTATCCATTCAATTATGGAGATTTTCTATTGTTTGACAAAATACATTTAAAGTCGTCTGCTGCAGAATTGCCGTATGAGGGAAAGGGTTAAGTCAGAAGTGAATGAAATGTTTAGCAGTGATATATATTGATGGATTGTGACATTTACAGCTGAAGGCAAGATTCTCTGGTTAGTATGGCCAGCTAACTGACCCGTGTCCAGTTATTATCTTGACTGAAAAACCTGTCATACATAAATAGGCACCACAAGCAAGATAATATATTTGTTTGTCTGTTTGTTTTGGATGTTGTTTTAAGCCTCTTTCAACAGTATTTCAGTTATAGCCAAAGCTAAAAATTCACCAGTTTGGTTTTGACTTGAGAAGGATGCAAGAGTATAATATTCTTTTGTAGTATTCAACATCTTTGTAATGGTCACTTTGAAAATTTCTATACAGAAAAAATGGAAAATCTCCACAAATGAAAGGCGAAATAATGAATACAAGACGGGCCATGATGGCCCTGGGTCGCTTACCTGAAATATTTATCTCCATGATTTTGTTATACAATGAAGAATTTGGGTTTTACGGCACTACAACACAGAGGGTCAATTAGGACCAGAGTGAGAAATGAAGGTGAGCATTTCATTTCTCACTCTGGTCCTAATTGACCCTCTGTATAACAAAATCATGGAGATAAATATTTCAGGTAAGCGACCCAGGGCCATCATGGCCCGTCTTGTATTCATTATTATCCACCGCTTTTTCGAAGAAAAAAAGGGGGGTTATTAATTTCGGTTTGTCCGTCTGTCCGTCTGTCTGTCCGTCCGTCTGTCTGTCTGTCTGTCTGTCTGTCTGTCTGTCTGTCTGTCTGTCTGTCACACTTCGTTTCCGTACAATAACTACCACAAATGTGAACCATTTTTTTTCAAACTTGGTAACAAGGTTAAATGCCTTAAGGGCTAGGCCAAGTTCGATCGTCACTTTCGGCGGACTTTATTTAGTGGAGTTATGGCCCCTTATTTAACACAAAATGTTGTTTCATGCTGTTTCCGTGCAATAACTGCCACAAATGTGAATATTTTTTTCTCAAACTTGGTAACAAGGTTAAATGCCTTAAGGGCTAGGCCAAGTTCGATCGTCACTTTCGGCGGACTATATTTGGTAGAGTTATGGCCCCTTATTTAACACAAAATGTCGTTTCTTACTGTTTCCGTGCAATAACTGCCACAAATGTGAACCGTTTTTTTTTTTCGAACTTGGTAACAAGGTTAAATGCCTTAAAGGCTAGGCCTAGTTCTGCCACAAACTTGGTAACAACCTAGGCCAAGTTCGTTTAATTTACCCTGTAATACATGTTCAATAAAAAGTCTACTGACATGTTTAAACCTAACCTCAACATTTTCCTACAATATTTCCTGCAAGCGGGGGATATAAATTTCATGAATTTGCTTGTTTCGCCTTTCATTTGTGGAGATTTTCCATTTTTTTGTATAGAAATTTTCAAAGTTGTCTGCTGCAGTTTTGTTGTATGTTGATATGAGGTAAATGATAAATCGAGGGCTTGGCGTGAAACGGTTGTAACTTAAAACCTATTTTGAAAACCCTGGTTTAGGGGCAATTTTGACCCCTTATAAACAATGCAAATTTAGGTGCCATTGCTCAGAACGAGCAATGGCACCTAAATTTACATTGTTTTCCAAGAAAAATGATTCAAAGCTTATAAAGACTTTATGGCGAGGTGATTAACCTTGGTAAAAAAAATACCAATTTTAGTTACAACCGTTTCGAACCAAGCCCTCGATTTTTAATGTGATGATCAAGATAAAATCAGCCCCTCCCTGAATGACATGACCCTGGATATAGTTTATCAGCTGTGTTCATCAATAGGGGAGATTTGATAGAGAGATGCCTTATCCACAGGTACAGATTACCTGTCAAATTTAATTAGCTTCTCCCTCAAATTGATTCGTTTATAAATGGAGACTGTTGAGACGGCTTTTTGACTCCTGACAATGTTATGAATAAGCAATTTTTGGGTTTAGCATTTCTAAGTTGCAAAACACTTAAGGGAGATATGATTTTGTGCTATGTCACACAAGAACAGAGAGACCTTTTTGGAGATCTAGAAATTCATGACAATTAACATACAATCAAAGTACTGAAAGTACTGAAGGTAGAATTGCGATCGTTTAAAAAGAGATACAGAAGTGCATATATGAAAGTAACCATATAAATCAATAGAACTTGTTACTGGTTACCTTCAGGCAAAGTTTCAAGTGTGTAACCCTTTCCAGTGCTGAGATTTTGCCTCAACCTGAAACTTTAACCAAAATGTTGACCAACAGACAGACGGAGAGACAGACATCGCCAATCAATAGACCGGAATTGCTAGAGCAATCCGGCCAAAAATAAAAAAAATCATCAATTTTAGCAGTAAAATCCTGCCAAGAAGTAATGAATTGAGAAAAAAATGTGCTGAGAGGTCTATAATTTCAAACTTGCTAAGATTTGGTCTGTGCAATGAATGTACAAATTGAAAAATGTATTGTTGACATGTATTTTCTACACCATCATTGTAATGTTGTTTATCATAAATAAAAATTATTCCTTTTTTTAAATAAACTTTTAATCAAAATGTGTGTCTCAGTGTTGTCTTCTTCAGCAGTTTGACAGAAACGAAGCCTAAATCTGAAATTGTGTCAATGTGTTATTTGTCAACTCTGTCCCATAAGTTTTGCTTGTGATTTGAACTCTCATAAAAAAAGCACGGAAAGGGACAACTTTCCCAACTTTGATTAAATATGTTTTCAATTAAATTATAAAAAATCTTTTTCTTGTTTTTTGAAAGTTTTGTCATTATTATTTAAGACGGACATTATATACTAGAATAGCCAACTGACTATCATTTGAAAAAGTGTTTCTTATTTAAACCTTTCCCACTTGCATACGTAATTGCAGCCGACGACTTTTGAAAACATTGATGCAGAAGAAGAAATTGCTCATAACAAGCTTTCTCCTTTTGCAACAATGTTTTCAACTATATTCAATGATTACACTTCCAATAAATGTGATTTTCTGTATCTTTGCTCAGATTTTTTTTAATTCGTCTGCTGCAGAGTTTTTATATTGTGGGGTGGGTTGTGATTTGTTAAAGGGCAAGCAGGATTGGGAATTGAGTGTTGCACTTATCCTAATGAAACACTCGCCTGCCTGTGCATGTTTTAGCTTAACTTAACTTGTTAATGTTCTTTCCATCATCAACTTAGTCATCTGTTAGTAATCAACTCTATGAACGAAATAATCGCGTCAAAATCTTGAATCGCGTCAAAATCATAACGAACAAACTGTCAAAATCTAATTTTGAACTGTGTAATACAAATTTAGAATAAAAGGATGAATCAGTTATGTTGTAACAACCAATATCCGCGGGTCATTTACCTGATTTTGGCCGAAAGAAATGATCGATTTCTTGCAAGATTTATTCGTTATTCGTTCTGCCTATTATAATCAAAGTATTCTAAACGCTTTATAAACAAGTGATTTAAAGCGCTCAAATCATTTGATGAAATTTGTTTCTTTAGACGCGGACCTTGTCGAAAGCACCTATCCAAAATGCAAGTCATCGTTAATAGTTGTCGAAGGAATAGATGGACTGAGAGAAAGAGAAAGAAAAGGCTTAGCAATGCATACTATCTTTATGAATAAGGACATGAACGAATATGTATGGACTAGCGCCTAGAATTTCGTACTAGCCGATCCTTCATTCCACTCGCTTATGCTAGCGGGCAAGTGGATGTTTACATCTCTGCCGAGAGGGAAAAAAGGGTTACAATTTACAAAGGGTAATTGCGCGGTGCAGTGCTATATTGGCGTAGTGATATCTAAATAATTGTGTACATTTTAAATATGATATTTACACTTACAAGACTTGTTATTTTCTATTATAAGCTTGAATAATCGGATTTGTTTTCGTTACTCTATGTTTGCTTTTGTGAGCATTCGTAAATTAGTCAAACCAAAAATTGCACTTAATTGTTGGTGGTGAAGGGCATATACGTCACGTGACTTCAAACTCACTATGACTATGGCAGCCTCTGCGCATGCGCAAGTCTACCAATAAAAGTGTAAAAAGCATGGATTTCCTAGCCTTGTATTGGTTTAGTCATCCATGGATCATAGATATGTGTACTGTTGCTATGATATAACTGAAATATTGTTGACTACCTCGGTGGTGTAGTAGTAGAGCATCCGCCTCTTGTGCAGGAGGTCAGTAGTTTGATCGAGAGTCATACCAAAGACTTTAAAAATGATAGTAAATGAATGCCCTCCTCGGCGCTCAGGGTTATGGGGTAAGCATTACAACTGACTGGTGGATGTCAGGATAAATGGACCAGTAGTACTGGTAACTTACCCAGGAAACGCAGTGATATAACACCCTTTCCCTCATATAGACGCTTTCTGATGCCTCTGCAGCAGACGGCTTTTTGAAAACATAGTGACAAAAGAAGAAATTGCACAAAACGTGCAATTTCTCCTTTTGCCACAATGTTTTCCACTTTTTGTCATAGGTTATCCATTCAATTATGGAGATTTTTCTATGTTTTAACGAAATACGTTCAAAGTCGTCTGCTGCAGAATTGTCGTATGAGGGAAAGGGATAACTGACAAATTGTTGTAAAACACCAAGAGAAGAAGAAATATTGTTGAAAACTGTGTATAATCCCAATAGAACAACCAAAGCATTCTTGTATACCCAATGTTATGGTCATAACCTGAATCATTAGAGACTTTCATGATACTGTAGATTGCTTACATGGCAGATCATAATCAGACTGCAGAGATGCCTGTAAAATGGCATCATTAAGTCCTTTTAGCTAAACAATTCAACAGCCCCCAATCAAATGAACGCTAACAAAAGTCCTCATATTTTGTTTTAAATCAGATATAGTTCTTAGAAATAATCGCAAAGCTTTTTCATTTTAAAGTAACATAAATGATTCAAGTGAATCAAACATGTTATGCAGTAAATATTCCACTAGTAAATAGCTGATGTATGCTTAACCCTTTCCCTCATACGACAATTCTGCAGCAGACGACTTTGAACATATTTTGTCAAAAAATAGAAAATCTCCATAATTTAATTGATAACCTATGACAAAAAGTGGAAAACATTGTGTCACTATGTTTTCAAAAAGCCGTCTGCTGCAGAGGCATCAGATAGCGTCTATATGAGGGAAAGGGTTAAATTAGTCCTAGAAACCTTATATTTATGATACAGGTTGTATAAACATTACACAACATCAATTTGTAAGAAAATAAGTGTTGTAGTACATGTCTATTACAACCACCTGATATTTATTCTATAGCCTCAATTCGCTTAAAATTTACACTACATAGCTACAACATATAAAAATAAGGAATTTGCTCATTTTCTAAAATCGACGCAAAACGTACCCAGCCCTTTTCTATCTTTAACCCTTTCCCACATAATATATTTTCACTATAAATCACTGAATAAAAAGTCATTAACATAAGTAAACCTGTCAAGTGTTTCAATTTTACCAGTTGCACACATTGTCATTTCGGTGCTTGCAAATCTTCATTTAAAGTTTAGTTTATCTGCATTATCATGTAAAGAGAAGTTTCTTACAAGTCGCTATGAAAATAATATTTGATGACAATCAATGATAACCGAGTGTATTGTGAAAACACTACCTAAAGCCTTCATTTTCAATTCAAAAATTCCAAACTTCCTGTTGTTGTTGTTGCAAACTTGCAAGCTTGTGTTAAACTTAACTGATTCTAAAATTGCGGGAAGCTTATGGGAAAAATGGTCTTGTCAGCTCAATAACTTTAGAAGTCTTTGTCCAATCATCACCAAATTTGGTCAGAATGTGTATTGGCATAATATCTCGAACAAGTTCGATAACTAGCCATATCGCTTTAGTCAATTGAGAGTTATTGCCCTTTAATTATAGAAATTACCTAAATTAGTCTTGTCAGCTCAATAACTTTAGAAGCCTTTGTCCAATCATCACCAAATTTAGTCAGAATGTGTATTGGCATAATATCTCGGACAAGTTTGATAACTAGCCATATCGCTTTAGTCAATCAAGAGTTATCTCCCTTTTATTATAGAAATTACCTTTGATAACTTACAACGTTATCTTAGTCACTACACAATTATGTCCCTCGAAATGGCCAAAACTGTACTAATAGTGTCCGCTCTCTAAGTTTGGCTGATGTACAACAAATTATCACTATACTTGGTCTCAAAAAAACAGGACGGGCGTATTTTGTGACATTTGGTCACGTGCAATTTCTCCTTTTGCCACAATGTTTTCCACTTTTAAGCATAGGTTATCCATTCAATTATAGAGATTTTCCATTTTTTGACAAAATATGTTCAAAGTCGTCTGCTGCAGAATTGTCCTATGAGGGAAAGGGTTAATTGATCAGCATTCCGACTCCATGTCAGAAAGATTCTTTAATTGCCAGTTTACTCAATGGCAAACAGTACAGATCCTGTTTATGCACAAGCTGATCTCAGCTGCTACACACTGAATTCAAATGTCTGTAGGCTTTCAAGGCGCATAATATTAAGTGTCGGCTACATTCAAAATGTAAGACTTAAAAAATGGTATTAATGGCTGCCCTCATTTATAATAGCGCTCAGGGTTGCTGGGTTAGCATTACAACTGACTGGCTGGTGTCAGAATAAATGAATAACATACCCAGGAAATGCCATGCTATAACTGAAAAAATATTGAAAGCGATGTTAACCCTTTCCCTCATACGGCAATTCTGCAGCAAACGACTTTGAACGTATTTTGTCAAAACATAGAAAATCTCCATAATTGAATGGATAACCTATGACAAAAAGTGGAAAACATTGTGGCAAAAGGAGAAATTGCACGTTTTGTGCAATTTCTTCTTTTGTCTCTATGTTTTCTAAAAGCTGTCTGCTGCAGAGGCGTCAGAAAGCGTCTATATGAGGGAAAGGGTTTAAACACCAAACAATCAATCAACCTTCAGAATATCTGAGGAAAAAGTAACATTTGGAACATTGGATGTCTAGTTTTGATTCAGAGTTTATAACATTTTGGGATAAGCAAAAAATTGATAAATACAAGTCATTTCTCTTTTTGTTCTACAATGTTTTCAAAAGGCTGATGTATGGGGGTTGAAAGTAGTCTGTAGCAAAGAAAGGGTAAACTAATGTGGTGTGTTTGTTGAGGAAAATGACAAGAAGGCTGATGTATAGGGGTTAAAAGTAGTCTGTAGCAAAGAAAGGGTAAAATAATGTGGTGTGTTTGTTGAGTAAAAATGACAAGAAGGCTGATGTATAGGGGTTGAAAGTAGTCTGTAGCAAAGAAAGGGTAAACTAATGTGGCGTGTTTGTTGAGGAAAATGACAAGAAGGCTGAAGTCTGTAGCAAAGAAAGGGTAAAATAATGGGGTGTGTTTATTGAAGAAAATGACAAGAAGGCTGATGTATAGGGGTTAAAAGTAGTCTGTAGCAAAGAAAGGGTAAAATAATGTGGTGTGTTTGTTGAGTAAAAATGACAAGAAGGCTGATGTATAGGGGTTGAAAGTAGTCTGTAGCAAAGAAAGGGTAAACTAATGTGGCGTGTTTGTTGAGGAAAATGACAAGAAGGCTGATGTATAGGGGTTGAAAGTAGTCTGTAGCAAAGAAAGGGTAAACTAATGTGGTGTGTTTGTTGAGTAAAAATGACAAGAAGGCTGATGTATAGGGGTTAAAAGTAGTCTGTAGCAAAGAAAGGGTAAACTAATGTGGTGTGTTTGTTGAGGAAAATGACAAGAAGGCTGATGTATAGTGGTTGAAAGTAGTCTGTAGCAAAGAAAGGGTAAACTAATGTGGCGTGTTTGTTGAAGAAAATGACAAGAAGGCTGATGTATAGGGGTTGAAAGTAGTCTGTAGCAAAGAAAGGGTAAAATAATGTGGTGTGTTTGTTGAGGAAAATGACAAGAAGGCTGATGTATGGGGGTTAAAAGTAGTCTGTAGCAAAGAAAGGGTAAACTAATGTGGCGTGTTTGTTGAAGAAAATGACAAGAAGGCTGATGTATAGGGGTTAAAAGTAGTCTGTAGCAAAGAAAGGGTAAAATAATGGGGTGTGTTTGTTGAAGAAAATGACAAGAAGGCTGATGTATAGGGGTTAAAAGTAGTCTGTAGCAAAGAAAGGGTAAAATAATGGGGTGTGTTTGTTGAGGAAAATGACAAGAAGGCTGATGTATAGGGGTTGAAAGTAGTCTGTAGCAAAGAAAGGGTAAACTAATGTGGTGTGTTTGTTGAGGAAAATGACAAGAAGGCTGATGTATAGGGGTTGAAAGTAGTCTCTAGCAAAGAAAGGGTAAACTAATGTGGTGTGTTTGTTGAGTAAAAATGACAAGAAGGCTAATGTATAGGGGTTGAAAGTAGTCTGTAGCAAAGAAAGGGTAAACTAATGTGGCGTGTTTGTTGAGTAAAAATGACAAGAAGGCTAATGTATAGGGGTTGAAAGTAGTCTGTAGCAAAGAAAGGGTAAAATAATGTGGCGTGTTTGTTGAAGAAAATGACAAGAAGGCTGATGTATAGGGGTTGAAAGTAGTCTGTAGCAAAGAAAGGGTAAACTAATGTGGTGTGTTTGTTGAGGAAAATGACAAGAAGGCTGATGTATAGGGGTTGAAAGTAGTCTGTAGCAAAGAAAGGGTAAACTAATGTGGTGTGTTTGTTGAGTAAAAATGACAAGAAGGCTGATGTATAGGGGTTGAAAGTAGTCTGTAGCAAAGAAAGGGTAAACTAATGTGGCGTGTTTGTTGAGTAAAAATGACAAGAAGGCTGATGTATAGGGGTTGAAAGTAGTCTGTAGCAAAGAAAGGGTAAACTAATGTGGCGTGTTTGTTGAGTAAAAATGACAAGAAGGCTGATGTATAGGGGTTGAAAGTTGTCTGTAGCAAAGAAAGGGTAAAATAATGTGGTGTGTTTGTTGAGTAAAAATGACAAGAAGGCTAATGTATAGGGGTTAAAAGTAGTCTGTAGCAAAGAAAGGGTAAACTAATGTGGCGTGTTTGTTGAGTAAAAATGACAAGAAGGCTAATGTATAGGGGTTAAAAGTAGTCTGTAGCAAAGAAAGGGTAAACTAATGTGGCGTGTTTGTTGAGTAAAAATGACAAGAAGGCTGATGTATAGGGGTTGAAAGTAGTCTGTAGCAAAGAAAGGGTAAACTAATGTGGTGTGTTTGTTGAGGAAAATGACAAGAAGGCTGATGTATAGGGGTTGAAAGTAGTCTGTAGCAAAGAAAGGGTAAATTAATGTGGTGTGTTTGTTGAGTAAAAATGACAAGAAGGCTGATGTATAGGGGTTGAAAGTAGTCTGTAGCAAAGAAAGGGTAAACTTATGTGGCGTGTTTGTTGAGTAAAAATGACAAGAAGGCTGATGTATAGGGGTTGAAAGTAGTCTGTAGCAAAGAAAGGGTAAAATAATGTGGTGTGTTTGTTGAGTAAAAATGACAAGAAGGCTAATGTATAGGGGTTAAAAGTAGTCTGTAGCAAAGAAAGGGTAAACTAATGTGGTGTGTTTGTTGAGTAAAAATGACAAGAAGGCTAATGTATAGGGGTTAAAAGTAGTCTGTAGCAAAGAAAGGGTAAACTAATGTGGCGTGTTTGTTGAGTAAAAATGACAAGAAGGCTGATGTATAGGGGTTGAAAGTAGTCTGTAGCAAAGAAAGGGTTAACTAATGTGGTGTGTTTGTTGAGTAAAAATGACAAGAAGGCTGATGTATAGGGGCTGAAAGTAGTCTGTAGCAAAGAAAGGGTAAACTTATGTGGCGTGTTTGTTGAGTAAAAATGACAAGAAGGCTGATGTATAGGGGTTGAAAGTAGTCTGTAGCAAAGAAAGGGTAAACTAATGTGGCGTGTTTGTTGAGTAAAAATGACAAGAAGGCTGATGTATAGGGGTTGAAAGTAGTCTGTAGCAAAGAAAGGGTAAACTAATGTGGCGTGTTTGTTGAGTAAAAATGACAAGAAGGCTGATGTATAGGGGTTGAAAGTAGTCTGTAGCAAAGAAAGGGTAAACTAATGTGGCGTGTTTGTTGAGGAAAATGACAAGAAGGCTGATGTATAGGGGTTAAAAGTAGTCTGTAGCAAAGAAAGGGTAAACTAATGTGGTGTGTTTGTTGAGGAAAATGACAAGAAGGCTGATGTATAGGGGTTAAAAGTAGTCTGTAGCAAAGAAAGGGTAAACTAATGTGGTGTGTTTGTTGAGGAAAATGACAAGAAGGCTAATGTATAGGGGTTAAAAGTAGTCTGTAGCAAAGAAAGGGTAAAATAATGTGGCCTGTTTGTTGAGGAAAATGACAAGGAAGATCTTGGCCATAAAAAAAACTTGTATATAAAGTTATAGGCAAGTTTTTGCAAAGGTGCTTAACCCTTTCCCTCATATGGACACTTTCTGACGCCTCTGCAGCAGACGGCTTTTTGAAAACATAGTGACAAAAAAGAAGAAATTGCACAAAACGTGCAATTTCTCCTTTTGACACCATGTTTTCCACTTTTTGTCATAGGTTATCCATTCAATTATAAAGATTTTCTATGTTTTGACAAAATATGTTCAAAGTCGTCTGCTGCAGAATTGTTGTATGAAGGAAAGGGTTAATATCTGCAAAAGGATGTTACTCAGTCAGGTTCATATTACCTCTTTTAACCCTTTCCCTCATACGACAATTCTGCAGCAGACGACTTTGAACGTAATTTGTCAAAACATAGAAAATCTCTTTAATTAAATGGATAACCTATGACAAAAAGTGGAAAACATTGTGGCAAAAGGAGAAATTGCACGTTTTGTGCAATTTCTTCTTTTGTCACTTTGTTTTCAAAAAGCAGTCTGCTGCAGAGGCGTCCGAAAGCGTCTATATGAGGGAAAGGGTTAAGGAAAAACATGTTTAGAAGAAAAATTTAAACTTCTCACAAGAGTCTGCCTGTATTATCTAGGCTTCAGGTAACACATGTGTTCCGTGGAACCTTCTTGTTTCTTTACAATTCAACCCTTTCGCCACATTAAACAAATCTACAGCAGACGCCTTTGATTCATGAGGGTTCGATCCCCAGTCGCGGCACTACATTCATTGCGGAGTGCCCTTGGGCAAGGCACATTTTCTAGCCTAGTACTGGTTTGTTTACCCAGGGATCATGAATAATTAAAATTAATTGCGCGCTAAATGACCTTAGCTGTCGATGCGCCATAAAACAATAAAACAATTGATTCATGAACATGGAAACTATCTATGTATAAATGAAATAGAACAATGTTTTCAAAAGTCATCTGCTGCAGAGGTGTCAGAAAGCGTCTCTGTATGTGGGAAAAGGTTATCTATCTTCCTCAGAGCAACATCTCTTTAGTCTGCATCAATGTTTCTATGCTTGCAATCAATGTTTCTCTAAAAACTGTACTCGGTTGCCTGATTTTGACACTCTCAAATGGAATTAGTAAGTTATGAGAAAACAATAAGAAAATATACTAATATCATATAAATGTATACAAATGTGTAACATAAATTGTTGTTCTCTCTCCAACTTATCGCAACTGATTCCTGAATTTGTAAGATTGTTGGCTTGGCATGCAGACAGCACATAAACCATTTGCACTTGGTTTGATACAGATTATAGATGGATAGCATATGAAGCTGTATACTGATTTATAACAGGAAACTTTTTACCATCTTTATCATGAAAGTGGATTTTTCAGTTTTAGATATAAAGAAGATATAATAATATTATATTTCATAATAGACTTTTAACCCTTTCCCTCATATAGACGCTTTCTGACGCCTCTGTAGCAGACAGCTTTTTGAAAACATAGTGACAAAAGAAGAAATTGCTGAAAACGAGCAATTCCTCCTTTTGTCACAATGCTTTCCACTTTTAGTCATAGGTTATCCATTAAATTATAGAGATTTTTCATTTTTTGACAAAATATGTTCAAAGTCGTCTGCTGCAGATTTGTCGTATGAAAAGTTACAATTTAAATGCTGAACATAATAATGATAAATGTGTCTAAAGAAGAATTTTACTCAAACTTAGCAATTTCTGCTTTTTCCTTGTTACATTTAAAAAAGTTGTCTGAATCCGATGTGTCTACATATTGGAAAAGGATTAAAAGGTTTTTCAAATCTCATTATTGTCATATGAAAGATGTCAACAAGTTCCTCAAATTCAACTTCCTTGTCTCTCTTTCAAATAAAAGTTAGTGGAAGAAAAATGACATGGAAAACTTTCTTTTTCTCGCAATGTTTCCTTTAAATTCGAAAGGAATCCGCTGTGGTCGGGTGGTTAGCGTCTGGGATTTTGAAACCGGGTGTCCCGGGTTCGATCCCCAGTCGCGGCACTACAGTCATGGTGGAGTGCCCTTGGGCAAGGCACATTTCCTAGCCTAGTACTGGTTTGTTTACCCAGGGATCATGAATAATTCAATTTAATTGCACGCTAAATGACCTTAGCTGTCGATGCGCCATAAAACAATATACATTCATTCATTTAAATTCGAAAATTATTTTACACAAATGTTCCTTGTCCAAAAGTATTGGCCAGATTTAAAAAAAAAATCATTGGCTGACCCTCTATCAAGAATGTTTAAATTGTTAGGGTAACCACAATGGGGTGTTGCTTGTATGTTACTATATATATATACAATCAAATTCACCTGTTAAACAGCCAACTTGTATTAAGTAGCCACTAAACAGCATTTATTCTTTAGTTGACTTAAGCAGCCACCAGTGATCAGCAGCCAAATTTTGACACTCCCCTAGGTGGCTGCTTAAGACAAGGTTCACTACATAGTGAAACTTAAACAAATCTTCTCTTTCAAACTGATTTTAAAATAATTTGGCGCAAATGTTCCTTGGGTGACCCTACACCAAGACTGATGAAAATATAACAACCCCTTGATAAATATTACCACAAGTAGTATTGCTTGTTTTCCTTGTATGCGTATTGTAAGAACATTGAAAACTCTGATTTCTATCAAATCTGGTGAGCGATTTAGGACCATCATGGTCCCCTTGTCTACTTTATATAATTATCTCTATCTAAATTTTAAGTTGTGGGACCAATATCATATTTCCTGTCCGCCCCAATATGACCTAAGCTGTTGAAAGTGGCATAAACCCCCGATAAAACTAATCAAAAAGCCATATATATATAAATTTACTTTGTAAATGTTTCGCCATAATTTAATATGTGAATATTCAGGTGAATATGTACACGGTATTGGAGTAAAATGAGTTTTCTGTCTATCATTTTTCTCCTGGCACATATATATATATATATATTTCATACGATTCCTTCAAAAAGCCAGTTATTTACTTTGAAAGTGTTTCTCCATAATTTAATATGTTAATAAGGTACAGATGTACATAAATAAAGGCAATATTCCAGTTTATTGCCCCATCTCTCTATTTGAACTGGTGGCATTAAAATCATTCACCACTAGGGCCTTTTATCACACCCACATGCCAAGTCAGGTAGCTCAGTTGATAATGAGCTGTCTTTTAACCCTTTCCCTCATATAGATGCTTTCTGACGCCTCTGCAGCAGACGGCTTTTTGAAAACATAGTGACAAAAGAAGAAATTGCACAAAACGTGCAATTTCTCCTTTTGCCACAATGTTTTCCAATTTTTGGTCATAGGTTATCCATTCAATTATGGAGATTTTCTATTTTTTGACAAAATACGTTCAAAGTCGTCTGCTGCAGAATTGTCGTATGAGGGAAAAGGGTTAAAGGTTAGAGGGTTCATTCCTGGGGCTCTGTTTACATTCTGTTTGTTTAGGAAGCCAGATGCACATTGTATGAAGCACATGAGTATATCTTGTGCACAACTTGTAGGATGCCATGCAAAACTGTATAAACTACATCTTCATACAAGATGTAGTTAAGACGGCTGTGTTTAAGTCAAGTCCAGTCTTATAGACTTTTTACACCTTAACCCTTTCCCTCATACGACAATTCTGCAGCAGATGACTTTGAACATATTTTGTCAAAAAGTAGAAAATCTCTATAATTGAATGGATAACCTATAACTAAAAGTGGAAAACATTGTGGCAAAAGGAGAAATTGTCACTATGTTTTCAAATAGACGTCTGCTGCAGAGGCGTCAGAAAGTGTCTATATGAGAGAAAGGGTTAATAGAACTTGGGTTTTGTTACAAAATATTAAGTTAAAAGTTCCATTTATGGCTCTTCTTTTGGCAGTTGGACGTTGAACACTCTTATCTGGATCTTCACTGTTTGCAGGTGACTTGGTGGGGTCTCTTTTTACCTTCTGAGGCTCATTTGAATACATATTTCAATGGGTAGGATATATTGCTGCAATTATACATCCTGTAAGAGTGGATATAAAACACTTCGGGCGCGATTATGCGGCAAACAGTTACTGAGAGAGATTAATATAAGTTGAAAGAACTTGATTCACAATCAATGTAAAACAAACAACTTTAGTCTAAATAAGATATTCCAATAAGGTTTTCTGATTCTGACTAAGTTCTATTAGTATTAACTTATATGAAAAAACTAAAAACTAGCATGGGTATTAAATTTTGGTTAAATTTTGGTTCCCCCAAGATCTTTGAAAGGTTACTTAATTACTTACTGAATATGAAAAGGGTCTACTTAAAGTCTAGTCATATTGAAGGCTATGGGATAAAAACAATTGATTGATTGATTGATTGGGGTTTAACGCCGTTTTTTAACAATTTCTCAGTTATATCAGTTCACCTACTCATGCATTTCCTGGTTTTTTCACACCAGTACTCCGCACAACAATCTTCCCAAGCAACTGGCTGCTTTTCCACATAGACTTGGCCCATTGGTGGAAGACGAATGACGCATGTCGCATTGACTTTTGTCAATCCTCGGAAAGAAAGTTGGCTGAGCCGGGATTTGAACTCACAACCCCTGGATTGACAGCCCGCGTCGCTACCGACTGAGCTACCGGGGCTCGGCTCTAAGTCATATTGAAGGCTATGGGATAAAAACAAATGAGCAGCCTTTTGGGAAAAGCAACCTTATGATAACTTTCACATGTGTGGAAAAAGACCTGTCTGCGCTTCCATGCTAAATGACAAAATTAATATATACTGCTATACAGAAATTTTCATGAACCCTTCTTAGACTAACTAAATGTCAAACAGTGCAGTGCCGTATCAGACTTGACAGATACCCTGGCTGATCTGGACTTACACTTGATGCAACTGTTTAACAGTTGGGTTTTCACAAGAGCCCCACTCAAAGCAATGCAGTTTTTTATCTGTATACACAGGGTGACACATGAGGTTCACTTTTCAGAGGATTAACCTTTTCATCATCTGACTGTTTGTTTGTCCTGCCACACTTTAACCCTTTCCCTCATATAGACTCTTTCTGACGCCTCTGCAGCAGACGGCTTTTTGAAGACATAATGACAAAAGAAGAAATTGCTCAAAATGAGCAATTTCACCTTTTGCCACAATGTTTTCCACTTTTAGTCATAGGTTATCCATTCAATTATGGAGATTTTCTATGTTTAGACAAAATATGTTCAAAGTCGTCTGCTGCAGAATTGTCGTATGAGGGAAAGGGTTAAGATTTTTGCAGACAAACACAATCTTGTGTTCCTTACAACAAACTGGTTCCTCCGAAGTTCATCAATCGCTAAATAAAGGTAGAAAGGGAAGGCCCTGGGGAGTTTCTGCATTATGCTCATGCTCCCCTGAGTCACCACTGTTTAGAGATAATACTTTAAGGCCTCTTTTTGCTTGATGCAGCTATTATTGTAAAGCACTTTCCCACAAAACAGATTTTTTTCTGATGCCTCTTCAGCAGATTACTTTTGTAAGCATTGTGGCAATAGGAGACACTGCTCTTATTGAGCATTTTCTCCTTTTGCTACAATGATTTCAACTCTATTTCATATTACACTTTCATTTATAGAGATTTTCCATAATTTTGCCTGAAGGTTTCTTATGTCGGCTGCCAATTTGTTGTTGAATTGTTGTTTGTGGGAAAGGGCTAATAAAAATAAGATAAGACCCTTTTATTGATGAACTTTTAATCAACTTTTAAACTTTTAAAACAAATAAGTGTATCTGATTTTGTAACCCAAGGCTTTCCCTGCGCTCAAGTGAATCCTGTGTCATGCCCCATTAATGTTGCACTGAAAACAAGTTCTTGTTTAGGAACAACACTACTTGTTAACTTTTTTTCTTCTTCTGCTTTGTTGCTTTTTCTCAAAATTTTGAAAATATTTTTTTTCTTCCAAAATGTTTGCTGTAATAGAATCTGAGCATAAAACAGTTTTAATTCAGATCAAGGGCCCAGGTTTTGTGGGGTGTGATGTGGGTACAAACTGTTTGCATAGGTTAGCAAGGGTTTTGCAAAATCTGCAGCTTAAGCATGCACAGAGTTAACTCTTTCCAACATACAAAAAATCTGCAGCAAACGACTTTGCAAAGAAAGAAAATCTTTATTAATTAAAGTATGATTATTGAATAAAGTTGAAAACATTTTGGCAAAATGAGAAATTGTTTGTTATGAGCAAGTTCTTCTCTTGCCAAAATTATTTACAAAAGTAGTCTGCTGCACAGACTCTCTCATGAACTTATTATTTTTTTATGTAACTGTGATTACATGTTTGTGCAAAACTTGTTATTTCTATGGGGAAATGTATTGTGAAGTTATGTCTTAATGTTGATATGTAACGGTTAACACGCTAATTCTGTAAACTTAGTATTGCACTTTTACAGCTCTTCAAAATAAACTGTCCATGTAAAAACTACTTAAAAATCGTCAAAACATTACAGTTTTGCTTAGTTTTGGCATTAAATCTTTCCAATTTGCTATTGCATCTGCAGAAGACGACTTTTGAAAACATTTTGCCAGTTTATCAAAACTTTCATCTCCATCAAATCTTGGACAAGTTCGAAACGGAAATACAAGGTCAAAAACTAGGTCACTAGGTCAAATTGAAGGGAAATCTTGTTAACCCTCTGGAGGCCACATTTTCAACTTGAGCATGTTGAAACTAAATCAGAATGGTTGTCTTGATGATATGTAAGTGAAGTTCGAACATGGGTCACGTCGGGTCAAAAAGTAGGTCACTAGGTCAAATTGAAGGAGAATCTCGTTAACACTCCAGAGGCCGCAATTTTTGCTTCAGCAGTTTGAAATTTTGTCAGAATGTTTGTCTTAAAAATATCTAGGTCAAGTTCAAATATGGGTCATATTGGGTCAGAAACTAGGTCATTGAGCCAAATTGAAGGAAAATCTTGTTAACACTTTATAAGTCGCATTTTTTGCTTCAGCAGCTTGAAATTTAGTCAGAATGTTGAGCTGGATATCTAGGCCAAGTCCAAATATGGGTCATGCCGGGTCCAAAACTAGGTCACTAGGCCAACTTGAAGGGAAATCTTGTTAACACTCTAGAGGCCACATTTTTAACTTGAGCATGTTGAAACGTTATCAGAATGTTTGTCTTGATGATATGAAGGTCAAGTTTGTATATGGGTCATGTTGGGTCAAAAAGAAGGTCACTAGGTCAAATTGAAGGGAAATCTTGTTAACACCCTAGAGGCCGCAATGTTTGCTTCAGCAGTTTGAAACTTTGTCAGACTGCTTGTTTTAAAGATATCTAGGCCAAGGTTTAATATGGGTCATATTGGGTCAGAATCTAGGTCATTAGGCCAAATTGAAGGAATATCTTGTTAACTCTGTAGAAGACGCATTTTTTGCTACAGCAGCTTGACATTTGATTAGAATGTTTATCTAAATGATATCTAAGCCAAGTTCGAATATGCGTCATGTAGGCTCAAAAACTAGGCCACTAGTCCAAATTGAAGGGAAACCTTTGGATGCCACATTTTTTGCTTTAGCAGCTTGTCAAGTTCAAATATGGGTCATATTGGGTCAGAAACTAGGTCAAAAAAGAAAAATATTATTCAAACTCTGGAGGCCACATTTTTACTTTGAGCAAGTTGAAACTTTGTCAGAATGTTGTCTTGATGATATCTAGTCCATGTTGAAATATGGGTCATATCAGGTAAAAAAATAATAGATCACTAGCCCAAATGAATAAAATCTTGTTAAAACTGTGAAGGTTGCATTCAGAATAATTGTCTTGATGTATTTTGCATTGCAGTACATTGTATAAATAAGGTGAGCGAACTAGGGCCATCATGGCCCTCTTGTTTTTGTATGTGGGTAAGGGATAAGTAATCAATGAAATTCTGACCTAAAAGTTGAGAGACATTACCTTTAGTACCTTTAATGTCTGCTGTGGTGAGTTAGATAATGAACTTCTGGGATCTGTTTGCAATAGATAACGTCTTGCAGTGTTGGGAATTTCATTTAGCAGTAAATATATGCATTAAGACATGATCAAAAGAATTTATAGAGCATGCATTTTCTATCAATCATTTTAGCCGGACTATTCGAAGAATATTGAGAGCTATTACAGTCACTTGTGCGTAGGCGTCGGCAATTCAGCTTTGGTGAAAGTTTTGCATGTAAAGTACTATACTATCATTGACATATTTCAGTAACCGCTCATTGGATTGCTTTGAAACTTCACACACTTATTGGACATCATCAAATGACCTTGTAGGACAAGTCCCAAACTCTACTTTAGATTTTGACACAATTATGCCCCTTTTTGGACTAAGAAAGTTTGGTTAAAGTTTTGTATGCAAGGTACTATCATGGATATATCTCAGTAACTACTAATGATATTGACTTGAAACTTCATTAATGTCTTCAGGGGTGTTAGACAGTCAAGTGAGATAACTCTTGTTCGAATTTAGTACAAATTATGGCCTCTTTTTTTACTTTGAAAATTTGATTAAAGTTTTGCATGCATGGTAATATCATGCACATAAGGCCTTCAGAAGACTGGTAATTTGCTGGTCTGGACCAGTTTTTAACTCGCAAGACTAATTTCAATCTTAAATCTTGCAAAAAAAACGTTCCAGATATTTTCATAAATTTCTCTTATACCTACGCTTTTATGTCACTATCGAGAATACAATAAAATCTTACTAAGTACTTAAAGTTTTCTGACACCCTTCTGGAGAGTCACTTACCATGACTTAAACAAGATAAGTGTCCAAACTGTGACAATCATGTTTGCAGCTTGCTAATTATGAGTTGATCAGTGTAACCAATTGTCAATCAGACTGAATGGCTAATTGACACACATGTAGTCCAGGTTTCTGTAATCGTTATCTGATTTTATATTTTGACTTTTCGCATCCTGTTTCAGGTTCCAGATATGTGCGCAGATTTTTTGTGCACTTTTAATGGCCTATTTCTACCTTATTTTACAATGGCATGAAAAAGCACTGAATATAAGATAAAAACTAATTTAATAACAACAGCCCTAAATCCGTTTAAATTTTGCTTAACTGATGACCGAGTAAGCCAAATAGAGGTATAATAAAACTATGTTGAAAGTTGTACGCGTTTTTCTGAATTCAATTGAGCATGGTAATTCCAAAACAACAAAGACATTTTTATCTCACCAGAGCATGAAGTACTTAAGGTGAGTTTTTGTGATCGCCTTTTGTCCGTGGTCCGTCGTTTGTCGTCAATATTTACATGTTAACACTCTAGAGGCAAATTTTGTATCAAATCTTCATGAAAGTTAATCAGAACATATATCTTAATCGAATCTAGGCCAAGTTCGAAACAGAGTCAAAAACTAGGTCACAAGGCCTAATGTCCTGATGTAATCTAGGCCAAGTTCGAATATGGGTCATGTCTGGTCAAAAACTAGGTCGCTAGGCCAAATCTAAGGACAATCTTGTTAACACTCTGTAAGCCACATTTTTGAGCATGTTGAAACTTTGTCAGAATAGTTGTCTTAGTGATAGCTAGGCCAAGTTCGAATATAGGTCATGTCGGGGCAATAACTAGGTCACTAGGCCAAGTTTAAGAAAAATCTTGTCAACACATTAGAAGCCGCATTTTAAACTTGAGCATGTTGAAACTTTGTCAGAATATTTCATAGTGATATCTAGGCCAAGTTCGAATATGGGTCATGTCAGGTCAAAACCTAGGTCACTAGGACAAATTTAAGGAAAATCTTATTAACACTCTAGCCAGATTTTAAATTTGAGCATGTTGCAACACTATCAGAAAATTTGTCCTGATGATATCTAGGCCAAGTTCGAATATGAGTCATGTATTGTCAAAAACAAGGTCAATAGGTCAAATTTAAGGAAAATATCTTGTTTACACTCTGGAAGCCACATTTTTGGCTTGAGCATGTTGAATGAAACTTTGTCAGAATGTTTGTCTTAGTGATATCTAGGCCAAGTTCAAATATTTGAATATGGGTCAGGTCAGGTCAACAACTAGGTCACTGGGCCAAATTGTAGAACAATCTAGTTAACACTATAGAGATCGCATTTTTGACTTAAGCAGCTTGAAATTTTGTCAGAAAGTTTGTCTTGATGATATTGCCATTGGCGCTGAAAGAGTTTAAGTCTTAAATATCCCATTCTCAGGTGAGCGATTCCAGGTCTTCATGGCACTCTTGTTTTAAGTAAAAGGTTTATTTTTATGTAGACAAAACAATGTTTAAAGTACAAACTGATCAGTAAATAAAATAATTTTATCTTCTATTCTTCACCAATAATTTTCTAGTAAGTACAATATTGGAGTATAGGTCGATCTTTGTCTAGTACGAATGAGCAATGTAAACATGCATGGTTATCTTTGCCTCAAATTTTGAAAAATTATGAATTGTAAAGTACTTTTACATTAACATTATCGAGTGATGACACTGTTATGCATTCATCTTTGCAAGGTAACCTGCAATAAACGTGAAATTCATTTTTTGAAAAGTTCCAATTGAGATTTCAAAATTTCCGGAGCCCTGATGCACATATCTCAGTAACCACTCTGGGATTGATTTAAAATTCAATATAGTCTTTAAAGGTATCCAACAATCAGGTTAGGTAACTCCTCACTGAATTTATTATCAATTATGGCCCTTGTTGAAGTTAGAAATTTATGTTAAAGTTTTGCATGCAAGGCCTTTTCTCACAAACAGCAGATGCTATTCAAACAAGACTTATAGTACTATACTATCAAGCCACTATTTCAGTAACAACTATTGACTAAAGTATCAAATGGACAAATAATCGAGCATGCTGTCTTACGGACAGCTCTTGTTAATTCAATCTGTTGGCAGGTGAGCATGTTTCATTGACTAAAATAATAACAACAATCACTTCGGGATTGTGGGAAAGGTATATATTAGAAATGGTTCAAATGGAGTAAATTCTCCTTTTCCTTCAATCTTTCAGACAATATTTACAGCATTTGCATCTGGTCATATTTAACTAAAAACTTTCATGGAGTGCAAAGATTCTTCAAGAGCCATTAAGAAATGATGATCAATTGAACTTAAAAATATATCATTGTTTTTATAAATCAAAGTGATAATGCTGTTCTTTTTTCAGAGTAATTTTAGACAGTGCCTATTGATAATGCAGTAAATAAGTACAGGTAAATAATGGGGTTAGGAAACCGAAGAAATGTCAAACTCCGCCTAGATTTCACCTTGAAACTCTATAATATACTCCAAAGATATATCTACTGCACACAGAATATTCTTGTTTAATGCCCCGTTAAATTAGCACTAAAGGTACATATTTCTTTTGGATAACTGTTTGTTTATTCTCTCTGTTAAGCATTTTGCCTTGGAAGTGACTTATGGTTTATGTCTGCCAAAGATCAGGGAGAGGGTGTTTGGATTTTACTCATCAGTGAAATTGTGCATTTAAGCAGTTGGAGATAGCTGTTTGATACCTGAAAAGTAATAATTGTATTAATGTACTAATCGAATGTTACCTTTGTGTTAATTTTAACCTTTCCCATGTACAAAAAACCTGCAGCAAATAACTTTAAAATCATCAAGACAAATTAATTAAATGCTACAACCTTTTTGCATGAAGTGATTCTAATGGTTTAATGCAAAACAGTTGTTATAACATCTTCGGATTTATTTACAACAGTTTTGCATGAACCTATTATTTGCCTATATTTATTTAGATAGAAAACTAAAAAAATGTGTGCAAAGAACTTTCATCGATCATTACATCTAAGGCGCTTTGTCTTACAGTTTCTTTCATTTAGGTGTAATAAGCTTGTCTAGAAATTGTCTGGATCTAAAGGACTGATAATGGATTCAAGTGAAACAAACTTGACCAGAAGTGATTTGCAGGAACTTTTCTTGATGAATCGATAGTCTGGTGAGTTCTGGAAACTATTTTGCTGTTTATAAACTCTTGAACAAAATGTTGGAGTTTGTATATATTTTTCAAGAGTGATTTCCCCTTTTCTATGCTTAGAAACAATCTTAAAAACATTGTGACAAAGGAACAATATCATTTTGAGCAATGTATCCTTTTTCTTAGAATGTCCAAGGAGTAAACCTGTTGATGAAGAAAAATGAGTTTTGGGAAAAGTTACCTTTATGCTCTTCAAGATCAGCAAACATATTCACAATCTAATCAGTATTTTGAATCTGAACAAACAATATCTTCAACTCTTTACCACATACAACAAATCTGCAACAGATATCATCTACTCATCATGAATAATTTCTCGCTTTGCTGCAATGTGAAAAGCTGTCTGTCTGCATTTTCAAAAAGGTTTAAGGTCATTTGACCCAACGGTAAATAGTCTTCACTGGTCACACAATTAGGATGGTTTTATAATTCATATTACAGAAAAACTGTGTTTAACCTTTCCCACATATAGACGAATTTTGAAACATCTGCTTCAGACAACTTTTGAAAACATTGTGGCATAAGAAGAAATTGCTTATGCTCATAATGAGCAGTCTTTAGCCACAATTTTTTCATCTATTTAACCCTTTCCCTCATATAGACGCTTTCTGACGCCTCTGCAGCAGACGTCTTTTTGAAAACATAGTGACAAAAGAAGAAATTGCACAAAACGTGCAATTTCTCCTTTTGCCACAATGTTTTCCACTTTTTGTCATAGGTTATCCATTCAATTATGGAGATTTTCTATGTTTTGACAGAATACGTTCAAAGTCGTCTGCTGCAGAATTGTCGTATGAGGGAAAGGGTTAACGACTATACTTCCATTTGTAGAGATTTTCCCACAGTTTTGTCTAGATATTTTTTTCAAAGTCATCAGCTTCAGATTTGTTGTATGTGGGAAAGGGTTAATAGTTGGCTGCATTATTTCCAAGGGAGTTGTCTCTGGCTCCAGCTGGTACTTGACCCTTTCCCTCATACGACAATTCTGCAGCAGACGACTTTGAACACATTTTATCAAAAAATAGAAAATCTCTATAATTGAATGGATAACCTAGGCTATTACTAAAAGTGGAAAACATTGTGGCAAAAGGAGAAATTGCACGTTTTGTGCAATTTCTTCTTTTGTCACTATGTTTTCAAAAATCCGTCTGCTGCAGAGGCATCAGAAAGCGTCTATATGAGGGAAAGGGTTAAAGGGGTGAACTGAGTGGTTCAGTATGGACCAGAATTATACTGAAAGGGGTGAACTGAGTGGTTCAGTATGGACCAGAATTATACTGAAAGGGGTGAACTGAGTGGTTCAGTATGGACCAGAATTATACTGAAAGGGGTGAACTGAGTGGTTCAGTATGGACCAGAATTATACTGAAAGGGGTGAACTGAGTGGTTCAGTATGGACCAGAATATACTGAAAGGGGTGAACTGAGTGGTTCAGTATGGACCAGAATTATACTGAAAGGGGTGAACTGAGTGGTTCAGTATGGACCAGAATAGTACTGAAAGGGATGAATGAATGTATATTGTTTTACGGCGCATCGACAGCTAAGGTCATTTAGCGCGCATTTAAATTTAATTATTTATGGGTAAACAAACCAGTACTAGGCTAGAAAATGTGCCTTGCCCAAGGGCACTCCACCATGACCATAGTGCCACGACTGGGGATCGAATCCGGGACACCCAGTTTCGAAATCCCCGACGCTAACCACTCGACCACAGCGGATTCCTGAAAGGGGTGAACTGAGTGGTTTAGTATGGACCAGAATAGTACTGAAAGGGGTGATGTGAGTGGTTCAGTATGGACCAGAATAGTACTGAAAGGGGTGAACTGAGTGGTTTAGTATGGACCAGCATAGTACTGAAAGGGGTGAACTGAGTGGTTCAGTATGGACCAGAATAGTACTGAAAGGGGTGAACAGAGTGGTTCAGTATGGACCAGAATAGTACTGAAAGGGGTGAACTGAGTGGTTCAGTATGGACCAGAATAGTACTGAAAGGGGTGAACTGAGTGGTTTAGTATGGACCAGAATAGTACTAAAAGGGGTGAACTGAGTGGTTCAGTATGGACCAGAATAGTACTGAAAGGAGTGAACAGAGTGGTTCAGTATGGACCAGAATAGTACTAAAAGGGGTGAACTGAGTGGTTCAATATGGACCAGAATAGTATTGAAAGGGGTGAACTGAGTGGTTCAGTATGGACCAGAATAGTATTAAAAGGGATGAACTGAGTGGTTCAGTATGGACCAGAATAGTATTGAAAGGGGTGAACTGAGTGGTTTAGTATGGACCAGAATAGTACTAAAAGGGGTGAACTGAGTGGTTCAGTATGGACCAGAATAGTATTGACACATCTGATAATAAGTAAGAAAAGGGCTGAATAATTGTTTAAAAGGGAGATAATTACAAATCTGGTCAGAGTAATGTTCCTTGTATTGTTCCTTTTGCCTGATTACTAGGTATCATTGCGGCAACTTAAAAAAGATTATGTAAAATAGAAACAAAGTCATGACCAATTAATGCATAATGGGACAGACAAAATGACGGACGGACAGACAGACAGACAGTTGGATGAATGGAAAGACAGAGAGAGGGAAATACAAATGTGAAAAAGTAAGAGTTTAGAACCCTTAGTGACTGCCTGCCTTACAGACAGGCGACCGAGAATAAGAGAACCACCAAATTCTGATTTTAACTCTGTAAAAATAGCTTGCTTTACCATACAAAATATGCAATAAGTGCAAAAATATCAAACACTTGTACAAAATAGTCCCCAAAGCGGATTTTTATATCAAAAATACATTACCAGTCATTTAATACCTGATATATCATCTCTATACACCTTAATTATCCAAAAGAAACGCCCACACTAGCGTATCCCTCACGTATCCGTGACATACACAGCCGCCCGGAAGTACGGGCGCGCACGTGACTGGGTAATCACTTTTCATTTTTGGATTCACCGGAGTAGTCGATAAGAAAATTTATATTATTTATTTCTTTCAATTAACTCTTTTGTTTTATAAGGCCCAGGCCTTATAATCATTTAATTGTCCAAATATTTTTTTTCTGCATTAACGTCACAGTCGTAAATTATTTACTTTATTACTGTATTTCTTGTTTTTGTAGCGGACGATACTCTGAGAAGCACGTGGATTACCCCACCCACTAATTTCAGTTACCGTCTTCGGGTGCGGAAGTCGTACTGTTTTCAATACTTTTTCCCTACCCTGTTAGCGATAGTACCTTATCTATTGCTGTATGAATTCATTGATTCAATTCAATATTTGTGAAAATAAATTTGTAAAAAATTTATTTCAATAATACGTCTCCAAGCTTCCGGGTGTCCCCGTTAGCGTGGATATAAATAAAATATATAAACAATTTTATTTTGTCTTGTGTTTTGTGCATAAATTGAATAATGTTTAGGTCAATCAATGGTGAACGGATTCGTAGCCCATGTGGTCATGCTGTGCACCTATGGGATTCGCATCCGACCTGCGTTGTGTGCACCAAATGCACACAGGCTTCACCTTGCGAGTATTCCTCTTCCTGGCCTATTTCCATTTGGAAAAAGGTCGTGCGGAGTAAGACTCGCAAAAGCAGGAAGGTAAAGAAGACCCCATAGAGGGTGCCTTTATCTTCATCGAGTGAAGCAGAGTTCGAGGGGTTCTCCCAACCGGACTCTGCGACGGTGTTGAGTGAGTCGAAGGGCACTGCTGAGAAAAGCCTTCTTCTTCACTCAACACAGCCGTTTTTCCGAGCGCTGAGGAAAATCGGATGGTAGCTTTGGGTGAGAGTTGCTCCGTCGGGAAACGTCAGACACCGTACGGAAACAGCGGGGAAAATGTTCAGCTGGAACGTTCAACCGCTGAACCTCGCCATCTGTCACCTGGTGTCGTGGCTGGGCCTTCAAAAGAAGGAGTGCCTTTGGTAGCTTTCCGGGAAACCGCATGAGTTGTACCAATCCGACACCATACTCTGAGCTACAGTGGTCTTCGGACAGCTGCAGAGTACCGGTTACCTACGTCGGCGGACGTAGTTCTCCGGAGACTTGGTATAGTGCAGCTTCACTCCTGCCTATGCATAGTCAACCGGGTTTTGTTTGGGCTGCGCAACAAAACCCAAATGCTGAGGCACGTCAGGTCACCGGGCAACCGGAGAGGAGTCATTTGTCAATGACTCGACCTGTCACCAGTCAGTCCTTTTTGGACACGACCGGGCCAGTCAGTCACGTTGCCATGACTAGACCAGGTAGTCGCTCACTTAGCCGTGATGCGACAGGGCAAAGGTCTTATTGCAAGGACCCAGCCAGGCAAAAGGTTGATCATTTAGCAACGATTCATCCTGGCACTCAGACTTTCTTAAATGATTCGACGACTGGCCAAACTCGCGCGCATGTAGCCATGCCGCATCAGGTCAGTAGCCCATTTCATTATGGTGCTACGAGCCAATCGGTCACGCTTGTGAACACGACACAACCAAACCAGTGTCTTGTGTAAACACAGTGCAACCGAGTAGTCAGGCATTTTTCAATGCCTCGTCTACACTGCCGGCCGGCTATGTAAACATGGCGCGTCCAGGCACGGGTTCTGTGGTGATAGACCGTATTGATTCCAATTATCAGTCGATCTCTGCTCCACTACAGAATCAGAATAATTATAACCCAGGTATCGCACCGGGTTCTATTATTCCTCTGTCTTCCATCGGGTATGGGGGTTACGGAAAATCTTTTTCCTCCCCTGGGGGGACAGTGTATGTCGCTAGAGAATACGCTGCTCCTCAATACCAACCACCGGTCCATACTATGGAACCGTTAGGTGTTAGACAGGGTTCAACGGCCTACCGGGATCAGCATTACCCATCTCATGGGGATTCACTGCTCTCGGGGGGACACCTATTTGATAGGCAGTCCGGTTATAGGCAACATCGGGATGGTAGCTTTGGGTGAGAGTTGCTCCGTCGGGAAACGTCAGACACCGTACGGAAACAGCAGGGAAAATGTTCAGCTGGAACGTTCAACCGCTGAACCTCACCATCTGTCGCCTGGTGTCGTGGCTGGGCCTTCGAAAGAAGGAGATGCCTTTGGTAGCTTTCCGGGAAACCGCAGGAATTGTACCAATCCGACACCATACTCCGAGCTACAGCGGTCTTCGGACAGCTGCAGAGTACCGGTTACCTACGTCGGCGGACGTAGTTCTCCGGAGACTTGGTATAGTGCAGCTTCACTCCTGCCTATGCATAGTCAACCGGGTTTTGTTTGGGCTGCGCAACAAAACCCAAATGCTGAGGCACGTCAGGTCACCGGGCAACCGGAGAGGAGTCATTTGTCAATGACTCGACCTGTCACCAGTCAGTCCTTTTTGGACACGACCGGGCCAGTCAGTCACGTTGCCATGACTAGACCAGGTAGTCGCTCACTTAGCCGTGATGCGACAGGGCAAAGGTCTTATTGCAAGGACCCAGCCAGGCAAAAGGTTGATCATTTAGCAACGATTCATCCTGGCACTCAGACTTTCTTAAATGATTCGACGACTGGCCAAACTCGCGCGCATGTAGCCATGCCACATCAGGTCAGTAGCCCATTTCATTATGGTGCTACGAGCCAATCGGTCACGCTTGTGAACACGACACAACCAAACCAGTGTCTTGTGTAAACACAGTGCAACCGAGTAGTCAGGCATTTTTCAATGCCTCGTCTACACTGCCGGCCGGCTATGTAAACATGGCGCGTCCAGGCACGGGTTCTGTGGTGATAGACCGTATTGATTCCAATTATCAGTCGATCTCTGCTCCACTACAGAATCAGAATAATTATAACCCAGGTATCGCACCGGGTTCTATTATTCCTCTGTCTTCCATCGGGTATGGGGGTTACGGAAAATCTTTTTCCTCCCCTGGGGGGACAGTGTATGTCGCTAGAGAATACGCTGCTCCTCAATACCAACCACCGGTCCATACTATGGAACCGTTAGGTGTTAGACAGGGTTCAACGGCCTACCGGGATCAGCATTACCCATCTCATGGGGATTCACTGCTCTCGGGGGGACACCTATTTGATAGGCAGTCCGGTTATAGGCAACCTCGGGATGGTAGCTTTGGGTGAGAGTTGCTCCGTCGGGAAACGTCAGACACCGTACGGAAACAGCGGGGAAAATGTTCAGCTGGAACGTTCAACCGCTGAACCTCACCATCTGTCGCCTGGTGTCGTGGCTGGGCCTTCGAAAGAAGGAGATGCCTTTGGTAGCTTTCCGGGAAACCGCAGGAATTGTACCAATCCAACACCATACTCCGAGCTACAGCGGTCTTCGGACAGCTGCAGAGTACCGGTTACCTACGTCGGCGGACGTAGTTCTCCGGAGACTTGGTATAGTGCAGCTTCACTCCTGCCTATGCATAGTCAACCGGGTTTTGTTTGGGCTGCACAACAAAACCCAAATGCCGAGGCACGTCAGGTCACCGGGCAACCGGAGAGGAGTCATTTGTCAATGACTCGACCTGTCACCAGTCAGTCCTTTTTGGACACGACCGGGCCAGTCAGTCACGTTGCCATGACTAGACCAGGTAGTCGCTCACTTAGCCGTGAGGCGACAGGGCAAAGGTCTTATTGCAAGGACCCAGCCAGGCAAAAGGTTGATCATTTAGCAACAATTCATCCTGGCAGTCAGACTTTGTTAAATGATTCGACGACTGGCCAAACTCGCGCGCATGTAGCCATGCCGCATCAGGTCAGTAGCCCATTTCATTATGGTGCTACGAGCCAATCGGTCACGCTTGTGAACACGACACAAACACCAGTGTCTTGTGTAAACACAGTGCAACCGAGTAGTCAGGCATTTTTCAATGCCTCGTCTACACTACCGGCCGGCTATGTAAACATGGCGCGTCCAGGCACGGGTTCTGTGGTGATAGACCGTATTGATTCCAATTATCAGTCAATCTCTGCTCCACTACACCGGGTTCTATTATTCCTCTGTCTTCCATCGGGTATGGGGGTTACAGAAAATCTTTTTCCTCCCCTGGGGGGACAGTGTATGTCGCTAGAGAATACGCTGCTCCTCAATACCAACCACCGGTCCATACTATGGAACCGTTAGGTGTTAGACAGGGTTCAACGGCCTACCGGGATCAGCATTACCCATCTCATGGGGATTCACTGCTCTCGGGGGGACACCTATTTGATAGGCAGTCCGGTTATAGGCAACCTCGGGATCAGAATACATTGCGTCATTCTGTGAAAGAGAGGTCGAAACCGTCCAATACGGTCAGTTCGGCCCCGGCAGAAGTTTTTGCATGGCCGTCGTCTGCTGCGGAGAGGGGGCCTGCTTCGCAAAATCTTCGGCAGAACATGGATTTTCTGATTTATCCATGTCTGAGTCGGACATAGATCTACCGGTTGGAAGACCGAGTAGACAACCTCAGAGGAGTACACACAACCCTACATCTTCGTCTGACGATAATGAGGGAAATAGGTCAACTTCCGATGAGGAGCCAGCTGTAGAGCGTTGGTCTCTTCAGCAGGCTATTGACGAAGTATTTCGGGTGGTGCCGAATACTTTATGCCCTAAGGTTGACGCTCCCCACGTTGCAAAAACCTTTCGAGCCTAGAGGAACTTAATGTACAAGCTTTTTCGCCAGTGCACTTGCTTCCTCAACCTAACAACTTGGGCAGGTTGTTAGACCAATTGCAGTCGACCAGGTCTCTAGAGGCTATACCTCCAGGCTGGTCGGTCCCAGGACCCATTTCTAGGAAATGGGTCAACTCTAAGGCGTATTCTACGTCAAAGGAGTTCTTCCCTGTCAAAGTGCCAGCTTTAGACGGGGATGCAGCTACACTGGGGTTAACTGCACCCGCTTCTGTCCAGGTCTCTTCTAAGACACTAGAGAAGTGGGAGGCCAGAGCAAGACTGGGTGTAATGGTGTCATCTCATGACAACCATTTCGCAGTCGCTCTGTCTTTGTTGTTGAAAGAGGAGAATATCTCTAGCCTAGGGGCTAACAGAATTCTCGAAGCTTTCGACACAGGCAACAGGCATCTCATGGCACTGAATCTTCAGACCACCACAGAGATACTGTCCATGAGGAGGGACGCAGTTCTAGTTGCTCCTAACTCATTGCTACGTGCTAGCAAGGACAGCCTGAAAGCCGCACCATTGGAGTCGAAACAACTCTTTGGTGGAAGGATTGCTGCGGTGACAGCTTCTGATGCTTCAGAACAGTCGACGCCTTTCGGCGAACGCAGCTAAGGCTTTTGCGCAGGGCCAGAAACGTTCATCGTATTCTGCGAATGTGGGTAGTTCTAAGAAACCCAACCCAGCAAAGAAGCCAAAACGGTATGTGAAGGCGTTTCAGCCTAAACAAACCCCTTCCACGGGTCAGAAATCGGCTAAACCGAAGCGCCCCTATCAGGGTACTAAACATCGGCAGCCTGCTAGAGTTAACACGAATCCGAAGCCGCAGCCCTAGGGATTCGCTCCTCTCTATGACAATCCCAAGGTCGGAGATTGCAGTCGGGGGCCGCCTGTCATTTATCACGGAGGAGTGGGAAAGTGTCACAGAGGATCGTTGGATTTAGTCTGTGATACAGGAAGGGTATCTGATTCCCTTCATTTCCCCCCCTCCTCTGACAGGCGTGCCGATCGACATTTCGTCACGTCATCCGGCCATGTCAGAGGTGATTTCATCGCTTCTGAAAAAGAATGCCATAGAGAGCGTTCTCAACCCCAAATTTCGGGGTTTCTACAGCCGTCTTTTCCTTGTTCCGAAGAAAGACGGCAAGTGGAGACCGGTTATAGATTTATCTGCGCTAAATCTATTGATTCCGGTCGATAAATTCAAATGGAGTCGACCCGCTCCATCCGAGTTGCAATTCGGAAAGGCGACTGGGCGGTCTCTCTAGACCTAACAGACGCCTTTTATCACATCCCGATCGCTTCCTCCTCGAGGAAATACCTTCGGTTTGTGATAGAGGGAGAAGTGCTCCAATTTCAGGGCTCTTCCCTTCGGCCTCAAGTCCGCCCCTCGAGTGCTTACGAAGATATCAGTGCATGGGAGCCTTTCTTCGTATGAAAGGACCCCAACTTCTTCAATACTTCGACGATTGGCTTCCCCACAGGACGGATCGTGTACTTCTAATTCACGATCTATCCCTAGCCTGGCGGACCATTCTGCGGTTGGGTTTAATACCCAACACGCAAGTCGGAATTAATTCCGTCAAAGAGGTTCACGTTCGTGGGTATGACGTTTCTCACCGACTTAGCGGTAATTTGAGTACCTTCGGACAGAGTCGATTCACTAATACAGAATAGACAACTAATATTCTACTCATTCGGCAGTGGACGTTCAGAATTCGCAAAGGAATAATAATAATTACTCCCCGAGTTGATAATGAGTCAACTTCCGGTTTCACTTCTGAAAGGGAAGATGATGACAGAAACACTTCTCTGGCCCAGAGACCGTGGTTATACGTCCTTCTGGCCTGCCTATCGACATAACCGTTACATCTTCCTTAGATATAGACAGTTCTTACCGATTGATGTTAATAAGGTAGGTCAATCTCTCTGAACGTTTGTCGACGGCTACCGCTTCTTAAGTTTTACTGAGAATTATAAATTCGTATTGCTTGGCGAACACTAACAGGGAAGTGAGTTCTTTGCTTTCAGTAGAAACGAATTACATTAAGTTTCACAGACTGATGGTTAGAATTAGAAAAAAACCAATTGTAGGAGTTAACTCCAAAATAGGATTTGTCTTGCGTCCTTTGGTCGCTTACAAGAGCTTCATACGAACTCTTGAATCGACGTCTTTAAAGTTTTTACTTATAAAACCGTCTTTTTATTAGCTTTAACTACAGATCGTCTCTGTAGAAACCGGGCAGATCAGATTCAATGAATCTGATGGCTCCTTACTCTACTGTGTCAACAAGGGTTCCTGGCTAAGAACCAGTTGCAGTCGGTCCTGCCTGGGTCCCCTTGTGGCTTCACAGCGAGTGGTTTGCTAATTCACATAATCCAACACATAAATAAAGTGAATACCGATTGAACCTGTATTCAATCCCCTCTTTCCCTTTATACATCCGTTGGAATCAAGTATGTTTGTTCTTAAAAAAATATGGAATAATATACTACAACGTACCTGGAACGACAGTAAGTATTGGTCGAACCTCCCGTCCTATGCTACGAAGTCATCAGGTATTAAATGACTGGTAATGTATTTTTGATATAAAAATGAAGTTTTTTAAAGTAAAACATATTTTTATTAGAAAATACTTACCAGTCATTTATAGAGTCCCACCTCCCAACCCCGCGTCGTCACCAATACTTAACGGTGAATGAAAAGTGATTACCCAGTCACGTGCGCGCCCGTATTTCCGGGCGGCCGTGTATGTCACGGATACGTGAGGGATACGCTAGCGTGGGCGTTTTTTTTTTGATAATTAAGGGGTATAGAGATGATATATCAGGTATTAAATGACTGGTAAGTATTTTCTAATAAAAATATGTTTTACTTTAAAAAACTTCATTTTTAGCAGATTTTGAATATGTTGTTCTATGGCATGTTCTGCTCAGCTGACGCTTTCTGACGCCTCTGCAGCAGACGGCTTTTTGAAAACATAGTGACCAAAGAAGAAATTGCACAAAACGTGCAATTTCTCCTTTTGCAACAATGTTTTCCACTTTTTGTCATAAGGGTATCCATTCAATTATGGAGATTTTCTATTTTTTGACAAAATACGTTCAAAGTCATCTGCTGCAGAATTGCCGTATGAGGGAAAGGGTTAAGAACATCTAGACAAAGATATGGAAAATCTCTACAAATGAAAGTTTAGCAGAGCCGAAAACTGTTTGGTAAAAATCTGTCCGGTCAAAAAGTCCAAGCTTATTGACATTAGTTTCCACATAAAGAATGACCAATTTCTCCTTTTCCTATAATATTTTCTTCTCTATTACAAAATAATGCACCTTCATTTACAGAGATTTTCCAAAAACCAAAATCGCAATGTTTTTCAAAGTTGTCTGTTGCAGATTTAGTGTATGTGGGAAAGGGTTAAATGATTTTCATCTTTAGTTACATTTAAATCGGACTGTTATTTTTTATATATATATGGATATATATATATAATGTTAAATATTCCTTCACCGTAAATATTAGATTTTTTACAGCCTCGAATGAGAGGAATCGTGAACAACAGACTAGAAATGTAACATTATGTTACAAAATAGTTTCATAACATGTCTGCAAGCAGGTGTATCTTGTTTTCTCAATAATTACTTGGAATGTAAGCTTATAATTTCTTGGAAAGAAATTACAAAACAAACAGTTTTATCTAAGCAACCCTTATTATTTGCTCTGGTTATAACTACAGCATTCAGATAAACCTATCCAGTAGCAATTAATTCTAATTAGCTCAGGTTCCAGAAATCTTTTATTACTCTTAGACCCTTAGATATAACTGGATTCATTACACCAGATCCAACTTCATTTTAGCACATGCCTTATAAGTGGTTCCGCCTCGGTGGTGTAGTCAGGTAGAGCATCCACCTTGGGTGCGGGAGGTCACATGTTCGATCCCTGACCGGGTCATAACAAAGTCTTAAAAAATGGTAGTAATGGCTTCCTTCCTTGGTGCTCAGGGTTGCAGGGATAGCATTACAACTGCCTGTCTGGTGTCAGGATAAATGGACCAGTAGAACTGGTAACTTACCAAGGAAATGAGGTAATATATATCTGAAAAATTGTTGAAGGCAGCGTAAAACACCGAACAATCAACTAATTATAAATGTTTGTAATTGCCTCCCTCATTGGGACTCAGGTTTCCTTGGATAGCAAATTGACTGATGCATGGATGTCGGTATAAAAACGAAATACCTGTACTACTGGTAAATTACTTGTACAGGAAACTATGTGATATAACTGAAATACTGTTGAAATCAGCTTAGAACACCATGCAAACAAGCAATATAGTATTTAACCACTGTTTCATTACTGGTTATTCCTCAGTGTGTGTATATCACGTGACTTTTGACGTCATATTTGCATGGTCAGACAGCAAAAATTGCTCTTGATAAAAATGTACAAACAATGGTAAACCGGAGATAGAGCTCTGTAAGCTGCGTAGACTGCGCCATGTTTCATTAAAAATTATGAAGAAATAAAAAAGTTACCTTTGTTTTTACTTCTTAACCGAAGTAAAATATTTCTGTCCGCCGTAGCATTAATTTTGTGACGTTAAAGTCAGGTGGTATACACACACTGTTCCTTAACATGACTGGGCCGAGGTCATACCTTCACCAGATATGAAATATTTAGACACCTTGATGTCAAAAACATCTGATGAAAGATAAAATGTGTTACCAATTCTCACAGTGTTATAACCCTCACCCACATAACAAATCTGCAGCAGACAAATTTGAAAACATCCAAGCAAAACTATAGAAAATCTCTATAAATTAAAGTATAGTTATTGAATAGAGTTGAATGAATGAATGTATATTGTTTTATGGCACATCGACAGCTAAGGTCATTTAGCGCGCAATTAAATTTAATTATTCATGATCCCTGGGTAAACAAACCAGTACTAGGCTAGAAAATGTGCCTTGCCCAAGGGCACTCCACCATGACCGTAGTACCGCGACTGGGGATCGAACCCGGGACACCCGGTTTCGAAATCCCCGACGCTAACCACTCGACCACAGCGGATTCGGAATAGAGTTGAAAACATTGTGACAATAGGAGAAATTGCTCATCATAAGCAATTTACCATTTTGAAACTGTTTTCAAAAACCGTCTGTTGTAGATACGCCAAAATGCTTCTATACAGGGGACATTATAGATACCTTTCACCTTTAAATGGTGGGAAAAGGATAAATTGCTCACCTGCATACAAAACCAAATTTCCTGACTTTCCTAGGAATCTGCTGTGGTCGAGTGGTTGTGTCGAGAATTTGAAACCAGGCGTCCCAGGTTCGATACTCATTCGCAACACGAAGGGCATGGTGGAGTGCCCTTGGGCAAGGCACATTTCCTAGCATATTACTGGTTTGTTTACCCAGGGATCATGAAAAAGTGAACTGTTGCTGTGATATAACTGAAATAATGTTAAAAAACGGCGTAAAACACCGACTTTGCTATTTTAACCCAGATATTTCCAGAAAATATAACTGATAATAGGATGTCAGAGAAGTCATCTTAAAATTGCATGATTCGAGGACGAATCTTCATATGGCGGGGTAAAATGTAGTAGAATGGTCTGTCCCATAGATAGACAATGATTAACCCTTTACCTCATATAGACGCTTTCTGACGCCTCTGCTGCAGACAGCTTTTTGAAAACATAGTGACAAAAGAAGAAATTGCACAAAACGTGCAATTTCTCCTTTTGCCACAATGTTTTCCACTTTTTGTCATAGGTTATTCATTCAATTATGGAGATTTTCTATGTTTTGACAAAATATGTTCAAAGTCATCTGCTGCAGAATTGTCGTATGAGGGAAAGGGTTAACTAGGTGTCTGTGTAAGGGGAGGGGATACTTATACTAGACACTAGATAGAGTAACTAGGTGTCTGTGTAAGGGGAGGGGATACTTATACTAGACACTAGATAGAGTAACTAGGTGTCTGTGTAAGGGGAGGGGATACTTATACTAGACACTAGATAGAGTAACTAGGTGTCTGTGTAAGGGGAGGGGATACTTATACTAGACACTAGATAGAGTAACTAGGTGTCTGTGTAAGGGGAGGGGATACTTATACTAGACACAAGATAGAGTAACTAGGTGTAAGGGGAGGGGATACTTATACTAGACACTAGATAGAGTAACTAGGTGTCTGTGTAAGGGGAGGGGATACTTATACTAGACACTAGATAGAGTAACTAGGTGTCTGTGTAAGGGGAGGGGATACTTATACTAGACACTAGAAAGAGTAACTAGGTGTCTGTGTAAGGGGAGGGGATACTTATACTAGACACTAGATAGAGTAACTAGGTGTCTGTGTAAGGAGAGGGGATACTTATACTAGACACTATATAGAGTTACTAGGTGTCTGTGTAAGGGGAGGGGATACTTATACTAGACACTAGATAGAGTAACTAGGTGTCTGTGTAAGGGGAGGGGATACTTATACTAGACACTAGATAGAGTAACTAGGTGTCTGTGTAAGGGGAGGGATACTTATACTAGACACTAGATAGAGTAACTAGGTGTCTGTGTAAGGAGAGGGGATACTTATACTAGACACTATATAGAGTAACTAGGTGTCTTTGTAAGGGGAGGGGATACTTATACTAGACACTAGATAGAGTAACTAGGTGTCTGTGTAAGGAGAGGGGATACTTATACTAGACACTAGATAGAGTAACTAGGTGTCTGTGTAAGGAGAGGGGATACTTATACTAGACACTAGATAGAGTAACTAGGTGTCTGTGTAAGGGGAGGGGATACTTATACTAGACACTAGATAGAGTAACTAGGTGTCTGTGTAAGGGGAGGGGATACTTATACTAGACACTAGCTAGAGTAACTAGGTGTCTGTGTAAGGGGAGGGGATACTTATACTGCTCTACTACCGAGCTCCGGGACAAGAGGTGCCCAGTTTGAGCCCTGGTGGGTTAATTTTTTTTAGCTGTGTTGTAATCGGTTCAGCAATCTTTATTGGTTGATAAACATACAGTGTAGTTTATAGGTTGACACTAGATTACTTTGTATGCATATAATACAAAATCTGCATATCCTCTGGATGGGTAACCCTTGTCATTACTGACAGACTGGACACAAAGAAACTACATCAAACTGACACCCCCTCGGTGATGTAGTGGTAGAGTATCCGCCTCGGATGATGTAGTGGTAAAGTATCCGCCTCCGGTGATGTAGTGCTAGAGTATCCGCCTCGGGTGATGTAGTGGTAGAGTATCTGCCTCGGGTCATGTAGTGGTAGTGTATCCGCCTCAGTAATGTAGTGGTAGAGTATCCGCCTGGGTGATGTAGTAGTAGAGTATCCACCTTGGGTATCTGCCTCAGGTGATGTAGTGGTAATGTATCCGCCTCGGGTGATGTAGTGGTAGAGTATCCGCCTCAGGTGATGTAGTGGTATAGTATCCGCCTCGGTGATGTAGTGGTAGAGTATCCCTCTCGGTGATGTAGTGGAGGAGTATCCGCCTGGGTAATGTAGTTGTAGAGTATCCACCTGGGTGATGTAGTGGTCGAGTATCCGCCTCGGGTGATGTAGTGGTAGAGTATCCGCCTCAGGTGATGTAGTGGTATAGTATCCGCCTCGGTGATGTAGTGGTAGAGTATCCCTCTCGGTGATGTAGTGGAGGAGTATCCGCCTCGGTAATGTAGTTGTAGAGTATCCACCTGGGTGATGTAGTGGTCGAGTATCCGCCTTGGTGATGTAGTGGTAGTGTATCCGCCTCGGTGATGTAGTGGTAGAGTATCTGCCTCAGGTGATGTAGTGGTAGAGTATCCGCCTCGGTAATGTAGTTGATAGAGTATCCGCCTGGATGATGTAGTGGTAGAGTATCCACCTTGGGTGATGTAGTGGTAGAGTATCCACCTTGGGTGATGTTGTGGTAGAGTTTCCGCCTCGGGTGATGTAGTGGTAGAGTATCCGCCTCGGTGATGTAGTGGAGGAGTATCCGCCTCGGTGATGTAGTGGTAGAGTATCCACATCGGTGATGTAGTGGTAGAGTATCCGCCTCGGTGATGTAGTGGTAGAGTATCCACCTCGGTGATGTAGTGGTAGAGTGTCAGCCTCGGGTGATGTAGTGGTAGAGTATCCGCCTCGGTGATGTAGTGGTAGAGTATCCACCTCGGTGATGTAGTGGTAGAGTATCCACCTCGGTGATGTAGTGGTAGAGTGTCCGCCTCGGGTGATGTAGTGGTAGAGTATCCGCCTCGGTGATGTAGTGGTAGAGTATCCACCTCGGTGATGTAGTGGTAGAGTATCCACCTCGGTGATGTAGTGGTAGAGTATCTGCCTCAGGTGATGTAGTGGTAGAGTATTCGCCTCAGTGATATAGTGGTAGAGTATCCGCCTCAGTGATGTAGTGGTAGAGTATCCGCCTCGGGTAATGTAGTGGTAAAGTATCCGCCTCGGTGATGTAGTGGTAGAGTATCAGCCTAGGTGATGTAGTGGTAGAGTATCCGCCTGGGTGATGTAGTGGTAGAGTATCTGCCTCGGGTGCGATGCCTGGTCAGGTCATACCAAAGACTTAAAAAATGAAAGTAATGGATGCCTTCCTCGGCGCTCAACCCTAGGGTTGCAGGGTTAGCATTACAACTGACTAGCTGGTGTCAGGATAAACAGACCAGTAGTACTGGTAACTTACCTAGGAAACGATGTGATATAACTCTGAATTTTTGTTGTAAGTGGCGTAAAACACAAAACAATCAAACTGACTTCTAGCTCTCAAGACTTGATCTGTAACTACTTCAACACTAAGTGATGCCTTAGGATACAATGGATACAATTGGTGTATGTCAACATGGCAAATGTCCTCGCAAATTGGCTATATAGCCAAGTGAGAGGGTAAACAAACACAGACAAACAACATCAACATGGCAAATGTTATTTGTAGCTTATACTGTCAGCATAATTATTGTTGTATGCATTCCAAAAATGTCATATAACTTAAGCAAAGCTGTATCAATATCTTCAATTATAAGTTGATGCAACATCATTTAATCTTGAGGCTTAAAAGGTTAAAAGTAAAACAAGAGGGTCATGGTGGCCCTGGATCGCTCACCCAAGTTAAGCCAACTACATAGTCGATGACATCAGGTAAGCAAATACTAGAGTGTTAACAAGATTTATCTTCAATTTGGCCTAGTGACCCTGTTGTTGACCGATATGACCGATAATTGTACTTGGCCTAGATACCATCAAGATAATCATTTTGACAAAAATTTGATTTGCTCAAATTAAAAATGTGTTGACAAGATTTTCCTTCATATTTGAACCTGGCATAGATGTCACTAAGACTAACTTTCTGACAAAGTTTCAAGCTGATGAAGCAAAAAATGCGGCCTCTAGATTGTTAACTAGATATTTCTCAAGTTAGGCCCTAGTTTTTAACTCATCTGTGCATGAAGTGCTCAAGGTGAGCTATTGTGATCACTTTTTGTCCGGCGTCCATGCCTTGTGCGACGTCAACAATTGCCTCATTAACACTCTACAGTCTACATTTTGCATCCTATCTTCATGAAAGTTGATCAGAACATTCATCCCCATCAAATATAGGACAAGGTCGAAACCGGGCCATATGAGGTCAAAAACAAAAGCAATTTTTTGCATCAGAAGTAAAATTTTGTCTTGATGATATCTAGGTGACCTAGGTTTTGACCTGAAATGATCCATATTCGAACTTGGCCTAGAAATTAGCAAGATAAACACACTGAATAAGTTTTATGAAGATTGGATGATAAAATGGCCTGTAGAGTGTTAACAAGCAATTTATTGACTATACTAATGAACGATGGAAAAATGGAAATCACAAAAACTTACTATGAGCACTTCATGCTCAGGTGAGCTAAAAAATGAAAAGTAAGTTTTTAAATAAGTATAGTTTTGAGACAAAATAAAACAATGTGGCAAAAATTACATACTTTGAATCCATCTTTCTTTTGACAGGAATTGTTTGATGAGACCTATGAGATTGGTAGTCATTTTTCAAATTATCATGTTGCCATACAATAATTATATAGTGTCATTTGTCTCTCCCTATTATATAGTGTCATTTGTCTCTCCCTAGAGAATAACAATCATTGTCATGTTGACTTGGCAATGTAGGGCACAAATAAATCATACCAGAACTTTACCTGAACTTGTCTGATGCCAAATATTACTTTTAAACAACAGTTTAGGCTTCTAGCCTACCTATAGACTATTAGGAACAGTCATTTAATCCTTTCCCTCATACGACAATTCTGCAGCAGACGACTTTGAACGTATTTCATCAAAAAGTGGAAAATCTCTTTAATTGAATGGATAACCTTTCACTAAAGCTTGTTTTGAGCAATTTCTTCTGTTGTCACTATGTTTTCAAAAGCCGCCTGCTGCAGAGGCATCAGGAAGCGTCTATATGAGGGAAAGGGTTAATCTTACAGACTCTTTCTGACAGCTGCAGCAGACGACTTTTGTAAATAATGTGGCAAAAGGGAAAATACAATTTCTCTGTTTGCCACAATGTTTTCAACTCTATTCAATCCTTATACATTCATTTTCAGAGATTTTTTAATAGTTTTGCCAAGATATTTTCAAAGCTACTGCAGATTTGCTTTATGTGGGTAAGGGTTAATTCATATAAGAAGACAAAATTCAATTATTAAAGAAATACTTGTTGACATATCTTCAGCAGAATGACTTATGAAAAAATCCTAAAATAAGCATTGTTTGCCTTTTAGTAATCTAAATATTTCGAAACTAATTGTTACATGAAGAATGGATTCTACAGATTTTGAACATGGAAGAGTCTACTTTTGGAAATTGTGTGCTGAAAATGTTTAAAATATTTTCAAATTGAACCCAATTTACAGTGTTCTTACACCAAGGATCTATTCAGGTGAAGTTGACTTGTGAAATTTCCCTCTGATCATTGCACTACCTACAAAGACCCTATAAACACAAACAAATGCTTTGCATCTTTTTGTAAGGCTACATCTGAATCATTTTCACAAGAATATTAAGCGCAAATTTAATAAAAACAGAAGTCATATCATTTTCAAAATTGTAGAGATACAAAACCAAGATGATTTGAAAGACACATCTCAATTTCAATTGTTACCAGTGAATAAAATGCAATGCAAAATATTTCTTTTATTATGCCCCCTTCGAAGAAGAGGGGTATATTGCTTTGCACATGTCTGTCGGTCGGTTGGTCCGTCCGTCGGTCCGTCTGTAGACCAAAGCTTACAATGCCTCGACCTATGGTCCTCAAACTTGACTTGGGGGTTGGGCCTGACCAGTAGATGAACCCTTTCATTTTGAGGTCATTGGGTCATAGGTCAAGGTCACAATGACCTTGAACACAAAAACCCTTTTTAAGCTTGTCCGAGTGATACCTCAACAATGCCTGGACCTATGGTCCTCAAACTTGACTTAGAGGCTGGGCCTGACCAGTAGATGACCTCTAATTATTTTGGGGTCAAAGGTCAAGGTCACAGTGACCTTTAACACAAAAACCCTTTTTAAGCTTGTCCGAGTGATAACTCAATAATGCCTGGACCTATGGTCCCCAAAGTTGACTTGGAGGTTGGGCCTGACCAGTAGATGAACCCTATTTATTTTGAGGTCATTGGGTCAAAGGTCAAGGTCACAGTGACCTTGAACACAAAAACCTTTTTTAAGCTTGTCCGAGTGATAACTCAACAATGCCTGGACCTATGGTCCTCAAAGTTGACTTGGAGGTTGGGCCTGACCAGTAGATGAACCCTATTTATTTTGAGGTCATGTGGTCAAAGGTCAAGGTCACAGTGACCTTGAACACAAAAACCTTTTTTAAGCTTGTCTGAGTCATCATCCCAATGGGATTAAGAACTGTACCTACCATCCTCAATCTTTGAATGAACATTGTTCATAATCTTAAAACTGACTCATAGACATCCAATGTGAAATGACAAATCAACTGGCATTTTGGTCCATGCAAATTATACTCAATTGTCCTAATATTCCTGACAACATGGCGCTCAGGGGGGCATAATGTTTGACAAACATCTCTTGTTGATATAGAATTGATTAGACTTGACCAGATTGTATTGTTCTCCGGAAATTGTATCTCAATATTAGCTCAAAATATATACTGAGTTTGCGGCAGTTTATTTTTTGGCAAAGGGCTGAAAATTCTCATGGTTGTGTCACACAAGACACGATTTAGACATTATATTTTTGTACTCTAGGATCTTTTTAACCCATTTACCTCATACAACAATTCTGCAGCAGACGACTTTGAACATATTTTGTCAAAACATAGAAAATCTCCATAGTTGAAAAGAGTTGTCTATGACAAAAAGGGGAAAAAGAAGAAATTGCACATTTTGTGCAATTTCTTCTTTTGTCACTATGTTTTCATAAAACCGTCTGCTGCAGAGGCGTCAGAAAGCGTCTATATGAGGGAAAGGGTTAATGCGTTCTGTTTTTGACACTCTACCAAAAGTTCTCAAGCCATTTTGATTGGTAGAAAAATGCGATTGCCATGGTGGTTGTGATGACCGTTTTTGGAAGAAAAGAAAGCTTTTTAACACGTTTTGTTCACGATAAGAACTAAATAACCAGTCCTTAAAGGACGCTGAAGTATAATTGACATTACAATTTTCTAAAAGGTGTACATACTGAAAGTGGCTCTCGTAAGTTAATAATTAGACATGCCATTTAAAAAGGCAAAACAAGAAAAATAATATCATCTCAATAACACCTATGGTCCAGTTACGTTCCTATCAGATGGCCAGGTTCGTGATATTCCTCAAAGTGCAATGGAATCTATTCTGATATGAGAATATCGGGACATCCTGGTCTTCTCAGGATTTGTTGAGATTATTATAATAACTTATTATACCCCCAGATACCTTGTATATGGGGGCTATATAGGAGTCACGCTTGTCGGTTTGTCGGTCCGTTGGTCTGTGGACATTTCTTGTGAACACTTTTTCGCAGCAACCCTTGGTCAGAATTCAATATAACTTCACAAGAATGATTGATACCAAGCCTTGTTGTGCATATTGTCTGCGTGCTGCACTGGAATTATTTTTTTAACAATACGCATTTCTATACCAAGCCACATAACTCTGGCTTTAATAGTTATTCAGTAATGCTTTTTTTTTCGACTTAAAAAAAGCAGACAAGCATTGGTGTTCGCTCCAGGGCGCTCTTGTTCATATCTTTGCCAGGATGAGTTTAAAGTGGTCTGCCGCAGATGTGTTGTATAAGGTGAGGGGGTTAATGCTACAAAATGTATGTATTCTGTCTGCACATTGAACTGTTGCGGTCATGTGACTGACATATCATTGGTCACTAGATATTTCTATGGGCGAGTTCATATGGGATCCGAGAACAGCCCGAGTGCACTCAGAATCCATTTGAACGGAGATACTTGTAACCTTAGTGGCGTCATTTTGACCTTTTGACCCGAAGCCTAATAACCCACCTCAAGCCCGGGGTTACTAGCATTTCAAAATGGCGACCAACGATGGTTACTACTCATTAGGAACACCTCGGTGATGAATGCTTCACCAATGGATGGTGAAGGATTACGGAATTACCTGAGGAGTTCCGAATGGTTTACTACTAAGACGAGGAAACACCGTTCAGATGGAAAGCATTGAGTGCGCATGTTTTCTGAATTTATATTTAGACATGACGTACAGTTCTCTATCCTAGAGAAGCCCATACGAACTCGCCCTACATAGACTGACCATGTAACCGATTCACATATCAGGGGAAAGCAAGCAGAGCCCCGGCCAAAAGAATCACAATGGAGTGGAACACCCCGGACCTTTTGCCTTTCCTTGCTCCGCATTGCAGTGCACTGCCGCTCTCTCCATCCAGCAACATATCAGTATGGAGGAGGAAATAAATATTTATGTTAACCCTTTCCCTCATACGACAATTCTGCAGCAGACGACTTTGAACTTATTTTGTCAAAACATAGAAAATCTCCATAATTGAATGGATAACCTATGACAAAAAGTGGAAAACATTGTGGGAAAAGGAGAAATTGCACGTTTTGTGCAATTTCTTCTTTTGTCACTATGTTTTCAAAAAGCCGTCTGCTGCAGAGGCGTCAGAAAGTGTCTATATGAGGGAAAGGGCAAATAAAAAAACAGTGTATAGATAATAGTTGATTATACACAATCATGTATGTTAGAAAATAAAGAAGACTTTAAAATTGATAAGTGGCAAATTCATGAATGAACTAATTTTTAGCTCGTCTTTTGAAAAAAACCGTGAGCTGTTGTCATGACCCTGGCGTCGTCGTCAGCGGCGGCGGCATGGTCGTCCGGTTAAGGTTTTTTGTTCAGCTCAGCTTTTTAGATCACCTAGAGCCAAAGGCTCAAGGTGAGCTATTCTGATCACTCTGTGTCCGTCGTCTGCGTTAACTTTTAGCTTTAAACATCATCTCCTCCTGAACCGCAAGAACAATTTCCACCAAACATCACAGGAATGTTCCTTTGGTGGTCCTCTTTCAAAATTGTTCAAAGATTTAAATTTGATTGAAAACTGGTTGCTGCGGCATCAGAAAGGGGACAAAATGTCCAAACTTTAAAAATCTTCTCCTCCGAATCTGCCTGTCAGATTCAAATATAATTTGGTAGAAATGTTCCTTGGGTGACCCTCTATAAAAATTGTTCAAGCCATACTGATTGGTCGAAAAACATGGCAGTCAGGCGGCATCAGAATAGGGGCAAAATGACAAAATTTGAAAATTCCATTTTTATGAAAGTGCTTGTCTGATTTTAAGAAAATATAATACGAATCTTACTTTAATGATCCTCTATTTAATTTGTTTAAGCCGTTTTGATGGGTTACACAATCATATCAACCAAGCGTCATCACAAAAGGGGTAAATTGAACTTTTAGCTACAAATGACAACCAACTCCTACCATTCCAATAGACCAATTTCCACAAAACATCACAGGAATGTTCCTTTGGTGGTCCTCTTTCAAAATTGTTCAAAGATTTAAATTCCATTGAGAACTTTGGTTGCTGCGGCATCAGAAAGTGAGAAAAATACCCAAATTTTAAAATCCTTTTCCTCCATAATCTGCTTGTGCGATTGCAAGATAATTTGGTAGAAATGTTCCTTAAGTGACACTCTAAATAAACTGTTGAAGCCATATTGATTTCGTTGAAAAACAGGGCAGCAAGGCGGCATCAGGAAAGGTGAAAATGACAAAAACTTTTTAATTCCATTCTTATTAAAGTTCTTTCATTTCAAGATATAAATGGCCTTTACTGATAAGCTGTTTCTTGAGAAGTGTCCACTCCTTGCAGTTTCATTTGCACTCCTTCATCAAATTTTCCCAGATATTTGCAGTTAAATATTTGCTACTAATTTACTATCAATTCGGTGATCGATTTAGGGCCATCTTGACCCTCTTGTTTTCTGTTTTCTATCAGTCGAGCGTCTGTGCCGTTACGGGGTGCTCTTGTTTTTACATAGATATTGTATATATATCATGGACAGGTTTAGTTTGTGCTTAATGATAGGATTAAATGAGACTTGCCGATGATGAAAGAAGGAATTTGAAATTTGATCCTGATTTTGTCAGCACATGACTTTAGGGGCATAACTTTCGTCTTGTGGACTTGATCTTAGCCATTTCACAATGGAAGAACTTTCCAATAGGAAACTAAGGCACTTGCATTGGATATATAGACATGGAGGTTACTGCAGACAAATTAACCGGGTATTCTTCTTGATTGTTATTTTACATACATGTTGTAGTTAAAAGTAGTTTGGAAGTAAAGAAATTGAACCTTCTTAGAAGGTGTTATACTTCATTCTGCAGCTGAGTCATTGCTTAACCCTTTCCCTCATACGACAATTCTGCAGCAGACGACTTTGAACATATTTTGTCAAAACATAGAAAATCTCTATAATTGAATGGATAAAAGTGGAAAACATTGTGGCAAAAGGAGAAATTGCACGTTTTGTGCAATTTCTTCTTCTGTCACTATGTTTTCAAATAGAATAGAATAGAATAGAAAGCCCTTTTCCAACTTGTAGACCCATTCTGATGCATCTGCAGCAGACAGCTTTTGGAACAAAAGAAGAAATTGTTCATAATGAGCACTCTCTGCTTTTGCCACAAAGTTTTCAACTTATTTCAATAATTTAACTTTCGTTTATATATAGAGGGTTTCCTTAATTTTACATAGATGTTTTTAAAGTCTGCTGCAGATTTGTCGTATTTATGGAATTCCAGCCACAATTGTGTAAAATTTCTACAAATAGAATAGAGTAGGAATATTGTTCGTTATGAGCAATTTTACCTTTTGTAACATTGTTAGCTCACCTGTCACGTAGTGACAAGGTGAGCTTTTTTGATCGCCCTTTGTCCGTCATCCGTCCACAATTTCTTGTGAACATTTATTATTTCTTCATTTATTATCCGATGTTTACCAAACCTATTCAGTAGCTAGATATACATGAGAGCTCGGTTCCTTTTGAAAACCAGCCAGATCTGTTGTGCATGACTGAATTATGTCTCCTCCCTCCGGAGGAGACATATTGCTTTTGCCTGCGCCGTCTGTCTGTCTGTCTGTCTGTCTGTCTGTCTGTCTGTCTGTCTGTCTGTCCGTCTGTCTGTCTGTCAGGGCGTCCACATTTCTTGTCCGGCCTTTATCTCACAACCCCTTGGCCACATTTCTATGAAACTTCACAGGAGTCATCGGTACAACGTCTAGTTGCGCATATTACGAGGGCATTTAATTTGACCTACTTTTGGATGAGTTATTGCCCTTTCTTAAAATTGCCATTTCATTCTTGTCCGGCCTTCATCTCACAACCCCTTTGCCACATTTCTATGAAACTTCACAGGAGTCTACGGTACAACGTCTAGTTGTGCATATTACGAGGGCGTTTAATTTGACCTACTTTTGGATGAGTTATTGCCCTTTTTTTAAAATTGCCATTTCATTCTTGTCCACATTTCTTGTCCGGCCTTTATCTCATAACCCCTTGGGCACATTTCTATGAAACTTCACAGGAGTCATCGGTACAACGTCTAGTTGTGCATATTACGAGGGCGTTTAATTTGACCTACTTTTGGATGAGTTATTGCCCTTTCTTAAAATTGCCATTTCATTCTTGTCCGGCCTTCATCTCACAACCCCTTTGCCACATTTCTATGAAACTTCACAGGAGTCATCGGTACAACGTCTAGTTGTGCATATTACGAGGGCGTTTAATTTGACCTACTTTTGGATGAGTTATTGCCCTTTTTTTAAAATTGCCATTTCATTCTTGTCCAGGGCGTCCACATTTCTTGTCCGGCCTTTATCTCACAACCCCTTGGCCACATTTCTATGAAACTTCACAGGAGTCATCGGTACAACGTCTAGTTGCGCATATTACGAGGGCGTTTAATTTGACCTACTTTCGGATGAGTTATTGCCCTTTCTTAAAATTGCCATTTCATTCTTGTCCGGCCTTCATCTCACAACCCCTTTGCCACATTTCTATGAAACTTCACAGGAGTCATCGGTACAACGTCTAGTTGTGCATATTACGAGGGCGTTTAATTTGACCTACTTTTGGATGAGTTATTGCCCTTTTTTTAAAATTGCCATTTCATTCTTGTCCGGTCTTCATCTCACAACCCCTTTGCCACATTTCTATGAAACTTCACAGGAGTCATCGGTACAACGTCTAGCTGCGCATATTACGAGGGCGTTTAATTTGACCTACTTTTGGATGAGTTATTGCCCTTTTTTTTAAATTGCCATTTCATTCTTGTCCGGCCTTCATCTCACAACCCCTTTGCCACATTTCTATGAAACTTCACAGGAGTCATCGGTACAACGTCTAGTTGCGCATATTACTAGGGCGTTTAATTTGACCTAATTTTGGTTGAGTTATTGCCCTTTTTTTAAAATTGCCATTTCATTCTTGTCCGGCCTTCATCTCACAACCCCTTTGCCACATTTCTATGAAACTTCACAGGAGTCATCGGTACAATGTGTTGTTGCGCATATTACGAGGGCGTTTAATTTGACCTACTTTTGGATGAGTTATTGCCCTTTTTTAGATCACCTAGAGCCGAAGGCTCAAGGTGAGCTATTCTGATCACTTTTTGTCCGTCGTCCGTCCGTCCGTCCGTCCGGCGTTAACTTTTAGCTTTAAACATCATCTCCTCCTGAACCGCAAGACTAATTTCCACCAAACATCACAGGAATGTTCCTTTGGTGGTCCTCTTTCAAATTTGTTCAAAGATTTAAATTCCATTGAGAACTTTGGTTGCTGCGGCATCAGAAAGGGGACAAAATGTCCAAACTTTAAAAATCTTCTCCTCCGAATCTGCATGTCAGATTCAAATATAATTTGGTAGAAATGTTCCTTGGGTGACCCTCTATAAAAATTGTTCAAGCCATACTGATTGGTCGAAAAACATGGCAGTCAGGCGGCATCAGAAAAGGGGCAAAATGACAAAATTTGAAAATTCCATTATTATGAAAGTGTTTGTCTGATTTTAAGAAAATATAATACGAATCTTACTTTAATGATCCTCTATTTAATTTGTTAAAGCCGTTTTGATTGGTTACACAGTCATAGCAAACAGGCGTCATCACAAAAGGGGTAAATTGAACTTTTAGCTACAAATGACAACCAACTCCTACCATTCCAATAGACCAATTTCCACAAAACATCACAGGAATGTTCCTTTGGTGGTCCTCTTTCAAATTTGTTCAAAGATTTAAATTCCATTGAGAACTTTGGTTGCTGCGGCATCAGAAAGGGGACAAAATGTCCAAACTTTAAAAATCTTCTCCTCCGAATCTGCCTGTCAGATTCAAATATAATTTGGTAGAAATGTTCCTTGGGTGACCCTCTATAAAAATTGTTCAAGCCATACTGATTGGTCGAAAAACATGGCAGTCAGGCGGCATCAGAAAAGGGGCAAAATTACAAAATTTGAAAATTCCATTTTTATGAAAGTGTTTGTCTGATTTTAAGAAAATATAATACGAATCTTACTGTAATGATCCTCTATTTAATTTGTTTAAACCGTTTTGATTGGTTACACAATCATATTAACCAGGCGTCATCACAAAAGGGGTAAATTGAACTTTTAGCTACAAATGACAACCAACTCCTACCATTCCAATAGACCAATTTCCACAAAACATCACAGGAATGTTCCTTTGGTGGTCCTCTTTCAAATTTGTTCAAAGATTTAAATTCCATTGAGAACTTTGGTTGCTGCGGCATCAGAAAGGGGACAAAATGTCCAAACTTTAAAAATCTTCTCCTCCGAATCTGCCTGTCAGATTCAAATATAATTTGGTAGAAATGTTCCTTGGGTGAGCCTCTATAAAAATTGTTCAAGCCATACTGATTGGTCGAAAAACATGGCAGTCAGGCGGCATCAGAAAAGGGGCAAAATGACAAAATTTGAAAATTCCATTTTTATGAAAGTGTTTGTCTGATTTTAAGAAAATATAATACGAATCTTACTGTAATGATCCTCTATTTAATTTGTTTAAACCGTTTTGATTGGTTACACAATCAAGGCGTCATCACAAAAGGGGTAAATTGAACTTTTAGCTACAAATGACAACCAACTCCTACTATTTCAATAGACCAATTTCCACAAAACATCACAGGAATGTTCCTTTGGTGGTCCTCTTTCAAAATTGTTCAAAGATTTAATTCCATTGAGAACTTAGGTTGCTGCGGCATCAGAAAGTGAGAAAAATACCCAAATTTTAAAATCCTTTTCGTCCATAATCTGCTTGTGCGATTGCAAGATAATTTGGTAGAAATGTTCCTTAAGTGACACTCTAAATAAACTGTTGAAGCCATATTGATTTCGTTGAAAAACAGGGCAGCAAGGCGGCATCAGGAAAGGTGCAAAATGACAAAAACTTTATAATTCCATTCTTATTAAAGTTCTTGTTAGATTTCAAGATATAAATGGCCTTTACTGATAAGCTGTTTCTTGAGAAGTGTCCACTCCTTGCAGTTTCATTTGCAATCCTTGATCAAATTTTTCCAGATATTTGCAGTTAAATATTTGCTACTAATTTACTATCAATTAGGTGATCGATTTAGGGCCATCTTGGCCCTCTTGTTTAAAATTGCCATTTCATTCTTGTCCGGCCTTCATCTCACAACCCCTTGGCCACATTTCTATGAAACTTCACAGGAGTCATCGGTACAACGTCTAGTTGCGCATATTACTAGGGCGTTTAATTTGACCTAATTTTGGTTGAGTTATTGCCCTTTTTTTAAAATTGCCATTTCATTCTTGTCTGGCCTTCATCTCACAACCCCTTTGCCACATTTCTATGAAACTTCACAGGAGTCATCGGTACAATGTCTTGTTGCGCATATTACGAGGGCGTTTAATTTGACCTACTTTTGGATGAGTTATTGCCCTTTTTTAAAATAAATCACTAACTGACAAAATACAGTCAGCCAGACAAATACCCCTTGGGGGAGACATATGTTTTTCCCAAAAACAACCTCTAGTTGACTTTGTGAACACGATAAAAACTTCATTTGTTGTCACATGTCCTTTACATTGGCAATATTGACACATTGTCGAAAACTATGGAGCAGACAACTGAAATAATCAGGAGAAAAATATTGAAAATATATTTAAACAAATATATCTTAACCGTTTCCCACATTTTTTTTTCACTATAAATCACTGAATAAACAGTCATTAAACATAAGTTTACCTGTCAAGAGTTTTCATTTTACCAGTTGCACACGTTGTCTTGTCTGAGTAAATTCTCTACTTGCAAATTTAAAGTTTATTATTTCGCCGGGTAGCAAAATGGCATAACCAAGACAGCGCGTCAATGTACTGATGTATTTTATTCAATATCGACGTGCTGACAATATGGTAAAAGACTGAATGAAAATATAAAAAAGGTTTCAATGTACTTTTGTTTAGCTCACACCACTTTCCCATTCTAACTCACTCCATACTCTCTTTACTTTGATGCATGATTACAACACCTAAATCCAACAGGTAACGCTCTTGAGTCAAAGCAAAGGAAAATCTCATCTGTGCTTAACATATGAACACCTCACATACCCATACATATATACATACATACATATAACTTCAAAAGATAAAGTTCAACTAGTTAATAATGTCTATTCACAGACGTTACAGAGCACAAACTTGCTCGGCACTTTTGACATCACAGAATTCTCGCTAAACTTCGTTAAATCACATTAAATCTGAAAGTTACTGTCAGTGTGTACTAAAACAATGCTAATCGAACATAAATAGTCAAAAAACGTACATTACGTGCCGACACAGCGCTTCCAAAGACATTTTAAGTTCCCAAACAGTCGATCGACTTCTTGCCCTAAGTTCGCGGGTTTTATGGTGGTTACGTATACATAACATTTTGTAAGAAATACGCGATGCACGATCTATTTCATTTTTAAAGGTCAAAGAGAGACAACTCTCACAAGTTATGTCACAAGCGTAATGTATCGACCAGATCAGCATGCGCTGTCCGCGCAGACTGATCCGGGCCAACACATTTCGTCTCCAGTAACGTCACATTTATTTTGTCTGCATTTATCATTATCATGTAAAGAAAAGTTACTAACAAGTCACTTTGAAAATCATATTTGATGATAACCGAGCATTTGTGTAAATTTTAACTGTCACGTGGTAAGCCTCCATTTTGAAAATTTGAAAATGCACAGCTTCCTGTTGTTGTTGTTGTTGTTGTTGTTGTTGCTAGCGTGACACAAACATAACTGATTCTAAGTTTGCGGGAAGCTTACAAGAAGTTTGCGAATCAAGAACTATCCGCAAGCCTAATGTCCTTGTAAGCACCAGCAAACTTGTTCTAGAGCTGTAAGCTTAATAAGATTACAGTGAGCTTGTGCAAGCTTATGACGCACTTGTCAAGAGCTTGCTGCAAGCTAGTATTTTGGTTTGGGTATAAGCAATAGAAAATGAAATAGAAAAATTCTATTAATAAATGCAATAGAAAACATCCATGTGTAAATAGAAAACTTTTATATGAAACAGAAAATGATATAGAAAACTTCAATATGAAATATAAAACTTCTCTATGTAAGATTAAACTTCTGTATGAAGTAGAAAACTTCTTTACTTGATGATATTGGGGGAAACAGTACAGATCATTTGGAGTGCCTCGGTGGTATAGTGGTTAACAAGCTAGACTTTCATACCAGAGGTCTGGAGTTCAAATAGCAGTCTGGGTTCTGGAATTTTCTGAGGTGCTTTTAACTCTTTGCATGCTAAATTATTTTCCTCTACTATATTGTCGTCTGCAAAACTTTGAAAAAAATATTTATTTTCCCCAAATGTTTACTGAAATTGAAATGGAGTGACAAACAGTTTGGATCTCAGATCAGTCCCCACGTTTTGTGGGGACTGATCTGGATCCAAACTGTTTGCAAATGTCATCAACGGTTGACAAAACCCGCCGCTAGCGAGCTAAGTGTCTCCCACTCAACTAGAGGTCAAGAACTGGTCCTTTCCAGGAAAAATGGCCTCTATTGATGCTTTACACTGAGCATGTTAAAGAACCAAGGGGTAATGATAGAAAGAGCTATAGGGTAATGCACCCGGACTCCCTTGTATCTAACTCTGTCTCTTCAAATTATCTGCACCTATTAGATTTGTGTACATGTTACACTGTGTACACTATCAAATGGGTGTATAGGAGCTGAAACGCTTATGCTCAATCATAGCAACGAGGGACATTAGTGATAATTATATTATCTCCCTTGTCAGATAAAGACCAAGGAAGACCAAATAGTTGGTAGGTCCTTTTAGGTCAAAGGGAAGTAAATCATTTTCCATAGGCGACCATTATAGCGTTATGGGTTATGGTTCGTTACTAGCAAATGAATTAACACATATACCTATATCAAACTAATGTTCATTCTTAGAACTACCAAGAAAGCTAAACAAACCCACATGTTCACCGTTTTTTGACATAGCTAGGAGGTCAAATCAAAGGTGACCCTTATCCCGCACTGAATTTTACTTTCAATTTCAGAAAATACAGCATGTTCTGAAAATGGCTATTAGAGTGTCAAAATAGCTAAAATCAAACACTATTTTGGTTATATATCAGTCAGAGGTTATTCAACTTTATGAAAATCACTTTCAACTTTCAACAAAATCATTATTGTCCAATGGGAGCCAACCTCAGTCTTATATATTCATCTGAAATTCCCTGGACAAAATTGTCTGCCCGAAAATTGTCTGCCCGGCAAGCCGATCTGATTTACTTCCCTTTGACCTTAAGTTGGAATTCTTTGTCTTTATCGCTATTTTGCAATGAGATATTGCAATTACTCTGTACACATTAATCATAAATGTGTTAATTAAAGTGATGATTCAAAAGAGAAAATTTACTTAGCAGTGTTTAAAGAAAACAAATGTGGAATTACTAATCAATCTAATAACAGTTGGCCAAGAAAATGCAATTATAAGTGCACCATCCAGTGCAAAGAAAGCAACGATAAAAACAGAGGAAACCAAATGATAGGACCTAGCTAGATGTAGAGAGTATTAAAGGGAGATAACTGACCGATGTCTCCAATTGGTCTCTACATTAAGTTACATTATATAATATGAAATACAAGAGAAAGTTGATGCAAGGCATCAATGTCGCCGGAAAAGACTGCATTGATTTATTTATGTATTCTTGACTTTCCTTAGTCTATTCAAACATTTGCTTATAAATTTTATATTCATACCTATACATTAGGGTATCTATAAAAAATTAACGAAATGTGTACACATTTATCTTGGCTTAAATTTAATTTTGCTGTTGTTACTTATTTAAATAATAGTATTCATTCATATAATTTCAATGTTTGTCAATCTTATTCGAATCACAAGGTAAATATCCTGGTATTGCTTTAAAGGGAGGTAATTTGAAGAAAACAAAAGTCTTCAAAAGGAGAAATATATCAGCATTACCGTCTACAGTTTAAATTGTTCTATTGTTTGTGGATTTAAAAATGTTCTTTTTTTCTTATTTCTACATGTACAACGAAATATTGCGGCTTCTCTTTGACGCTTTGCGTCAAACATTCGTCTTGTACTTGTCTAAAATAAAATAATATCACTCGCTTTTTCATATCGAAATGCGCATGCGCGAAAATCGATGTTAAAGGTCACGAAACTACACAACAGAATAGGGTCTATATTTAGCTTAGAAACAGTTCCTACTTTAGATATTCATGGATTAACATTATTAAATGAATTCTACACAAATCAAGACATCTCTTTGAACATGAAAACAACATTTAGTAAGTTAAAATTGCTATTAAAAGGAGAATCCGAAATTGCCCTCAATGATGACACATAAGAGTCTGCATTAGGGGGTGTTGGTTCACGTCTTGAAGGGACCACTTTTGTCTTCGTAAATAAGACAAAAAACTTAAATGCGAGTGAAATAAAAAAAAAATGCAAACATTAAAAAATCGGAATATTTATTTCATTTTAGATGTGTCATTTATTAGTGTTCGTAAACAACCACAATTGTAATATGTTCAAATCATCTAGATTTGTTTCTTTCTAATAATTAGCCGCCCTCCCATGTGATTTCCGAAAACCTATTAAAAATAGAAGTCGCAGGCTTCTGCCCGGCGACTAATAAAACTTCTTTTTGAAATAGAAGACAGTTCTATGTTCTATTTTATTAATACATTATAATGGTTTGATGTTTTTATGCCCCCCCGGAATCTCCGATTCGGGGGGCATATAGTTTTTGGCCTGTCTGTCTGTCTGTTGGTCTGCACGTCTGTTTGCACAAAAAAAACTTTAACCTTGACCACTGCTTTTGAACCATAACAGGTACGGCTACCATATTTCACATGTGTATTCCTTGTGACATGACCTTTCTGTCAGTACTAAATTTTTTGACCTTGCGACCTTGACCTTTGACCTAGATGTAGTTTTTGGCCTGTCTGCACGAAAAAAACTTTAACCTTGACCACTACTTTTGAACCATAATAGGTACGGCTACCATATTTCACATGTGTATTCCTTGTGACATTACCTTTCTGTCAGTACCAAAGTTTTTGACCTTGCGACCTTGACCTTTGACCTAGATGTTGCCATTCTCGAAAAAAACTTTAACCTTGGCCATTACTTTTGAACCATAACAGGTACGGCTACCATATTTCACATGTGTATTCCTTGTGACATGACCTTTCTGTCAGTACCAACATTTTTGACCTTAAGACCTTGACCTTTGACCTAGATGTAGTTTTTGGCCTGTCTGCACGAAAAAACCTTTAACCTTGACCACTACTTTTGAACCATAACAGGTACGGCTACCATATTTCACATGTGTATTCCTTGTGACATTACCTTTCTGTCAGTACCAAAATGTTTGACCTTGCGACATTGACCTTTGACCTAGATGTTGCCATTCTCGAAAAAAACTTTAACCTTGGCCATTACTTTTGAACCATAACAGGTACGGCTACCATATTTCACATGTGTATTCCTTGTGACATGACCTTTCTGTCAGTACCAACATTTTTCACCTTGCGACCTTGACCACCTTTGACCTAGATGTTGCCATTCTCGGAAAAAACTTTAACCTTGGCCATTACTTTTGGACCATAACAGGTACGGCTACCATATTTCACATGTGTATTCCTTGTGACATGACCTTTCTGTCAGTACCAACATTTTTCACCTTGCGACCTTGACCACCTTTGACCTAGATGTTGCCATTCTCGAAAAAAACTTTAACCTTGGCCATTACTTTTGAACCATAACAGGTACGGCTACCATATTTCACATGTGTATTCCTTGTGACATGACCTTTCTGTCAGTACCAACATTTTTGACCTACATGTTGCCATTCTCAATTTTTTTTTTAACCTTCCCCACTACTTTTGAACCATAACAGGTAAGGCTACCATATTTCACATGTGTATACCTTGTGACATGACCTTTCTGTCAGTACCAACATTTTTCACCTTGCGACCTTGACCTTTGACCTAGATGTTGCCATTCTCGAAAAAAAACTTTAACCTTGACCACTACTTTTGAACCATAACAGGTACGGCTACCATATTTCACATGTGTATTCCTTGTGACATGACCTTTCTGTCAGTACCAACATTTTTGACCTGGCGACCTTGACCTTTGACCTAGATGTTGCCATTGGGGGCATCAGTGTTTCACAAACACATCTTGTTTTAACTTATTTTGTGACTAGAGCCACCAGCCTCTCTTTGTTCACTGAGTAGAACAAATTGTGGAGAAAGGAAGAGAAATTGCTCAGATTGAGTAATTTCCTATTTCTCACAATGTTTTCAAAATGACGGCCTGCTTTAGAGGCATAGATAACTTTTCAGGGGCAAAACATTATGAAGCATCTGCAGCAGACATCTTCCGATTACTTTGTTGCAAAAGGGAAATTGCTCCTTTTGCCACAATGTTTTCAACTCTCAGTTCAATAATTAATTATTTTTAGAGTGATTTTCAAAAAAAAATTCCATTGTTTTTAAAAACTTATATTACAGATTTGTTGTATTTATGGGAAAGGGTTAAATGACTCAATTTTTCTACATCTTTATTTCAGGGAAGAGAAAAGATGAAAGGTCCAAAAGATGGTGAAGTATCTGACCCATCTAGCCATGAAGAACAGAATAACAACGTAGAAATATCAGTAAGTCTTTTAATTATCTGTGTGTGTACCATAACCCTATCCCTCATATAGACGCTTTCTGACGCCTCTGCAGCAGACGGCTTTTTGAAAACATAGTGACAAAAGAAGAAATTGCACAAAACGTGCAATTTCTCCTTTTGCCACAATGTTTTCCACTTTTTGTCATAGGTTATCCATTCAATTATGGAGATTTTCTATGTTTTGACAAAATACGTTCAAAGTCGTCTGCTGCAGAATTGTTGTATGAGGGAAAGGGATAACACTGTTATAAAATCTCTTTTATACCCTTTCCCGCTTGCAGATGCATTTTGACGCATTTGTAGAAGACTACATTGGCAAAAGGAGAAATACCTCATTCTAAGTCACAATATTTTCAACTTTTGTCCACTCCATTCTAGTTTTTATAAAGATATTCCATATCTCTGTCATCGAAAAACTGACATTAATGAGTGGGACTTTTGGTTCAAAGTTCTCTTTTGTAAAAATCTTTGTCATTGTAGTTAAGAATAAAAGCTGTAATATCGTTTTTAACTCATCCTTTTTTCGAAAAATAAAGTCCGGCGTCATCGTCGTCTGCATCTCAAAACTTTAACCGTACCCAGGGTTCGAAATTAGTTATAGCAAGTTTCAAATTTGCTTCTTAAAATGGATACTTGTTACCTGCCCGAAAACTTGCTATGTGAAAAATAAAGGCCCAGTTTCGTTTTCACTTGATGTTTCTGTTCATACTGTGTGTAATCAAGTTTAGTTACACACTGTATTATCAATTCTTCAAAGAAAGAAATTTTCAAGGTGATTGGTTTACACATAACATAATACACCTGACAATAATAACTCCCCCAATCGTTTTTAACCCTTTCCCTCATACGACAATTCTGCAGCAGACGACTTTGAACATATTTTGTCAAATAATGTAAAATCTCTATAATTGAATGGATAACCTATGACTAAAAGTGGAAAACATTGTGACAAAAGAAGAAATTGCACGTTTTGTGCAATTTTTTCTTTTGTTACTATGTTTTCAAAAAGCCGTCTGCTGCAGAGGCGTCAGAAAGCCTTTATATGAGGGAAAGGGTTAAACAAGTAATCTCATGTCATTAGATAAATTAAATTAAAGGTAAAAGCTTGCTTATGTTAAGGTTTATCTTGCTAATGCTACCTGAAAGGTGAATTTGCTAACTACTTTGAAAGCAGGTAGCAATAACTTGCTATCAGCCAAAAAAGTTAATTTCGAACGCTAACCTTACCTCATAACTCAATCAAAGTACTCAGCAGTACTGAAAGTCGAGTTCATAGGAAAACACACAAAAAAAGATTAAATAAATTCAAAGATGTTGAATAAGGGTCAATATTCTGTAAATTTTGTTTCGTTTACACACTTACTGCTTACAAAATAAAAAACTGTTTTTAATTAATAGAAAAGAATATTGAATTTGTTTGGGGTTTACAGCATTAAAATCTTCAAATCAGGAAATTGAAAAAGAGCGAAATTATCAACACCAATTGACTTACAAGTTTTATATCATTAACCTAGACACTTTACACAATAATGTTTGTGTGTTTACGTCCGAGGTAAAGCCTTGCATAGAAGAAAGTCAATATCACTTTACTCCGCTGAATGAATGATAAAGTCCTATGTGTTTGAGTGCCTGCATAAACGTAACAGTACATGAAACTGTCCTTCAACAGCAGATCAACTATTTATGTTAACTATCCGTTGAAAGTTTACTTTAGTAAAACAGGAATTGTTTCCTTTGTATATTGTAATGCGCAATAAAGAACCAAGCGTGGACTCTCCACAACTAATAGTTAATTTGATAAGTTAAACACCATAAACAATAAATGTAACTTTAATATTCTCTTTTAAAAAAAACACATATTGGATATTTTTCGGCGGGCTATTTATTTATCCAAGAGGAAAAGCGTTCAACTATTTCAAATGAAACTTGGTACACATGTTCCTAGGAACAATACACATGTCTTACCAAGTCATATAACTCTGGCTTAAATAATTATTCAGTGATGCCCCTTTTTCGACTTAGAAACAAACAGATGATCGTTGGTGTTCGCTCCGCGGCGCTCTTGTTAGCCCACTTGCGGTGACCTCGACATAGTTGTCACAACGGTGGTTCAGTGTATGTATGTGCGTGAGTCTGTGCAGCCATTTGTCCTAACCTTGTCCGGCCCGCATCTTAACCATGTATCATAGGATTTCCAAGAAACTTGACACAAATATTCACCATGATTAGGCGTCATGTCACACACAAGACCCAGGCCTGTACCTCAAATGTCAAGGTCACATTTAGAGGTCAAAGGTCAAGATAAGAACGGTTTGATAGGACTGTATCTTGTCCGACCCGCATCGCAACCATGCATCATAGGATTCCCAAGTTGCTGTGCACACATGTTCACCTGATGAGGTGGCATGTCATGCTCAAGACCCAGGCCTTTACCTCAAATCTCAAGGTCACACTTAGAGGGCAAAGGTCAAAATGAGTACTGTTTGATAGGACTATCTTGTCCGGCCCACATCTCAACCATGCATCATAGGATTCCCAAGTTACTATTTATTTATTTATTTATTGGGGTTTTACGCCGCTTTCAACAATATTTCAGTTATATCACGGCGACAGTTCACTTATTCATGATCCCTGGGTAAACAAACCAGTACTAGGCTAGAAAATGTGCCTTGCCCAAGGGCACTCCACCATGACCATAGCCCAAGTTACTAGGCACAGATGTTAACCATGAGGAGGTGAAGTGTAGCACTCAAGACCCAGGCCTGTACCTCAAAGGTCAAGGTAACACTTAGAGGTCAAAGGTCAAAAATGAGAAACCATGCATCATTATTCCCAAGTTACTGGGCACACATGTTTGCCATGATGAGTTGACATATGGCGCATAAGAACCAGGCCTGTACCTTAAAGGTCAAGGTCACACTTATGGGTCAAAGGTAGAGATGAGAAATGTTTGATAGGACTACATTGTCCGACCCACATTTCAACTATGCATCATAGGATTCCCAAAGAACTGAGTACACATGTACACTATGATCACATAGCGTGTCAAATGAAGACCCAGGTCTGTACATGGAAGGTCAAAGTCCCAAATTCTAAAGATGAACATTTTGACAATTGATTGTTTGACTTCGAGACAACAATGAAATATGTCACTTTCATTTAAACTTAGTGTTTGAAATTTATGGAAATACAAACATTTGGGTTTTGATCTGTCAAACTTCTTCAGATTGAAGGAGAGGAATAATTCTATTCGCGACCGAAATAACTTTTTCAATATATGTGTGGCTGTGTAAAATTATTCCTATGTTAAATATGCCTGAACATACTTAACATACATAAAACATACTAAAATCATGTATGTTGAACTTAGAATAATAATTATGATATCTAAAAAATAAATGAAAATGTTGGGTTATTATACTTTTGACATTTTACAACCACTTCGGTATCACAGAAGGCCCTTAATTAACTGCTATCACGTCAACTCTTTGTCAGATTGTGTTGCAATTGCATGGAAGAGCACTATGTCTGTGACAGAACCTTTGGAGCGTGCTCGACATGTTGCCTGTGGGCATCTAGTTTCTTGTATGTGTATAGTAAACTTTTTAAAAATCTTCTTATCCAAAAGTACTTGCCAGATTTGAAAATGATTTGGCACAAATGTTTCTTGTGTGACCTTCTACCAAAACTGTTCCAATTATTCCGATCCTTTGAAAAACATGGCCGTAATATGTTTATGTAGTGAAAACTTAAAAAATCTTATTGAGCAAAAGTACTGGCCTAATAAGAAAAATACTTTTGCTCAAATGTTCCTTTGGTGATTCCCTACCAAGGTTGATGAAATTATTCTGATCCATTGGACAACACTAGCCATCAGAGGGTGGGACTTATTTTCTATATATATGTATATATAGTGAAAACTTTAAAAATCTTCTTTTCCAATCTTCTTTTCCAAACGTAATAGCCTGATTTTAAAGTCATTTGGCACACAATTTAATGTTCCTTGGATGACCCTCTATCTAGATTTTCAAAAATCCCAATTGTTGATAATCATGACAACCAGGGGGAAATGCTTGTTTTCCTTGTAACTATTTGATTTCTATTAAATCAGGTGAGCAATTTAGTACCATTATGGTTGGCTTGTTATTTCGATGTAAATATAACATGTGGGACCAATATCATCTTTCCAGTCGACTACAATATTACCTTTGCTGTTGAAAGCTGCATATAACCGAAAACAAACAAACCACTCCCTGACTGCTATATTTGAGTGCTTTTGGGCATGGCACATTTCCTAGCCTAGTACTGGTTTGTCCCCCATTGGTCATGAATAAGTCTTCAGACACCATGACATTACTGATATAACGTTGAAAATGGAGTAAAAACCCCTTTACCACCCACATTACAGTAAATCTGCAGCTGTCGAGATATTTAGGCAAAAATGAGAAATATCTCTAACCAAGAAATGTTGATTATTGAAAAGAGTTGAAAACATTGTGGTTTAAAGGAGAAATTTCTCATTATGTTTTCAAAAGTCATCTGCTACAGAGGTGTTAGAAAGCACTTTGTTTACATGCAAAGCACCTGATCATAAAAGTTCTTTAACCCTTTCCCTCATATAGACGCTTTTTGACGCCTCTGCGGCAGACAGCTTTTTGAAAACATAGTGACAATTAAAGAAGAAATTGCACAAAACGTGCAATTTCTCCTTTTGTCACAATGTTTTCCACTTTTAGTCATAGGTTATCCATTCAATTATAGAGATTTTCCATTATTTGACAAAATATGTTTAAAATCGTCTGCTGCAGAATTTTCGTATGAGGGAAAGGGTTAATCATAGCTATCAAAAATATGTAAGATGCTCACTAATCTACGTCGGCAAAGTTTAAAACGATAGGTTGTTTACTGTTATACGGCAAAAAACCCACACTATTTCACAGAAACTTTAAACTACAAAAACTTTATGCCTCGGGAAGCGAACATTCTTTGGCTTCTTGTGGAATCAAAGTAAGCAAACAAAGTTAAGATGTAGCTTAATTTGGACTTTCAAGGATCATTATTTACTAAAAATGAGAAAGCAGAGCTATTTCAGAATTTAATGCAACACCAGTGCATTTATTGTCTCAAATTTCCATCTATAAAAGCAAGTTTGATGTAGCTTTTACCCTATAACATCTACCTTATCCCTTTCCCACTTGCAGACGCATTCCGACGCATTTGCAGCAGACGTCTTTTGAAAACATAGTGACAAAAGAAGAAATTGCACAGAACGTGCAATTTCTCCTTTTGCCACAATGTTTTCCACTTTTTGTCATAGGTTATCCATTTAATTATGGAGATTTTCTATGTTTTGACAAAATACGTTCAAAGTCGTCTGCTGCAGAATTGTCGTATGAGGGAAAGGGTTATATAGATGGCTCTAGAAATCTCTACAGCAGATGAATTTTGAAAACATGGGGGTGAATGGGCAATGTCTCAATTTCAAACTAATACCAGTTTTGCATATGCGGATTCCACACAATTTCTCTGGGTGCCATTGTTTTATTCCAAGCATCGTATCTTCCCTTGGATTTTGAACATTTTGTAAAGATAGTGTCTGCAAGTTTTATCTGCAAAGCATGCAGATATTTCAATGATACAGTCAAACTTGTGTGAGCGGTCACATGCGATCAGCGGTCACCGGCGTTAAACGGTCACTTTAAATCCCTCCCAACCAGTTATACTCTTTAAACTGCCTTGATCAGCGGTCCCCTTTGAAACGCGGCCAGCGGCCACACTAATTGGCCAATATTAACTGTAATCCTATTATGTACAACGGTCAATCAACACGCGACCCAGATTCGCCAGGTGTAAATTTATCGGTGTTTAATACATACAGGTCATAAAGCATACAGTGACAATCATATTATCGTTTTTTTTTCATACACGTAAGCTGTTTACATGTTAGATCTAGGGAACCGAAAACAGCCGACGTTTGCCGAATGATAGTTGCATGATTCATCAACAAGATGTTGGATTTTGGTTTCTTTTTTCCGTTTGCGATGTCGGCAAAAATTGATAAATTGAAAACAAATATTAAGAGCGTTTTAGACCGAAAGACAGTACATTTATATATTAAAATGAAAGTTAATGTCCACTTTGAAGCTCCAAGTCAATTTATATATTTATATTCCAATTTCCATTTTAAATCTAAAGATTATCGAGTAAAATGTTGTGCAAGATGTAGACGTAGATTCGGATGCTATTTTTTCCGGATACGTTATTCAGCGAATTTCAAAGTGAAGTAAAAAAATATTTGATAGTCAAGTTAATTGTAAACGTCGGTTTAAACTAAAGAATAGATAACACAATGATATATTTGATAGAAAAAGCTACAAATCTTCATAACAATTTTTAAATACAAGTTTATAAAGACAATTCACTATTTGTAATGTAATGACTATTCCTAACAGTTACATGTAATATTATGTGATCTGACAAAACTTGAACAAATCCGACCAAGTCATGAAACTTGTGATCAGCAGCCAGTTATATCATGTGTCTTGGGTGGCTGCTGATTGCAAGTTTGACTGTATATGGTATAATAAGATACTGGTTAAATTAGAATTTTTGTGTCATTGGTTTATTCTAAGCAGAGGCAATCCCTTGGACATCGACAATTTTGTAAACTTTATGTTGTCTGCATGTTTTCTTTGCAATGCATGGAGCTATTGGTTTTTGGAGGGAATATTTATTATGATGGTGCTAAATAGATGGTGCAATTTTGTATACAGCTGGTAATGGTTGGCATTTAGTTTTATGTGGTTTTCACTATCACATTGTAAATTGTAGGGAGGGAATAATTTCAATGTGCCAGACCACACTGGCTTATTTGTCTAGGATATACTGTCAGTTCATTATTGTGTAATATAATCATTATCACATATCTATTTTTCTTTGCAGACACAATTGACTGAATGTGACAGCTCTGAAATGAACAATGAGTCTAGAACAGCATCCCATTTGTCCAAAATGAGAGAGGTAGGTTAACCTTCCCCTGATTCAGACAACTTATGGTGCCTTTGCAGCAGACAACTTTTGAAAACATTTTGGCAAAAGATGAAATTGCTCACAACAAGCAATTTCTCCTTTGGCCACAATGTTTTCAATTTTAATTGATAGTAACAATTTAATTTACAGGGGTTTTCTACAGTTTTACATTTCAAAAGTTGTCTGCTGCAGATTTGTTGTATGTGGGAAAGCATCCTCTCAATGACATCACCAGAATTCCTTTTGTAGAAATGTTCCTTGGGTGACCCTCTATCAGATTCCTTAAAACCATGAAGATTGGTAAAAAAACCATGGCCGCCAGGGGACAGGGCTTTTTTGCCTTATATGGCTATAGTAGATACTTAAAAAAATCTTCTCCTCCGAAAGCGTAAGGTTGATTTTCAAATAATTTTGTCGAAATGTTCTTTGGGTGATCCTCTATCCGATTCCTTCAAGCCATATTGATTGGTCAAAAAACATGGCTACCAGGAGGCTGGCTATTTAGTCTTATATGGTTATAAATAGTGGAAACTTTAAAAAATCTTCTCCTCCAAAAGTGATTTTCAAATCATTTTGAAGAAATGTACTCTATCAGATTTCTTCAATCCATGTTGATTGGTAAAACAACTTGGCCACCAGGGGGCAGGACTGTTTTGCATTATATGCATATAGTAAAAACAAATCTCCTACTCCAAAAGTGTCTAGCTGATTTTCAAATGATTTTGTAGAAATGTTTCTTGGGTGACCCTCTTTTAGATTCCTTCAAGCTATGTTGATTCGTTAAAAAACACTTCATAATTCAGGTGAGCAATTTCAGGGCCATCATGGCCCTCTTGCCGTGGTGTGGTGTCCGTTGTCTGTGTTAGTAGTTAGGTATCCATGAGAGCTCGGTTTCTTTTGCAAACCAGCCAGATCTGGCCATGCAAGACTGGATTATGGCCCTTGAAATTGTCAAAATTGCTATAAAAGAGCTTGTGAAAGCGATAAAGTCTTCAGTTTTGATTGTATCTCAATCAAACTTATACAGTAGTTAGATATCCATGAGAGCTCGGTTCCTTTCGCAAACCAGCAAGATCCGCCCATGCAAGACTGGATTATGGCCCTTGAAATTGTCAAAATTGATATAATTGAGCTTGTGAACACAATAGAGGCTCCATTTACTAACTTATCTTCACCAAACTAAGATAGTAGTTAAATATTGATGAGAGCTTGCTTCCTTTCGAAAACCAGCCAGATGTGCCCTTGCATGACTGGATTATGGCCCATTAAATTGTTAAAATTGCTATAATACAGCTTGTGAACACAATTGAGCCTCTATTTACTATTCAATCTTCACCAAACTTAGATAGTAGTTAAATATTGGAGAGAGCTCGGTTCCTTTCGCAAACCAGCCAGATCCGCCCATGCAAGACTGGATTATGGCCCTTGAAATTGTCAAAATTGCTATAATACAGCTTGTGAACACAATATAGGCTCCATTTATCATCTGATCTTCACTAAACTTAGATAACAGTTAAATATTGATGAGAGCTTGGTTCCTTTCGAAAACCAGCCAGATGTGCCCTTGCATGACTGGATTATGGCCCTTGAAATTGTCAAAATTGCTATAATACAGCTTGTGAACACAATAGAGCCTCCATTTACTATCCGATCTTCACCAAACTTAGATAGTAGTTAAATATTTATGAGAGCTTGGTTCCTTTCGCAAACCAGCCAGATCCGCCCATTCAAGACTGGATTATGGCCCTTGAAATTGTCAAAATTGCTATAATACAGCTTGTGAACACAAAAGAGCCTCCATTTACTATCCGATCTTCACCATACATACATGCTCTGGATTAAAAAATGACCAAAGAACCATACCAGTAGAGCATAGGCCCTCATGGGCCTCTTGTTTTAAAAGGGAAGAAACAAACTCATTTATTTTCAAGTGATTGATGATAAGTTACCTCCCTTTATAAGAAAAAGTCTGCTGCAGCAGATACTTACTTCAGGGTCTTTGTAGTACAGTTAATTGGTTTTACAGGTTAAAATTGATTATTAAACTTTTTTGATATGGCATAACAAAATATAATCATAACAATACTGTTCAATATATTCTGCAATATATTTCTATTAATTAGCAATTTCTCCTTTTCCTGCAATGATTTGATTCATTAATATGAATATATATTCTAGATACCAATTTATTTAAAAATTTTGGTAGAATTGCGATAGAATGGCTACCATAGTGACAAGTGAGATTTTGAAGTCATGTAAATGACTGAGAACATTATTTCTATCAGCCGAGCCCCGGTAACGACGCGGGCTGTCAATCCAGGGGTTGTGAGTTCGAATCCCGGCTCGGCCAACTTTCTTTCCGACGATTGACAAAAGTCAATGCGACAAGTGTCATTCATCTTCCACCAATGGGCTAAGTCTATGTGGAAAAGCAGCCAGTTGCTTGGGAAGATTGTTATGTGGAGTACTGGTGTGAGAAAACCAGGAAATGCATGAGTAGGTGAACTGGCCGCCGTGATATAACTGAGAAATTGTTAAAAACGGCATTAAACCCCAATCAATCAATCAATCTTATGCCTCAGCACTTTCAGAAAACCCATTTAAAGCCTTAAAGAAATAGAATTATTATTTGTTTAAGTGTATTATTGAAATTTCTTTCATCTCGTAATAAGCAAAGTTTTTTTTTTTTTTTCTCATGGCTTAGCCACTCTTGGAAATACCAACCTTTGCTTTTCTCTTGATGAAAGAAATTTCGATAATACACTTAAACAAACAATTATGCTCTATTTTCTTTTCCTGACTTCCACATTGAAAGCTAAATGGATGTAAAATATAAATGGAAAAAGAATATAAAATGCTTATAACAAATATTTCCTCCAATTCCCATAAATATTTGAATTGAAAATTATCTTCTGCAATATTTTCATTAGTTGGTATGATGAGGAAATGTGTAATTAATGACTGACATCTATGCTGCAGTTGTTAGTTTAACCCTTTACCATCCACAGCAAATCTGCATCGGACAACTTTGGAACATCTAGGCAAAACAGTGGGAAATCTGTATAAATGAAATTATAATTATTGAATAGAGTAAAAAACATGATGAGCAATTTTTCTGTTGACCAATATGGTTTCCTAAATTGTCATTAAATTTTGCAAATGCATCTAAATGCGTCTGTAAGTGGGAAATGGTTAATGACTCCTTCCCCCTGGCAGTAAAAACATATTAACCCTTTCCCCCTTGCAGACTTATTTTAACGCATCTACATCAGACTACCTTTGAAAACATTACAGCAGAATAAATCAAAGTACTGAAGTACTGGTAACGAATTATTTTGAACATTTGTAAAATCTAATTTATGAATGCAATTGATCATGCTATTGCACAATTTAGTCTATTTTATTATTATTAATATTTTTGTCCAGAGATTTTTTTTTATCAGTTGACAGTTTTAGTAAATGTAGCATTTCAACGGCGATGCGAGCGTTTAACATGCACACTAACTCTTTCACTGAGCTCTGCGTAAAGTCTGTCAAAACACCCATGGCATATTTGTGAGATTTACATTGTTAGTTCGATTTGTTTTCGTCACCAGGATTTCGGCTTATAACTATGTTTCATGTGAGTGAATTAATTATTATAAATCTATAATGTTTAACAAATCGCATAAAATAAGAATAAAAAAAAAAAAAAAAAGAACAGTTCCTATTAGGACTCGAACTCGCGTCCATAAGTAGTCCATGATTAGTAGTTCTACATGCTCTCCATTGCACCACGGTACTTTGATACAACGTTTGAGCGTTACTTTCGTATATATATTAAGCTAACTGAATGCGCGCGTATGTAAACCATGATCTATAATTAGAAAGCCCCTTTGATACGGCGATGCGAGCGTTTAAAATGCACACTGACTATTTCACTGAGCTCTGCGTAGTGGCATATTTGTGAGATTAACATTGTTCTATACAGCGTGGGGTCGACTTCTAGTGAATGGGCATACGACTAAAATTCATACTCGTGGCTTATACGTACCTGCCGACAAATGAAATATATATGCGCGTACTGTTAATTTGATATTTTCTAGAAAATTGATTCGATAGTATAATTATGACTTCACTGTATTGAAATAACACGTAGAAGTCATTTTAATATCGAAAAAATACTAGGACTATTTAGGTGCAGCGAATGTGTATTCTAAGCGGAAGTGTAGTTTAACCGTGACTTCCGGAATCAAAAACGATCGCGTTAACTGTATTATTTTTTGAGAAAAAATAATTCGTTAAAAATTGATCTTTATGTGTAATTTTTCCTTTTGCCATTATGTTGTCAACACTTATTAAATTATTACTTTCATTTCTAGGGATTTTCCACATTTTTGCCAAGATTTTTCAAAGTTGCATGTTGCATATTTGTTGTATGTTTGAAAGTGTTATTAATCAGAATAACTTTAGGCTGTAAGTAATTGGTGTTTATCCCTTTCCCTCATATAGACGCTTTCTGACACCTCTGCAGCTGACAGCTTTTTGAAAACATAGTGACAAAAGAAGAAATTGCTCAAAACGAGCAATTTCTCCTTTTGCCACAATGTTTTCCACTTTTAGTCATAGGTTATCCATTCAATTATAGAGATTTTCTATTTTTAGCTCACCTAAGCACGAAGTGCAAGGTGAGCTTTTGTGATCACTCGGCGTTCGTCGTCGTCTGTCCGTCTGTTAACAATTTGCTACAAATGACTTCTCCTACTAAACCAATGGACAGATTTCAAAATAACTTCACAGGAATGGTCCTTAGGAGGGTTCTCTTTCAAAGTTGTTCAAAGAATTTAATTCCAAGTAGAACTTTGGTTGCTGCAGCATCAGAAAAGGGAAAAATTGCCAAATCTTAAAAAATCTTCTTCTCCAAAAGTACTGGCCCGATTTAAAAAATATTTTGCACAAATTTTCCTTGGGGTACCCTCTACCAAGATTGTTTAAATATTTCCGATCCGTTGAAAAACATGGACGCCAGGGGGCGGAGTTTATTTTCCTTATATGTGCATTGTTAAAACTTAAAAAATCTTCTTCTCTAAAAGTACTGGCCCGATTTAAAAATATTTAGCACAAATGTTCCTTGGGGTACCCTCTACCAAGATTGTTCAAATATTTCCGATCCGTTGAAAAACATGGCCGTCAGGGTGCGAAGCTTATTTTCCTTATATGTGCATTGTTAAAACTTTAAAAATCTTCTTGTCCAAAAGTACTGGCCCGTTTTGAAAATTATTTTACACTAATGTTCCTTGGGGCACCCTTTACCAAGATTGTTCAAATATTTCCAATCTGTTGAAAAACATGGCCACCAGGGGGCGGGGCTTGTTTTCCTTATATGTGCATTGTTAAAACTTTAAAAATCTTCTTGTCCAAAAGTACTAGCCCGATTTGAAAATTATTTTGCAGAAATGTTCCTTGGGGCACCCTTTACCAAGATTGTTCAACTATTTCTGATCCGTTGAAAAACATGGCCGCCAGGGCGGAGCTTGTTTTCCTTATATGTGCATTGTTAAACTTTAAAAATCTTCTTGTCCAAAAGTGCTGGCCAGATTTGAAAGTTATTTTGCACAAATGTTCCTTGGGGCACGCTTTAGCAATATTGTTCAAATATTTCCGATCCGTTGAAAAACATGGCCGCCAGGGGGCGGAGCTTGTTATCGTTATATGTGCATTGTTAAAATTTAAATCAGGTGAGCGATATAGGACCATCATGGTCCTCTTGTTTGACAAAATATGTTCAGAGTCGTCTGCTGCAGAATTGTCGTATGAGGGAAAGGGTTATATGTTATTTTCTAAGTCTTGGATACATATAGGATCCGTCATGAGTTTTCTTTGGAGATCAAGATTTCTTAAATGAGTCTAGAAAAAGACGGTTATTAACCGAGCCTCTTGGCGAGGTTAATAACTCTCTTTTTCGAGACGAATTTAAGAAATCTTCTCCAAAGTAAAACGAGTGATGGATTCTTTTTATCACCTAAACAGTGTGTTTTAATGAAAAATATTGACAACATCAAAACAAAGACCGAATAACATATTCTTCATAAGAACTTGTGATTCACCGCATAAAAAAGTAGTCCTCATCATTTTTGAATAAGAAGAAAAAAACAAACAATGTCTTAAACAATTAAGACTCGTTATTTATTCAAAATAACGTATTATTGCATTTTTCAATGTGTAAAATTTAACAACTTAACAATAAACATAATAAAGATAAAGGTCAAAATGACGTCATCAGTAGTCGCGTGTATGACGTGTATTTGATATCACACATGTTGGATATCGTTTATCCGTGATTTGTTCTCAACTTGAAAATAAGGGTATTTATGTGATAAATAACATTCTCATATTTTGACAGTGTTTTATAATATGAATTGTTCAACTATTTCCACATACAACAAATCTGCAGACTATGAAAACATTTTGTTAAATATATTAAAACTCTATATGAAAAAAAAACCAGTTATTTGTAACTATAGTGCCGAAAGGAGTTCAAATTGTTCCTTTTTCCGCAATATTTTTAAAATTTGTCTGCAGCAATGGCATCAAGAAGTATCTGTTCGTGGGAAAGTGTAAATAGTTTTTGTTAAGAGACATGATTAAAATGACACATTTTATTGTCAAGTCTATGTAATTTTCAGTTGTAAATTTGTTCAAGCTTGTTAGGTTGTGAGGCTGAGTATTCCAGATTTGGGGAAGTAAAAAGACTTTGCCAAACTGAATAAATTGCGAGCTTCATGCAAATGCATCAATGCATCCTTGTAAATATAGTAATTAATAATAATAATAATAATAATAATAATACTTTATTTATAGATGGTGACTCATTTAGCCATTGGCTATTTTACAATGAGGCCATCTTAATAGCTATCATAAAGAAACATACAATGATGAAACAATTAATTGCCCCCCCCCCCAATAACATCAAAAATGAAGAAAACGTCAATTGTGATACAGAAGCGTCACAAGTGAACAAGAAGAGTAAATAATGTATCAACCTTGTATGTGATACATGAAATTAAAGTGTTTGCTGAAAAACAAGTTACCCACATGTACTGTGACTAACTTTTTAGAAGTAATGCATATTACACAGGATCTATCTTAATGCATTTGATAAAACAAAATGATGTTGAATTGCTTTTTTTTTTAACTTGTGAGTACTATAATAATGAAAGAAAGACTCGTGATTTACAAAAGATGACGTTTTGAAACAATGTGCTTTAAAATTGCACACTTAAATTTTGTAAGATTTGAAAGGAACCTAATGTTTGAAGGTATGGCATTCCATATATGTACACCAGAAAAGTGTAGGCTTTTTTTTAATAGTTCTGTAGATGGTTTCGGACAAGAAAGGTTATTATTTGAAACCGAGCGTAAATGGTAAGTATTGGTTGACTGTGAAGAAAACATATCGGTTATATATCCAGGTGTTTGTCCATTCATAGCTTTGTATATCAATATTGATTTATTGTATTCTAGTCTTTCATAAACATCCAACCATTCCAATTCCTCAAATAATGGTTTGGATGGCGAGTCATAGGGTTTATCTAGAATTATTCGTGCAGCAGACTTTTGAAGTTTGAGGATTCTATTAAGTTGTACTTTTGGTGCATCACCCCAAATAGTTAAACAATAATCAATGACAGGCAGAATATATGCATTATAATACATTTTCGATATTGTATTGAAAGGTAAGGTTTAATCCGTCTAAGAAGAGCGGTTTTTGAAGTAATTGAGTGACATACACTGTCTACGTGTTTGACATAGGAAAGATTGTTATCTATATTTATGCCTAAAAGTTTATGATTCTTTACACAATCTACAGGAATACTATTCATTGATATATTCAATGATTTTGCGGGAAGTTTTGTCAATTTTTGATTTGTTGCTAAGAGCATACTTTTAGTTTTTGAAACATTGATCACCATACTGTTTTCATTACACCAGCGTTGGATGTTTTTAACGTCTGTAGAAATATCCCTTTCAATTGTATACAAATATGGGGAAGACTTTTGAAGGGTTGCATCATCAGCAAATAAATCTAAAGAAGATAGTGTGACATGCAGAGATAGGTCATTCACATACATTAAGAAAAGTAGAGGACCTAGCACAGAGCCTTGAGGAACGCCAGACAATATAGGGAGACATTTTGAACTAATGCTCCCAATTTGAACACGTTGTATCCTTTTTTCAAGATAAGATTTAATCCAAAGTATTGATCTATTGTCAAATTTGTATAATTTAAGTTTTTCCAGAAGTGTATTATGGTTGACTAGATCAAACGCTTTACTAAAATCTAAAAATAAAATTCCTGTAAGGTTCCCTTTGTCCATTTCTTTGAGCCATAATTCTGTCATCTTTGTCAGAGCTGTTTGGCAAGAATGTTGTTTTCTAAATCCTGACTGTCCTATATGAAGCAACTCAAAGTTGACAAGGAATTCATAGATTTGTGATGCAACATGCTTTTCATATATTTTAGATAGTGTAGGAAGAATAGAAATAGGTCTATAATTTCCAGGGTCAGACTTTTTCCCTTTTTTAAAAATTATAATTCAATGCCAGTACCTGATTCCAGTTTAATCGAACTGTAAAACCCAAACCTGTGAAGGACTAAATTATGTTCTCATTATTTTGGCAGGAGTTTTGTTTATAATAGTTCCGGTGGTCTGTTAGATACGTTCCAAATGTATCGAATGATGTTCAAGAGGGGTAGTCCAATATGATCTCAGCTTTACAACAGAAAAGTGTAAATGCAAGACAAGGGGGAATTGTATAACTGTCTGTGGCAAAAACTGTACATTGGCTATAACTTTTGAGTCACCAGAGATGAGGATTTCTTTCTTTCTAGTAGTGAGTTTCGAGTTAGAAAAGCGAGTTTCGAGTTGTAAGAAGTGAGTTTTGAGTTAAAAAAAGTGAGTATCGAGTTGTAAAAAGTGAGTTTCGAGTTAGAAAAAGTGAGTTTCGAGTTAGAAAAAGTGAGTTTCGAGTTAGAAAAGCGAGTTTCGAGTTGTAAGAAGTGAGTTTCGAGTTAAAAAAAGTGAGTATCGAGTTGTAAAAAGTGAGTATCGAGTTGTAAAAAGTGAGTTTCGAGTTAGAAAAAGTGAGTTTCGAGTTAGTAAAAGTGAGTTTCGAGTTAGAAAAAGTGAGTTTCGAGTTAGAAAAAGTGAGTTTCGAGTTAGAAAATTTAAAACATGACAAATATTATTATTATTAATTATTAGGTCGAGGTCGAGGCAAGTTGAACATGTCGTTTAATTAGTGTTGGTTGATATTGTATAGACCTTTAAGACATGTTCTTATTGCAGTTGTTAAAATTATAATTACATTTAAGTGATGTGCATTTTAAAGAGGATAAGCAAGCTATTTTAATTGTTGGCTCATTTGTTAAAAATTCAGTCCTATTCCAACAAAACCACATTATTGTAATTCAGTAATTAAACAACGATGCCCATGGCTTATCAGTTAAAACAAAACTTCTGGTCGCTGCCATGTCATGGAGATTTCGTCACTGATGGTCACAAAAATAAAATGTAGTTTGGAGCTATGGTTTGTGTAATAGGAGGAAATAAAGAGTTTTATTTGATTTTGTATTGAATTGAATTGAAGGAAAACTAAATTTAAAGCGATAAAGCAGATTGCTAACAATTATTTAAAATGTTTCTATGTTTTTTAAATGTACACATACGTTTTAATATGTTATGCAATGTTCACATTCTGATTAATAAACAGACCATCTGACATGGCTCTAAAAAGAAAAGAATGTTTATTTCAACATTTTCCAAGACTTAAAAAGTAATTTCGAATGCAACGGTGTTAAATAGACAAAATAACTCCCGACTGAATTGAGTTATCATAACAGCACAAGAAACTGGTGTATCAGATGGTATAAATGGACAAACAATTATCAACTGCTGTAAATATAGCCACATGGGTCATGTTATACCTTCCTGTATCGAACAGTACAGCCATGACATTTGATAAAGTGTATTAAACTTATCGAAGGATTTTCTCGAAAACATTCCAAATGTTCCGTTATAATGTGATTAGTAGAGTTTATCGTGTCCAGTCTATTTATATTATACTTAGTAACCTCCCGCATATACGAGTCGGTTTGTCCGCATTTGACATAGACGCCAATATATGACACCTTGATGTTTGAAAATATTCTGTACATGTACTTTCCAAATCTGAATTTTCTAAATGTCACACTTGACCTTTTTGAAAAGCCTGAGACAACTGCAAACACAGCAAGACTACACAACAAAGGCGCAGTTTTATACTTTAAAGAAATGTCAAACTATAATTACGTAAACCTGACATATTGACTAACATCGTTGTTTTGGCAGTTGTATACCCCCACAAAACAAAGTATGTAGATGAGCATGTCGGTCGGTATATGTCATTATGTCAGTTGGAATTTGTTGTCCGTGCGATAACTCTATCTTATTGTTACCATAAAATACAGTTGGACTTTGGTAACAAACTACCAATTTATGACAGAACGGTCCCTTTTTCAATATAGAATTTGACAAAACAACGGATTTAAAGTGACTCGTCCTGGATTGGCCCCACAGTTACTGAAAATGCACCTGAAACACTTATTAGCGCGTCTGTTTCCGAAGAAAAAAAGTCGAGCTGGTGTCGTCGTTGTCGTCGGCGCGCTCGTCTTTGGAGTCGTCGTGCAAAAAATTGCAAAAACTGCAAAAACTTTAACCTTGGTCCATAACTCAAAAACTGTTCGAGATAATCGAATGAAACTTGGTACATACATTGCCAGAGACAATATGCACATGTATAGCAAGGTGCATTACTCTAGATATAACTAGAAGATATTCAAGTGAAACTTGAACCACACATTGCCATAGACGATACATACATGTATAGCAATGGACATCACTAAAGATTTAATATGTATTAAGATATGGCCCATTATCGACTTTGAAAGAACAGACAAGCGTTGGCGTTCGCTCCGCGGCGCTCTTGTTTTATAATTATCTTATCTTACTCTTTGATGCCAAATTTGTACGGTAAAACAACAAAAACAGTAAAAATATATTCTGGTGTGAGCGGGATTTGAACGTAGCTACCATTATGCGCGTACGGGATACTCTAATAGAATAAAACGGTTTTGGAATATAAAGTAAAATAATCTTAAAAGGTGCAACTAACAATCCATGAATGAGTTCCATTAAACAGTTTTTGGTACCAAAAAATAATGTGTCCGGACATAAAACTCTTGAAGGGGGGGTTAACTGTTTAAGTAGTTTTTGGTGCCAATGTTTAATACCATAAAAACAGGTCATGTTCGACGTTGATTACAATCCACCAGAGTATCTTACTCGAAACTCACTTTATTAACTCGAAACTCATTTTTTTTAACTAGAAACTTACTTTTTCTAACTCGAAACTCACTTTTCTAGCTTGAAACTCACTTTTCTAACTCGAAACTCACTTTTCTAACTCGAAACTCACTTTTTCAAACTCGAAACTCACTTTTTCTAACTCGAAACTCACTTTTTTTAAACTCGAAACTCACTTTTCTAACTCGAAACTCCCTACTCAACCATAAGTGAATCTCACCAGAGATAGGGCTTTTATATTCTGCGTGTGTGTTCTTCCTGACAAGAACTTTTGAATGATTCCAAATGTGTTGTGTCTTGAGACCTTGACTTTGAAAATTGACCTACTTTAGAAAACACTTTGTTGCATCTTTGGGGCATTGGTGTTTCACAGACACATCATGCTGTTATTCAAGAATTGTAGAAACTTTCCAAGAAAGATTTTAAAAATATGCAAGCCGGTAAGATCCTTAACCCTTTCCCTCATATAGACGCTTTCTGACGCATTTGCAGCAGACGGCTATCTGACGCATCTGCAGCAGACGGCTATTTGAAAACATAGTGACAAAAGAAGAAATTGCACAAAACGTTCAATTACTCCATTTGCCACAATGTTTTCCACTTTTAGTCATAGGTTATCCATTCAATTATGGAGATTTTCTATGTTTTGACAAAATACGTTCAAAGTCGTCTGCTGCAGAATTGTCGTATGAGGGAAAGAGTTAAGCTCAAACAAAAGATGCTGTCTGATGGGAAACATGATTAATTTTAATCATTGTTCGATGTGTTTTTTCGACATTTTAACAGCAGATGACATTTGAAAACATTGTGGGTAAAGCATGAGTGGAACTTTTTCCTTTTCCGACACTTTTGTAAAGATTGTTTACAGTACATGTACTTCCAGATGATGCACATGTTCTCTTCAGACTTATTTTATAAGAGCTGTCTTACAGTCGGTGCAAAAATTGATGTACTTGTATTTTATTCCCCATAATTATAATTAATAAAAAATAGTATTTATAATCAATAGCGATCTGTCTATGCATTATAAACCAATTTAAATGTGAAAATGCTGAAAGACAAAGATCTGTCTATGCATTATAAACCAATTTAAATGTGAAAATGCTGAAAGATAAAACCTTTTGATATAATATCCTAGACCTCCCAAATCCATTTGTGCATACCAGTACATCTTACTCTACATTTTCAATTAGCTTTTCAATAATTCAAAGCAAAAATGATTATTATTATTCAAAAACTATTGCGAGAATGTAACAAAGAAAAGGATGATAATACAAGTTGTGGGAATTCAGCAGGATAAGGGTTAACCCTTTCCCTCATACAACAATTCTGCAGCAGACAACTTTGAACTTATTTTGTCACAACATAGAAAATCTCCATAATTGAATGGATAACCCTTGAAAAAAGTGGAAAACATTGTGGCAAAGGGAGAAATTGCACGTTCTGTGCAATTTCTTCTTTTGTCACTATGTTTTCAAAAGGTTGTCTGCTGCAGAGGTGTCAGAAAGCGTATGAGGGAAAGGGTTAACATTCTGTGAATGTACAATTCGGATCGCTGCATAGCGGTACCGTGAGTAACCATCCTTCAGTGTGAATACGATCAGCATTGTCTTAATGATAAGACTCTCCTGCTTCATGGATGAATTAATAGTTTAAGAAGCACCATTGGATATTTGACACTGTAGGTTAGTTACTGATGTGTATACAGTAGGTTTTGTACCTGTAAATAACTCTTTCCCACATGCATATTCATTTTAGAATATCTGCAGCAGATGAATTTTGAAAGCAATGTGGCAAAAGAAGAAATTTCTCATGATCTGCTAGTTCTCTTCAACTCTATTTTAATAATTATACACTCATTTATAGAAATATTCTATATTTTAGCCTAGATTTGTTTCAAAGTTGTCTGCTGCAGATTTGTTGTTTGTGGGAAAGAGTTAACCCTTTCCCTCATACGACAATTCCGCAGCAGACGACTTTGAATGTATTTTGTCAAAAAATAGAAAATCTTCATATTTGAATGGATAACCTATGACAAAAAGTGGAAAACATTGTGGCAAAAGGAGAAATTGCACGTTTTGTGCAATTTCTCCTTTTGTCACTATGTTTTCAAAAAGCCGTCTGCTGAAGATTTGTTGTTTGTGGGAGAGAGTTAACATTCCTTCAGTCTACACCAGGGTGTTGTTATAAGTGGCTTCGTTAATGTTTTTGTATATTAACAGGAACTTTTTTGATTGTTTGTTGGAAAAGTACCAGACATGTTTATTAAAGGTTAGTCTTTAGTATGGTTTTAATTTACTGTAATTAGGTTGATAGAACATGAATCAAAGTAAAAAAAGGAGCAGATTTTTGGAGTATTAATTGCTATTTTCCATATTTTCCTAACCGATGATGCATTAACGCTTTGCCACATTCATCAAAAGCGTAAGCAGGTGACTTTGAAAATATCAAAGTATAAATATCAACAATGAAAGTATAATACATAAAATTGAAGCATTATGAGCAGTATATATCTCCTTTTGTTACGATGTTTTTAAAAGTCGTCTGCTGCAGATGCGTCTGGAGTTGGAACGGTTTAACCCTTTCCCTCATACGACAATTCTGCAGCAGACGACTTTGAACATATTTTGTCAACAATAAAAAATCTCTATAATTGAATGGATAACCTATGACTAAAAGTGAAAAACATTGTGGCAAAAGGAGAAATTGCACGTTTTGTGCAATTTCTTCTTTTGTTACTATGTTTTCAAAAAGCCGTCTGCTGCAGAGGCGTCAGAAAGCGTCTATATGAGGAAAGGGTTAACCCTTCCCCACTTAGAGACCCATTCTGAAGCATCTGCACCTGAATACTTTTGAAAACATTATGGCAAAAGGAGAAATGGTTCACCTTCTTTCCTCTTAATATTTTTAAAGATCTTTTCAATAGAGATTTCCCTAAATATTTGACATGACTTTTTCAATGTCGTCTGCTGTATATTTGGTGTATGTGGGAAAGAGTTAATATGCAACCGTTTCCCTAATTCACTAAACGTTTACACATTGACAACAGTCAAATTTCTGACATTTTATGAAAAGGAAAATCTGTTGATTAGGAAATTGCCTTTTATTAAGTAAAGAAATGAGCATGTTATGTATTTGTTTAGAAGCATCTTTTACCTGTTGTTCTTTAATTATTTTCAAATTTAAAGACTGACTGACTTAACCCTTTCCCTCATATAGACGCTTTCTGATGCCTCTGCAGCAGAAGGCTATTTAAAAACATAGTGACAAAAGAAGAAATTGCACAAAACGTGCAATTTCTCCTTTTGACACAATGTTTTCCACTTTTAGTCATAGGTTATCCATTCAATTATAGAGATATTCCATTTTTTGTCAAAATATGTTTGTTAAGTCGTCTGCTGCAGAATTGTCGTATGAGGGAAAGGGTTAAGTCCTTAGCACTCAGGGGTTGATATGGGGATAACAATAATACTGAAGTGCTGGTACCAGGATAAAACTCCCAGCTGTACTGGTAATTTATCCAAGTTACTTTGCGATGTATCAAAAATACTGTCGAAAACAAAACTCAAACATTTAAGTTGCAAACGGAAAATTGTTTCAGGTGATGGGGGTAACTTGCAATTAAACCATGCATAGGAAATCCAACCTTAGCATATTTGCTACAAGTAATTGTACAAATAAATACACAATGTTTGTCTGAAAGTGTCATTATGAGCAATTTCTCCTTTTGCCACAGTGTTTTCATTTGGCCGTATGCTGAAGACGCTTCAAAATGCAATTGCAAGTTGAAAAAGGTTACAACCTGTTATTGATTGGCAAATGGTGCAAATGCAGATAAAACTGCAGAAGCACATGCTGATAAGTATGTTCATTCATGGCAAATACAGCAAGATTGATGTTTTGGGAGGTCACGCTCAATTTTGGTAATTTTTTCCAATTATTTACACATTATTGATCAAAGAGAAATTTTCATTTATATTTACATCAAGGTCATTCATTTCTCTCAAAAAGAGAGACAATACATACTTTCACAAATGTTATCTTTTTCTCTGATGTAGATGTTTTATGACAGCTCTTCAGGGTTGGTGTGATCATCTCCGTGGTGTAGGGTTAGTTACAACATTCTTCTTCGGAGAGGAAGACCAGGGTTCAATTCCCAGTCGGGTCGTCATATCAAAGACTCAAAAATTGGCAGTAATGGCTACCCTCCTTGGTACTCGGGGTTTCATGTATTAAGACTGATGCATCGGTGTCATTCCTGCAATGCCTGATACATCGGTGTCATTCCTGCAATGCCTGATACATCGGTGTCATTCCTGCAATGCCTGATACATTGGTGTCATTCCTGCAATGCCTGATACATCGGTGTCATTCCTGCAATGCCTGATACATCGGTGTCATTCCTGCAATGCCTGATACATCGGTGTCATTCCTGCAATGCCTGATACATCGGTGTTATTCCTGCAATGCCTGATACATCGGTGTCATTCCTGCAATGCCTGATACATCGGTGTCATTCCTGCAATGCCTGATACATCGGTGTCATTCCTGCAATGCCTGATACATCGGTGTCATTCCTGCAATGCCTGATACATCGGTGTCATTCCTGCAATGCCTGATACATGGGTGTCATTCCTGCAATGCCTGATACATCGGTGTCATTCCTGCAATGCCTGATACATCGGTGTTATTCCTGCAATGCCTGATACATCGGTGTCATTCCTGCAATGCCTGATACATCGGTGTCATTCCTGCAATGCCTGATACATCGGTGTCATTCCTGCAATGCCTGATACATCGGTGTCATTCCTGCAATGCCTGATACATCGGTGTCATTCCTGCAATGCCTGATACATCGGTGTCATTCCTGCAATGCCTGATACATCGGTGTCATTCCTGCAATGCCTGATACATCGGTGTCATTCCTGCAATGCCTGATACATCGGTGTCATTCCTGCAATGCCTGATACATTGGTGTCATTCCTGCAATGCCTGATGCATCGGTGTCATTCCTGCAATGCCTGATGCATCGGTGTCATTCCTGCAATGCCTGATACATCGGTGTCATTCCTGCAATGCCTGATACATCGGTGTCATTCCTGCAATGCCTGATACATCGGTGTCATTCCTGCAATGCCTGATACATCGGTGTCATTCCTGCAATGCCTGATACATCGGTGTCATTCCTGCAATGCCTGATACATGGGTGTCATTCCTGCAATGCCTGATACATCGGTGTCATTCCTGCAATGCCTGATACATGGGTGTCATTCCTGCAATGCCTGATACATCGGTGTCATTCCTGTAATGCCTGATACATCGGTGTCATTCCTGCAATGCCTGATACATCGGTGTCATTCCTGCAATGCCTGATACATCGGTGTCATTCCTGCAATGCCTGATACATCGGTGTCATTCCTGCAATGCCTGATACATCGGTGTCATTCCTGCAATGCCTGATACATCGGTGTCATTCCTGCAATGCCTGATACATTGGTGTCATTCCTGCAATGCCTGATACATCGGTGTCATTCCTGCAATGCCTGATACATCGGTGTCATTCCTGCAATGCCTGATACATCGGTGTCATTCCTGCAATGCCTGATACATCGGTGTCATTCCTGCAATGCCTGATACATCGGTGTCATTCCTGCAATGCCTGATACATCGGTGTCATTCCTGCAATGCCTGATACATGGGTGTCATTCCTGCAATGCCTGATACATCGGTGTCATTCCTGCAATGCCTGATACATGGGTGTCATTCCTGCAATGCCTGATACATCGGTGTCATTCCTGCAATGCCTGATACATCGGTGTCATTCCTGCAATGCCTGATACATCGGTGTCATTCCTGCAATGCCTGATACATCGGTGTCATTCCTGCAATGCCTGATACATCGGTGTCATTCCTGCAATGCCTGATACATCGGTGTCATTCCTGCAATGCCTGATACATTGGTGTCATTCCTGCAATGCCTGATGCATCGGTGTCATTCCTGCAATGCCTGATGCATCGGTGTCATTCCTGCAATGCCTGATGCATCGGTGTCATTCCTGCAATGCCTGATGCATCGGTGTCATTCCTGCAATGCCTGATACATCGGTGTCATTCCTGCAATGCCTGATACATCGGTGTCATTCCTGCAATGCCTGATACATTGGTGTCATTCCTGCAATGCCTGATACATCGGTGTCATTCCTGCAATGCCTGATACATCGGTGTCATTCCTGCAATGCCTGATGCATCGGTGTCATTCCTGCAATGCCTGATACATCGGTGTCATTCCTGCAATGCCTGATGCATCGGTGTCATTCCTGCAATGCCTGATGCATCGGTGTCATTCCTGCAATGCCTGATACATCGGTGTCATTCCTGCAATGCCTGATACATCGGTGTCATTCCTGCAATGCCTGATGCATCGGTTTCATTCCTGCAATGCCTGATACATCGGTGTCATTCCTGCAATGCCTGATACATCGGTGTCATTCCTGCAATGCCTGATACATCGGTGTCATTCCTGCAATGCCTGATACATCGGTGTCATTCCTGCAATGCCTGATGCATCGGTGTCATTCCTGCAATGCCTGATACATCGGTGTCATTCCTGCAATGCCTGATGCATCGGTGTCATTCCTGCAATGCCTGATGCATCGGTGTCATTCCTGCAATGCCTGATGCATCGGTGTCATTCCTGCAATGCCTGATGCATCGGTGTCATTCCTGCAATGCCTGATACATCGGTGTCATTCCTGCAATGCCTGATACATCGGTGTCAATCCTGCAATGCCTGATACATCGGTGTCAATCCTGCAATGCCTGATACATTGGTGTCATTCCTGCAATGCCTGATACATTGGTGTCAATCCTGCAATGCCTGATACATTGGTGTCAATCCTGCAATGCCTGATACATTGGTGTCAATCCTGCAATGCCTGATACATTGGTGTCATTCCTGCTATACCTGATAATTACGGAGGAATTGCCATGATATAACTGAAATACTGATGGAAACAGTATAAAACACCATTCAAACAAAATCAAGGTGGGTGCTGAAGTACTTAACCCTTTCCCTCATACAACAATTCTGCAGCAGATGACTTTGAACATATTTTGTCAAAACATAGAAAATCTCCATAATTGAATGGATAGCCTATGACTTAAAAATGGAAAACATTGTGGCAAAAGGAGAAATTGCACGTTTTGTGCAATTTCTTCTTTTGTCACTATGTTTTCAAAAAGCCGTCTGCTGCAGAGGTGTCAGAAAGCGTCTATATGAGGGAAAGAGTTAAAACTCATGACAATGCAGATTGACAACATTTAATGTAGTAATGTATGGGAGATATGACGTAGTTATCATCTGCCGAGTAATATAACTTTGGCATGGAATCGCTAACAACAGAGTACATTATTAAGGTGTGGCATCATGTCATAATGAATAACATTATAAATACTGTATGTTGATAAATATATAGCAAGTTCAGTTGTGCAAAGAAATATTTATTGGTCACTGACTTACCATTCTTATAACGCACTCATAGAATATTATATATCTGTCTTAAAAAAAATTGTTTCGGCTTATGTTCCAGTTTTCAAATTTACCCTTTAGATCCATACAGTTTGGAAAAGTGTACAAATAGTTCATAGTAAGTAATGGGTTAATTTGGTTCTGCTCACTTAGTTACTTTCGACAAAACCATTGTAACTACATGTTTAATTAAAATGTAGTTACTGTTGTTTTTCATGAAGTCCTCCAAAATGTACCTGCCACATGTGTTTAGCTGAAAGGTTAGATGAACAGTTAACACTTTGCCATATGCAAAGGAATTTTTTGAAAGCATTGTGGCAAAAGTAGACATTTATATAGATACACAGTTTCTCCCTTTGCCACAATGTTTCCATTTCTAAACAATCATTATACTTTTAATTTAGAGATTTTCCATATATTTGCCTAGTTGTTTTCAAAGTTGCCTGCTGCAGATTTGTTTAACCCTTTCCCTCATACGGCAATTCTTCAGCAGACGACTTTGAACGTATTTTGTCAAAAAATAGAAAATCTCCATAATTGAATGAATAACCTATGACAAAAAGTGGAAAACATTGTGGCAAAAGGAGAAATTGCACGTTTTGTGCAATTTCTTCTTTGGTCACTATGTTTTCAAAAAGCTTTTTGCTGCAAAGGCGTCAGAAAGCGTCTATATGAGGGAAAGGGTTAACCTTACCACCACATGTGAATTTCACTTGTCATCTCTGATTAGAAGATTTCCTATGTAAACAGTATGGAGCCGATAATAATGAATGAATGTATATTGTTTTATGGCGCATCGACAGCTAAGGTCATTTAGCGCGCATTTAAATTTTATTATTCATGTTCCCTGGGTGAACAAACCAGTACTAGGCTAGAAAATGTGCCTTGCCCAAGGGCACTCCACCATGACCGAATTGCCGCGACTGGGGAGGAGCCGATAATACCAGTCTTTTATCCTTTCCCACATACAAACAAATCTGCAGCAGATGACTTTGAAAAATCCAACCAAAAATCTGGAAAATGTCTGAAAGTAGAATTAATAAATCAAGTTAAAAAACATTGTGGAAAGAGCTGCATCAAATTCACCTGCAAGTGGGAAAGGGTTAAGAAAGAAGTTATCTTTTAGTCTTTTATCATTGTTTTTGGCATTATATTTACTATATAAATAACTTTGTTGGATATTCCTTAAATTGTTGAATTTAAAATCCTCAAATGTAATTCTTGACAAAACTAAAAAAATATCAGCTTTTCTTTTATTTTCTGGTTTCTCCCTATCAGTCGAGCGTCTGTGCCATACGCCGTGCTCTTGTTTTTAATTAGTGTTGAAAACATTTTGGCAAATTGAGAAATTGCTTATTATGAGCAATTTCACCTTTTGCCACACTGTTTTCAAAAGTCTGCTGCAGAGGCGTAGAAAGTGACTATATGTGAGAAAGGGTTAATGTAGACATCAGATTGTATGGAAGCACAGGCTGAGCTCTGTCGCCACTGGTTGCCAAAGAGGGTTGTTATTCCTTTGATATAACTCATTAACCCTTTCCCTCATATAGATGCTTTCTGACGCCTCTGCAGCAGACAGCTTTTTGAAAACATAGTGACAAAAGAAGAAATTGCACAAAACGTGCAATTTCTCCTTTTGCCACAATGTTTTTCACTTTTTGTCATAGGTTATCCATTCAGTTATAGAGATTTTCTATTTTTAGCTCACCTATGCACAAAGTGCAAGGTGAGCTTTTGTGATCGCTCACCGTCCGTCGTCGTCGTCATCGTTGTCCGTCCGTACGTTTACATTTTCCTACAACCGACTTCTCCTCCTAAACCAATTATCCAAATTCAAAATAATTTTACAGGAATGTTCCTTGGGTGGATCTCTTTTAAACTTATTCAAAGAATTATATTTCATGCAGAACTTTGGCTGCCACTGCAACAAAAAAGGGGAAATTAACCAAAACTTAAAAAATCTTCTTGTCCAAAACAGTACTGGCCCGATTTGAAAATTATTTTGCACAAATGTTCCTTGGGGTACCTTTTACCAAGATTGTTCAAATATTTTCGATCCGTTGAAAAACATGGCCGCCAGGGGGCGGAGCTTGTTCATAGACTCATATAGGGAAAAACCTTTAAAAATCTTCTTGTCTAAGAGTAGAGGGCCCAGGCCTTTAATATTTGGTATGTAGCTTCATCTAATGGACCTCTATCAAGATTGTTCAAATTATAGCCCTGGGGTAAAAACATGTTAGATGAACAGTAAACACTTTGCCATATGCAAAGGAATTGTTTGAAAGCATTGTGGCAAAAGTAGACATTTCTATAGGTACACAGTTTCTCCCTTTGCCACAATGTTTCATCTTCACCATGCATCATAGGATTTCCAAGAAACTTGGCACAAACGTTTACCATGATGAGGTGGCGTGTCGGGCGCAAGACCCAGGTCTGTACCTCAAATGTGAAGGTCACACTTAGAGGTCAAAGGTCAAAATGAGTACTGTTTGATAGGATTCCCTTGTTCGGAGGTGTGTCATGCTCAAGACCCAGGTTTGTACCTCAAATGTCAAGGTCACACTTAGAGGTTAAAGGTCAAAAAGAGTACTTTTTGATAGGACTGTACCTTGTCCAGCCCACGTTTCAACCATGCATCATACGATTTCAAAGAAACTTAGCACAAATGTTAACCTTGATGAGGCTGTGTGTCGCGCACAAGACCCAGGATTCCCAAGTTACTTGGCACGCATGTTCAGCTCAAATGTCAAAAAGAGTACTGTTTGAAAGGACTGTACCTTGTCCGGCTCACATCTCAACCATGCATCATAGGATTCCCAAGTTACTTGGCACACATGTACACCTCAAATGTCAAGGTCACACTTAGAGGTCAAAGATCAAAATGAGTACTGTTTGATAGGACTGTACCTTGTCCGACCCACATCTCAACCATGCATCATAGGATTTCCCATGAAACTTGGCACTAACGTTCACTATGATAAGGCAGTGTGTTGCTCCTAAGACTCAGGCCTGTACCTCAAATGTCAAGGTCACACTTAGAGGTCAAAATGAGTACTGTTTGATAGAACTGTACCTTGTCCGGCCCGCATCTCAACCATGCATCATAGGATTCCACAGTTACTAGGCACACATGTTCACCATGATAAGGTGGCGTGTCCGCACAATACCTAGGCCTGTACCTCAAATGTCAAGGTCACATTAACATTTTCGGGAAAATGTCAGACCAGTGTCACTGTACACACTTTGCTAAGGCAAAATGTGGCTTGTCAAAAATCATACCTGGGTTACGCTTGGCATTTACATGTATGCGACCAATGTCATCCCTTCCATGTTAAATCATTGCAATGGAAGCCGGAATAAAGGTTACATAATTGAAATTACCATGTTCAACATAACCATCAACTTGATGAGACGCATGATAAGCACCCAATGAAAGATATTCTTAATTTTCCAGAGTATCCTTTGCAATTAAAAGAATACCAGTTTCAAACCAACTGACCAAACTAATGACTCTTTAAAAGCTCCTTGTAAACTGAGAGGTCTGTTGTTCATTGTAATTTGAGGAACTGACACATTGTCTGTATTACGAATTACACTAAAGCTATCAGGAAGACGATATTTACCAGACGTGTACTTGGGTGGAATAGTTACTTGATTCCATCTAATACCTGGGTGAAAGGAGTTGGGAAACTGGAATATGCTAAAACTTGTTCCATGAAATAAGCCTTGAATGGCAGTTGATGTAGGATTGTGGTTAATATTGTCAAGTCCTCCAACTGTATACAGACCATCTAGGTCGTACAATTGGGACTCTCTCTTCATGTTTCTGGTCAGGGTATGAGCATCAAGTCCAATATAAAAGGAAGTGGGGTTTTGCTGTTTTTGACATGTCGTATTTTGGATAAAACAGATAAACAGTCCTGGTAATTGAACATGACAAACAGTTAAACATGCACAATCATTTTTATCTCCTGACTTTTATGTTGGATCCATACAGAAGCATCGAGACCAATGACTTTAAACAAGTTCCGCGCAATTTTACAAACTTTGAGATGCCATTGAAAGAGCTTCTTGTTCCTAATCTCAATTCTTTAGCGCTTCTGTCAGAATGCGACAAATGCCATCATTAAAAAATTATTTGTTCTTGGGTGACCCTCTATCAGTTTCCTTCAAGGCATATTGATTGGTAAAAAAACATGGCTACAAGTGGGCAGGCTATTTTACGTCATATGTCTAAAGTATGGTGTTTATTATACCCCCTTCGAAAAAGAGGGGGTATATAGGAGTCACTGTGTCGGGCTGTCTGTCTGTCTGTCTGTCGGTCGGTCGGAAGCAATATTTTGTCCGGCCTATTTCTTACAAACCACTGGGTGGAATTCAATACAATTTTACATGAAGCTTCTATACCAAGAGGAGATATGCATGTCCTAAAGGTCTTACAATTGCCTGTTATTTTACAGAGTTATGGCCCTTTTACTCATTAAGTTAAGGTGTAGGTCAAGGTGCTGTTTTGGGGGTATTTATCATTTTCAGTGATATTTCTTTTCCTTGTCTGACCTGACCCTCTATCAGATTGTGTCAGATTGCATCAAGGCATGTTGATTTGTCAAAAAAGATGGCCACCAGGGGGAGGGCTATTTGATGTATGATGCTTATATTTAAATGTTTATGAGAAATTTCCCAAGGGTGACCCTCTTCCTTCAAACCCATGTTGATTGGTTGGCCAAATGGCTGTTTTTCCTTATCTTTAGTGAAAACTTTGAAGATGTATCTGGTTGATTTTCAAATAATTTTTGTAAAAAATGTTTCTTTGGTGACCCTCTATAAGATTTCTTCAAGCCATGTTGATTGGTCTCCAGGGCGCGGTACTGTTTTGCCTGACATGGCTAAAGTAAAAATTGAAAAATCATCTCCTCCGAAAGTGTTTGACCGATTTTCAAATAATTTTGTAAAAATGTTCTTTGGGTGTCCCTCTATCAGATTCCCTTTAGCCATATTGATTGGTAGAAAAACATAGCGCTGTAAGCCTTATATTGGCTTTAGTGAAAAGTTATTAAACCTTCTCCTGAAAGTATCGGGCAAAATTTCAAATAACATTTTTAGAAATGTTCCTTTATTCACCCTCTCTGAGCTTCCCTCAAGCCAACTTGATTTGTTGAAATACATGGCAACCAGGGATTGGGGTCTGTTTTGCCTTATAAAGCTATCATAAGTACTATTGTTTTTGTCTATTGGCAGTAGCCCTATGGGCCTCTTGTTAGAATATGTTTTGTAAATTGAAAAAAAAATCCCTTCAAAGTCTCATAAGTCAGAAACTCACAGTACAATAAACAAACACTTTAAATTTTTTAGCTCACCTGAGCTAGCAGTACAATTGCTTGTAATGAGCAATTTCTCCCTTTGCCACAGTACTTTCAAAAGTCAAAATGCGTTGGCTATTCTGAAAGGGTAAATTTGATACATTTAGCTGAGTATTATGGTGCATTTACACATGACAACCTCAAGTTTGATGTTGATAAATGATTTCGGTCACACATGGTAGTTTTACACAAATTTACATAATACGTAGTGGTATTAAAACTCAGTATGTTAAATGAACTAATTGTTGGGAATATGAAGATACATCATACAGGATCATAATGTGTTCAAATAAGTATCGTATGCTTTGTGAGATATTTATTACTTATTGAAGGTAATTAATTCTGTTACAATTTTATTCTTTTCCCAATACAGAAAAGTACAGACCACCGTATATGCACATGTAGAAGAAGACTATGTTCACATTTCTGCAGCAGGCATCTTTGAAAAATTCTAGGAAAAACTTTGTAAAATCTATATATTTGTTATGCAGTTGAAAGCATAGTGACCAAAGCAGAAATTGCTCAAATTATCATTCTAAATTAATTCTCCTTTTGCAACAATGTATTCAAAACTTAAGTTGTCTGCTGCAGATGTATCAAAATGAGTCTGGATGTGGGAAAGAGTTAAAAGTGCAATTCATCCTTTCTAAACATTTTTAGTAACTTATGTAAATATTCTTCACATTTTTAGCTCGACTTTTAAAAAAAACGAGAGCTATTGTCATGACCCTTGCGTGGTCGGCGGCGGCGTGGTCGTCCGGTTAAGGTTTTTTGTTTGGCTCAGCTTTTTTTTTCTGTTTTCTATCAGTCGAGCGTCTGTGCCGCGGTGCTCTTGTTAGATAAGCCACAAATATGTTTTATCATCTTCAGCCTAGTACATGAACCATAAAGATAGCTTATTATACCCCCAGATACATAGTAAATGGAGGCTATATAGGAGTCACGCTTGTCGGTCCGTTGGTCTGCGGACATTTCTTGTGAACACTATTTCTCAGCAACCCTTGGTCAGAATTCAATATAACTTCACAAGAATGATTGATACCAAGCCTAGTTGTGCATATTGTCGGCGTGTTGCACTGGAATTATTTTTAAATGAGTTATGGCCCATTGAATTTCTCATACATATGTATATTGTCAGGCACCAGCTGGGGGTATTCATCACCTTCAGTGCTATTTCTAGTTCCTTATGATTATGAGCCCATCCATTGGAAATGATACAAATTGACTTTCGTGAACAAATGCTGATCTAGATCTATACAGATCACATACATGTATTGTTTACACAAGCTTATTATAAGGTTCTGTCAATTTGTGTAGACTGTTTACAGAGTAGGCTAATCTGAAGCTACACTGTTCAAAAATAGAAATTCAAACTGGTACCTTTTTGCATGGATATACACATATTTATCACATGACAATGCTTGTATCCGATCTAATATACCCATTATGTATTTGTTTATATGTAAGGTGTGTAATATAACATGACTGAATCTCTATTTTTGTATTCATCCGCGAATGTTTAAAAAATGGCTGAGAACATGTATCCGGTAAACACAAACGTCACGATAGATAAAGGGACCATTATCGGTCATAAAGATAATTTTTTTGTGATTAGTTAACAGTTTATTAAGTATTAGATAATTACATGTTGGGACTATTTTCTGACTGCGAAAACCCAAATTTCAAAATCAGTGGTTAGCTTTTTGTGGGTAGGGTACTATATAGATATAGTGCGGAATGCACTATGAAACTGAAGAGCAACCCTTGGTCAGAATTCAATATAACTTCACAAGAATGATTGATACCAAGCCTAGTTGTGCATATTGTCGGCGTGTTGCACTGGAATTATTTTTAGCCCTTTCCTCATATAGACGCTTTCTGACGCCTCTGCAGCAGACGGCTTTTTGAAAACATATTGACAAAAGAAGAAATTGCACAAAATGTGCCATTTCTCCTTTTGCCACAATGTTTTCCACTTTTTGTCATAGGTTATCCATTCAATTATGGAGATTTTCTATGTTTTGACAAAATATGTTCAAAGTCGTCTGCTACAGAATTGTCGTATGAGGAAAGAGTTAAATGAGTTATGGCCCCTTGAATTTCGCATACATATGTATATTGTCAGGCACCAGCTGGGGGTAATCATCACCTTCAGTGATATTTCTAGTTTGGAATGATCTAAGAACACTGTTTAAGGATTTGTTGATTAAGTAAAATGATATTTTCCATGTACTTCAGACACATCTAGCAAAGCGACGTGACCAGTTGAGACCAAGTAAAATGCCAGAGTTGTCAGAGATGGCAGAAAAAGATGATGGGGGTCATAGTAATAAACAGGCAACCGCTGTAGAATCTGATGATGCGAAGAAGGTATTTTACTCTTTCCCGCATACAGCAAATATGAAGAAGACTTCGCAAACATCTAGGCAAAAATGTGAAAAATCTCTCTATTATATAAAGTTTCATTATTGAATAGATTTGAAAATATTGTAGTAAAAGGAAATTGATCATCATTATGAGCAATTTCACCTTTTGCAAAATGTTTTCAAAATTTGTCTGCTGCATATTTGTCTCTGCGTAGGAGAAATTGCTCATTACGAGCAATTTGTCCTTTTGCAACAATTATTCCAAAGGCCATCAACTTCAGATGCATAAAAAAAGGGTTTCTTATGATCCTTTTCCAATCACAACCAAGTCCTACAAACTTGCTTGATCACCATGTCCCCTTTAATGGTAAAGTTTAAAATAGGGACATATTTGTTGGCAGTTTGGCACTTTTCTACAGGCAATGATATATATTTCTTTTTAAACAATGACAAGTTGGTTATAACCAACTATTTGACAAACATATTGGGGATCGGTATAATACATATTCCTTAACTCCAATATTCCTTTTAATGATAGAAAAGGGCAGAAGATGAAGAACAACTTGAAAATAATTAGAATTTTGCTTTTTATAATAATGCTGCTTTTGAAAATGGAAGTACTAAGCTGTTAAAATTAATGCCCTCATTAATTAATTTTAGTCTGCAGACAAACCAGTTTCAACACATTACTATAGAACTGATCATCAAACTTGGCTGTTCAGTAAATGTTTAGTAATTTGAACTTGTTCATTTTACATCAATTGTGAGCAAGTAATTACAGCTTATCTTAATCACTCTTCCTAAGGTACTCAACAAATACTCAAGGGGAGTGTATGGAGGGTCGAAAAGTGTTCCAAACTCTCAAAAGAATTGAACCCTGGACTTTTGGATGACAAAGTCAGGGCTCTACCTCTGTCATCCTATGTCTCCCACATCTTTTAGTGGGACAAACCCTATATAGTTAGTTATTTATATGATACAGTGGACATATAGCTGTAAATTGTTCCCCCGCGCAACAAATCTCTTGTAGACGACTTAGAAAACATCAAGAGAAAAATATGGAAATGTTCTATAAACGAAAATATACTTATTGAATAGAGCTCATTAGCAATCTTTCCTTTTCCCACAATGTTTTCAAAAGTCTTCTGCTGCAAAGGCTTCAGAAAGGGTCTGTATGTTGTTAACCCTTTCCCTCATATAAACGCTTTCTGACGCCTCTGCAGCAGACAGCTTTTTGAAAACATAGTGACAAAAGAAGAAATTGCACAAAACGTGCAATTTCTCCTTTTGCCACAATGTTTTCCACTTTTAGTCATAGGTTATCCATTCAATTATGGAGATTTTCTATTTTTTGACAAAATATGTTCAAAGTCGTCTGCTGCAGAATTGTCGTATGAGGGAAATGGTTAAGGGTTAACAGTGGTACATCCTTAGATGGTGTTTGAAGGTCTTCCAAGACGAAGTTGTTTAGCCTGATGTTTTTAATAAGATGTTAATGATTTGTTTTGAATGATTTTTATTGGAAAGTAATGGCAAATTATGATTTATTACCATCTTCCTTTTACTTTTAGATTAATTGAACCCTTCATTCCAACCTACAATAAATCTGCAGCAAACGACTTCTCAAACATCCATGCAAAGTATGAAAAATCTGTAATTGAATGTTTAAAAATTTAGGATGTGTTTGCATTTGGATAAAAGGTTTTGAGAATAGAACGTTTTATAACAATGTTTTCATTAGTTGTCTGCTGCAGATAGCTCAAATTTAGTTTGCATGTGGAAAAAAGAATAAGGCAAGCATATAAAAGGTTCTTGTTCATGCCTTTTCTGGATATAGAAGATACTTTAAATGCATCTCCAGTAGAAGACATATACAAGGACTGTAAGAAGACTAAAAAAAGCTTATACCCTTTCCCTCATACAACAATTCTGCAGCAGACGACTTTGAACATATTTTGTCAAAACATAGAAAATCTCCATAATTGAATGGATAACCTATGACAAAAAGTGGAAAACATTGTGGCAAAAGGAGAAAGTGCACGTTTTGTGCAATTTCTTCTTTTGTCACTATGTTTTCAAAAAGCTGTCTGCTGCAGAGACGTCAGAAAGCATCTATATGAGGGAAAGGGTTAAGCAATACTCCAATTTATTCTCATTGTTTTCTTGGATATCTCGAATTCCTGCTTTCATTCTGTCCTGATCCACTAATATTTTCGTGAGTTTTTTTTATAATTTGGATGAATCTTAAATTGAAACAAAGTAAGTAGATTCTCACTTGAGATAGAAATGTCCTCTGATGATTCTTTAAAAAACATCCTTTGATATAAAGTTGAACCTCATTAGGTCGAACATTAGAAAGCTTGAACACCATGGAACACTTGAACCCATCTCTTGGTCGGTCTCGTCTGAGTTGTCTTACTCCAACACCTTCTCTTTCAAACTCTCAATCCAACAACACAGTCTCTACAGCTTCTTTATAGTACATATTAAACATGAATTATAGCAAACGGTGAAATTGTCACCTAACCTTTCAGTCCAATCTGTCTACAAGTTTAATTTATCTCGTCAGCTGTTTGTTTTTTTAGCAAGGGGCTCTTTAGAGCCAATTGCTATAGAAGGTGATTTCCGAAGACACTCACCGAAATCTAGACTGGAATTAGTCCCTATTGTTTAACCCTTTCCCTCATACAACTATTCTGCAGCAGATGACTTTTGTCAAAAAATAGAAAATCTCTATAATTGAATGGATAAACCTATGACTAAGGGTGGAAAACATTGTGGCAAATGGAGAAATTGTTCGTTTTAAGCAATTTCTTCTTTTGTCATAATGTTTTCAAAAAGCCATCTGCTGCAGAGGCATCAGAAAGCGTCTGTATGAGGGAAAGGGTTAAGTCTTATTACAATATTGGCAATGACTTACTTCGAATATCTCTTTCTACAGTACGTAGCTCTCCATTACTGAACACCATTTTCGGGTTCAGAGAGATGTCTTGCTATTCGTAGATTGTATATAATGTCAATGAAAGCACATGCATCTGTGGAATATTTGCTAAAAATGAATGTACTGGTTTCAGAGTATCCATGTCTACAGTATCGTACCAGCAAATAGTCTGTCACTAAAATAATAAAATTTGTTATCTTGGTTGGATATCAACCGGCAATGGATTTGATTTGACATTTCTGACACATTAGAAATGTGCTGCTGAAATACATGAATAACAAAATTGAAAATGAAAAATGAAAAATGTAATTCTGCGCTGTCTACAAACGAATTCATGGAAATACATAAATTTTACATGTTTGTGAGTTGGATCGAAGCAGATTTTTTATTCTGCTCGGACATTATTTTTACAGATAGTCAAGTCCCAATGATTAAATATATACCAAAAAGGAATCAAATTATTGAAACGAAAAGTAAACAATCATGGTTTATATAACTAATGTAAATGCTTTAAATTATTTGATGATTGGAACACCGGGCACTACGACCATCTCTTATCGGGTATCATGAGTACTGGTCGGATAAAATCTTCCAGTCTCCAGGAGGAAGAGACTACACTCCTCCCCAATACCACCCCTCATTTCAATAAGTGGAAAGAGTCGATGAACGACAGTATATACAAGCCTACTGGGATCAGCAGTCCCCATTGTATGGGAAATAACTACTCCCGGAAGGACACCTGTCTCGGAGGCAGTCCTTTAAAAGGTAATCCCTAGACCAGGCTCAATCGGTGAACTTTTGGAAAGAGAGGTGAATTTACATGGAAATGCTGTCTTTGAAGAGAGATGCGACGTTAGTCAAATCCTCCTCTTTGATGCCTGCCAGCAAGGACAAACTTAAAGCCGCACTCTTTGCCTCAAATCTCCTCTTTGGTAGAAGGATAGCTGCAGATGCATCAGAACAGTCAAGACATCTGTCGGCGCACACAGCTACCTCTTTTGCACAGGGGCAGAAGCGCTCAGCGACTTCTGCAAGGGGCTCGGGCTAAGCCTCCTCCTTCCGCTGGGCAAAAGTATGCCAAACCGAAGCCCCGTTTTTCGGGAGCTAAGCCTGGGATAATTACAAATACAACACGGTCCCGAAGCCGCAGTCTTCTTTTGTCACTATGTTTTCAAAAAGCCATCAGAAAGCGTCTATGTGAGGGAAAGGGTTAACACTTAGTATAATGGTTTCATAAGTCTTCTGCTGCAAATCCATCAAAATCTATCAGCATGTGGGAAAGGGTGTACCTTTTAGCTCATGCAGATGATGTTTGACACCTTATATAGCAGCATACACTGTTTTGAAATTAAGAGGGAGAATTTTTACAGAGTTTTAAATCATTTTGGGAAAAGGATAGATCTCCAAAATCTCTGTTTATAACACATATTTCTGCTGATGGTGTTTCCCAGCAAACAAACTCTGAAGCTAATCATATCATGTAAACAGTTAATTTGAAAAACCTTTCCCACATAATTATTACACAAAATTTGCAGCAGATGACTTTTAACACATCAAGGCAAAACATATTGAAAACATTGTGACAAATGGAGACATTTCTCACTATGAGCAATTTTCCCTTTTGCTACATTGTTTTCAATAGTCATCTGCTGTATTATGTGTCAAAGTGTGTCTGCAGGTGGGAAAGAGTTAAACCTGACATAGACTTACTTGTTGGACAGTTCATTTGAATATTGTTTTTAATCAGAGAGTAACCCATTATATTTTGATGACATGTTTGACAATTTATGAGACATGAAATTTTCAATGTCTGCATTGAATTTTGCATCTGAGGAAACTGCATGCATACAATTTTATTTAACTTAACCCTCTCAACCACATACAGAAAGGAGACAAATTTATTGAGGTTTTGCATGCAAGTTCTTATATGCTACATGTATTGCATTAAAACTTTCTAAAACGCTACCCAACTATCACACCTATGTAGATTATCAAGTCAGATAACTCTATCCTGCATGTTATGCAAGTTATGGCCCTTTTTTTACTTAGAAGTTCTGGTTAATGTTGCGTGTAACAACATTAAGAGTCCATGTCTCAGTATTTACTTTATGCATTGCATTTAAACTGTATACTACTCTTCCGAACTATCACACCTATGTTGATTTTCAAGTAAAATGACTCTATCCTGCATTTAATGCAAGTTTCTGGTTAAAGTTTTGCGTGCAACTACATTAAGAGGCCATATCTTAGTAACTACTTAATGCATTGCATTAAAACTTTCTCCAACCCTACCCAACTGTCACACCTATGTAGATGTTCATGTTAGATAGTTCTATCCTGCATATTATGCAAGTTATGGCTCTTATTTTACTGGGAAATTCTGGTTAAAGTTTTGTGTGCAACAACATTAAGAGTCCATATCTCAGTAATTACTAGATGCTTTGCATTGAAACTTTATACAACTTTTTCCCAATTTCACATCTATATACACAATCAAGTAAGATAACTATATAATGCAAATTATATCCCTTTTTATGGCCCCGGAATCACCGATTTGGTGGGCATCTAGTTTTTGGCCTGTCTGCACGTCTGTCTGTCTTCGAAAAAAACTTTAACCTTGACCAATACTTTTGAACCATAACAGGTACGGCTACCATATTTCACCTGTGTATTCCTTGTGACATGACCTTTCTGTCAGTACCAAAATTTTTGACCTTGCGACCTAGATGTTGCCATTCTCGAAAAATAGCTGAGAAATTTCAACAAAACTTCACAGAAAATTTCTTTGGTGGTTCTCTTTCAAATGTGTTCAAAGATATGAATTATAAAGACATCTTTTGTTGCTGCGGCAGAAGGAAGGGAGTAGAGTAAAATGCATAAATTGTAAAAAAAAATTCTCAAAATCCGCTTGTCAGAATACAAGATAATTTAGTACAAATGTTCCTTGTTTGACCCTCTACAAGATTTGTATAAGCTGTATTAATTGGTTGAAAAACATGGCAGCCAGACGGCATCAGAAAAGGCGCAAAATTACAACACTTAATAGTTCCCTTTTTTTTGTTTGATTTCAGGAAACATTTGTAATTTGTTCAAACCATATTGATTGGTTTGAAAAAATAGCTGCCATGCTGTATCAGAATATGGATAAAATGAACTTTTAGCTTTAAACAAAATCTCCTCCCAAACCATTTGACTGATATCAACCAAGCTTCACAGGAATGATACTTTGGTGGTCCTCTTACAAACTGTTCAAAGATTTAATATCATAACAAATAGCCTTTATTGATAAGTTTCATTTACAGTGTCCACCTCTAGCAGTTTCATTCACGCTCTTTAAAATTTTCTCCGATATTAGTGTTACACATATCGAGGGCTTGGCGTGAAACAGTTGTAACTTAAAACCTATTTTGAAAACCCTGGTTTAGGGGCAATTTTGACGAGCAATGGCACCTAAATTTCCATTGTTTACCAATAAAAATGATTTATCGCTTATAAAGACTTTATGGTGAGGTGATTAACCTTGGTAAAAAAATACCAATTTTAGTTACAACCGTTTCACACCAAGCCCTCGATATGCTACATAGCTATCACTCAGGTGATCGATTCAGGGCCACGCTTGCCCTCTGTTTTAGAGATGCAAACTTTAATAGATTATATTAATAGAGTGCATACTCTGAATGCATCAGTTGGTTCAGTACAGTCAATAAATAGGCAGATAATCTACTGTCATGAATGTACCTGTTGGGATATACATAGAGCTATTGGGTAATATGATAATTAAAACAAGTGTTATGTGGACTGAATGATATATTCAGAGTTCGGTTCAATTATTTTTCACAAGACCAACAAGAAGTTATGATCTTGGAAATATTTCATTCTGGCCTGTTGCATTATTATTTGTCTGTCATGGTGGGGATTTGTTTTATATAAATATTTATATATGCACTTCTGCATCTCCTCTTAACCCCTTTCTCTCATATCGACGCTTTATGACGCCTCTGCAGCAGACGGCTTTTTGAAAACAAAGTGACAAAGGAAGAAATTGCTCAAAACGAGCAATTTCTCCTTTTGCCACAATGTTTTCTACTTTTAGTCATAGGTTATCCATTCAATTATAGAGATTTTGCATTTTTAGCTCACCAGAGCACGTAGTGCTCAAGGTGAGTTATTGTGATCGCCTTTTGTCCGTCGTTCGTCATCAACATTTGCTTTTTACTACTCTAGAGGCAACATTTTGCATTTAATCTTTATGAAAGTTTATCAGAACATATATCTCCATCAACTCTAGGCCAAGTTTGAAACTGGGTCATGTGGGGTCAAAAGCTAGGTCACAATGCCAAATTTAAGGAAAATCTTGTTAACACTCTGGAAGCCAAATTTCTGCCTTGAGCATGTTGAAACTTTGTCAGAATATTTGTCTAAGTAATAGCTAGGCCAAGTTCGAATATGAGTCATGTCAGGTCAAAATTTAAGGAAAATCACATTTTGAACTTGAGCATGTTGACAAACTTTATCAGAAAGTTTGTCCTGATGATATCTAGGCCAAGTTCGAATATGGGTTATGTCATGTCAAAAACTAGGTCACTAGACCAAATTTAAGGGAATAGCCCATTCTCAAGTGAGCGATTCCAGGGCCTCATGGCCCTCTTGTTTGACAAAATATGTTAAAAGTCGTTGCTGCAGAATTGTTGTATGGGGGAAAGGGTTAACAGATAACAAATCTACTTTCAGTACTTTCAGTACTTTAATTTGAAAATCTTATCAAACAGCATTTTTGGACGGTACCCCTAAGGTACCGTCTATATTCATGTGCATTTTGAGAAATCGTACAACAGTTGGCTCCCCGACTATAAACAGAACGATAGTGTAAAGCTGGGAGCCGAAAAAGAGGGATTTTTTTAATAACCGTCAACAAAAAAGTAGTGTCAATTATCAGGCAATAAAACTGCATTTTCGAAAACCTTGGTGAATCAAGATATCTGAATATTGAAAAAAAACTGTAAAAAGGAAGCATTAGTGGTTGAAAGTTGAAGTAGAACGTTTACAATATTGAGTTGAAGTTTGAATAAATATATTCATAATTAATGTATGAATATATACCAATTTCACGTGACATTTTGATATTTCTTGTTGATCAGGAAGTGGTTTCGTGGATGTTTGTAGTATTAACAATAATGCCTTACTCCCCTAACTCTAAACGCATCGATGAAAAACTATCTCCCAACTAATTTATCTAGCCAATCGATTCATTTTACTGAAAGAAGATGGTAAGGAACGACAACTCTGCAAAGGAGAACTTGCAACTTCCGTTCAAAATGAAAGTAGAAATCTGACAAGCTGCGCTGACGATTGTTATTATTTTTGTGGAGGAAAGACACATGAAGTTTTATATTGAGGATGACTGACAGGAAAGAAATGTATGCACGCCTAAAATGTTCATTTAGTCATCAATACGTATAACGTTCGAGGTAGGTCTGTCAATTAAACTGTAATTTGGAGTGGAAAACTTTTTTATTTTTATTTTCGCCCTGTGCTGTATCGTAACCGGATATGAAAATAAGCTCACATGTATTTAATGTACACGTATGTCTGAAAATAGCCCAATTCCTGTAGACATTCGCTTATCCGTTTTATCATATGACATATGTTAATTATTTAAAAAGGGTGGCATATGAAGGAAAATAAAAAATGAAGGACTTCGGAGACTTTATACATATATTCAGAGACATATATATATTTCTATTTAGGTCTCTGATATATTGTACAAGTGTATACTCGTTCTCAACTTCTTGTATGTATACACTATTTAGGCTCATTTAAGGACTTAGGAGACAAAAGTGGTTAAGTGATGTGAAAACTGCTTTCAAACTTAAGTGTGTACAATTATTTGTATTCAATGATGATATTATGTATACAGGTTTTATGGATGTTGGAGATTTCGTCTAACTACCATTTCGTCTAACTGATACTATAGAGTAAACGGGGTAGAGATTTCGTTTAACTTATAAACAAGAAGGATTATTATGTCTTATGTGTAGTATATAGTTAGAAGTTAAATATTATAATTGTTTATAAGCTCAGTTAATAAATTTGACTTGCCATTTATGTCCAATATATTCCAATGTGTTCTTATATTAATAAAATGTTGTTATTCATTGCAGAACAGTATAGAATATGATTTGTAACCTCCGTCCAGATGTACTGTACGAAACATGAAAAAACCCATATGTCTATATGATGTTTATATTTATTCTAATGTTATTTGTTATAACATTTACAATTATATAGTTTATTGCACTTAACTTAGATTATATAGTTTATTGCACTTAACTTAGATTATATAGTTTATTGCACTTAACTTAGATTATATAGTTTATTGCACTTTATTTCAATTAACTGTTTATTATCGACTTTGTGTAAATGATTGACGGCATATTTCTAATTGTGTTGTGGTGTAATTAATTATTAAAAAATAAAGGTTTTCTATTAAATGGATAGATCTAATCGGCTTTAATCAAACATGTTTAATGCTAATTAAAAACAACTTGTGAAAACGGTAAGATTGATTATTTTCTCTCTCTCTCTTAATGTGTATAGAATCGAAAGTCGTCTACCTTATTGTCGGGAGACACTCAAAATCCCCTCAGTCAAAATCCCCTCACCCTGAAAATGGTAGGGTAGTCAAAATCCCCTCGACCTAAATGTTAGGGTAGTCAAAATCCCCTCGACCGAAATGATAGGGTAGTCAAAATCCCCTCGATGAGATTAGCAGGGTAATCATAATGTATGACATTAGGAGATATCCAAGGTGTCTAAGGAGGCTAAAATAACATTGCATTAAAAAGACAAATAACATATAGTAAGTAATTTAAATCATTTTAATGTTTTGCATACATAACACAGTAAGTAATATAATCATTTTAATAAATATTCAGCACACAATATTTTATATTTTCACAGTTTAACTAATCACTTTCTAACCAGAAACTCATGTGTTTATCTTATTCTTATAAGTTGTTCAATCACTGACAAGAATTCCTGAAGGGACTTATGGTTTAAAAAATTAGTATTAAAGCAATTATTACCTTAATTCATTTATAACATGTGACTGAATTATCACCAATCATTGGGGTTTTGTTTACTCTGCATTTTCAATCAGTGCGGTTTTGTCTACTCTGCATTTTCAAAGAAACATTTTGTCTACTCTACATTTTCAGAAGAATTAACATGTACTTAACAGGTAATTATTGACTGATCATTAAGATGACTGTAAACGGAAATGATGTACTATATTTAGCTTTTCAAGAAAATATATGATCTTAAATTGAGCGGATTATGAATACCCATCGAGGAGATTTTGACTACCCTATCATTTTGGTCGAGGGCATTTTGACTACCCTATCATTTTGGTTGAGGGGATTTTGACTACTATGCCATTTTCAGGGTGAGGGGATTTTGACTGAGGGGATTTTGACAAACACTCTTATTGTCCTGTACCCGTTATGTCGATATATATTAATATTAGAAATATTGTAAGAACCCTCGATTATTTTTAACGACTTCCCTTTTTCCTATAATGATTCAAGATGACTGACTGAATGTGATATAGTTATTCTATTCCCGTAATCTTGATTGAGCCGAATGCTTGGAAAATTATTCTCAGTAGTTCTTCTTTTCCCGCGATGTTGATATTGTTGAAAGCTTAGAAGAGGTATAATTCATGTAAGAAAAGGAGCAATCGTTAATTTTTAACGACTTCTATTTTTCTTCATTGAATTGACGAGTGACTGAACGTGATATAACTATTCTATTCCCGTAATTTTTTGATTAATTTGAAAGAGGTATAATTCATGTATGAAAAGGAGCCATCGTTAATTTTTAACGACTTCTATTTTTCTTCATTGAATTGACGAGTGACTGAACGTGATATAACTAATCTATTCCCGTAATATTTTGATTAATTTGAAAGAGGTATAATTCATGTAAGAAAAGGAGTCATCGTTAATTTTTAACGACTTCTATTTTTCTTCTTTGAATTGACGATTGACTGAACGTGATATAACTATTCTAATTTTTATTGAGTTGAAAGCTTGGAAAAGGTATAAGTCATGTAAGGAAAGGAGCCATCGATATAATTATTCTATTCCTGTAATCTTTGAATTTCCCATAAAATTTTGGGAAAATAATTGAAAACATTTAGGACAAGTATTGAATTTACTGTAAATTATCAATGAAATTATAACAAATACATATTACAATTACGAATTAAAACCATAAAATGTTAAAACTAATTGAAATTGTTTGTTGTCATTTACTATAATCGGTCAATTTACACCTTACTATAACACCTTCATATCGATATAGATTACATTGTACTATATACGATAAGTTAGACGAAATCTCTACCCCGTTTACTCTATAGTATCAGTTAGACGAAATGGTAGTTAGACGAAATCTCCAGAATCCAGGTTTTATTATTGAAAAGAATGAAGAAATACAATATATATTTATAAATGAATTTTCCAGATTTTGTCTATACTTAGATGGAGCATATGCATGATGCTTTGCCAAAAATGTTATTCAATTTACGAGCAAAAACACATGTATATTTGTATCAAGTTTGTGTACGCTATGTTATAATTTGTCTAGTGAATCCATGTCTAACTGACACTCTGCCTTGGCGTCATTTATAATGTTATATTGACATAAAAGTAGTGAGGCTACACTGTTTCTATGTCTAAATTACATGTATATGGTCAGTTAAGACTGGTGAGACTGCATAATATGATACATAGGCTCCTCTGAGTCTTCACTGGATACAGATGCATTATAACCCCAAATAACTTAATGCAGATCAATAATTGTAAAGTATCTATTATAAACGGACTATTTTATTATTCAAATCATAGCATACGTATATATTGATAAAAATGGTTTTGCGCAGACATGTATACAACTATACACATCTTGATTTTATTTTTATTGTGCAATCAGTAACTGTATGTATTTTTGTTTCGTTTCAGATCATGGAAATATTGACAGGTTATTTAATGCGCAATACGCAACATTACTTGTGAAGAAGATTCATAATGACAGTATGGGATATTTTTACAACCAACCTTTATGTATTGGAAAAGTTGGGGTATATTAACTGTTATTTCCGGTTTGGTTTTTAGTTGAATCAGAGAAATAAAAGACAAAAGGCAAGTCGTGGACGCAACAAGACGGGTAGAAAACAAAAACAAAACGACGTTAATGACATTTCTTCAAAGCTGGTAAAAGCAGCGAGTCGTTGTGACAAGTATTCTGGATGAAAGTGTTTATTCTGTAAAGGTAACTCGGAAAACAATAACGGAATGGAAGAACAAATATCTAGGCTATATGTAAACGACACAAATACGAATCAAGGTTGCACAATGTGATCTGTTTTTGTTTACTATAATACAGGAAGATAACTGTGTAATTAACTAATTATTATGAACAAGACATTCAAGTAAATTAGTTTGAGCTATAATACAGAGATGACACTTCTACATGATAACTAACATTAAGTAGATCATTTTGAACTACATATTGTGTCACACAGGGGGATCATTTGTTTTGTTAAATGACCAGAGATGTAAAATTTAAAAGTTAAACTGTAAGTTAACTAGCATTAAATTGTGTCAACAGTAAGAGGCATGAATAAAAAGCATTGTGACAAAAGGAGAAATTGCTTGTATGGAGCAATTTCTTCCTCTGCTTCCATGTTTTCAAAAAGCCGTCTGCTGCAGAGGCGTCAGAAAGTGTCTATTTGAGGGAAAGGGTGATTGAAATATTATAATTAGCTCCACTGGCTGAAAGCCAGTCGAACTTATGTCATGGCGAATTGTCCGTCGTGCATGCGTTAACTTTTTGCTTCAAACAACTTCTTCTCCCTAACCACTTGGCCAATTGAAATGAAACTTCCTCTCAATGTCCTCTCCTAAATTCCTTCATATTTTTTGGATCCATACAAAATTCTGGTTTCCATGGCAACCGAAAGAAAAAAATAGTGAAAACTTAAAAAAATCTTCTCCGAGGAAAGTGTCTTAATAAGATTTTCTAATAATTTTGTAGAAATGTTCCTTGGGTGACCCTCTGTCGGATTCCTTCAAGCCAAGTTGATTGGATGAAATACATAGTCGCCAGGGGGGCGGGGCTATTTTGCCGTATGTGGCTATAATGAAAACTTAAAATATCTTTACCTCAAAAAGTGTTTGGCAAATTTTCAAATAATTTTGTAGAAATGTTCCTTGGGAGACCCTATATCAGATTCCTTCAAGCGATATTGATTAGTCGAATTTTTTATTGATCACAAAAGGAAAAAGCACATTATGAGATTTAACTTCTGACATAAAGTTTAAAGATTTTCTGTTGCATCATTATTGTCTACAGCCTATATACATTCAAAGGTCAGTTTACTATATTTTTCTATGTATATTCAAGTTGATATGTACTCATCATGCAACAGAATTTTCATTGACAAAATATGTCCCCAATTTTTCAATTGTTGAACATAGTAATGGGAAGAAAAGTTTGAATTTTTTAACAAAACTGTACATTTTGACCTGTTAATTTTTTTTGCATACTTCAAGGATTGGAAGAAATAATTGAACGGAAACAATATCACAGGCTCTTTTTAAAAAAACTTTACCCAAATTTAAACCAATCTACAGCAGACAACTTTGAAAATATCTTTGCAAGCTCACTTTGGTACAGCATGTTTCCTATTTTATTACTCAGTTTACCGTAGCTCAGTCAGTAGAGACACAGGCTGTTAATCCAGGGGTTGTGAGTTCGAACCTCAGCTTGGCCTACATTCCTTCTGACGTGACTACCACCAATGGGATTTCAGACTATGTTGAAAAGCAGCCAGTTGCTTGGAAAGAATGTTGTGTGAAGTACTGGTATGAGAAAGCCAAGAAACATATGAGAAGTTGAACTGGCTGCCGTGATATGACTGAAAGATTGATGAAAATGGTGTTAAACCCCAGTTAATCAATCAAACTATTTTATTACCTAATACTTTGAGACTTGGAAAACTTCCTCATCTAATACCCTTCTTTTCATTGTATACTAAATATGCTGAGTGTAGCCTATTTTTTGGGGTAAAAAGTATAAATTTTGATGTATTTTGGTTGTATAAGAGAATTGGACATAATTTAAAGAAAATCTAGTTAACCCTTTCCCTCATACGACAATTCTGCAGCAGATGACTTTGAACATGTTTTGTCAACATATAGAAAATCTCTATAATTGAATGGATAACCTATGACTAAAAGTGGAAAACATTGTGGCAAAAGGAGAAATTGCTCGTTTTGAGCAATTTATTCTTTTGTCACTATGTTTTCAAAAAGCCGTCTGCTGTAGAGGCGTCAGAAGGCGTCTATATGAGGGAAAGGGTTAACACTCTGGAAGCCGCATGTTTTACTTGAGCATGTTGAAACTTCCTCAGAATATTTGTTTGTATGATATCTAGCCTAAGTTCGAATATGTGTCCGATCCAGTAAAGAACTAGGTCACTTACCCAAACACTGTAGAAAAATCTTGTTAACACTATAGACACTGCATTTTTGTATTGAGCAGTTTGAAACCTTGTCAGAAAGTTTGTCTTGATGATATGCCAATTTCGAATATTGGTTATTTTGGATAAAACATTAGGGCACTAAGCCAAGTAGGAGGAAAATCTTGTTAAGACTCTGGAAGCTGCACTTTTAGCTTGAGCATGCTGAAACTTTGTCAGAATGATTGTTTTAATTAAATTTAGTTTGAATATGATTAATGTTTGTTAAAAAATTAGGTCACTATGCCAAGTTGTAGGACAATCTTGATTTAACACTTAAGAGACCACAATTTTGACTTTAGCAGCTTGAAATTCTGTCAGACAGTTTTTCTTGTCGATATACAGGCCAATTTAGACATTGGTCATGTTGAGTCAAAAATTAGGTCCCTTGATCAAATTTAAGAAAATATTTGTTAATGCTCTGGAAGCCATGTTTTTAACTCTAGCATGATGAAACTTTACCAGAATGTTTATCTTGATGATATCTAGGCTAAGTTCGAATATGGTCTGGTTAAAAACTAGGTCACTAGGCCAATATTGAGAAATATCTTGTAAACACTCTGGTCACCACATTTCTCTCAAATGTTCCTTGGGGGACTCTTTTCTAAGAGTGTTAAAATTAAGTTGATTCTTTAGATACTATAGATAATAAATAGCTTTGCTACTGGTACTATTTTACCCTTTCTACACTACAGACACATGTTGTCTAATCTTCAACAGATGGATGGTATGAGAAATTTCGACAGTTTTCTCAATGTTTTCCTCACACGTCGATACTTTTAGTTTCATCAATACAGATTTACCAATATCTTTAGTTAAACATTTTCAAATCATCTGCTGTAGAGTTTATCCATGTGATAAATTACCTATCACAAATGTGTTTGTTTATCTAACTGTATCTACTGTCTACAATTCAAGAGTTTAATTATAGATCTCTGGAAATAAGGTTAACCCTGTCTTAAATCAATATTTGAACTGTATGCATTTCTTCTTTTTTGTTTACATTTTTAGCTCTACTGGCCAAAGGCCAGAAGGGCTTATGTCGTGGCGATTTGTCCGTTGTGCGTGCGTGCGTGCTATCGTCCGTAAACAATTTCTTGTTAACATGATACAGTCTTCACTTTTGGATGTATCTCAACCAAACTTATACCGTAGTTAGATATCCATGAGAGCTCGGTTCCTTTCGAAAACCAGCCAGATCCGCCCATGCATGACTGGATTATGGCCCTTGAAATGGTCAAAATTGCTATAAAAGAGCTTGTTAACACGATACAGTCTTCACTTTTGATTGTATCTCAACCAAACTTATACAGTAGTTAGATATCTATAAGAGCTCTGTTCCTTTCGAAAACCAGCCAGATCCGCTCATGCACGACTGGATTATGGCCCTTGAAATGGTCAAAATTGCTATAAAAGAGCTTGTTTACACGATACAGTCTTCACTTTTGATTGTATCTCAACCAAACTTATACAGTAGTTAGATATACATGAGAGCTTGGTTCCTTTCGAAAACTAGCCAGATCCGCTCATGCATGACTGGATTATGGCCCTTGAAATGGTCAAAATTGCTATAAAAGAGCTTGTTAACATGATACAGTCTTCACTTTTGGATGTATCTCAACCAAACTTATACAGTAGTTAGATATCCATGAGAGCTCGGTTCCTTTCGAAAACCAGCCAGATCCGCTCATGCATGACTGGATTATGGCCCTTGAAATGGTCAAAATTGCTATAAAAGAGCTTGTTAACACGATACAGTCTTCACTTTTGATTGTATCTCAACCAAACTTATACAGTAGTTAGATATCCATGAAAGCTCGGTTCCTTTCGAAAACCAGCCAGATCCGCCCATGCAAGACTGGATTATGGCCCTTGAAATTGTTCAAATTGCTATAATTGAGCATGTGAACACAATAGAGGCTCTATTTACTATCTGATCTTCACCAAACTTAGATAGTAGTTAAATATTGATGAGAGCTTGGTTCCTTTTGAAAACTAGCCAGATCCGCCAAGACTGGATTATGGCCCATGAAATTGTAAAAATTGCTATAATACAGCTTGTGACACAAAAGAGCCTCTATTTACTATCCGATCTTCACCATACATACATGCTCTGGATTGAAAATGACCAAAGAACCATACCAGTAGAGCATTCTTGTTTGAAGTTATGTGACTTGTTTTGTAACTTTCCAAAAAATGGAACAATTGACCATCTTTTTTCCCCTCATACAATGGGTACCGTCCCACAGCACTTTCAGTGCTTTGATTGTTAATGAGCGCTTAAAAACAGATCCAAACAATTGTCTACTGTGATAGTTTCAATACAGTGACCCTGCTCTATTCCGAACTGCTTCTTTTAATTAGCTTGTGTACTACATGATTTCAGTCTATTGTTAATGAACAATAGACCTGCAATTGTTGGTGGTCCCCCAAAATATTGAAATAAATTCATTGAAGATAATTGTTATACTCAAATGCCTCATGGGCAGTGACTGGACTATGAATATAAATATAAATTAATTTGCTGGCATCTCTATAAAAGTGTTAGTTTTATTTGTTAAGTGCTCTTTGAAATAATGGAAAATATTCTCGAAGAAGAAAATACTTCATTTTTCACAGTGGGTATCAACATGTTTTTTTTTTCTAATTCTATAATATTAAAATATTTGTTGGAGCTAAGGAGTCAACTGTCTCAACATCAGGGAAAAGGTTAATAAGGACAGAATGTCTCCTTTATAATCTCTAATAATGTAGCGGCTGTCAGTTTTGTACACCTTGTTTATTCTCTTCCAGTATGCAGATGCATTTTGATGCTTCGCTAAGCAAGATTAAAACCGGAGATTAAATTAGAATCTTTGAAGAACATCTTTTCCTCCATACTCAAATAATATTATAACACTAGACATTAGGTGAGCGATAAAAAACCATATTGTTCCTCTTGTCTGTACAACTTACTGATTTGTTTGTTTATTAATATGATCACAGTTCAGGCTCAAACATTATCCATCCGTAATTCCATGTTTAGGCTGTATCTTTTTCATGCTAGAAAGGATTTTGATATTACTTCACGAAATCATTCTCCATATCATGATGATGTGTCATCATCATCCCCCTAGCCACCTACTCTCAAGGTCAAGGTCACAGTCTGTCCGCAATTTTGTGTCCGGGCTGTATCTTCCACATGCCTGAATGGATGATGATATTATTTCACACAAATATTCCCCAGCCACCTACTCCAAAAGTCAAGGTCACAGTTTGGGCTCAAAGAATGTCCATCCGCAATTTTGTGTCCAGGCTGTATCTTCCACATACTTGAATGGATTTTGATATTACTTCACACAATTTTTCTTCATAACATGATGATGTGTCATGCTTATCACCCAGCCATCTACTCCATAGGTCAAGGTCACAGTTTATCCGTCTTTAGTCTGTCTGCAATTTCATATCTGGCCTGTATCTTCCACATGCTTGAATGGATTTTGATGTTCCTTCACACAATTATCTCCTGTCATGCACATCACCATGCCACCTTCTCCCAAGGTCAAGGTCACAGTTTGGTCTCAAACAATGTCAGTCCACAATGTTGTTATCAGGCTGTATCTTCCAATGCTTGAATGGATTTCAATAATACTTCACACAATTATTCTCCATAACAAGATGATGTGTTATGCACATCACTCAGCCCCCTACTGCCAAGGTCAAGGTCACAGTTTGAACTTTAAACATTGTCAGTCCACAATTTCGTGTCCAGGCTGTATCTTCCACAAGCTTGAATGGATTTTGATATTACTTCTCACAATTATTCTCTATAACAAGATGATGCTCATGCACATCACCCAGCCATCTTCTCCCAAGGTCAAGGTCACAGTTTGGGCTCAAACATTGTCCACCCGCAATTTCGTGTTCAGGCTGTATCTTCCACATGCTCTTATGGAATTTGATATAACTGCACACAATCATTCTCCATATCAAGGTCATACTTAACCTTTGTTCCACATTTACATGTCTACAACTCTATAACTTCACACATTTAGTCAGGACCATTAGAAGACCATGTATGTCAAAAGCCATAACTCTAAAGTGAGGTATGACAGAAACATGTGTCTTTTTTAAACTTGTAATTTTTTGTCCGGTAGGGGACTTTTGTACTGCTTGCAATACTCCATTAACTTGTTCAAAGATGTGTTTTCGAAGTCAGAATGCAAAGGTCAACGTCTATGGTGGAATATATCCTAATTTCTTTCATAAAGTAAAATGAAAAGTTTTAGCTGAATGGCTAGATTACTTACCATGTTAACCCTTTCCCTCATACGACAATTCTGCAGCAGACGACTTTGAACATATGTTGTCAAAAAATAGAAAATCTCTATAATTGAATGGATAACCTATGACTAAAAGTGGAAAACATTGTGGCAAAAGGAGAAATTGCACGTTTTGTGCAATTTCTTCTTTTGTCACTATGTTTTCAAAAAGCCGTCTGCTGCAGAGGCGTCAGAAAGCGTCATTATGAGGGAAAGGGTTAAAATTGTCATAACATAATGTGGTTAATTAACATATTGTCAATAAATCACACCTGAAACTGTTTTCCATTTTAAAATATAGATCTTGTTTAGTCAGAAGTATGGGATTGTTCTGTTAAAATGTTCCTTTCTCTTTAACCCTTTCCCTCATATAGATGCTTTCTGACGCCTCTGCAGCAGACGGCTTTTGGAATACATAGTGACAAAAGAAGAAATTGCACAAAACGTGCAATTTCTCCTTTTGCCACAATGTTTTCCACTTTTTGTCATAGGTTATTCATTTAATTATTGAGATTTTCTATTTTTTGACAAAATACGTTCAAAGCCGTCTGCTGCAGAATTGTTGTATAAGGGAAAGGGTTAAAATACATACATGTCAAAAATCAACTTGCAGTGCACTTGTAAATATACAATTTACATCTTTATAAAACGTCCCAGTTTAGTAAAATGTTTCTATGTCAACACTGAAAACATTTACAACTAATAGTGTAGGTACATTGTTGTAGGCAGACACACTTGTCCTCCTAAACATCTGTAAGCATGTAACTCTTAACCCTTTCCCTCATACAGACGCTTTCTGACGCCTCTGCAGCAGACGTCTTTTTGAAAACATAGTGACAAAAGGAGAAATTGCTCAAAACGAGCAATTTCTCCATTTGCCACAATGTTTTCCACTTTTAGTCATAGGTTATCCATTCAATTATATATATTCCATATTTTGACAAAATATGTTCAAAGTCGTCTGCTGCAGAATTGTCGTATGAGGGAAAGGGTTAACCTTATTATTTTGGCCTGTCCATTGGAAAAGGACCTTGTAAAAGTTGGCTTTTTTTAACAGTGATTCCCCAGATCAGTCTATGCTTCCACACAATCTGATCAAGAGCCGCACTGTTGATATAATACTTACACAAACTTGTTAGAAGCTTCTGTCAATTTGTATTGATTGTAATACGATGAAGCAGATTTATAGGCTTTATCTGAATCTACACTGTTCATAAAATACCAAACATACCTTTTCCAATGGGCAGGCTCATTCAGGTAACACATCCCTGAAAACATTTATCTCAGTCACACTATCACTGATACAGGCCACCTTTGACGTCTTTGTAGCAGAAGTAATAAATATTGTTGAAAAAAGAGAAAATGCTCAAAAGAAACTCTTTTTAGCTCACCTGTGCACGAAGTGCTCAAGGAGAGTTATTGTGATCGCCTTTTGTCCGTCGTCCGTCAATATCGTTTCCTCTGTAACCATGCAGTGGGTCAATTGTGATGAAACTTCACAGAAAGCATCCTTTCAATCTTGTAGAAATGTTCCTTGGGTTACCCTCTATTAGATTCCTTCAAGCCATGTTGATTGGTCAAAAAAAATGTATTCATTCCTTGTATATTTTCCATATATTACAGGGTTTTCCATTAGATATTCTTCAAATCAAATCAAATATAAAGTTGCAAATTGTCAACCCTTTCCTGTGATTTGAAGGAATAATTAATTCATCAGGATAGAATTTGTTTGATCAATTATATTTTGAACTATTTACCCTGCAAATCTGCAGCAGACAACTTTGAAAATGTGGAAAATCTCCATAAATGAGAGTTTAATTATTGAAAAGAGTTGAAAACATTGTGGCAAAAGGATAAATTGCTGCAGATCGAGGCACCAACTGCGTCTACAAGAGGGAAAGGGTTAATTATATAACAGTTGATGCCAATGCAGCAGACAACTTTTGAAAACGTTGTGGCAAAAGCAGAAATTTCTCATAGTAAGGAATTTTGTCTTTGCCACAATGTTTTAACATCTATTCAATAATCAAACTTTTATATATAGATTTTTCTCAATTTTGACTGTGTGAAAACAGGGGAAGTGGCTCAAAATGCTCAAAATGTCATTTTAATTTTGAATCAGATAGCCAAATAGCATAGACATACAGGCAGATCTGTATTACACTAATGATATGAATACTCTATGGTTCAGATGTTACTGGAAAACACAAGACAATTTTGAAATTGAGTTGAAAGAACAGTTTGGGAAGATCAGAGAAATATCGCAATAAATGGCTTCTTATTCAACAATGTTTTCATAGATTCACAGCTTCAGTAGGTATTAGGGAAAATGATATCCTATTCCGTTGTAAATCAAGTCTAGGTTTTTTTCTCTCTGTTTCAGAGTAATGTGATTCCTCACCCAGAGCCCAATGGTGAAGTTCTACCATGTATTCCAGATGAATTCCTGAAAAATCTCAGGCTTTCAGCAGACGATTCTAAGTAAGAACATCATTACCATTTTATACTAACCCTTTACTGCGTACAATAAACCTGCAGTAGATGACTTTGAAAACAATAAAGAAAATTATAAAAAAATTATATACATTAGCATTTTTTTTCAAGTTAACCCTTTCCCACATACAATAAATCTGCAGCTGACGACTTTGAAATTATCAAATAAAAAATATAGAAAATATCTATAAATGATAGCATGATATTGCAAATTAATCTCCTTTTGCCACAATGATTTAAAAATGAATCTGCTGCAGAGGTTCCAGAAACGGTTTATATGTGTGAAAGGGTTAAGTTCCATTTTAAATTTGATGGTTTACTTTGTGTGCCAGCTTTAAAGAATACATGTATATCTATTATTACATTTGTATTCTAAACATCTGTTTTTACTTGAAAACCGTGTAGATTATTCGGCAGATGCTCTAAGAGAGAATTGTTTTTGTACGAGTGAAGAAATAAGAATCTGAAATAACGGAATAATGATAATTTTTAGCCCTCTCCCATATGTATATGCATTTAGATGCATTACAGTTGCAGACTTTTAAAACCATTGTGGAAAATATGCCACAATATTTTCAACTCTAATCAATAATTGGGCTTTCATTTATAGAAATATTTCACATCTTGGCCTTTATTCTTTGAAAAACATAATAGGTAAAATATGATTAACAGTTGAAATCAATGCTGGGAAAGGAGAAATTGCTCATTTCAAGTCATTTCACCTTTTTCCTCTAATGTTTCAAAAGTCCCCTTCTGCAAAGGCGTCAAGTGTCATCTGGTTTGTTTAACCCTTTCCCACCTGCAGACGCATTCTAACGCATCTGCAGCAGATGGCTTTTTGAAAACATAGTGACAAAAGAAGAAATTGCACAAAACGTGCAATTTCTCCTTTTGCCACAATGTTTTCCACTTTTAGTCATAGGTTATCCATTCAATTATGGAGATTTTCTATGTTTTGACAAAATATGTTCAAAGTCGTCTGCTGCAGAATTGTCGTATGAGGGAAAGGGTTAATCGTTTCCCTCATACACAACAATTGGCAGTATAGACTATTTTGAAAACAAATGGAAATGGAAAATCCCTATCAACGAAAGTATAATTATTGAATTGAGTAATATATCATTGTAGCATAATGATATATTTCTCCTTTTGACACAAAAATTTCAAAAGTAATCTGCTGCAAATGCGTCAAAATTCACCTACATGTTCGTATTTAGATGCAACAGCAGCAGACGACTTTTGAAAACATGGTGGCCAAAGGTGAAATTCTCCTTTGGCCACCATGTTTTCAAACTGTATTTAACAATTAAGCTATTTTTCATGGAGATTTTTCAGGTTTTTGTCACTATGTTTTCAAAGTCGTCTGCTGCAGATTTGTTGTATGTGGGAAAGGATTAACCACTCAGAAAGATGATGATTTGCACATACCTCTTTAATGACGACTTTTGACAACTTTGTAAGAATATTTTCAACTTTATTCTATAATTATAATTCATTCATTCATAGAGTTTCTATATTTTTTACTAGATCTAAATGTTTTCAAAGTTGTCTACTTCAGATTTGTTATATGTGGGGTTAATTAAAATATCCCATGACTGAATCCCATATGAGAAAAAAGCGAAAAAAAAAGAAAATTGTTCAACCTTCTACAACATTACGTTACATATATATCGACGTATTTTGGATTAATTAGAATAAGTATAAAATATAAAGATTTTGGACCATTATGGTGTTCAGTCCCTTTAAATTTATTATCTTTTTTCTGCTTTTACCACTTGTAATTTCTTTCTTTATGAGGAAAAGCATGACGTTTGATAGTTTTGATCTCCTATTTAAAACAGGGTTATCTGGATCAAAGTTTAAACATCTTGAACATATCCCTAGTATCGAATGAGTATATTGAAAATGTAGAAAAAAGATTGCAGATAAGTTGTCATTCAATGTCACATCCATCAATTTTTACTAGATCTAAATGTTTTCAAAGTTGTCTACTTCAGATTTGTTATATGTGGGGTTAATTAAAATATCTTATCATGGAAATTCTTAAAGGGACTGAATCCCATATGAGAAAAAAGCGAAAAAAAAAGAAAATTGTTCAACCTTCTACAACATTCCGTTACATATATATCGACGTATTTTGGATTAATTAGAATAAGTATAAAATATTACGATTTTAAACCATTACGGTGTTCAGTCCCTTTAAATTTATTATCTTTTTTCTGCTTTTACCACTTGTAATTTCTTTCTTTATGAGGAAAAGCATGACGTTTGATAGTTTTGATCTCCTATTTAAAACAGGGTTATCTGGATCAAAGTTTAAACATCTTGAACATATCTCTAGTATCGAATGAGTATATTGAAAATGTAGAAAAAAGATTGCAGATAAGTTGTCATTCAATGTCACATCCATCAAGGGACATAATTCATTTATAATATAATAATAATAATATTATTAAAAGTATGTGTTGTCTCCCTTATATTATGTTATAGACATGTAGTAAGATAAGTAGAATTTGACCTGTGACCCATGACCTTTCCAAATAAATCGATATAAAGCAATCATTTTAAATTCTACAGATACAATAGTGATACAGCATGTACTGCTTGTACTGCATGAATTATTGTGAAGTTTATGTGAAATATGTGTTCCAAAAGGTCATGGCTCACAACTTCTACTCTCTGTTCAGCAGTGTATCTGTTGTTGTTCATGTGGCAATACACATGTAGTGGCAAAGAAGATACATGTTAGATTGGTTTGATAATTTTGTTCCATGGAAAGAAAAATACAAAACTAGGGCACTTAAGGCTTATAACTGATCTAGTAAGATAACATTTGGTGTATATGACAGAATATTTGACATTGCAGAGTTGTAGGCTTGTTATGAATCGAGTCATATCAAATTTGGGGAATGACAGAAATGCATGTTGAGTGAATTCTGAAAATGTATAAATACGATTCCCTCTGTACTAGTTAGTTTTATCCTTAACCCTTTCCCTCATATAGACGCTTTCTGACGCCTCTGCAGCAGACGGCTTTTTGAAAACATAGTGACAAAAGAAGAAATTGAACAAAACGTGCAATTTCTCCTTTTGCCACAATGTTTTCCACTTTTCGTCATAGGTTATCCATTCAATTACGGAGATTTTCTATGTTTTGACAAAATACGTTCAAAGTCGTCTGCTGCAGAATTGTTGTATGAGGGAAAGGGTTAAATGGATATGCAGAGGTTGGTATTAAACACCAACCTGTCCTCCCATATAATCTTGAGAATTCATATGTGTTGAACCATAATGGTTCTGGTAGAATTGGGACGAATATTTGCACACCATAATTACTGTTTCAGATTTACAGGATATGATCGATACAGACAACTTCTAATGATTGTAAATAGAACAAAAATGATAAAGTTGAAAATATTGTGGTACTAGGCGTGATTGGTTGGTTTGAGCAATTGCTCCTTATCTAACACTATTTCTACAAATGTGCCTGCTACAAAAGACATGAAGGTCATCTGCAAACATATGATTCGTGTATTTCTTGATTATTATCAGTGCAGTTTGACTACTTAATGTCTTCATATTGAAGTGTTTAAAGATAACAGTTACTAATTTCATAATTAATCTTAACCCTTTCCTGGATTAAGATGCATTTTGACACTTCTGCAGTGGAAAACTTTTGAAAAAAAATTGTGGAAAAGGGAGAAATTGCTAATGATGAACAATTCTCTCTTTTTCCGTAATGTTTTCAACTCTGTTAAAAATTTATCCTTTCATTTTTAGCTCTACTGGCCAGAGGCCAGAAGAGCTTATGCCGTGGCGTGGTGTCCGTGCGTCTGTGCATCCGTAAATAATTGCTTGTGAACGCGATACAGTCTTCAGTTTTGATTGTATCTCAATCAAACTTATACAGTAGTTTGATATCCATGAGAGCTCGGTTCCTTTCGCAAACTAGCCAGATCCACCCATGCAAGACTGGATTATGGCCCTTGAAATTGTCAAAATTGCTATAATTTAGCTTGTCAACACAATAGAGGCTCCATTTACTATCTGATCTTCACCAAACTTAGATAGTAATTAAATATTGATGAGAGCTTGGTTCCTTTCGAAAATCTCCATAATTGAATAGATAACCTATGACAGAAAGCGTCTATGAGGGAAAGCGTTAAAAAAAAAAAAAAAAATTATCCCTGTGTCATTAGATTAACAAAGATTCCATTGGTACTCAGTATTTCATTCAAAAGTAGGTCTAATTTAAATGTGGTTAAGATTTTTCTTTCTTGGATGCAATATGAAAAGTCATTGACACAACAGACAACTTGCTTGATTTTCTAGATAACCACAATTAAAAGGTTTTTTTAAAATCAATGCATGAATTCTGTTAAATAGAAAACATTCTCAAAATGAGTCTATTTTATTCTTTTCCTATAAATATTGAAAGTATTGTCTCTTGCATAGTTATCTAAATTCCGTTCTATCAAAAACAGTTCTACTGTTAAATTCATCGCACTGAAAATCTCCCCCTTCAAACCCAAATCTCCTACTTTGAGATCATGAAACTCCCCTTTGAGAATGAGAAAAGGTTGGTAAGCATGTATTATCAAAGTTGTATATTGGAAAGTGTAAACTCTTTTCCATGGCTATTTACCTGATATAATAGTTTTACAGCCATCTGCTTTGAAATCATCTATTTCTAAAAAAATAACCATCTGGATTATTTGAAGTATAGTCTGCCTCGAATCTCAGAAAATATGACTTGCGTTGGCAAAATTTGTTAATGCTCGACAGCCATCCTATTTGTAAAGTTTAATATATATCAAAACACGCTAGGGGGGCTGTCACCCCCTATTTGTTGAAAAAAAGGTATTAAATAGGTCAAAAGGTCATTAGGTGCATTTTAACCGTTTTATGGAAATATTCGAACATTGAGCCTATTTATCAGTTTCAAATATCACAAACAATATTGTTAACACCAATACTTTGTTTTGCTGGAATGATAACATGCAAAAGAGGTGACATAAAACCTTTATTTAAAAAAAAAAGCAATGTTATTGGTTATTATAGCACTGAATTGCGCAATAGAAGGGACTGTTCCGAACACATGTGAATAAATCAAATAATTAAATGTCAAAGGTTCGACCTAAAACACCTCTATCCACATCTATATAACACATACGTCCACATATGTTTAAAACATACAACCAAAGATCCTCATTGATGCGATATGTGTTTTATATATGTATGGTTAATCACAAAATATAATATCAGCAAACTATGGAATTCCCCAATATTTAGTCATCTTCATTCCCAACAGGATTGGCACATCCTGATGCCTCACATTTACATTCAAACATGCAAATCTGCCCAGACTTATAACATTTGCATCTTGATGTGCTGCATTTTGTGGTGCATCCACATGCAACCAACTGCAAACAGGAGACAGGTACCGAGGGTTTGCTCATCCAAACTGGTTTCAGTACACACGACTCTATAACCCAACAGCCTATATTTGTTGGATCCTCTGGCTCGAAGTCTGCATCAGCTGCTTTCACCCAGAGCATTGCTTGATAAGCTGCTCTCTTAACGTGTAACGCGAATGCATCTTTAGTTGGCGGAAGCAGCTCTAAAGACTTCCTGGCTTTTAGGAATAGTCGGTATCGGCAGATATCAATACTGGGTTCATGGGTTTTGGGATTGCATCCATAAAGACCACACATGAATTTCTCAACATTACCGATATCTCTACCGTGGCCAATAGGAGATAGAAGTACAGGATCTTCACAAAACATTTTCCAACATGCCGTTTTACTTATTCCCGAAAAGGAAGATGTGGTGTCGCATCCTGCCAGAGCGTGAAATGCGAGAGTGTTGCTTCTACGTCAGCAGTTAATTTCTGCGATATAACATGTACCGGAAAGCACCTCTTGTTCTTTGATGTTCCAGACACCATCCATGTTTCAATTTCGCAGCCCAAATGGTAGATAAGTAAAAGCAGAACATCTGTATCACGACACTGAACAACCACTCGTTCATATCCCCTTGTAATTGCATTCTTTGCGTGAATCACAATCCGCGTATCGGCTTCTTCTTGTTGAATGGACAAGTGGTCGGCATTGAAGCTACTTGATTTCGCGTTGACATCACCTGTGCAGCCTGTCCCAGTTACTAGTGTTGACACAGGTGGCAATGTTTCAGCACGCTGTTATAGCTTATTGGAAAGAAATCCTGCAAGATCGGATTTGTTTTCATCCAGGGTAATGGACTGCTCCCATACCTGAGGAAGGGGTGCCTCTGGGCCGGAAATAAGTTTTCGTATAGGGCGTCGCTTTCCAGACCGCTTGCTTCGAGTTACATTCTTGATCGAGTTGCCACCATAACACCGGTCAAATGTAACATCAACGCGCGTAGTCACCAAATGTTTGACACTTTGGTGGTTTACTAAGTGCTTGGACTAACGCATGCCCATCTATTACCACGCAGGTGACTTTGTCGGAGGGAGGTAGTTCCTGTGGTGTTTCAATACCTCAATCCGCGGTCAAGACATTGTGAATCTGCGACTTTGTTGTGGTATTCATGTTTCCACTCGCGTCGGCCAAAGAGAGAGGAACAGGCGCCAGTTCATGTTGTAACACTTCAGCAGTTTGGACAGATCGTCCCGAGTTTGCGGCATTGAAAAGCCGCTGTAGCAATTTCCTGTCAGCTCTTATTAGCTTCGTCATTTTCTGCCTTTCGGGTGTAGTTTTCTTGTACAAATCAGAGAATGTCTTTGATTTTACCCTTTTAACTGGTGCGAAGAATTCCACCGTTTTCTGCAAATTCTTCAACAAATTGCCGACCCCTATTTTAAGTCAACATATCGGAAGTGATTTCGTCTGAAGCAACGTCTTTTGTTGCTACAGATACCAGTTTTGTTTCATCATTTTATTCGTTTAGTGTTCGGGAGTTTGTTGTTAGGCCAAAGACATCAAGAGAAGCAATAGCTTTCATTTGCTCTTAAACAATATTTTCTTCAACGTTGATACGCGTAGGTTGAAGCTTTAGCTTATTGTCGTTCGTCTCTTCTTCATCATCGAGTAGTCCAAAGAGAGTAAGCGTTTCGTTTGCAACTTGCTAACGTCGGGCCCAAGTGATGCAAAACCGATCTCTGGCTTGATCATTTCTAGTAATCCCTATGATCCCTCCGGCAGTCTTGCAAACTTTGCTGATCCATTCCGTGGCTTGATCTGTTGGAACTTCGTTGAACATGTTCTCACTTCTCTTAACTACGAAGTTTCCAGCCAGAAATTCATTGTAAACTTTAGGCGCAGTCTGTGGCAGTGCTTTCATATCTGAAAGATCTGAAAGGTACACTGGTCCCCATCTTGCATAGTTTGTGTGATCGTAAACTGTTAACCATGGTAACATTGCTGCAAAGGTCTCCACGTGAAAGAGCCAGTTACCAGTTCGCTGTGACTTAATGAAGCTCAACAGTATTTCAACCATTCCCATGTATGAATGCCAGTATGCAAATTGCTTGATCTTCATCATCTCAGATTCATATTCATGCAGCAAGTCTGTCACACCTGTCTCTGAAATTCTGTCTGTCAACCTTGTTGTAGTCTCCAGGAGGTCCTCCCGCTTTGGAATAGTCGCAAAAGTAAGTTCTAGGTCATCGATCTCACCTTCGAGCGATGGCATGTCCTTTTCCTTTGTACGGACCCAGTCAAAGAAATATCGCCATTTAATTTGCCACAGAGCCTCGTAGGTAAGTAGGTGCCCACGAATATCTCTGTAATATGCTTTTCCGCCCAAGACAGCGGAAACAGTATTAGGACAATGAATTTGTTAATTAACGTAGTTATCGTGTCAAACTCGTCAGCAGTTGCTTGAGGTATTGGCATGATGCACGCTTTGGTGACTGGATGATATACGGTACACGCAGCTTCATTGAATGAGTTCCACGGAGGAACGTGCTGCGTTCCATCATGTGCACGCCTTGTAACGGTCGATGCCAAGTTATGCACATAAGTAGCATGCTGTTGGTTGTCTTCTCTCAACCAAGCGTTTATGTTGCAATTATTCATGTTTGGTGGTAATGGCCGTTGCCACTTATAACATTAGCTTTGTCCAGGGTTTGGTAAATCATGGTTTCCTTGTCTTCCTGCATGTTGTCAATATCACTTGATAGGTCTTCTGATGATGGCTGTCCAGAGTCCCTTTGCCAAGCTACCATTTGGGTACTATGTAACGTATTCTTTCCATCTAAGGTGCACTCGAGGACATCTATATTATCACAAGAGAAGTGTGTGAAAATAACGGGGGATACATTTGGAGGAATGTAGTTGTACCCGTTGGCTTTATACTGCTCTAGTATTGTGTTTGCAATAGCGTTGTTGAATTGACGAACCTTTCTAACAGGTATACAGTGGTTGGCAGCGTGGACAAGATTTACGAGTTTCTCAGATCGTTGTGGTTCAATTTTAATACCGAAATATTATATAGAATGGATCGAAAGACATACCTATTCATGGCAAATACCCATAACATGTAAACATGCCCCGCGCTATTGGTAAATATAATGGTAAATGGCTAATTTGGATGTAAGGGAGGTAACTGTTGATAAATACGTCTCTAGCTCACAATACGTGTGCTTGATTTATATGTTATATATAAATAATAATTTTGTTTTGAGGTGTGCTATGTTTCTTTATAGATCGAGTAATGTAAAAACACACAGTAAACAGGTTCAGATTGCAAAATCAACCCTATGTGGTTATTACAGCGAAAATAAAGAAAAAATGCACCCGTTGACCTTTAACCTCATTCTTTAGCCTTATTTCATCATTTAAAGGGTGACAGCCGGTCTGAATGATCCACCTAGATATCATACAAGACATTGGTGGTAAAAGTTTTGCATTAACAAATTTTGCCAACAGAACCATTTTCTAGGCCTCTTTTCTGAGATCCGAGGCAGACTAGTATACTTCTGATATAATATTTAAAACATTGTGTGAAAAAGAAATATTGAACTTATATTGCTTTGCAAAGATTTCGTCCCAGGAGAGCTTATGTTCCCATTTTTGGCAGTGTCTGTTGTAGTAAAATGATAAATTTGCATTAATGAATAATATCATTGTAGCATAATGATCAATTTCTCCTTTTATCACAAAATTTTCAAAAGTAATCTGCTGCAAATGCGTCAAAATTCACCTACCTGTTTGAAAGCGTTAACCTTTTTCTCTCATACAACAAATCTACAGCAGACGACTTTAAACATATTTTGTCAAAACATAGAAAATCTCCATAATTGAATGGATAACCTATGACAAAAAGTGGAAAACATTGTGACAAAAGGAGAAATTGCACGTTTTGTGCAATTTCTTCTTTTGTCACTATGTTTTCAAAAAGCCGTCTGCTGCAGTAAAATGATAAATTTGCATTAACCCTTTCCCACATACAGCAAGTTTGCAGCAGAGGACTTCGAAAACATCTAGGAAAACCTATGAACAATCTCTATAAATGAGAGTATAGTTATTGAATAGGGTTGAAAACACTGTGGCATCATGAGCAATTTTTCTTCTTTTGCCACAATGTTTTATAAAAGGCGTCTGCTGCAGATGCGTGCGTCCCAGTGCATCCAAAAGTTGGAAAGGGTTAAGTTTCAATTAATGGTCAAGCCCACACGTAGAGAGCTATCTTATCTGGCCTGCGAAAAACCATCTGCAGCAATGGCATCAAAAGTTGTCTGTATCAAAAAAAGGGTTAACCCCTTACCTCATATGACAAATCTACAGCAGACGACTTTAAACATATTTTGTCAAAACATAGAAAATCTCCATAATTGAATGGATAACCTATGACTAAAAGTGGAAAACATTGTGTCAAAAGGAGAAATTGCTCGTTTTGAGCAATTTCTTCTTTTGTCACTATGTTTTCAAAAAGCCGTCTGCTGCAGAGGCGTCAGAAAGCGTTTATATGATGGAAAGGGTTAATAAACCCAAATCATGATGTATTTTGCAGCATGAATAGACTAATGTATTTTGTCATTTCTCGTCCCGTGTGAGATTAGTGACATGGCATTTGAAATATAAATTTATAAAAAAAAAAAAATTGATTTAAACGTAATAAGTGTTCTAGTGTCTCTACATCTGCCGTACCGTTTTGTTAGCATCTGGGATTTGGAACTGGGTGACCCAGGTTCAATCCCCAGTTGTGGTGGTCATGGTTGAGTGCCCTTGTGCAAGGCACATTTCCTGGCCTAGTACTGGTTTATTTACCTAGGGATGGTGAATAAGTGAACTGTTGTTTGGTATGACACTCGAGGAATCCGCTGTGGTCGAGTGGTTAACGTCGGGGATTTCGAAACTGGGAGTCCCGGGTCAATCCCCAGTCGCGGCATTACGGTCATGGTGGAGTGTCCTTGGGCAAGGCACATTTTCTAGCCTAGTACTGGTTTGTTTACCCAGGGATCATGAATATGTGAATTGTCGCCGTGATATAACTGAAATAATGTTGAAAGCGGTGTAAAACCCCAATAAATAAATAAATAAATTGACACTCCAATTGTGAATGAAAAGTGAAGTATAACATACACCAAAGGACTCAAGGGTTTCATAAGATATGTTATCTCAAAGTTTCTTAACTATTGTAACGGAATACATGCGGTGTGGCACATATTGAGTTGTATTAAAATAAATTGACTTTGGAATTAGATAGTAAGCGATGTGTGTGCTTTATGGATAAAGTCCCATGTCATTTAATGCAATTGACATTACTTTCTGAAAACAATCTTGACTCGGTTAAACTAAATTGTGTTGGTATGTGATTGTTAAAACCATTGTGTTACTGAAGACTCTCATGACAATATAATTGAGTAATCAAACTGACTTGTGTGTAATAGAATATTCAGAGAAACATTTGGAAACATAAATCTATCAACGGTCAAGATTTTCAGAGCGTTTTTCTTAACCCTTGACCATATTAAATAAATTTGCAGAAGACAACTTTGAAAACACCTAGTTGGAAGTATGGAAAACTCTTCACATGAAAGGATGATTATTGAATAGAGATGAAAACATTGTGGCAAATGGTGTAATTGCTCGTCATGAGCATTTCTCCTTTCGCCATTATGTTTTCGAAAGTTGTCTGCTGCAAACGCATCAAATTTGCCAATATTATAGGTTATTGACCCTGTACTGTGAAGTCATCTTTGGACCGAGTTCTTAGGTTGACGTTGCCGAGTTTGCGAGGCTACGTTCGCCAAAGAACGAGGTCCAACGATGATTTCACAGTACAGGGTCAATAACCTTTTTATTGCATACTTTCATATTGTTAACTATTTGCTGTACACTGTGGAGTATATTTTATTTTATCTAGAGTTGATAAATCTGCTTCCAAAATCGAAACAAACTGTTTGTTTACATAAGTAGTAATTTTATTGCAAATGCAGGGCTTGAAAAGTTTAATTATAACGGTAGCTTAATTGTCGCAAATGACGTCATGCACATGCATGACCAACATTTATAGACGTGCGCGCCATGTAACCGTATACTGTTATAACCGGTCAAAAACGTACTGAAAGCATGAGACAGTAAGACATTGTCCATTATCAGTATAAGAGAATTTAACATTACAAAGTAACCTGAGGTATACTAATGATATTTAGGTCAGCTATGATCATTTACATAAAAAAGTAGTAAACAAATGTTATGCAGAATTTTCACACGCCCTTATCGACGGTCATGATCACTCCTTGACACCGGTCATGATCGAAAAATCATGACCACTTTCTGCAAAATTCTTGTTTTCCATGGCAACTGAAAGAAAAAACTTAAAAATCTTCTTCTCCAAAACTGTTGGGCCAATTTTAAAAATAATTGTGCAGACCCTCTATTAGATTCTCTCAAGCCATGTTGATTGGTAAAAAAAACATGGCCTCCAAGGGGCAGAGCTATAGTAATTTGATTTCTGCATTAGCAGTGGGCCTGTTAGCCTTAATGGCTTTAGTGAAAACTTTCAACAATTTATTTTTTCAAAGTGTCTGGCTGATTTTCAAATAATTGTGTTGAACTGTTCCTTGGGTGATCCTCTTTAAGTTTCCTTCATGCCAGGTTGATTGGTCTTAAAACATGGCCACCAGGGGGCGCGGCTAAAGTTATTTAATTTTTGCCTTATGCAGTGGGCCTCTTGTTTTAGGGAACTTTGTCTAATGTGACAGGGTTTGATAGTGCTATTTAACCCTTTCCCTCATACGACAATTCTGCAGCAGACGACTTTGAACGTATTTTGTCAACAAATAGAAAATCTCTATAATTGAATGGATAACCTATGACTAAAAGTGGAAAACATTGTGGCAAAAAGGAGAAATTGCACGTTTTGTGCAATTTCTTCTTTTGTCACTATGTTTTCAAATAGCCGTCTGCTGCAGGGGCGTCAGAAAGCGTCTATATGAGGGAAAGGGTTAACCTTTACTTGATGCGACATTTTTGAAGTGTTCTGCTTTCAAACTCATAGTCAATTCATGTTATATTAGTACAAAGACACGGTGGGAAAAGGAGAAATTACATGATTTGAGCAATTTACACCACATTTTATAACTATAGAAGTGTCAAAAGTCACCTGTATCAGTAATAAAGTCTAATTTATAATTGGTTTGATAAGATGCTGATTACCTACCTTAAAGTCTATTAAAATTCAATCAGGAAATAAACAAGTCTTAACCCTTTTCCATTTCTGCGCAAATTACATCCCTTACGGATATGTTCCAGAGTTGATTCTCTACAAAAGTATACTTTTAGTATAGCTTAAGGAATTAAATTCTAGCTTTCCGAACGTTTGACATACATGCCGTATGCTCCTAGAATGCTTCCCGAATACACATGGATGCCACATTCGGATGGTCGATGAAAATTATTTTGAACATGCACAACACATTTTTGGAGCTAGCGAATGCCGTTCCGTATGCATCCGTACAGAGCCGAACAGCCAGTATGCTCCTTGAACACACCGAATGCTTCCCGAATATGATCCGTTCATATTCGGCCCAATGTGATCGGGCCATTACTCTTAATACAGTCTGTACTCTTTGACCAATTTCATGTTGAAGTTACTTTGTTACTGTAGAATTTTATAAGTAACTTCTAGTGTAAAAGGTGAGCGGCTAGTGTATCATCATCATCATCAAAAGAGGTATCAATGCAGTTCAAACTCTGTGAATCCACGCCAACAGCCTTGTTTCCAACAACCTCAGTTTATATCCTTCTGTGATCAGCTTCTTTTAGAGGAGTTTGTTTTAAAAATCTCTTGAGAAACAAATTGTGACATCTGGAAATTCTTTTTCAGAGTTAAAAAGTTGTTAGCTGCAAAAGCATCAAGTGTCATCTGTATCAGGGAAAGGGTTATGAGTTAACACTGTTTGAATGGCATCAGGACCAATTGTTTTCTGTCTCCAAATTTTACCTTATTAGCTCACCAGAGCACAAAGTGCTCAAGGTGAGTTTTTGTGATCACCTTTTGTCCGTCGTTCATCGTCCGTCATCAGTCGTTCGTCGTCAACGTTTGCTTGTTATTTTGCATCCAATCTTCATGAAAGTTTATCAGAACATATATCTCGATCAAATCTAGGCCAAGTTCGAAACTGGGTCATGTTGAGTCAAAAACTAGGTCACATTTTTGGCTTGAGCATGTTGAAACTTTGTCAGAATGTTTGTCTTAGTGATATCTAGGCCGAATATAGGTCATGTTGGGTCAAGAACTAGGTCACTAGGTCAAATTGAAGGAAAATCTTGTTAACACTCTGGAAGCCTTATTTTAAGCTTGAGCATGTTGAAACTTTGTCAGAAAGTTTGTCCTAATGATATCGAGGCCAAGTTTGAATAGGGGTCATGTCAGGTCAAAAACTAGGTCACTAGGCCAAATTTAATGAAAATCTTGTTAACTCTCTAAAAGCCTTTTGGCTTTAGCATGTTGAAACATTTGTCAGAATGTGTGTCATAGTGATATCTAGGCTAAGTTCGAATATAGGTCATGTCGGGACAAAAACTAGGTCACTAGGCCAAATTGAAGGAAAATCTTGTTAACACTCTGGAAACCACATTTTAAACTTGAGCATGTTGAAACTTTGTCAGAAAGTTTGTCTTGATGATATCTAGGCCAAGATCGAATATGGGTCAGGTCAGGTCAACAACTAGGTTACTAGGCCAAATTGTAGAACAATCTAGTTAACACTACTAAATCGCATTTTTTTTTGGTGAGAAAGTTTGTCTTGATGATATTGCCATTGGCACTGAAAGAGTTAAGTCTTAAATAGCCCATTCTCAGGTGAGCGATTCCAGGGCCTCATGGCCCTCTTGTCATTAATGGTGTCTTCAGTTCAGATGAGACCACTTAAGAAAGTAATTTATTTTCATTTAACTGTAAGTGCAGACTTTGCAGATAGTGACAATATTTTCAACTTGATATCAGTGATAAAAGGAACATAGCTTATTGTAGTTGTTAAAAAAGGCAATGGAGGAATTCCGCACACTATGTGATGAGATAAATTCAACATTTGGGGACAGCTTTGAAAGGTAAGTATTGACCTTATGATGATGTATGTAGATAAAATATGAAGGCCTTAGTGATTGTTGAAGTTCTTTTAACCCTTTCAAACTTGCAGGTGCAATTTTGACAATCTGCAGTAGTATTGTTTTGAAAGCATTTAGGCAAGAGAAGAAATTGCTCATAATGAACAAATTCTGCTTAACCCTTTCCCTCATACGACAATTCTGCAGATAGACGACTTTGAACATATTTTGTCAAATAATGAAAAAATCTCTATAATTGAATGGATAACCTATGACTAAAAGTGGAAAACATTGTGGCAAAAAGAGAAATTGCATGTTTTGTGCAATTTTTTCTTTTGTCACTATGTTTTCAAAAAGCCGTCTGCTGCAGAGGTGTCAGAAAGCGTCTATATGAGGGAAAGGGTTAACGTTTTTCATTTCTATTCAATAATTACGCTTTCATTAATAGAAATTTTCAATAATTGTGGCTAGATGTTCTCAAAGTTAACTGCTGTAGATATGTTGAATGTGGGAAAGGGTTAACTATTATCCATGTACAACAAATTAGACCAGGAAGTGTATGGCCCAACATTGATCAGAAGAGGATAGGGAGGAATAAACAGGTGTTAACACTTTCCCTCATATAAACGCTTTTTGACGCCTCTGCAGCAGACAGCTTTTTAAAAAAACATAGTGACAAAAGAAGAAATTGCTCAAAACGAGCAATTTCTTCTTTTGACACATTATGTTTACCACTTTAAGTCATCCAGGTTATCCATTCAATTATAGAGATTTTCTATTTTTTTGACAAAATATGTTTTAAAGTCGTCTGCTGCAGAATTGTCATATGAGGTTTGAAAGGGTTAAGTTGTTCCCACATCCAGACGTTACTCGCCAAATGGCATTAATGCCGAGCGCGAGGGTAAACAACGCCAAACAACAACAACAACATCCAGACGTATTTTGATGACTGCCGCCGACAAGTTTTGAAAGAATTGTGGCTAAAGGAGAAATTGCTCAAAATCAGCAAATTCTCCTATTACTAACAACATCTTTAAAGATATCCAAGCACATTTTCTAGCCTAGTACTGGTTTGTTTACCTAGGGATCATGAATAAGTGAACTGTCGCTGTGATATAACTGAAATAATGTTGAAAGCGGCGTAAAACCCCAATAAATAAATAAATAAATAAATAAAGATATTCAATATTATAGCCTTGAGGTTTTTCAAAGTCGACGTCAGCTGCATATTTATTGTAAGCGGGAAAGGGTTAAACATGTTATATGGGTACTCAACTTACTGAGCCGATTCCTTTGAATACCAACAACATAGGTTAAAGATTTAAGAACACCCTTATCTAAGGTAATGGTTCTGCAGAATTTTCATTATCTCAAAAGTTCAGCCAACAATAGTGAGATCATAATAATGTTTGTTTGTTTGTTTAATTGGGGTTTTACGCCACTTTTAACATTATTTCAGTTATATCGCGGCGACAGTTCACTTATTCATGATCCCTGGGTAAACAAACCAGTACTAGGCTAGAAAATGTGCCTTGCCCAAGAGCACTCCACCATGACCATCGTGCTGCGACTGGGGATCGAACCCGGGACACCCGGTTTTGAAATCCCTCACGCAAACCACTCGACCACGGCGGATTCCTCATAGTTATGTCCATATAATATGTACCGGGTACATTTTCCCACTATCGAACTACATTTTCAGAAATCTTCTGCAGCAAAGGTGTCACATTTATACTATATCAAAGCCTCTGAGCAGACGACTTTTTGAAAACATAGTGACTAAAGAAGAAATTGCTCAAAACAAGCAATTTCTCCTTTTGCCACAATGTTTTTCACTTTAAGTCATAGCTTATCCATTCAATTATAGACATTTTTCATCTTTTGACAAACTATGTTCAAAGTCATCTGCTGCAGAATTGTTGTATGAGGGAAAGGGTTAAATACATGGGTGAAAGCGAATCCTTTCCCACATACAACAAATCTACAGCAGCCAAATTTAACATCTTGACAAAAAGATGCAGACTCAAAACATTGTAGCAAAAGTGGAAATTGCTCATTATGAGCAATATCCCCTTTTGCTACAATGGTTTTAAAGATGATCTGGTGCGGAAGCGTCAAAAAGCTGCTGTTTGTGGGAAATGATTAAGCAACTATTTATTTCGGTTAACCCTTTCCCTCATATAGACACTTTCTGATGCCTCTGCAGCTGACAGCTTTATGAAAACGAGCAATTTCTACTTTTGCCACAATGTTTTCCACTTCTAGTCATAGGTTATCCATTCAATTAAAGAGAAGGAAGACAGTGGTGCAGAGGTAGAGCGTCGGCCTCTCGTATCAAAGGTCCCTGGTTCGAGTCCTGTGATGAGCGGGTCCTGACTTTGGGATTTTTCCACACAAACAGCGCGAGTACTGGTTAAGTCTCCAGGAAGCAGACATCGAGAGTGATTAATCTAAGCCAAAGGCTTGTTTCGCAATCGATGTAAAATAAATAAGTTTAAACTAAATTAAAGAGATTTTCTATTTTTTGACGAAATATGTTTAAAGTCATCTGCTGCAGAATTGTTGTATGAGGGAAAGGGTTAACAGTCCTCCATCATCACTGATTAGTGGGAATTTGTTAAGATAGTCAAGCTGTTATCTTTTCTGAACCTTCAAAAGTTTACCCTTTCCCACAAGGCAACTTTTTATAACATTTTTGCAATATTTCAATTGCTTTAAATGAACAATTTCTTGTTTTTAGCTATTTAGTTATTGTGATCGCCTTTCGTCCGTGCTTCGTTCATCGTCCGTCAACTTCTTCTCCTCAGTAACCAGTAGGTCAATTGGGATGAAACTTCACAGAAAGCATCCTCTCAATGACCTCATCAGAATTCCTTTGAATTTTTAGGATCAACGCAAAATTCTGTTTTCCATGGCAACTAAACGAAAAAAACTTTCTTAGTTGACACTATCGGATTCCTTCAAGCCATGATGATTTGTCAAAAGCTATGGCCGCCAGAGGTTTGGGGCTTATATATATATGGCTGAAGTGGAAAAAAAAATAAAATCAAGTGAGCAATCCAGGGCCATCATGGCCCTCTTGTTTCTACAATGTTTTCAACTCTAGTTAAAAAATGTCTTTATATTATTACGATTCCCTAACCTTTGGTTGGGAATCGTATTGTTTTTATACTGTTTTTTCTTACTTTTTTTTCTCCTATCCAATCGTTGTCAAAGCGATATCTTGTGAACGAATGGTCAGATAATATTGAAACTGATGGCATTGATTGAAACTTGGAACATAGATAGATGGCAATGTGAAGTGGTGCACCTTGCAAGAATTATAACTCTGGGTCACTTTGTTGCAAAGTTATCTCCCCTTGTTCAATATTTTAATAGTGTTAACTTTGTCCAGAGCAGAACTCATAAACTACCTGATAGAATTGATTGAAACTTGGAACATAGATAGATGGCAATGTGAAGTTGTGCACCTTGCAAGAATTATAACTGGGCCAGTTTGTTTCAAAGTTATCTTCCCTTGTTCAATATTTTAAATAGTGTAAACTTTGTCCAGAGCAGAACTCATAAACTACTTGATGGAATTGATTGAAACTTTGAACATAGATAGATGGCAATGTGAAGTTGTGCACCTTGCAATAATTATAACTATGGGCAACTTTGTTGCAAAGTTATCTCCCCTTGTTCAATATTTTAATAATTGATTGATTGTTTGAGCTTGTATAGCTCAATAACGAATAGTGATAGACACTTGAAACTTAGTACATGTGTTCCCAATCAAGTGATACTACTGTCTCACATGTTTGTGCATGACCGAATACTCGCTTCTGATTTGTTGATTTTTCGGACTTGTAATACTTAATAACGACATGTGATAGAGACTTGAAACCTAGTACACGTGTTCCTTATCAAGTAGTACTACTTTCTCAAGTGTATTAGTGCATGACCGAATACTCAATTCTGATTGGTTGATTTTTCGGACTTGTATAACTCAAAAACGACAAGTGATAGAGACTTGAAACTTAGTACATGTGTTCCTAGTAGAGTGTGGGGAATCGTTCGTTACAATGTCTAGTTATTATTAATATTATTATTAGTCCCCTATCGGTCTTCGACCAGTTTGGGGACTATAGGTTTTGTCGATCTGTATGTCTGTCTGTCTGTAAGTCCCACGTAATCTTGTCCGGCCCGCATCTTAACCATGCATCATAGGATTTGAAAGAAACCTGGTACAAACGTTCACCATGATGAGGCGACATGTCGCGCACAAGACCCAGGCCTGTATCTCAAATGTCAAGGTCACACTTAGAGGTCAAAGGTCAAAATGAGTACACTTTGATAGGATTACCTTGTCCGGCCCGCATCTTAACCATGCATCGTAGGTTTTTCAAGAAACTTGGCACAAACATTCATCATGATAAAGCGGCGTGTCATGCTCAATACCCAGGCCTGTACCTCAAATGTCAAGGTCACTCTTAGAGGTCAAAGGTCAAAATGAGGACTGTTTGATAGGACTACCATATCTGGCCCACATAGGATTCCCAAATACACATGTACATGATGAGGCAGCGTGTCACACACAAGACCCAGGCCTGTACCTCTGTCATGCACATCACCCAGCCACCTACTCCAAAGGTCAAGGTCACAGTTTGGGCTCAAACATTGTCCGTCTGCAATTTCATGTCCGCTTTGTATCTTCCACATGCTTGAATGGATTTTAATATAACTTCACACAATTATTCTTCATATCAAGGTGCTTTGTCAACCACTTACTTCCAAGGTCAATGTCAGACTTTCATGTCTACAACTCTAGAACTTCACACATTTAATCAGGACCATTAGAAAACCATGTATGTCAAGGGGCATAACTCTTTAAGTGAGGTTTGATAGAATAATGTGCCTAATATTTATTTATTTAAGTTTGCTTGAAAGAGTAGGAGGGAGTTTTATATTTGAATGTAATATTAATACAAAGGACTTAAATAACACTTTGAAAATAAAATAAAACTTTTTACTAGATATAATACAGTCATGGTCAAAAATAAATTATAATAATAATGTTCAAAATATTAAGAATGAAGTTTTATGGAATAACTCTATATAATAAACAATAACAAAACAATTTTTTACAAAACTTTATATGACAAAGGAATAACATATATTGATCAAGGTTTTGATAATAGGTTAAGACTGTTTTACACTTTCCAACATATAAAAACAGTTTACGCCTTAAACGCCTCAGATTTTTTAAAATATCATACACTCATTCAAAGTATTCCAAAACATTGGAAAGCAAAACTTAAAATTTAAAACAATTTAAATAATAATACACAACAAACTCTTTTGACACAAATAAGTACTGAAAAGAGCCCAAACAAATACTTATATAATATACAGTTAAACAGGATAACAAATAGTCTAGTAATTAAACCCCATATCAAATGGGAACAAGAAACAAATAACATTAACTGGAATATTGTACATACAATACCATTCAGATCTGTTATCAACACTAAATTAAGAGCATTTCAATATAAAACATTATGAGGATAGTTCCAAATAATAACTTTTTATTTAAATGTAACATTACCAGTACAAGATTATGTGATTTCTGTAATATGTTTAATGAATCAAACAAACATCTTTTTTGGGAATGTCAATGGTCCAGGAGCTTCTGGACAGAATTACAAGTATTTTTAAATGTTAAACAAATAGATATTAAATTAAATTATGAAATAGTCTCATTTGGATATATTGACCAGAGTAGCTACTCGACATTAATAAATTGCATATTGATAGTTGAAAAATATTTTATCTTTAAAAACAAATATGAAAAAAATTGTCCAAGCTTTTATAATTTCAAAAAATATTTAAAATATCACGAATCCATAGAAAGACTGATTGCACTTGCTAAAGACAAACTCCAAGAGCATGATAGGAAATGGAACCAGCTTCAACTTCAACTTTAATAAGTTTGATGCACTGTGATTACTATTTTAAAAGACAGTGTTCAGTAAACTCTCTCTCTTTTTTTTTTCTTGTCTACTTCTATCTTCTTCTTCTCTTTTTCATATCTTGTCTGTCCTAATTTCCTCCAAAATTTATTTCCCAGAATACATTTATTAATTATGCGCTCATATACGAAATACTATTTGCACTGAATTCTGTAAATATATATATGTTTGTAGCAAAATTGTATGTACTTAAAATGTATTATGGAAATAAAAAAAAAAAAAAAAAAAAGAAAATAAATAATGTGCCTTTAATAACTTATAGTTTTGTGTCCGGTAGGGGACTCTTGTAGTGCTTGCAATACTACATTAACTTGTTATTATTTTTAATATCATTATCTCTCTGCGGATATTGGTTTTGATAACGTTAATATATCTGGAATATACAATAATATATAAATGTCATGATGGCAAGTTTCACTAAAATTACTGTAAGAACATTCTAGTTTTAAATAAGATGGATAGGGAGATAACCCTTTTCAAAATCTAAAATAGTTTTTATCTAGTTATCTCCCATAAAATTACCTTATGAACACTCTTCAGGCAACAATTTATATCCAATCTTCATGAAAGTTCATCAAATTACTCAAGTATAGTTTTGTTTAGTAACTGGTGGCTAACTAGGTATATCCAGGAATGTAGATAACTGTTTTGACAGTTATGGTACTTGTGATGCCCCTTGTATGATCAATGATAACACAGGAGTTTTGAATTTTATTGGGTAACATCTAGACCAAAATAGAAACATTCAATTATTGAAAGTATAGTTATTGAAAAGAGATGAAAGCCTCAATGCAAAAGGAGGGATTATGATAATGAACACTTTCTGCTTTTGTCATGATGTTTTAAAATATGTGTAGATCTACTGCATATAATCGCATTCAGAACTGTTTCTACCCGCCTGTAGCTTTTCTGGGGACTCTTAACAGAAAATACAAAAATACATGAAAAATACAGGGAAACCATGGAAAAACCATGGAAAATAACAAGGAATTTAATGTTAAGATGCGGAAATGCTGGAAATGGTCTGAACACTCCGGGGTCTACGGAACTATTCCAGGGTGTTCACAGAACGGTTCCATCGTGTCCATGGTTTTTCCATGGAATTTCCAGGTTGTTCACTTAAATGTACTGGATTTTCCATGGAAAGTGTCAGATTATCCCAAAGTATCCCTGGAAAGTTGTCCGAATACTCCGGGGATTTTTCGTGGATTTTAGTAAGAGTCCCCAGAAAAGCTAAAGCCGGGCATACTTGAATCTCTGTACTGTGATGTCCCTCATGTGGACTTATTATGTATATATATGTAAATTTGTGTAATTATGTATATATATGTAAATTTTTGTAATTATGTATATATATGTAAATTTGTGTAATTGGCCTGAGGCCTAAATTACTCAATAAACATATTATATTGTATTGTATAAGCGACACATCACAAACTTAAGTTCCAAATTAATTCCCATCAAAATTTATTCTATTTCTATTGGCAGTTATATTTTCATGACAAGGGAAGTAACTTAGGTATGCAGTTACTGTCTTGATAATTTATATTATCTCCCTAATAGAGAAAAAACTAATTAGCAGTTATCATATTGTGGAAATATTTTTAAGGAAGTTTATTATAAGTCTTTCTAACATGTAGACGCATTTTGATGTATCTGCAGCAGACAACTTTTGAAAATATTGTGGCAAAGGAAAAAGTACTCCTTTTGCCACAATGTTTTAATCTGTATTCAAAAATCTGACTTTCATTATGTCTGTCTGCCACAAAACATGTCTGCTCCTTATCAAATTAAACACTTAAAGGATAAGGAAATAACCTACCACAAATGTTCACCATATTGAGAAGATGTGCAAAGTGCTTGTTCCTGCCAGCTCTGTTGAAGGTCAAGGTCAAACTTAGAGATTGAAGGTCATTTGTTTGTATATTCTCTTCACTAAGTATTTTGAAAAAACACAACACAAATATTTTAATTGTTTCCAACATTAAAAAAATCTGGAGTAGATGACTGAAAACATCTAGACAAAAGTAGGGAAAAGTTCCATAAACTAGATGGTTGTTTCTTATAGTCGGGGGTGTTAGGGCATTAAAGGGGCTGTTTGGTTCAGATTCTTCCAAAAGCACCAAATTTGGCCTGAAAGTCGCCCATGCCATACTTGTTACATTTGTGATGGGCGCCAAGAGTGGTGCCCCCTGGGGCCACCATATTGGCAAAATCCAAAATGGCCGCCATCCGGGTTCGCAGGTAAAAAACTAAAAGGGCTAGAATCATGAATGATACCACATTTTAGGGTTTTTCGGGGTCGGGAAATCCGATAAAGATGTTATTTCAATGATTTTTGAGGTCAAGTGTACCCCTCATCAATACTGTAAAGGTAACTGTGGGGGTTAACCCGGTGTTTTGGTGACTGATTGTCATCCCCAAAAATCCTTTCCTAATATTAACTTTATGTTGCACAAGTTTGACATATCTCCATATCACAGAAAGAACCGTAAATGTGTGTGTAAAAATTGACATTATTTAAATGCTTTACCAGATTTGCAGGTTACGTCCTTCTTGCATATTTCGGAGCTGATACAAAATTTGCGACTCAGCCTGCTATCCTATCGCCATGAGACAAGATGACAAATGGAAATTCATTGCGATGACGACCCTACGCAATTATAATGGACTAGTAGTACATTGTTGTGTCAAGTGTCAAGCACATATATTCTACCACAATTATGAATTGGGAACTCTGCTGTCTTTGTCAAACGGACAAACCCGAGGAAGCCCTGCAAACGCCTAAGAAAGAGGGACTTGTATCCCTTGAGATAGATCTCAAAGACTTCATTGCTATAAATGCCAATGATCTTCCACTGGTATTAATGTCACAATTAGTCAGCTGAATGATGGCTCAGGCATTGCAGCAACTCTTAAATCGCATAAGGCTATGTATCACAAAATATGCAGGAGTTATTGTAGTAGTTCACATGTCAAACGGGCGAGAGGGAAGCTACACAAGATGGCGCTCAGAATAGTCCCAAAAAATTCAGGAGGTCATCTGGGGAAACTCATCCTCCGGCCAATATCAAGTGTTGCATAATCTGTGAATGTGTGGATCAGTCTTACCTCCACAAGGTAGTAACAAATGTAGTAGATGCCAATCTCAAGAGTTGGGCGAAGACCAACAACAACTTTTATTTACTTGGCAGACTGGTTGCCATAGCATCTGATGCACATGCGGCTGATGCCTATTATCACCATTACTAGTATGTGCGTTTGCAAGACTCCGCTGCCGCTACTGAGCGAAGCGATTTGGTGTGTCCAACACCTCCGTCTTTCGATACAATCATCTGCACTCAAATTATAGCCCTGATCGAACATTCAGACACAACTTCATTTAAGATCTTAGAGCTACGCGAGATGTATCAAAAGCTTATGAGTGATCAAGGTCGCCTATGCCGAGATAAAAAGGAGCCGCACTCATCTCGTTTCAGGGATCACCTTCTCAACTTCCTTCCTTAATGTGCTGAGTTTTCAAAGGGGAATAAAGGCAGGAAAGATATTTACATATCTCACAAATTGAAGGTGGCTGATAAGCATGCTAGGACATATAGGTCACAAAATGGTCAAGAGGACGCACTTATATTCATGCGGACTGCCGTGATGTCTACAGAGTCAAGACACATTCGACGGCTTCTTCCCCCCTAACTGCCTGACGGCTTCAGTAAATGAGGAGTTTCTTCAACATAGTGCTCCGGGGTCCATCAGCTCTTCATGGACCTGAGAAGATCGGTGGCGATGCCAATCTGTATGCAAGGGAGAAGATCGCATGTAACATCTCACAACTGCTTATCTATAATACAAATAAGGGTACGCACCATGCAGTAAAGACAGCTGCAGTATGCCACAACAAGGAGCGAGAAACCCCCTTCCCTCTGTATCATGGCCTCAAGCTGCATGGACACGGACGGGACAAAAACAGATTGAGCTTGACCACGAACAGTATCGTACAATCGAGTCATGGAAGTTAAGAGAGGTATTGCGCGTGCGGTGTGTGCTCAGCATGCTCAGGATGGGGTAGTGCTACCAACCAACAGCCATCTCAAGGTCTTCACCACCCATGACATGGATAATATAGATAGCAAGGCTCAGGCCAACTTCTCACATGATGAGTTCCAAGGATATGCCCTGAGCGTGACAAACCATCTCTCTCACGGGAATCTTGGAGTGAGCAGGCTACCATCAAGCTTGACACCTCCGACACGTCAACTCCAAAGCTACCAGATGCTTACATAATCCAACCCCCAGTCAAACTCACTCAAACAGATGTCTTTGCACCCAGACTCGGCAATAGCAAAGTCAGACCACCCCTTGATGTGCGAGATGCAAATGTCAAGGATGCGGCGTGGATGGCACATGTCAGCAGGGTACTGAAGCACTGGCAGAGGATATGGGGTTACAACTCGATGCTAGCAAGCGACGATTCGGTGAAGCCCCCTGTCGAGATCGGGGTTTACCCCCTATTCCCATACAATGAAGCACGCGATGGAGTTGACGATGCAGGCAACTGAGTTCGTCAACCCAGGCCAGATCAGCGTTCTTGGTGCAGATCAGCCACTGTATGCTCTCATTAAACTTATTCAATGACAATACCCTGGCACTTTGGGAGAAGACAAGCTGGTAGATGGGTGCGCTGCACATTGGAGACAAAGTGCATCTAATGGTAGGGAAGCTGCTGCTTGACACTGGGTGGGCCACCGTACTTTCTCAGGCTGATGTCCTGTCATTTGGTTGTGCACAGTCTGCACTCAACACGCATCACATGAAGCGCACAAGGTACGCCCATCAAGTTTTTCTCATGTCCCTTTACCTGTTAAAGCAGACCGCCTACTCGGAGTATTGTCAGAATGTAATGGGACCACCTGAATCATTCGATATGAAGAACTATGCGACTGGTTTCACGCAATGGACCACACAAACTATGCGCGTTGGCTGCCGATACATGTACGCGACGTGGTTGAGCTAGCCAATAAACACCCTCAAGTACATGCTGAATTCCTGAAGGACAATTTTGTTGTGCAGAAATCAGCTAGAAAGTTTAGCCTCATGGCCAAGGACCAAGCCTTTAGTGTCATGTGCCATTCTTTTGCACTGTAGCTGCCTCAAGGCATGCACAGGAAGTTGCAAATGCAACCGAGCCGGTGTCCGATGCATTGCCCTCTGCAAATGCGAAGGCTAGTGTGTTAATAACGGTGGTGATAACCAGTAGTGCTAAAATCTTAGAGTGCAATCCAGAACATATATATATTAATAACTATTAATCCAAATAATTTTAATCAAAATTGCTCCTGAATAATCTTTATTGATTTTTTAATGGCCTTGAAGGGTAAACTTGACCTCAGATCATTGAAATAACATCTTAATCGGATTCCCCGACCCCGAAAACCCCTAAAATGTTGTATCATTTATGATTCTAGCCCTTTTAGTTTCTTAACTGAGATTGACATATAACCCGGATGGCGGCCATTTTGGATTTTGCCAATATGGCGGTCTCATGGGGCGCCCTTCTTGGCGCCCATCAAAAATTGAAAATGTATGGCATGAGCGACCTCTGGGCCAAATTTGGTGCTTTTGGAAGAATCTGAACCAAAATATCCCTAACACCCCTGACTATTAAGCAAAATGCAAGTCTCCCTCATGGAAGTTAATTTGTATGTCAGTAATTTTAATACTTGTACAGAATGTTGGAATAAAATTCATGGCAGAAACATGCGCTCTGCACATCCTCTCAAGTTGGTGAACATTTATGCACAAGAAGGATTCTGTATTTTTCTTATACATTCTAGAGACTCAGGTGTGTCATGAAAACCTTGTAGTTCAAAGGTGTCTGATGCAAAGGTGTTATCCATACAGTCATCTGCATGAGTGTTATCCATACAGTCATCTGCATGAAATAAAGGTTCCGATGTGAAGTGTGAAAATTAGGTCATTAGAAAATGGGAATGGTCTTCTATCATCACCAAATGCAGTAAATTAAAGAATACAATATTTTCAAATGATCAAAAGAAGACTAGAATAGAATATCCATGCTCACCAACCCTCCAGGATTCAATTGTGAGTCTCACGATTTAAATGGGATAATCCCAACCCCATGATTTTCAAAATAAAAAAAAATAAAAAAAAAAAAAAAAAATACTGAAGATTACTACATTACTACAACAATATTCTAACATCCACTTCTTGACATATTGTCACTGATTAAATTGATTTATTATGTCTCCCCCTGTATACAGGGGAGATATATTGTTTTTGTCCTTGATGTCTGTCTGTCTGTCTGTCTGTTCGTCCCCAAAATCTTGTCCGATCCATATCTCCCAGACGGCTTGAAGGATTTTCATGAAACTTGGGTCACATGTTCACCTCATCAAGGCGACGTGCAGAACCCGCGTCTCGACAATATAGGGTCAAGGTCACGCTTGAAGGTCAAAGGTTTGAGGCTTTATTTCGTGTCCGCTCCATATCTCTGAGACGGCTTGAAGGATTTTCATGAAACTTGGGTCACATGTTCACCTCATCAAGGCGACGTGCAGAACCCGCGTCTCGACAATATAGGGTCAAGGTAAAGGTCACGCTTGAAGGTCAAAGGTTTGAGGCTTTATTTCGTGTCCGCTCCATATCTCTGAGACGGCTTGAAGGATTTTCATGAAACTTGGGTCACATGTTCACCTCATCAAGGCGACGTGCAGAACCCGCGTCTCGACAATATAGGGTCAATGTCAAGGTCACGCTTGAAGGTCAAAGGTTTGAGGCTTTATTTCGTGTCCGCTCCATATCTCCCAGACGGCTTGAAGGATTTTCATGAAACTTGGGTCACATGTTCACCTCATCAAGGTGACGTGCAGAACTTGCGTCTCGATAATATAGGGTCAATGTCAAGGTCACGCTTGAAGGTCAAAGGTTTGAGGCTTTATTTTGTGTCCGCTCCATATCTCCCAGACGGCTTGAAGGATTTTAATGAAACTTTGGTCACATGTTCACCTCATCAAGGCGACGTGCAGAACCCGTGTCTCGACAATATAGGGTCAAGGTCACGCTTGAAGGTCAAAGGTTTGAGGCTTTATTTCGTGTCCGCTCCATATCTCCCAGACGGCTTGAAGGATTTTCATGAAACTTGGGTCACATGTTCACCTCATCAAGGCGACGTGCAGAACCCGCGTCTCGACAATATAGGGTCAAGGTAAAGGTCACGCTTGAAGGTCAAAGGTTTGAAGCTTTATTTCGTGTCCGCTCCATATCTCCGAGACGGCTTGAAGGATTTTCATGAAACTTAGGTCACATGTTCACCTCATCAAGGCGACGTGCAGAACCTGCGTCTCGACAATATAGGGTCAAGGTCATGCTTGAAGGTCAAAGGTTTGAGGCTTTATTTCGTGTCCGCTCCATATCTCTGAGACGGCTTGAAGGATTTTCATGAAACTTGGGTCACATGTTCACCTCATCAAGGCGACGTGCAGAACCCGCGTCTCGACAATATAGGGTCAAGGTCACGCTTGAAGGTCAAAGGTTTGAGGCTTTATTTCGTGTCCGCTCCATATCTCCCAGACGGCTTGAAGGATTTTCATGAAACTTGGGTCACATGTTCACCTCATCAAGGTGACGTGCAGAACTTGCGTCTCGATAATATAGGGTCAATGTCAAGGTCACGCTTGAAGGTCAAAGGTTTGAGGCTTTATTTTGTGTCCGCTCCATATCTCCCAGACGGCTTGAAGGATTTTAATGAAACTTTGGTCACATGTTCACCTCATCAAGGCGACGTGCAGAACCCGTGTCTCGACAATATAGGGTCAAGGTCAAGGTCACGCTTGAATGTCAAAGGTTTGAGGCTTTATTTCGTGTCCGCTCCATATCTCCAAGACGGCTTGAAAGATTTTCATGAAACTTGGGTCACATGTTCACCTCATCAAGGCGACGTGCATAACCCGCGTCTCGACCATACCGTGTCAAGGTCAAGGTCACGTTTGAAGGTCAAAGGTTTGAGGCTTTATTTTGTGTCAACTCCATATCTCCAAGACGGTTTGAAGTATTTTCATGAAACTTGGGTCAGATGTTCACCTCATCAAGGCGACGTGCAGAACCCGCGTCTCGACCATACTGGGTCAAGGTCACGCTTGAAGGTCAAAGGTTTGAGGCTTTATTTTGTGTCCACTCCATATCTCCTTAAAGGATTTTCATGATACGTGGGTCACATGTTCACCTCATCAAGGCGACGTGCAGAACCCGTGTCTCGACCATACCGGTTCAAGGTCAAGGTCACGCTTGAAGGTCAAAGGTTTTAGGCTTTATTTCGTGTCCACTCAATATCTCCAAGACGGCTTGAAGGATTTTCATGAAACTTGGGTCAGATGTTCACCTCGTCAAGGCGACGTGCAGAACCCGCGTCTCGACCATACTGGGTCAAGGTCAAGGTCACGCTTGAAGGTCAAATGTTTGAGGCTTTATTTTGTGTCCGCTCCATATCTCCTTAAAGGATTTTCATGAAACTTGGGTCACATGTTCACCTCATCAAGGCTAGTGCAGAACCCGCGTCTCCACCATACCGGTTAAAGGTCAAGGTCACGCTTGAAGGTCAAAGGTTTTAGGCTTTATTTCGTGTCCAGTCAATATCTCCAAGACGGCTTGAAGGATTTTCATGAAAATTTGGTCACATGTTCACCTCATCAAGGCGACGTGCAGAACCCGCGTCTCGAACATACTGGGTCAAGGTTAAGGTCACGCTTGAAGGTCAAAGGTTTGAGGCTTTATTTTGTGCCGCTTCATATCTCCAAAACAGCTTAAAGAATTTTCATGAAACTTGGGTCACATGTTCACCTCATCAAGGCGACGTGCAGAACCCGCGTCTCGACCATATTGGTTCAAGGTCAAGGTCACGCTTGAAGCTCAAAGGTTTTAGGCTTTATTTCCTGTCCAATCAATATCTCCAAGACGGCTTGCTTATGTTTAGCAACAGTTGTTAACTGCTTTGAAGAATACTTCAGTCTTGAATGTTACAGCTGCAGTAAAAATATGTGTTTCTGTAAACCATTTGAAATCATGTCCACTTTGTACCAGGTCAAGACAAAACATTAGTAATTAAAAATTGAGTACTGTCCAACTTGGTCAAATTTTTGTTTGTCTGCTTTATAGGTTGGAATGTTTTGAGAGATTTTGACAGATATTTGAGGGGGAGACATATGTTTTTGTCAAAACAATTCTAGTTTATTATGGTTTTACGCCGCTTTCAACATTATTTCAGTTATATCACGGCAACAGTTCACTTATTCATGATCCCTGAGAACAAACCAGTACTAGGCTAGAAAATGTGCCTTGCCCAAGAACACTCCACCATGGCCGAGGTGCTGCGACTGGGGATCGAACCCGGGACACCGGTTTCGAAATCCCCGGCGCTAACCACTCGACCACAGCGGATTCCTCCACTGATTAAAGGACGTTACTTTCAGAAAGTTCAAAACAATGTGTCCCTGTGTCATTAGATTAACAAAAGATTCAATTGGCACCTAGTTTTTCATGCAAAAGTATATCTAATTAAAATGTTGTTTAGATGTTTATTTTCTTGGATGCAATATGAAAGGTCATTGACATAACAGTTAACTCGCTTGATTTAATATCAATGCATGGATTTGAAAACAAGCCAAAATAATACTTAAATGCTAACATACAGATGAAAATATTCTGTTAAATAGAAAACATTCTCAAAATGAGTCTTGTTTTTATGCTTTTCCTATAAATATTGAAAGTATTGTCTCCTGCATAGTTATCTAAATTCCATTCTATTGTGAAAGTTTCTATTGTTAAATCCATCGCGCAGAAAATCTCCCACTTTAAACCCCAATCTCCCACTTTGAGATCATGAAACTCCCCCTTGAGGATGAGAAAAGGTTTGGTTAGCATGAATATCATCAAGAAATTACTTGATAAATAATTATAATATTATCATTCAAATTTGATGCATACTGGTTTGAGTATTGAATACGTCATCAGAACGGAAAAAAATACAAGATCATAATAGACCATCGGCAATACAAGATATTGTTTGCAAAGCCAGTGATATATACTAAAGCTCTAAGAAAAACATAGTTGCAAACGTCAGAACAAACTTTATTTTACAAGCAATCTGGCCTGAAAATCGTTCCCTCATAAAATTGCCAGTTTATGTCTAAAAAGCACTTACCCGGTACAGAGATATTATTATTTTGCCTACATAATTTCAGAAAGTCATCTGCTATAGATTTGTTGTGCATGGGAAAAGGTTTAACCCTTTCCCTCATACGACAATTCTGCAGCAGACGATTTTGAACATATTTTGTAAAATCTCTATAATTAAATGGATAACCTATGATTAAAAGTGGAAAACATTGTGGCAAAAGGAGAAATTGCACGTTTTGTGCAATTTCTTCTTTTGTCACTATGTTTTCAAAAAGCCGTCTGCTGCGGAGGTGTCAGAAAGCGTCTATATGAGGGAAAGGGTTAACAGTATTTTTAGTCTCCTGTATGCACAACATTAAACTGCAATTGTCGTTTAGTGTTGCAGTTGAATCCTGGTTTTGTGTGTGCTTTTAATCAATCTGTTAACCCTTTCCCACATTTAGATGCTTTCTGATGCCCCTGCAGCAGACGACTTTTGAAAACATTGCTCAAAATAAGAAATTTCTCCATTTGTCACAAACTTTTTTTCTCTAATTAATAATTAAACTACTCTCTTTAAAGGTTTTAAGACGACTTTGTAAACATGCAGTTAAAAATTTAAAAACTCACTATAAATGATAGATCAAATATTGAATAAAGTTGAAAACATTGTTGAAAAAAAGAAGAATTGCTGATTATGATCAATTGTTTGATTGTTACGTTTTTTTTATATAGATAACAAAGTACATCTAGAGGTTAATATTTGTCATTTTGTTGTTCAATGCATCTAATGCAGATGCATTTAACCCTTTCCCTCATACGACAATTCTGCAGCAGACGACTTCGAACATGTTTTGTCAAAATATAGAAAATCTCTATAATTGAATGGATAACCTAATACGAAGAGTGGAAAACATTGTGTCAAAAGGAGAAATTGCTCGTTTTGAGCAATTTCTACTTTTGTCGCTATGTTTTCAAAAAGCCGTCTGCTGCAGAGGCGTCAGAAAGCGTCTATTATTTATATGAGGAAAAGGGTTAAACGTATCTGAAGCAAATGGCATTTTAAAATATAGAGAAAATGGTCATATGAGCTATTTCTCGATGCTTTCAAAGTTGTCTGCTGCAGCAAGATGAGTTGTATGTGGGAAAGAGTTTTTCATTGAACAGAAAGTACCTCAAATCACATGAACAAAGAACCCTATATCATATCTGTCAATCATCAGTGTAAGTTGAAAGACCCCACACTTCTCAGCCATAAAATCACAGGTATTCAGATACAATGAGTGGCTGTTAAGGTACTTTACAAGTTTTATGGTCACTTAGCCCATCGCCCGTATATTTTGAGTTAATCAACTTTGAATCTATATTTCTGAAGAGAAAAATTAACAAATTCTGGGTAAATGAAAGTATTATTTTGAGATAACAAAACATGAATGAAAATGGAGAAATTGTTTTCTTTATTTCCTACAATTATTTCAAAGAAATGTTTGCCAATATTCGTTGCACTAAGTGTAGGATTATATCCCTTTCCCACATTCAACAAATCTGCAGCAGAGGACATATGGGCAGGGATATGGAAAACTTACAAACAAAAGTATCATTATTGAATGGAGTTGGAAGCATTGTGGCAACTTGAGAAATTGCTCATTTGGAGTGTTCAAAAGTTGTATGCAGCAGATGTGTCCAAATTTCTCTGCATAATGGAATAGTAAAGAATCATTTTAGGCCTCTCTATATGCTACAAGTACAAAAATTGATGCAAAATGCAGCAAAAAAAGGTGATGCGGTGAAACGAAACAGTCTTTAGACCTTAAATACTTGATTCGCTTATTCCATATACAGACGCATATTGACACATATGCAGTAGACAACTTTTTAAAACATTGTGGAAAAAGGATGAATTGCTCGTTATGAGTTGCTTATTCATAATAAACAATTTCTTCTTTTGCTGCAATGGTTTCAACTCTATTTGATTATTATGCTATCATTTATAGAAATGTCATTATAGATCTTTTTGCATGGATGTTTCCAAAGCCGTCTGTTGTCAAATCCGGGATGTTTGGTAAGAGAGGTATATGTAATATAGTGAAACTTAAAAAAAAAAAATCTTGTACTAAATCACTGGCCCTATTTCAAAATAATTCGGCACAAATGTTCCTTTTGTGACCCTCTGCCAAGGTTGTTCAATTTATTCTGATACGTTGAAAAACATGGTCACCAGGGGAGTTAGTTGTTTTCCTTATATGTATAGAGTAAAAACTTTGAAAACTATTGAAGTTCTATTAAATCAGATGAGCGATATAGGGCCATCATGGCCCTCTTGTTTCACAATGTTTTCAAAAGTTGCAGAGACATCAGAAAGTGTCTGCATGTGGGAAAGGGATGTTGAATACATGTATGTAGTTGAAAATGTTGGTCGGAAAAATCACAATTCCTCCATTTCCCACAATATTTTCAACTTTATGAATAAGTTTGTTTGCAGTTTTCCACATTTTACAATAATTTCTCCAGATTTCTCCAAAGTTGTTGTATACTAGCTAGGTCCTTAATAATGTAAATGGTGTTTCTACAAATAGCTCTTGAGATAAGGCATTGATTTGAATGAATTGAAACTTGAGATCGCGGCTTGACAGTTAAACATGATTATATCCTATGTTATATTTATTTCAAATCAAGAGAATGATTTAAAGTCTAATTAACCCTTTCCCACATACCAAAAATCTGCAGCAGGAACTCTGAAAACATGAAGGCAAACTTATGGAAAACAAGTAACTGGAGGATTGCAAGCAATACCATAGTCCCCTACCGGTTTGCACTTTTGAGTCAAAAATTAGGCAAGCAAGAGTTATGGTTCATGTCCACTGCACTCCCCCTTGATGAGATGCATCCATGTGTGAAATTTCATAACCATAGCTAGTACAGTTTTGGAGATATGCTCCGGACAAAAAACAAGTATGTAAATAAAGAAAGGGAAATAACTCAAAAATTAGGGAAGCAAGAGTTATGGTTCATATGCACTGCACTCCGCATTGATGAGATGTATCCACATATGGAATTTCATAGACCTAGGTAGTATAGTTTCGGAGATATGCTCCGGACAAAGAACTGGATTCCGCCGGCGCAATAACTCAAAAATTAATCAAGCAAGAGTTATGGTTCATCTGCACGGCAACCCCCCTTGATGAGGTGTATCCATGTGTGAAATTTCATAACCATAGGTAGTATAGTTTTAGAGATATGCTCCGGACAAAAATCAAGTATGAAAATAAAGAAAGGGAAGTAACTAAAAAATTAGGCTAGCAAAAGTTATGGTTCATGTCCACTGCACTCCCCCTTGATGAGATGCATCCATGTGTGAAATTTCGTAACCATAGCTAGTACAGTTTTAGAGATATGCTCCGGACAAAAATCGAGTATGAAAATAAAGAAAGGGAAATAACTCAAAAATTAGGCAAGCAAGAGTTATGGTTCATGTCCACTGCACTCCCCCTTGATACAATGTATTCATGTGTGAAATTTCATAGCCATAGCTAGTATAGTTATGGAGATATGCTCCGGACAAAAATCAAGTATGAAAATAAAGAAAGGGAAATAACTCAAAAATTAGGCAAGCAAGAGTTATGGTTCATGTCCACTGCACTCCCCCTTGATGAGATGCATCCATGTGTGAAATTTCATAACCATAGCTAGTACAGTTTTGGAGATATGCTCCGGACAAAAATCAAGTATGAAAATAAAGAAAGGGAAATAACTCAAAAATTAGGGAAGCAAGAGTTATGGTTCATGTGCACTGCACTCCCCCTTGATACAATGTATTCATGTGTGAAATTTCATAGCCATAGCTAGTATAGTTATGGAGATATGCTCCGGACAAAAATCAAGTATGAAAATAAAGAAAGGGAAATAACTCAAAAATTAGGGAAGCAAGAGTTATGGTTCATATGCACTGCACTCCGCATTGATGAGATGTATCCACATATGGAATTTCATAGCCATAGCTAGTACAGTTTTGGAGATATGCTCCGGACAAAGCCATAGCTAGTATAGTTATGGAGATATGCTCCGGACAAAAATCAAGTATGAAAATAAAGAAAGGGAAATAACTCAAAAATTAGGCAAGCAAAAGTTATGGTTCATGTCCACTGCACTCCCCCTTGATGAGATGCATCCATGTGTGAAATTTCATAACCATAGCTAGTACAGTTTTGGAGATATGCTCCGGACAAAAATCAAGTATGAAAATAAAGAAAGGGAAATAACTCAAAAATTAGGGAAGCAAGAGTTATGGTTCATATGCACTGCACTCCGCATTGATGAGATGTATCCACATATGGAATTTCATAGCCATAGCTAGTACAGTTTTGGAGATATGCTCCGGACAAAAATCAAGTATGAAAATAAAGAAAGGGAAATAACTCAAAAATTAGGGAAGCAAGAGTTATGGTTCATATGCACTGCACTCCGCATTGATGAGATGTATCCACATATGGAATTTCATAGACCTAGGTAGTATAGTTTCGGAGATATGCTCCGGACAAAGAACTGGAAAACTGATTTGCCGGACTGACTGACTGACTGACTGACTGACTGACAGATGGACTGACGGACTGACGGACGGAGTGCAAACCTAAGATTCCCCTTCGGCACGCCGGTAGGGGACTAATAAATACATCTAAATGAAATGCTTTAGAGTTAAATACATTGCGCCAATCAGACAAAATGTTCATAATAAGCAGTTTTAACTTTTGCCTCAATGTTTTTATAAATCAGCTGCTACATGTGTCTCAAAATGTGTCTGTATGTCTGAAACGAATAAAATTGTAACAAATCACATGTTTGTTATTAGTCCCCTACCGGCGTGCCGAAGGGGACTATTAGGTTTGCACTCCGTCAGTCCGTCAGTCCATCTGTCAGTCAGTCAGTCAGTCAGTCAGTCCGGCAAAATTTTGTCCGGAGCATATCTCCAAAACTGTACTAGCTATGGCTATGAAATTCCATATGTGGATACATCTCATCAATGCGGAGTGCAGTGCATATGAACCATAACTCTTGCTTCCCTAATTTTTGAGTTATTTCCCTTTCTTTATTTTCATACTTGATTTTTGTCCGGAGCATATCTCCAAAACTGTACTAGCTAAGGTTATGAAATTTCACACATGGATGCATCTCATCAAGGGGGAGTGCAGTGGACATGAACCATAACTCTTGCTTGCCTAATTTTTGAGTTATTTCCCTTTCTTTATTTTCATACTTGATTTTTGTCCGGAGCATATCTCCATAACTATACTAGCTATGGCTATGAAATTTCACACATGAATACATTGTATCAAGGGGGAGTGCAGTGGACATGAACCATAACTCTTGCGTGCCTAATTTTTGAGTTATTTCCCTTTCTTTATTTTCATACTTGATTTTTGTCCGGAGCATATCTCCATAACTATACTAGCTATGGCTATGAAATTTCACACATGAATACATCGTATCAAGGGGGAGTGCAGTGCACATGAACCATAACTCTTGCTTCCCTAATTTTTGAGTTATTTCCCTTTCTTTATTTTCATACTTTATTGTCTTGATATACCTAAACATTGGGTTGCTATGACAACAGAAACAGACTCAAAAGTGCAAACCGGTAGGGGACTATGGTATTGCTTGCAATCCTCCAGTTACTTGTTTTAATTAATTGTACTGGTAACTTGAACCTGAATCAATTCAAAACATATGTATTATAACATTGGAAACACAAATTTCTTTTCAAATGTATCATAACTTACTGTAATTAAACAATTGCAACCTTATTGTTTTGAGGCATTTACATTAATTTTGCCGAGCACCGGTAGCTCAGTCTATAACGACGCGGGCTGTCAATCGAGGGGTTGTGAGTTCGAATCCCGGCTCGGCAAACTTTCTTTCCTAGGATTGACAAAAGACAATGCGACATGCGTCATTCATCTTCCACCAATGGGCTAAGTCTATGTGGAAAAGCTGCCAGTTGCTTGGGAAGATTGTTGTGTGGAGTACTGGTGTGAGAAAACCAGGAAATGCATGAGGAGGTGAACTGGCCGCCATGATATAACTAAGAAGTTGTCATTTACATCCTCATCTGAAACTATGGTGGCCTTGCTTACACAATTCTACCAAAAATGGTTGTAGTGGCTTCCCTTCTTGGCGCTCAGGGTTGTGGGGCTATCATTACAACTGATGCACTGATGACAGAATAATCTTACAATCAGTACTGGGAATTTAATCAGGAAATGTTTTGATTGAAAGATGGTTGAAACACCAGACCAATAAACAAACAAATATTTCAGTTTTTGAAATGCTGTATTGGTAAAAGGTGTTCTGAAACTATGGTAGCCTTGCTTACACAATTCTACCAAAAATGGTTGTAGTGGCTTCACTTCTTGGCGCTCTATCAGGGTTGTGGGGCGCTATCATTACAACTGATGCACTGATGACAGAATAATCTTACAATCAGTACTGGGAATTAAACCAGGAAATAGCATGTTTTGATTGAATTATGGTTGGAACGCCAGAACAATAAACAAACAAATATTTCAATTATTTCAATAATCTTACAATTATGATATTTTTTAACCCTTTCCCTCATATAGATGCTTTCTGACGCCTCTGCAGCAGACGGCATTTTGAAAACATAGTGTTAAAAGAAGAAATTGCACAAAACATGCAATTTCTCCTTTTGCCACAATGTTTTCCATTTTTTTGTCATAGGTTATCCATTTAATTATGGAGATTTTCTATGTTTTGACAAAATACGTTCAAAGTCGTCTGCTGCAGAATTGTCGTATGAGGGAAAGGGTTAAGTCATGATTACTTCGCAATAATCATAGGTAATGAATGTAATGTTTTTAATTTGTATGAACTAATTAACCCTTTCCCTCATATAGACGCTTTCTGACGCCTCTGAAGCAGACAGCTTTTTGAAAACATGGTGAGAAAAGAATAAATTACTCAAACTTTTAATTTCTCCTTTTGCCACAATGATTTCAACTCTATTCAATAATCATACTATGATTTATGGGAATTTTCTATATTTTGGGCTAAATAATTTCAAAGTCGTCTGCAGCAGATTTGTTGTTTGTGGGAAAGGGTTAAACAAAATGTTGGAAGCAGTGTCCTCAAGTTGAGTGATTTCTCCTTTTCCCACAATGTTTGGAAAGTTGTCTGCTGCAAGAGCATAAATTGTTGTCAGAGTTGGGAGAGGGGTTTAGAAGGGTGGAGATAACATCCAGTCCAGATTATTTGATAAGATTGAACTTGTACCTACCTTAAACCAAACACTGGGTCTATTATTATTGTTTGGCTCTGTTACCAGTACCAGGGATAAATTTCATGATTCATTAGACTTTATCCCTGTCCCTCATGCAGACTCATTTTGAGGCTTCTGCAGCAGACAATGTTCAAAAACTTTAAAGGAGAAATTGCTGAAGATGAGCAATTTCTCCTTTTGTCACAATGCTTACAGCTTAATTTAATAATTATACTTATATATTAGAGATTTTCCATATTTTAACCTCATATCTTCAGTCACCTGCTGCAGATTTGTTGTTTGTAGGAAAGGGTAATGTATGGGTTTATTGGATTCATCCTGAGGTCTTAGTGTAGTTCATTTGTAGTGCTAGTGTGATTAGATTGTTATTTTTTTTATTTGGAATTTTCTTTCTTTTCCATCTGGAATTCTTCGATATTTCTTTAATATTTCCTATGGGATTCTTTGATAGGAGTTCAATAATTGCTCTATGCATTAACTCGTTCCCACATACAGAAAATCTGCAGCAGACTAAAGCATTGTTGCAAAAATATGGAAAATCTCTACAAATGACAGTGTTATTATTGAATAGAGTTAAAAACATTGTGAAGTAAAGATAATTGCTCCTTTTGCCACAAATCTTTTCAAAAGTTGTCTGCAGTAGATGCATTTTAATGCACCTGCAAGTTGAAAAGGGGATTAATTGTTAGTCTGGTAATTCTTCTGATGCTCAGATTGTTGAAAGTGTGAAATCTCATAATTGCTCAAGGTGAGTTATTGTGATCGCCTTTTGTCCGGCATCCGGTGTGCGTTGTGCGTCAATTTCTTTTCCTCAGTAACCAGTGGGTCAATTGGGATGAAACTTCACAGAAAGCATCCTCTCAATGACCACACCAGATTTCCTTCAAATTGTTGGGATCCATGCAGAATTCTGGTTTCCATGGCAACGAAATGAAAAAAACTTCAAAATTCTTCTTCTCCCAAGCTGGTTGGCAGAATTTCAAATAAATTTGTAGAAATGTTCCTTGGATGACCCTCTATCAGATTCCTTCAAGCCATGTTGATTGGTAAAAAAAACATGGCCGCCAGGGGGGGGGGCGGGGCTATTTTGCCTTATATGGCTATAGTGAAAACTTTAAAAAATCTTCTCCTCCAAAAGTGTCAGGCCGATTTTCAAATAATTTTGTAGAAATGTCCCTTGGATGACCCTCTATCAGATTCCTTCAAGCCATGTTGATTGGTCAAAAAACATGGCCGCCAGGGGGCATGGCTATTTTGCCTTTTATGGCTATAGTGAAAACTTAAAAATCTTCTTCTCACAAAAAATCTTCAACTCTGAAAGTGTCAGGCCGATTTTCAAATAATTTTGTAGAAATGCTCCTAGGCTGACCCTCTATCAGATTCCTTAAAACCAGGGGGCTGGGCTTATATAGCTAAAGTGGGAACAAAAATCAGGTGAGCGAACCAGGGCCATCATGGCCCTCTTGTTAATAGATATATTAAATGCAATTATGGAGTTTCATTTTTCACTTGATCATTATTATTATAATTATTATTGTTAAAGAATTAATCACCTGTAAATCTTAGGGAGGAACCTTCTGAAAAGAATGTAGTAATTGCAAGCCTTTACCTGTTATGATAGTAATAAATTTGTTTACTTTTTCATTGTCTGAAGCAAAAATACTGTAAGGAAGCGCAAATTGACCATCGTTTTCAGTGGCAATCTCAATATAGAATTTGTTTTCAAATTATCAAAATAACTTGTGTATCTATAGGTATTGATATCAAAATTTTAAATTTAAGTAAATACTTTCAAGAAACTATTTACTATTTATCTGCTTTTGATGCAAAATAGTTAAGCAAAAAGCAATCTATATAGAGAGAGTGCCACTGCAAATGATGTTCAATATGCCCCTCCGAAAATTGCATCAAGGAAATCGATAGCACAAATTTGATTGAGATGATAATATGCAGAGATTTTATCTCTCGCCAAAAGGCTGGTGGAATATTGGTTTGGTGGTGTCTGTCTGTAGTTTATCTGAGACATCCTTGGAGGGATTTAATCAAAACTTTATTGGAACTATTAACCCTTTCCCTCATATAAACGCTTTCTGACGCCTCTGCAGCAGATGGCTTTTTGAAAACATAGTAACAAAAGAAGAAATTGCGCAAAACGTGCAATTTCTCCTTTTGTCACAATGTTTTCCACTTTTAGTCATAGGTTATCCATTCAATTTTAGAGATTTTCCATCATTTAACAAAATATGTTCAAAGTCTTCTGCTGCAGAATTGTCATATGAGGGAAAGGGTTAACTACCATAGGAAAATGCCACACAGCAAGTTTCCCTAAGATTGCCTGCAAAACATTAGAGTTATGCCCCTTGAACTTACATTTTCTGTGATGTATAGCATATTTAGAACATTAAATTCTATCAGATCTCTTTCAAGTTCAAAACTGGATCATGTTGGGTCAAAGCTAAAGCAGTAAGTCCAATATTAGAAAAACCTTGTGAACATTCTAGAGGCAACATTTTGCATCCAATCTTCATGACAGTTCAGCGAAACATTCATCCAGGTAATTTTCAAAACTAGGTCATGTGGTGACAAAAACTAGGTTAATGGATAAAATTTTAGAAAACTATGTGAAAACTGTAGAGGTCACATAATGTATTCCTCCATTCTAGATGAATGTCACAAGAACATTCATCAACATCAATACTCTGTCAAGATTGAGTGTGGAGTCAAATCTAGGTCACAAGGTAAAAATATTAGATAAAGCTTGTAACCACTATAAATGCCACATATTCATGAAAATTCATCAGAACATTCATCTGAAGCAAATCTCCGGCAAGTTAGAAACTCGGTCATTATAGATATAGATTGAAAACTGGGACACAAGGTGAAATTTTAGATAAAAACTTTGTAAGTACATAGAAGCCACATTTTTCATTCAATCTTCATGAAAAATTATCAGAATATTAATCTGAATTAAACATTGGTTAAGTTTGAAACTTGGTCATGTGAATAAAATTAGATCAATTTCTAGGAAAACATTACACACCAGCTAAGAGACCACCATACTGTTAATTCAATTTTCATGATTTTTAGCTCACCTGTGCATGAAGTGAGCTATTTTGATCAAATTTTGTCTGGTGTGCGTCGTCGCCTTATTAACACTCTGTAGGCTACATTTTGCATCCGATCTTCATACAAGTTTATCAGAACAATCATCTCCATCAAATCTTCGACTTGAAATTTTGTCTTAATGATATCTAGGTCATATTCAAATATGGGTCATATTGGGTCAGAAACTAGGTCACTAGGCCAAATTGAAGGAAAATTTTGTTTACTCTGTAGAAGCCCAGTCTTTGCTTCAGCAGCTTAAAATTTGGTCAGAATGTTAATCTTAATGATATCTAGGCCTAGTTCGAATATGGGTAATGCTTGGTCAAAAACTAGGTCACTAGGCCAAATTGGAGGAAAATCTTGTTTGCTCTCTGAAGGCTGCATTTTTAGCTCACCAGAGCACAAAGTGCTCAAGGTAAGTTATCGTGATCGCATTTTGTCCGGCGTTTGTCGTCCAGCGTCAACATTTGCTTGTTGACACTCTAGAGGCAACATTTTTCTAGATCATTAGGCCAAATTGATCATAAACAATGAAAGGCTTCAATTATATTTCAATGAAGGACATTCACTTCGTTGACAAAAAAAAAAGTTATGATACATTTTCACTACATTATATGTTCAAATATGCCCCTCAGTTGATAACTACTACAATGTTAGTGTTATGCATATATCATACACTGGGTCACATTAGGTCAAAAGCTCGGTCACTCAGCCAAAGTTAGCGCCTCACTTAAAGTTAGCGCCTCACTTTAAAACAAATCAAATTCAAAAAAAGATTATTTAGAAACTGATATATCAAGGTGGTCCAAGCATTCTTTAACAAATAGTTTTGCGCCGGGATCTCAATTAAACAAATTAACTGTTACAGCTGATTTTCGAAAGATACATGACCAAAAATTGTTGGTTTATATGATGAAAAGCTCATTGTTGTTGTTGTTGTTTTGATATTTGAATGAGATTTGTGACCTTTTCACCTTAATTGAAGATACTTCAGTGTTCAGGGTGAGTTATTGTGATCACTCACTGTCTGTCGTCATCGCTGTATGTTCCTTCATATTTTCAGGAATCCGCCTTGGCCTAGTGTTTAGCGTCTGGGATTTGGAAGCGGGCATCCCAGATTCGATCCCCACTCAAGATGATGTGGTCATGGTTGCGTGCCCTTTGGCAAGGCACATTTCCTAGCCTTGTACTGGTTTGTTTACCCAGGGATCATGAATAAGTTAACTGTTGCCGTGATATAACTGAAATAATGTTGAAAATGGCGTAAAACCCCAACCAAACAATACCGTTCATATTTTGATTCAACTTACTTCTTCTCCTGACTTGCAAATTATTTTAAAAGAATCATGCAAATCTTTCTGAAGTTGCCATCAGTCAACTTCACAAGATGGCTGCCAGAGCTAAAAAACAATCTTTAATTTTTAAACCACATCTCCTAAATCACTTGCCCAATTTAAAAATAATTTGATTTAAATGTTCCTTAATAAAATTTTCAGCTCTGCTGCACAAGGTGGCTGTTAGAGCTTGAAATAACAAGATATTTAACCCATTCCCTCATACGACAATTCTGCAGCAGACGACTTTGAACATATTTTGTCAAAAAATAGAAAATCTCTATAATTGAATGGATAACCTATGACTAAAAGTGGAAAACATTGTGGCAAAAGGAGAAATTGCTTGTTTTGAGCAATTTCTCGTTTTGTCACTATGTTGACAAAAAGCCGTCTACTGCAGAGGCGTCAGAAAGTGTCTATATGAGGGAAAGGGTTAACAGCATTTTGTCCTGCTTACTCAAATACAACAATAGATCTTAGATGAGCAATTCAGGACCACCATGGTCCTCTTATTTAGATTTTTCCAACTTGAAAATACTGGGAGAGAAGAACAAACGAAATTAGAAAATTGAAGTATCTTTTATGCCATTATGAGTAGCAACCAAGAAAAAATTACTCAATTTGAGTAAAGTAATTTTCTCACAAGGTTATTGCCTCAGAGGTTTAGTGGAAGAGCATCAGCCTCACATGCGGGAGGTCGCAGGTTCGATCCCTGGTCGGGTCATACTAAAGTCTTTAAAAATGGTATTAATGACTGCCCTCCTTGGCGCTCAGGGTTACGTGAGTAGCATTACCAGCTGACTGGCTGGTGTCGGCATAAATGGATCAGTAGTACTGGTGACTTACCCAGGAAATAAATGCCGTGATATAACTGAAAAATTGTTTAATTGCATTAAACGTCAAACAATAAATTGATCAATTTCACAAGAGTATCGAAATCAATTTACCGAATAAGTATCAAAATTTGTTTGTTTGATGGAAAGGATTAACCCTTTCCCTCATATAGACGCTTTCTGACGCCTCTGCAGCAGATGGCTTTTTGAAAACATAGTAACTAAAGAAGAAATTGCACAAAACGTGCAATTTCTCCTTTTGTCACAATGTTTTCCACTTTTAGTCATAGGTTATCCATTCAATTATAGAGATTTTCCATTATTTGACAAAATATGTTCAAAGTCGTCTGCTGCAGAATTGTCGTATGAGGGAAAGGGTTAAGATTGAAAAATAAAGTAAAGAAGGGTTGCGTCCGGGTATTACATTTCATTTGCCTAAAGGAGGAATAAAACTTCAACTGCATATGCAAATAAATAAACTACTGATGTGGCAAATATACTCATGTTAACCCTTTTCCCACATGCAGACGCATTTTCATACATCTGCTACAGATGACTTGAAAACATTTTGGCATCTTAAGAAATTGCTCGTAATAAGTAATTTCTCATTTTGCCACAATGTTTTTGAACTCGATTCAATAATTATAGCCTCGTTTGTACAGATCATCCATATTTTAAAGTCATCTGCTGTAGTTATTTTGTTTATTTTGGATAAAGGTTAAATTGTTATACTGTAATGTAAGAAAGAAAAGTTTAACCAATCAAAATATTTAAAATCTTTTTGTTTTCCCTCAACATGTTTCCTTATTTAGGACAGGGTTAACCCTTACCCTCATATAGACGCTTTCTGACGCCTCTGCAGTAGACGGCTGTTTGAAAACATAATGACAAAAGAAGAAATTGCTCAAAACGAGCAATTTCTCCTTTTTGCCACAATGTTTTCCACTTTTAGTCATAGGTTATCCATTCAATTATAGAGATTTTCTATTTTTTGACAAATTATGTTCAAAGTCGTCTGCTGCAGAATTGTCGTATGAGGGAAAGGGTTAAGGTTGCAGATACTGGAGCATGACAGTATTTACCTTGAGTTGTTTCACATTAAGGATGTGAGGCTTCATACACAAGTTGTGGGAGTATTACAAGTGATTGTTCATGTGAAAGGTGTCATTAACAGGTGGTCGTATTTCATACTGGAGGGGAACATTATTTACAACCTTCTATCTTCACTGTATTGACAAAGGTTTTAAAATCTTTAGGTGCAATGTGACAGACATTGAGTTGCTTATTTTCTTTCTGGATCTGGGTGTTATTTTTTCTGCCTTAGGACTTTAATCAGATTAAGTGGATATTAGGTAGTGACCGGTGTACTGGCAGTGGTCATTTAATGATATTGTTTTGCTTTTGTTATAACTGGTCATTGGGCTCTCTTCTGAGTAGCCCTTTTCCCACATACAACATTTTTATGTCAAAAATACATTACCAGTCATTTAATACCTGATATATAATCTCTACACCCTTAATTCATCCAGAAAAAGAACTCGCCTTGCGTATTCCTCACGTATATGTGATATACACGGTTGCCCGTAAGAGAGGGCAAGCACGTGATATCTTGCCACTTTTAATTTCTGGATACACCAGCTAGACAGCTAAGAATTTACACATTATTTTCTAATTATTCTTTTCTTGGCTTTTTAAGGCTTATTGCCTTATTTAGTTGTTCATTCAGTTAGGAAACTGCATTAACAGATATTCAACTGCATTTAAAGTTAAATTATTGTTGTAATTGCTTGTTTTTGTAGGCGACAGCTAGCTGAAAAGCTCGAGGTGGTTACCCCACCCATTATTTTCAGTTAATGTCTTCGGGTGCGGAACGTAATTGAGTTCAAGACTTAAAGTTAAACGATGAGTTTCCAATCCCGTTATAGATTATACTTATGATGTTTGTTGTACTTACATGTAATTATAACATAGACAAAAATTTTGTTTATAGATTATATACGTTCCGGGTTGTCACTCGGGTAGAAAAATAAAAAGTAGAAAAAAATTTAAATTTTTTTTTTGGTTTTATTGTTGTGTTCTTTTCGTATATATTTGTATCATAAATATGTCACTTAGAGGTGAACGGAGGCGTGGCTCGTGTGGTCATGCTGTGGACGCATGGGACACGCATCCGAACTGTGTGGTTTGCTCAAAGGGCACACAGCTTTCACCGTGCGAGTACTGCTCTTCTTGGACTGTTTCTATTTGGAAACGGGCTGGGAAGGGTAAGACTAGCAAAAGCAGGAAGGGTAAGAGTGCCCCTAAAAAAGGCGTCTCTGATATCTTCGAGTGAAGCGGAGTTCGAGGGTTTCTCCCAATCGGACTCCGCGACCGTGTTGAGTGGTTCAAAGGTTAAGGCTGTACCTTCTCCACTTAACACAAACGCACCTCCTAGTCTAGCTAGAGACGAAGAGGAGCGTGTTAAGGTAGCTTTGGATGCGCGTTGTTCTGTCGGGAAACTAAAGCCTTCGGGCCTGATACCGTATAGAAACAAGGTAGAGAGTGCTCAAAGAGATAGGAAGGCCGGTAGGGTCGCTGGAGTCATCTACACTTGAACCGCATTATCTGTCGCCTGGTGTTGCTTAACCAACACCACAATCTGAGCTACAGCAGTCTTCGGACGGCTGCAGAGTGCCGGATTACAATGTCTGCGGACAAAGTTTTCCGGAGACTTATGGTAGAACAGCCTCACAACTGCCTATCCCTAGTCAACCGGGTTTTGCTGGTGCTGGAAAGCAAAACCCATATGCCGTGGCGCGACAGGTCCCCGGGCAACCGGGGCGTCATCTAGCGATGACGCGACCTGTCACCGGTCAGTCATTTAGCCATGACACGACCGGGCCAGTCAGTCAATTTGCCATGACTAGACAAGGTAGTCATTCACTTAGCGGTGAAATGACAGGGCTGCAGTCGAATAGCTACGACGCGGCCAGGCAGACGGTCACTCATTTAAATATGACGCGACCAGGCAGACACTCATTTCACTATGACGTGGCTAGCCAATCAGTCTCGCATGTAGCCATGTCTAGACAAGGTAAACAGGCAGACACTCATTTCACGATGACGTGGCTAGCCAATCAGTCTCGCATGTAGCCATGTCTAGACAAGGTGTGGATCAATCATTTAACTATGATACGACCAACCTACCGGTCACGCAGGTGAACATGACGCGGCAATGAGATAGTCAATCATTTGGTAATGACGCGGCTAGTCTACCTGTCGGTTATGAAAACATCGCACGACCAGGCAGTCCGTCATTTGGCAATGACGCGGCTAGCCAGCCAGTCGCTTATGTAAACATGGCGCGACCAGCCAATCGGTCACACATGTGAACATGACACGATCAGGCAGTAGTCAGTCATTTGGTAATGATATGGCTAGCTTGCCTGTCGGTTATGTAAACATCGCACGACCAGGCAGTCTTTCATTTGGCAATGACACGACTAGCCAGCCAGTCGCTTATGTTAACATGGCGCGACAGGGCACGGGCTCTGTACTGGCTGACCGAATTGATACTATTATCATTCTATCTCAGGTCAACAACAGAGTGGTGTTATGAATATTCAGAGTAGGTTAGCACCGAACTCTAATATTCAGCCGTATAGCTCCGAGTACGGGAATTACCGGTCGGAGAAATCCTTCCGTTCCCCAAAGGGAACTGTGCACTTCATTAAAGAGTGCCAGATTACGATGTCTGCGGACAAAGTTTTCCGGAGACTTTCGGTAGAGCAGCCTCACAACTGCCTATCCCTAGTCAACCGGGTTTTGCTGGTGCTGGAAAGCAAGACCCATATGCCATATGCCGTGGCGCGACAGGTCCCCGGGCAACCGGGGCGTCTTCTAGCTATGCGACCTGTCACCGGTCAGTCATTTAGCCATGACACGACCGGGCCAGTCAGTCAATTCGCCATGACTAGACAAGGTAGTCATTCACTTAGCGGTGATAGGACAGGGCTGCAATCGAATAGCTACGACGCGGCCAGGCAAACGGTCACTCATTTAAATATGACGCTACCAGGCAGTCACTCATTTCACGATGACGTGGCTAGCCAATCAGTCACGCATGTAGCCATGTCGAGACGAGGTTTGGATCAATCATTTAACTATGATACGACCAACCAACAAGTCACGCAGGTGAACATGACGCGGCAGGGAGATAGTCAGTCATTTGGTAATGACGGGACTAGGCTACCTGTAGGTTATGAAAACATCTCACGACCAACCAGTCGGTCATTTGTTAATGACGCAACTAGCCAGCCAATTGCTTAGGCAAACATGGCGCGTCCAGGCACGAGCTCTGTACTGAGTGACCGGATTGATACAATTATCATTCCATAACAGGTCAACAACAGAGTGGGTGCACGAATATCAGAGTATAGGTTACGGACCGACCTCTATTATTCACCCGTCTGGCTCCGGGTATGGGAATTTTCGTGCAGAGAGATCCTTTCAATCCCCAAGGGAACTGTGTACATCTCTAAGATAACACTTTTCCCCAATTACCTTCCACCGGTCCATTCAATGGAACCGGTCGGAAATAGACGGGATTTCCAAACCTACCGAGAGCATCAAAAACCCAACATTTTTTGGGATATCGAGGCATTCGGAGGGACAGCTATTTAATAGACAGTCCTTGGAAAGGCAATCCCTGGAACAGAATACGTTAGCGCATTCTGATAAAGGGAGGGCTAAGCCGTCCCACAAAGGGGGAGAACCTCTCTATGGTCATCCCATTACCAAGGGGCTAAGAATCGGCAGCCTTCTAAATAAAGCACAACCCCTAGGCCTCAACCCTGGGGATGCGCACCTTTCTATGATCGTCCCAAGGCCGGAGATTACAGTTGGGTCCGCCTGTTGTTTTCATAGAGGAATGGGAAAGTGTCACAGAGGATCATTGGATCTTATCTGTGATACAGGAAGGGTATCCAATTCCCTTCATTTCTTCTCCTCTGACAAGCGTGCCTATCGACATGTCGTCACGTCATTCGGCCGTGTCAAAAGTGATTTCATCACGTCTTCTGTAAGAAGGCCATAGAGAGGGTTTTCAACCCCAATTATCGGGGTTTGATACAACCGTCTTTTCCTCGTCCCAAAGGAAGACGATCGGTGGAGACCGGTTATAGATTTATCAGCTCTAAATCTATTGATTCCGGTCGAGAAGTTAAAATGGAGTCGACCCACTCCATCCAAATAACTTTTTGGGAAGGCGACTGGGCGGTCTCTCTAGACCTCACAGACACCTATTACCACATTTCAATCGCTCCCTCGTCGAGGAAGTACTTTCGTTTTGTGGTAAATGACAAGGAACAGAGGATATTCACTATGTGAACTCTGAGACAGGGAGGTCAAGACCATCTCATACGTGAGCTCGGCCCCGACGGTTGATTCCATGCGATCTCATTCTTCTTCGGAAAAGGGATCTATGTCAAGGGATCAATTCCTCGGTCATAACTCTAATTCAGAGCACTTCGGAAAAGGGATAATTCCTCGGTCATGACTCCTTCATAAGTTCTAATATGGAATCGAACACTGACATTCCGGTTCAGAACCGGCTATAGGCAATCCTCTTGTCGTCGGTGAAACCCAAGACCCAGTCTTGTCTGACGAATAAGAGACATATCGGGATCAGTGCCCCATATGATGATGAAACAATTTAGATCTAGACTCTAAATAATTATCATTGGCGGAAGGTTACTGCTTTCATTGCGTCCATAAGGCATTTCGGCGTATGCGGCGACATCGTTTACACAGGGACAGAAACGTACAGCGATTTCTGCAAGGGCGTTCTTGGAACCCCAACCTGTGAAGACGCAAATAGACAGGCTAAGTTCGAGCTTAGCGTTACGGGAACTAGCTAAGTTGGCATACAACCAAGTAGAGCACTGTCCCTAATCCGCAGCTATAGGGAAGCACTCCTCTCTATTAAATCTTCTAACAAAGAATGATATAGAGTGGGTATCAACCTTCCATTCGGGCTTGATACAACTGTTTTTCTTCCTGTTTCTAAGAAAGACAGACAGTGAAAACCGGTAGTAGACGTTTCAACTCAGTTCGCGTCTAGTACGGCCGTGTAGTAGAATGGAACGTCCGTTTCACCAAGATCACAATCCGGAACGGCGGTCTGGGCGAGTTGTTAGTCCTAACAAACGCCTAATACACGTACCGTGTGCCTTGTCATCGAGGAGTTACAGTTCGATTACCTGCGTTCGGAATTATTTCCCAAAACAGGCAAATCGGATCTAATTCCCTCGAGAATCCGATTCGTTTTCTGGTTCGGGATCAGTAAGTACGGGAACAGCCCGATACATGCTTCACACCACACCCGAATTGTTTACAGATATCGGGGCAGTGCGTTACAGCCTACGGCATGTTATTATATAGAGTAGACAACTTCATATGAATTCAGTTCTGCTACCTTTCAATACTACTCATTCGGCAGCAATCGGAATACGTCGGGGATGAATGCTTACGGAATTACCCGAGAAGTTCCGATTGATTCCGCAGTGGAATAATAATAAACAACTTCCGGTCTCAGTTTCACTGGCTGAAGGTGTAAAATGATAATAGAAACACATAACTGGCTAAATGACCGTGGTTATACGTCATGCTGGCCTGTCTCTCGACATAACCGTTACATCTTCCTTAGAAATAGACAGTTCTTACCGATTGATGTTATTAAGGTAGGTCAATCTCTCTGAACGTTCGTCGGAAACTACCGCTTCTTAAATTAGTAACTGAGACTTATAAATTCGTCTTATTTGACGAACACAAGCAGGGAAGTGAGTTCTTTACTGTCATTAGAAACTAATTTCATTAGGTTTCACAGCCTGATGGTTAGAATTAGAAAAACCCATTGTAGGAGTTTAACTCCAAAATAGGATTTGTCTTGAGTCCTCTGGTCACTTACAAGAGCTCCATACGAACCTCTTGAATCGACGTCTTTACTTATAAAACCGTCTTTTTATTAGCTTTCGCTACAGCTCTTCGAAGGAGCAATTCAAACGCTCTGTCTGTAGAAACCGGGAATGTCAGATTCAATGAATATGATGGCCTCTTTACACTACTGGGTCAACCAGGGTTTCTGGCTAAGAACCAGTTACCGTCGGTCCTTCCTGATCCGATTCAGTTCCTAGTCATTCTGCGAGCTGTGGTCCTTCGGATTCCGACAGATACATTGTCCTGTCAGAGCTCTTAAATATTAACTTAAGAGAGTTAAGGGGAATAGGGGTTGGAGAAGGAGGTTATTTCTCCCCCTTATAGGTCGTAATATATATCAGCAGCTTCTTTTCTCGCTGGATATCCATTACAATTAAATTAGCGTACAAAGATTTACCTAGTCGAGATCTTTCTTTTCTGCGGATACGCCCGCATGAAGTTAGGGCTCTTTCGGCAAGTTGGGCTTTTTCGAACAATAATTCCCTTGAAGAATTCTTCGCGCGACAGTTCGGAAAACTCAGTCAAGTTATTCATCTTTCTACTTGCGTTCTATGTCTAGTCAGACAGAACTTGTACTCCCTGGGCCCTTTGGTTGCGTCTCAGCGAGTTGTCCGCTAAATTACTCCCAACATATCAATGAAGTGAACACTGATTGAAATTATCAATCCCTGCTCTTACCATATATACTGTTGGGTTCATAGTACTTTGTAAATAAATTAGAAAATAATACACTACAAGGTGCTTCTACCTGGAACGACAGTAAGTATTGGCCGAACCTCCCGTCCGATGCTACAAAGTCATCAGGTATTAAATGACTGGTAATGTATTTTTGACATAAAAATGAAGTTTTTTAAAGTAAAACATATTTTTATTAGAAAATACTTACCAGTCATTTATAGAGTCCCGCCTCCCATCCCCGCGTCGTCACCCAACACTTAATGTTGAAATAAAAGTGGCAAGATATCACGTGCTTGCCCTCTCTTACGGGCAACCGTGTATATCACATATACGTGAGGAATACGCAAGGCGAGTTCTTTTTCTGGATGAATTAAGGGTGTAGAGATTATATATCAGGTATTAAATGACTGGTAAGTATTTTCTAATAAAAATATGTTTTACTTTAAAAAACTTCATTTTTAAAACATCCAGCCAAAAATTTGGAAAATGTCTAAAATTAAAGGTACAATTATTGAATAAAATTGAACATTGTCATAAAAGGAGAATGCTCATATAAATGAGCAATTTCTCCTTTCGCCACAACAAGTTTTTAAAGGTTCTCTTCTGCAAATGTGTCAGATTGTATCTGCATATGAAGAAGGGTAAACAAATTAGGACCGTGTATATCTGTTATGATACTTTTAGAATTGAATTGAAAAATGTCTGTAAAATTTAGAAGTGCAATTTTGATATAGATTTGAAAATATTGAAGGAAAAGGAAAAACTGCTCAAATTGAGCAATTTCTTCTTTTCCTACCTTGTTTTCACATTTGGCTGCAGATATGGAATCATACTCTATCAGGATAGGGTAATATACATTACTATTCTGGAGAACCAGACTATTCAAGTATAGGCTTACAGTAACCATGTTACATGCCAGTCGTAATTTACCATTCTATTGTTGAAAGGATGCGAGTCATATTTCATGTTCATTAAGGGCAGCTATTCTCAGAGAACTGACTGGAAATAAATGTCAAGCTAGTGAAGGATTATTTTAAAGTATTGGAGAATATTTTTTGTCACTGATTTGTTTTTGATTTATGTGGAGAAAGTTTGAATGAATAAACTTCATGTGTAATCGGATAGCTTAATGCGATTTTATGTGAATCAGTATCACCTAAAGAATGCAAGTCATATTACAAGTTCATTCAGGGCTGCGCTTCACAGGTAACAAACTGGACATATGTCTCAATTAAGCTAGTGGAAGATTATTTAAAATAAATAGGAGAATACCTTATGTGGAAAAAGTTTCAATCAATTTACTAACTTCATGTGGAATCGGATAGCTTAATTTGAATCAGTTTCACCTAAAGAATTGATTGATTGATTAATATCTTTTTCAACAATTTTTAGCTCACCAGAGCACAAAGTGCTTGCTCAAGGTGAGTTTTTGTGATCGCCTTTTGTCCGTCGTCCGTCGTCAACATTTGCTTGTTAACACTCTAGAGGCAACATTTTGCATCCAATCATCATGAAAGCTTATCAGGACATACATCTCTCTATCAAACCTAGGTCAAGTACGAAACTGGGTCATTTGGAGTCACAAACTAGGTCACTTGATCAAATTAAATGAAAATCTTGTTAACACTCTGGAAGCCTCATGTTTGGCTTGAGCATGTTGAAACTTTGTCAGAATATTTGTTTTAGTGATATCTAGGCCAATTGATAGGTCATGTTGGGTCAAAAACTAGGTCACTAGGCCAAATTGAAGTAAAATCTTGTTAACACTACCGATCTCAATTTTTGCTTCAGCAGTTTGAAATCTTGTTAACACTCTGGAAGCAACATTTTTGGCTTGAGTGTGTTGAAACTTTGTCTTAATAATATCTAGGTCAAGTTTGAATATGGGTCATAATGGATAAAAAACTAAGTCACTACGCCAAATTGAAGGGAAATCTTGTTAACACTTTGGAAGCTGCCTATTTTTTGCTACAGCAGCTTTAAATTTGGTCAGAATGTTTATCTTATTGATATCTAGGCCAAGTTCGAATAGAGGTTATGCCGGTGCAAAAACTAGGTCACTAGGCCAAATTGAAGGAAAATAGTGTTAATTCTCTGGAGGCCGCATTTTTCGCTTCAGCAGCTTGAAATATTTTAAGAATGTTTATCTGAATAATATCTAAGTCAGGTTTGAATATAGGTCATGTCGGGTCAAAAACTGGGTACTAGGCCAAATTTAAGGAAAATCTTGTTAAGCCACATTTTAAACTTGAGCATGTTGAAACTTTATCAGAAAGTTTGTCCTGATGATATCTAGGCCAAGTTTGAATATGGGTCATGTCCTGTCAAAAACTATGTCAAAACATTTTTAGCTTGAGCGTGTTAAAACTTTGTCAGAATGTTTGTCTTATTGATATCTAGGCCAAGTTGAATATAGGTCAGGTTAGGTCAACAACTAAGTCATTAGGCCAAATTGAAGGAAAATTTAGTTAACACTATAGAGATCGCATTTTTGACTTGAGCAGCTTGAAATTTTGTCAGAAAGTTTGTCTTGATGATACTGCCATTGGCGCTGAAAGAGTTAAGTCTTAAATAGCCCATTCTCAGGTGAGCAATTCCAGGGCCTCATGGCCCTCTTGTTTAGTCATATCATGGTGGCCAGTTCACCTACTTATGTTTTTCCTAGCTTTCTCACACCAGTAATCCACACAACATACTTTCCAAGCAACTGGCTGCTTTCCCACATAGACTGTAAGCCTATTGGTGAAAGACGAATGACGCTTGTCAAACGTCGGAAGGAATGTTGGCCGAGCTGTGATTCGAACTCGCAACCTCTGGTTTGACAGCCTGCGTCTCTACCGACTGAGCTACTGGGGCTCGGCCTTAAGATAGTTACATATCTGATGATACCTGGTTTCATTAACCCTAACCTCATTCACCAAATCTGCAGCAGACAACATTGAAAACATCTAGACAAACATATGGAACATTTCTACAAATGAAATTATAATAAATGAATAGAGTTAAAAATATTGCGACAACAATGCTTTCAAAGTCATCTGCTGCAGACTTGTTGTATGTTGGAAAGAGTTAAGATAGAGGAGAAATCTTTGTAGATAAATGAGCAATGGTTTTTGGTTAGCCCACCTGGCATGAAGTTGTGTCAACGTTTTTCATTAAATGACTTCTTCTTAAGAACTGGAGGTCCTAGGGTCATGATATTTAGCCAGGAGGTACCTGGGATAGAGTGCTATAAAGTTTCCTCAAATAAATTACATTGACCTGCTCTCTAGGTCACAAGGGTCAAATATATGAAAACCTTTAAACAACTTCTTCTGAATAACCAGGAGGCCCAAAGTAATGATATTTTGCCAGTAGATACCTTTGCCAGTATATACCTTTGCCAGTAGATACCTATATAGTTTCCTCCAATAAATGACCTTGATCTACTTTCAAAGTCACAAGGGTCAAATATATGAAAACCTTTATACAACTTCTTCTGAATAACCAGGAGGCCCAGAGTGATATGATATTTTGCCAGTTTCCCACAGTAAATTACCTTTACCTACTTTCAAGGTCACAGTGGTCAAATATATGAAAACCTTTAAACAACTTCTTCTGAATAACCAGGAGGCCCAGAGTGATGATATTTTGCCAGTTTCCCTCAATAAATTACCTTGACCTACGTTCAAGGCCACAGTGGTCAAATATATAAAAATCTTTAAACAACTTCTTCTGAATAAACAGGAGGCCCAGAATGATTATATTTGGCCAGTAAGTACCTGGGATATAGTGCTATGAAGTTTCCTCAAATGGATGATATTGGTCTGTAGCATCCTTGCGCACAAGAGACTCAATGTTGCATGAACTTCTTGACAATGGGTTAAAGATCTGAACCAAATTCGGTCTGGATAATTCCAGTGCAAAACCAACCTAACATATAAATGCAAGGAGGAACCCATCTTAAGGACATAGGTCCAGTACAGGAAACGAGAGAAAACTCATTTAACTCCATTTTCAGTACAAATTAAGCAATCTAGATCATTTAGTGTGGAGCATTCTTCACCATTGAAAACTCCAGATGTGGAATTCTTTGCAAATTCACTTTTCTTTAGAACATTTTTCCACGATTGCTCAAATATCCAGGTGAGCGATACAGGTCCTCTGTCACTCTCGTCTTAACATGCTTTAACCCACATACAACAAATCTGCAGCAGACAACATTGAAATCCTCTGGTTAAAATGTTGAAAATGTCTCTTAACCCTTTCCCTCATACGACGATTATGTAGCAGACAACTTTTTTTTGTCGTATTTTGTCGAAACATAGACAATCTCCATAATTCAATGGATAACCTATGACAAAAAGTGATAAATATTGTGGGAAAAGGAGAAATTGCACGTTTTGTGCAATTTCTTCTTTTGTCACTATGTTTTCAAAAAGCCGTCTGCTGCAGAGGCATCAGAAAGTGTCTATATGAGGGAAAGGGTTAATGAAAGTGTAATCATTGAATAGAGTTGAAAATAGTGTGGCAAAAGGATCAATAGCTCATTACAAGCAATTTCCTTTTTTTGCACCTATGTTTTCCATAGTTGTCTGCTGTAGATAGATGCATCAAAAATGCATCTGTAAGTGGTCAAGAGTTAATGTCAGTAAGACACCTTTTCTCTTTTATATTGTGATATTCTTAACAAAAAAAGGAAGCAACAACTTACTCTGTCTGATACTTGTGAGGATTATGTGTTAAGTTCTCAGGACTCCACTATTATTGATCACTACTTGGATGCAGACAATTTTTCGCGTAGAGTTACTGTTTTGGAGATGGTTAGTGGGGGAAAGATGGCATTTGCGAATGTAGTTCTGCAAGCTGTAAGAGCTCAGAAATGTCTAAGGTAAGTGTTTGATAGCGATCGTTATGGTAACATTTTGTATTTAACCATGAAACTAAGTTTGCATTCCTTATAGTCAGCCCTTTCCAACAAATCTGCATCATACAACTTCGAAAAAATTCACTGCAATAAAATGGAAAAATAATTACTGTAAAACTCTATGGCAAAAGTAGAAATTGCTCAATATGAATAATGTTTTCAAAAGTTGTCGCTGCAGAGGCGTCAGAAAGCATGTACATGTGGGAGTTGGTTCAGATTAAGAATTCATTCATAGGACTCACTGAGAAAGTAGAAGAATCTGATATGTCATTAACCTTTTTCCTCATATAGACGCTTTCTGACGCCTCTGCAGCAGACGGCTTTTTGAAAACATAGGGACAAAATTTATGCCACAATGTTTTCCACTTTTGGTCATAGGTTGTCCATTCAATTATAGAGACTTTCCATTTTTTGTCAAAATATGTTTAAAGACGTCTGCTGCAGAAATGTCGAAAAAATTAACTGGAAAAAAATATGGAAAAATAATTACTGAAAACTCTGTGGCAAAAGTAGAAATTGCTCATTATGAATAATGTTTTCTAAAGTTGTCGCTGCAGAGGCGTCGGAAAGCATCTACATGTGGGGGGAATTGGTTCAGATTAAGATTTCATTTATAGGACTCACTGGGAAAGTAGAAGAATTTGATATGTTATTAACCCTTTCCCTCATATAGATGCTTTCTGACGCCTCTGCAGCAGACAGCTTTTTGAAAACATAGTGACAAAAGAAGAAATTGCTCAAAAGGAGCAATTTCTTCTTTTGCCACAATGTTTTCCACTTTTGGTCATAGGTTATCCGTTCAATTATAGAGATTTTCCATTTTTTGTCAAAATATGTTCAAAGACGTCTGCTGCAGAAATGTTGTATGAGGGAAAGGGTTAACCTGTTCTCACTTGCAGACACTTCTACATTGTGGCTAATGGAGAAATTATTTGTAGTGAGGCTTCAAAGCAGTTTCTCCCTTTCACACATTGTTTTTAATTCTATTCAATAATAATGCTTTCATTTAAAGAGAATTTGCATATTTTTGCCACAGATTTGTTGCATGTGGAAAAAAGATGATGATATAGTCTATACAATCTTGTTGGTTTTTGGTACCTTGCATGTCCTCGGAGTACATGTCCCAGAACACAGAATAACTTTTCTTTTAGGGAAGATTAAGATTAATTTGTGCATCCACATCAATAGGTGATTTAGGTCTCCTGTAATTCAGACATTTTAAACTTCACAATTTCTGAAATCAACTCTTTCCCACATACAACAAATCTGCAGCAGACATCTTTGAAAGTATCTAGGCAAAAAAGCAGAAAAGCTCTTTCAATGTAATTATTATACACACTGAAAAGAATTAAAAATATTGTGGCAAAGGGAGAAATTTCTCGTTGTGAGCAATTCCTACTTTTGTCACATTGTTTTCAAAATTGGTGTCTTGCAGAGGAGTCAATGGGAAAGGGTGGACATAAAAGTTTGTGCAAGTTTGTCATTTTATTGATATGCCATTTCGACTCCCATTTCAACTCCCAAGTGAACTGTTAAATGTTTCCTTTTACGGCAGATAGCTATATTTGATTAATAATCAATACTTTTAGTGAAATATTCAATTTCGAGAACAAAATGTAGATTTCACGCCTACATAGATTTTCCAGCTTTTTTTGCTGTAGCCCTGTTACTCATAATGAATTATCAATTGAAATAATCTTTCATGATTTACCCTTAACTAGATACACTATTTTTTAACATTATGCAGTTTCAATGTTGTGACCTTGACATTGAGCATTGACCTTGACCTTTAAATGTCTGCAGTGTTTGCAAATGTTCTCTATTGTTGTTTATCAAAATTTATGTGAATAGGTAAAAACTTAAGCATCTGTTCAGTGTGTGTTTAACTTGAGAACAGAATGATTATGCTAAATCTAGACCCTAAAAAATTGAAACGTCCAGAGAGATTGAAAAGTGTTGAGACACAGCAAAATGATATTGTTCATATGAGGAATTTCTTTTTTACCAACAATGATTTAGAAAAGAAAAAAAATCTAGAAAGGTTCCAAACTATGTTCAAACATCAAAATCGCTGCCTCAAAGGTATCACAAGTTTTATGTCACAATGTCAAGTGTTGCTATATAGTTTTTACACTCTATTTTAATAGTTTTAAGAATATGATATTTGTCTAAGTTTATGACTTATTTACACATTCCTTGATTTCAACATGTAAAGTTAAAAAAAAAAATGCAACAAATTTCTTTAAAAACTGACTGCCTCGGTTGTGAAGTGGTAGAGTGTCTGCCTCGGGGTGCGGGAGGTCGCAGGTTCGATCACCAGCCGGGTCAAACCAAAGACTCTAAAAATGGTAGTAATTGCTGCACTCTTTGGCGCTCAGGGTTGCGGGGTTAGCATTAACCCTTTCCCTCATATAGACGCTTTCTGACTCCTCTGCAGCAGACAGCTTTTTGAAAACATAGTGACAAAAGAAGAAATTGCACAAAACGTGCAATTTCTCCTTTTGCCACAATGTTTTGCCTGACTGGCTGTTGTCAGGATAAATGGACCAGTAGTACTTGTAACTAACCAAGGAAATTCCGTGTTATAACTATAAAACTGTTAAAAGCAGCATAATTTAAAGCACCAAATAATCAATCTTTATAATCTTTGAAGAAAAATGAGAAATAATTGGAAATCAGCATTTTCTCCTTTATTTTCCATCCAGTTTTAGCTCACCTATGCACGAAGTGCAAGGTGAGCTATTGTGATCACATTTTGTCCGGCGTCCGGCCGTCGTGCGGCGTCAATATTTGAGCTTGTTAACACTCTACGGGCTACATTTTGCATCCAATCTTCATAAAAGTTTATCAGAACGTTCATCTTCATAAAATCTTGGACAAGTTCGAAACTGGGCCATATGAGGTCAAAAACTAGGTCACCAGGTTGAATTGGAGGGAAATCTTGTTAACACTCTGGAGGCCACATTTTCAACTTGAGCATGTTGAAACTTTATCAGAATGTTTGTCTTGATGATATGTAGGTCAAGTTCAAGCATGGGTCACATTGGGTCAAAAAGTAGGTCATTAGGTCAAATTGAAGAAAAATCTTGTTAACACTCCAGAGGCCACAATTTTTGCTTCAGCAGTTTGAACTTTTGTCAGAATGTTTGTCTTAAAAATATCTAGGTCAAGTTCGAATATGGATAATGCTGGGTCAAAAACTAGGTCACTAGGTCAAATTGAAGGAAAGTCTTGTTAACACTTTGGATGCCGCATTTTTTGCTTCAGCAGCTTGAAATTTGGTCAGAATGTTTGTCTTAATGATATGTAGGTCATGTTCAAATATGGGTCATATTGGGTCAGAAACTAGGTCACGAGGCCAAATTGAGGGAAAATCTTGTTAACGCTGTAGAAGCCGCATGTTTTGCTTCAGCGGCTTGAAATTTGTTCAGAATGTTGAGCTGAATGATATCTAGGCCAAGTTCGAATATGGGTCATGCTGGGTCAAAAACTAGGTAACTAGGTCAAATTGAAGGAAAATCTTGTTAGCACTTTGGATCCCGCATTTTTTGCTTCAGCATCTTGAAATTTGGTCAGAATGTTTGTCTAAATGATATGTAGGCCAAGTTCGGATATGGGTCATGCCGGGTTAAAAACTAGGTCACTAAGCCAAATTGAAGGGTACTCTTGTTAACACTCTGGATACTGCATTTTTAATTTCAGCATGATGAAACTTTATCAGAATGTTTTTCTTGATGATATGTAGGCCAAGTTTGAATATGGGTCATGCTGGGTCAAAAACTAGGTCACAAGATCAAATTGAAGGAAAATCTTGAACACTTTGGATGCTGCATTTTTTGCTTCAGCAGCTTGAAATTTGGTCAGAATGTTTGTCTGAATTATATCTAGGTCAAGTTCGAATATGGGTCATATTGGATCAATAAAGGAAAATATTGTTCAAACTCCGGAGGCTGCATTTTTACTTTGAGCAAGTTTAAACTTTGTCAGAATGTTGTCTTGATTATATCTAGTCCATGTTGGAATATGAGTCATATCAGGTAAAAAAAAATATAGATCACTAGGCCAAATGAAGGAAAATATTGTTAACACTGTGGAGGTTGCATTCAGAATAATTGTCTTGATGTGTTTTGCATTGCAGTACATTGTATAATTAAGGTGAGCGATCCAGGGCCATCATGGCCCTCTTGTTTAATATCAATGCATGGATTTGAAAAAACATGCCAAAATAATACTTAAATGCTAACATACAGTTGAAAATATTCTGTTAAATAGTTGAGAATGAGTATTTTATTCTTTTCCTATAAATCTTGAAAGAATTGTTTCCTGCATAGTTATCTAAATTCCGTTCTATCGTGAAAATTTATACTGTTAAATTCATCGCACTGAAAATCTCCCCCTTCAAACCCTAATCTCCCACTTGAGAATGAGAAAAGGTTGGTAAGCATGCTTTTAGAGGCAAACACTAATATAAAATCGTTATAGACACACAATTCACCAGAAATGCTTTTTGTTTGATAACTTACTTGTAAGTTAGAGTTTTGAAGAATCTTACGAACAAAGCATCTTACATCTGTTTATAACTTGCATATTAGTTAGAGTTTTGAAGAATCTTACGAACAAAGCATCTGACATCTGTTTATAACTTACATGTAAATTAGAGTTTTGAAGAATCTTACGAACAAAGCATCTTACATCTGTTTATAACTTACATGTAAGTTAGAGTTTTGAAGAATCTTACAGACAAAGCATCTTTCATTTGTTTATAACTTACATGTAAGTTAGAGTTTTGAAGAATCTTACAAACAAAGCACCTTTCATTTGTTTATAACTTACATGTAAGTTAGAGTTTTGAAGAATCTTACAAACAAAGCATCTTTCATTTATTTATAACTTACATGTAAGTTAGAGTTTTGAAGAATCTTACAAACAAAGGATCTAACATCTGTTTATAACTTACATAGTTTTGAAGAATCTTACGAACAAAGCATCTTACATCTTACCTGAACTCATCAGTGGTTAGTCCTAGCATTTCATTTTTATTAGGGTCAGATTTCCCAGATACTGACTTTGAATACATCTTAGCATAACTATATAATATCTGTAAAGGAAAATAAAACTTAATAAAACTTTTGTATATAGTTGAAAACTGTTGCATAAGGCAAAATTGTTCGATATAACCAATTCCACCTTTTGCTACAATGTTTTTAAATGACATCTGCTTCAGATGTGCCAAAATGTGTCTGCAAGTGGAGAAGGGTTTAATGGATATAAAAATGATGCCATAAATTCTATGAAACATAATCGATATACCATGATTCTACCACACAACAGACCATAAGCAGGATGTGTCAATTGGAAGTTTGTTCAATCATGGGTAATATTTATGACGACATCTTGAAAGTTTAAATTCTATAATTGATGAAGGATATCAAGTGTGAATTCAAAATCTCATATCCGTGTATACTGAGGTTTGCATGGATCATTCAACTACTGTTGATTATCATATTAACCTTTACCCTCATATAGGCGCTTTCTGACGCCTCTGCAGCAGACGGCTTTTTGAAAACATAGCGACAAAAGAAGAAATTGCACAAAACGTGCAATTTCTCCTTTTGCCACAATGTTTTCCAATTTTGGTCATAGGTTATCCATTCAATTATAGAGATTTTCTATTTTTTCACAAAATATATTCAAAGTCGTCTGCTACAGAATTGTCGTATGAGGGAAAGGGATAACCTTTACTTACTTCAGTACTTTTCATAAATTTACCTGAGCAACACAAAATCATTAGTCTCGCTGCAAATGTTGTCAAATGCTTTAACATTTATTTAAGCTAACAGCCTATGAGAAAAAGCAGCCAGTTGAAAAGACTGCATGTCATGTGAGAAAACATGGAACACTTGAACCGGCTGCTGTGATCTGAATTAATTATGTCTCCCCCTGTATACAGGGGAGATATATTGTTTTTGTCCTGGGCGTCTGTCTGTCTGTCCTTCTGTCTGTCTGTCTGTCTGTCTGTCCGAAATCGTGTCCGCTCCATATCTCCAAGACGGCTTGAAGGATTTTCGTGAAACTTGTGTCAGATGTTCACCTCATGAAGGCGATGTGCAGAACCCATGTCCCGACCATACAGGTTCAATGTCAAGGTCAGACTTGAAGGTCAAAGGTTTGAGCCTTAATTTCGTGTCCGCTCCATATCTCCAAAACGGCTTGAAGAATTTTCATGAAACTTGTGTCAGATGTTCACCTCACGAAGGCGATGTGCAGAACCCATGTTCCGACCATACCGGTTCAAGGTCAAGGTCAGGCTTGAAGGTCAAAGGTTTGAGCCTGTTTTTCGTGTCCGCTCCATATCTCCAAAACGGCTTGAAGGATTTTCATGAAACTTGTGTCAGATGTTCACCTCATCAAGGTGATGTGCAGAACCCATTGTCTGCTTTATAGGTTGGAATGTTTTGAGAGATTTTGACAGATATTTGAGGGGGAGACATCTGTTTTTGCAAAAACAATTCTAGTTTTTATTGCAAATGGCGTTAAACCTCAATGCATCCATTGACTTTAATTTACAATAAAGAAAAGATCAGGAATATTATCTGAAATTTGAAGGGACAAATCACTTGCCTTGGAGTAGCAAATGCGTATAATTGGAACAATTCAAATGCCACAGCGGAATGTATTCAAATCTTTTTTCTTATGACCTTCAACAGAAGTCAATTGGAAAGTTTTCCAGGCGTGAGAACAGTTATACACAAGTTTAATCTTAGAGTAATCTTGTCATGCATGAATTCTTCATATAAAATATTTAATAATATAAAATGGTTTTACTTTTCTTCATGCCAGGGTAGCCACCTAAACTTTTTGTAATTATGAGAAATTTTAATAGTGTAATATGTATGTATACAATAAATGAGCTTAATTTAAAGTTGTATGGCAAGTTGTGTTAATAACTTATAAATAATGCAACTGAAACTCCATTGTCGATAAAACTAGACATAATGATAAACCACAGATACCACACCCATGCAGTAACCCCAAGGTCATGGTCACTTGTTGAACTTTGACAAGCACTTCGAGAATTCTGGCAAAATAGCTATTGTATAGAAATTCTACAAAACGTGCAATTTCTCCTTTTGCCACAATGATTTCCACTTTTGGTCATAGGTTATCCATTCAATTATAGAGATTTTCCATTATTTGACAAAATATGTTCAAAGTCGTCGGCTGCAGAATTGTCGTATGAGGGAAAGGGTTAAGAGAGTAGAACTGCCTTCACAGGTGCAGGTGATATGTAAAGATTTATGTGGCATGTAAACAGCCTTATCATTATTTCAACACACCCACAACCGTACAAGATATACCTTGTACAAAAATGTAAAAAAAGATGTATGAGGGCATCATAGGAGCATGTAAAAATAAAACATGCAGCCGATATAACCTTAAACATTTCCCACGTGCAACAAAACTGTACCCCAGTTACCCCAGTTAAAATGTCAGTGGAATACCAGCGGTAAATTCCACTGGTATTCCAATGAAAGTCATTAGTATTAAAAATGTCATTGGAACACAAGTGAAATTCCAGTGGTATTCCATTTTGGTTCTTCAGTGGTATACCAGCAGTAAATTTCTCTGGTATTCTACTGAAAGTTTACCACTGGTATCCCTTTCCCTCATATAGACGCTTTCTGACGCCTCTGCAGCAGACAGCTTTTTGAAAACATAGTGACAAAAGAAGAAATTGCTCAAAACAAGCAATTTCTCCTTTTGCCACAATGTTTTCCACTTTTGGTCATAGGTTATCCATTAAATTTATATAGAGATTTTCCATTTTTTGACAAAATATGTTCAAAGTCGTCTGCTGCAGAATTGTCGTATGAGGGAAAGGGTTAAACCAGTGGTAATCATTCGAGGCCTATACACCTGCAGATATTCTATCATGTAGGAAAATAAAGAACTGAAACAAGTGCATGAATGTGTACAAAAAATAGCTTCTTAATTCCTTTGATTAATGTTAAACATTATCCCTTTCCCTCATACGGCAATTCTGCAGCAGACGACTTTGAACGTATTTTGTCAAAACATGGAAAATCTCTATAATTGAATGGATAACCTATGACAAAAAGTGGAAAACATTGTGGCAAAAGGAGAAATTGCACGTTTTGTGCAATTTCTTCATTTGTTACTATGTTTTCAAAAAGCTGTCTGCTTCAGAAGCGTCAGAAAGCGTCTAAATGAGGGAAAGGGTTAATGGGTTATTGACTAGATTGGAAACTGCATATTATGACCAGTTTATTTGGATAGTGTTTAACATCGCTTTCAACAGTATTTCAGCTATATCAAGTGTTTCTTTGGTTATTTACCAGTCCTTCTTTTGTCTTTCTCTATCACATTCTTCTTTTTCTCTTTTCAGTTCTGATGAACTATCTGAACAAGAAATTGAGGTAAGTATTTTTTACAAGGAGTTGGAGATATTGACTTTTTACGTTTTACTTACAAAAGATAGAATTGGTTTTAAATTTTGATGATAAAACTTAATAAAGTGACAGACATGACAATTATATTATTTTGGAAAGTTAACTGGAAGTATTGCCTTAGAAAAAGGACAGACTGACGGACTACGGCAGAGAGTGATCCGATAAGATCACCCTGACACTTGATCTCAAATTACTACTACATGTCACATAAACCATCTTCTTCTTAATATATATATATGGGCCACAGGGCTCCTGAAATTTTGAAATCTCAATCGACCCGATGAAATTTTTACACCCCCACCCAATAAATGATATTGGAACTCTTTTAAAAAAAAAGATAAACACAAATTTCATGTTTAGTGCAGGTTACCAGTTGCATAGATGGTTGCATAACAGTGTCATCGCTTGTTAATGTCAATTGATGGCAATTTCTCATTTAGTGACATCTTGTTGTATGCTTCAGACTTTCACCATTGACCCAGTTTCTAAATAAATCTGTGGACAGACATTTGTTTGATAAACATTGGTTAATATTACTGTAAATAATTCTATCGCTTCCATAGGTCTAAATAAGTGTGAGGAGGTAGATGTTTTTATGTTCTACTACATGTTGTATATAGCATATGATTGCATTATATACCAAATCAATGAATTTAACCATTTTGAAAACACTGGTAACAAGTAAAATTTACCATTCTGCATTTATTATGCTCCCCAGAGGGAGAGCATATAGTTGTCACTTTGTCTGTCCGTCACGTCTGTCCATCACGTCTGTCCGTCCGTCCATCACACTTTATTTGCATTGAGCATAAATCTAAAAGTACTGAATATATTTCAATGAAACTTGAAATATACATACATATCAATAAGAGAGAGTGCATAATACAAGAACCATAACTTTACAGTGAATAATTTTCAAATTATCTCCCTTGTTAGACTTTATATTTCCATGTCAGGACCATAACTCGAAAAGTACTAAAGATATTTCGATGAAACTTAAAATATATACAGATATTAAAGAAAGGAAGTGCATTACATAAGAACCATAACTCTATAATAAAAATTAACTCCCTTGTTTTTATTGATTTCTTTTTTGTCTGTCACACTTTGTCCATCACACTTTATTTGCATTGAGCATAAATCTAAAAGTACTTAATATATTTCAATGAAACTTGAAATATACATACATATCAATAAGAGAGAGTGCATAATACAAGAGCCATAACTTTACAGTGAATCATTTTCAAATGATCTCCCTTGTTAGACTTTATATTTCCATGTCAGGACCATAACTCGAAAAGTACAGATATTAACCCTTTACCTCATATAGACGCTTTCTGACGCCTCTGCAGCAGACGGCCTTTTGAAAACATAGTGACGAAACAAGCAATTTCTCCTTTTGCCATAATGTTTTCCACTTTTAGTCATATGTTATCCATTTAATTATAAAGATTTTTTGACAAAATATGTTCAAAGTCGTCTGCTGCAGAATTGTCGTACGAGGGAAAGGGTTATACATGTAGTTGGTATTATCTCATCTCTATCTGTTTTATGATACCCGTTATTCCTATTAAACCCTTTCCCACATGCAATAAATCTGCAGCTGATGACTTTGAAAACATTTAGGTACAAATTTGACTTAAAGTTATTGGCGTTAAAAACATAATGGCAAAAGGAGAAATTGCTCATTATGAGCATTTTCTTCATTTGCCACAATGTTTTTCAAAAGTTGTTAGCTACAGAGGTTTCAGAGAGAGACTGTATGTGGGAAAGGGTTTTAAGATTATCATATTAACCTTTTATTCCTGAACATTCAACAAGATCAGGTCAAGTAATACTAAATGCAATTTAAATTAAGAAAAGAACTGAATATAGACAACGGAAACTTTAATGTTGAGAAAGAACTGAGAAACATGGTGAGGAAAAAATGTATTTTCAGAGTAAATTTGCAAGTCTTTCGCTGGCATTTAAAACGGATGCCCAGACTTTGGAGAAACGACTGGAGATCCAGGAAAGGTCCAGAGACATTGCTGAACAAAATGTGGACAAGGAACTACAAAGTCTACGCACTGCATTGTCCGTAAGTAATACATTCTACATACACATGAAGATTTTTATTTTGGTCATAGGGAAAGTGATATTTGAAAAAAAAAATCAATTTCAATCAAATTGAATTATTGTCTGGGCTTCCTTGGCTCTTGTGTGACTAGATCATGCCCAGATGTGTAGGCTGATCTGAATCTTCACTGATTGCAAAGTGCTTCCAGGAAGGTTTTTGTGTGACATGGCACTTTTACCATTGAACTTAGTACAGGGGACTTCTATATCACAAGTTTGTTGGTCGCTGAATAAATTCAGAGAGGCTTATAAGATGTTTGTCTAAAGAGAAAATGAACATCAAAGTGAACATCAAAGTGAACATCAAAGTGAACATCAAAGGTCCTGATCAAACTGTTGAGGCACTGATATAAATTTTCTCTTGTTGCCATATCTGGAAAGGTCAGTTTTCACATGACGTGGCCCGTATATCTTGCCAATTACAGCTTAAATCATTAATTTAATCAAATACAGAGCGCATGTTAAAACCAATTTTGGTTCAAGGTAAAGGTCGCAATTAGAGGTCAAAGGTCATATGACTATATTTCGTGTCCACTTAATAACTTTTGAACCGCTTAACCCTTTCCCTCATACGACAATTCTGCAGCAGACGACTTTGAACGTATTTTGTCAAAACATAGAAAATCTCAATAATTGAATGGATAACCTATGACAAAAAGTGGAAAACATTGTGGCAAAAGGAGAAATTGCATTTTTGTGCAATTTCTTCTTTTGTCACTATGTTTTCAAAAAGCCGTCTGCTGCAGAGGTGTCAGAAAGTGTCTATATGAGGGAAAGGGTTAAAGGATTTTAAAATAAACCACAAATGTTCACCATACTGAGACGATGTGCAGAGCCACTTTGCATCCACTTTGGTTCAAGGTCAAGATCACAATAAGAGGTCAAAGGTCATATGACTATATTTCCTGTCCACTACATAACTTTTGAACCCCCTGAAGGATTTTGAAATAAATCTCCAAAAATGTTCACTGAGACGATGTGCAGAGCGCACCGTACAACCAATTTGGTTTTAAGATCCAGCTTGATCCTCTCAAAGCTTCTTCTTCTTGTCCCGCCACTTGCAGTCCATCATGAGTGTTCTACAGGATGGGGTTGTCCGCCGGCCAGTCCACGATCTGGTTCTTCTCCTGGAATGTCTAGCTGCTAGCTTTCTTTTGAGTCCCTGCCTTCCTTTTGGCAGTGGGGGCCACTGTTGCATTTGAGCCCGCTAAAGATTCAGAGGCCACTGAGGAGGACCGGGACTCAGGAGAAGGTTCACGGGAGGATTCATAAGGAGGCGATCTTGGGTTCAGGTTCATCAGGTTCACCAGCAGCAGCAGCGTCAGCCAGGGGACAAGGGGCTTTAGGTGTTGGTGAAGTCTTCTTGCCTTGTCGGCTCTTAGGAGATTTGGGAGCCGGCTTCCCCCTTCTTCTTAGGAGGTGACTTAGCATGTCCTTTCTGCTTGGATGACATGGCCTGAAAGTAGTAGTTGTAGTAGTATTAGTCACTGTTGTCAGCTCGGCGTCAACGGCAGGAATGGTGAGGTTCTCCAAGAGGGGCCCATATTTATACAGATTGCCCACTTTGGGGACACTTCGGTATCACAGCAGTAGTGCATCAGCAATAGAACGGCAGCCCAACGGTATCACTCTGCTATAGCTCAGGTCAATGGTGGCACATCGGTAGGATAACGGTGATGCATCGGTAAAAATAAGGTGACAGAAAAGTAGTATTCGGTAGCACATCAGCTCTTTCATCGGTAGGACAAGGGTATCACAATGGTATCACAATGGGAACACAGGTACTACATCGGCATTGCTACTGCCATTTTTGATTTTGAAGTGCTTTCTTGACAGAGCTCCGCCAATTTTCTCGCCGTTGTTAATTGTGTGCTCCGGTTTAGTCCCAAGGAGGTACATCAGTAGTGTATGACAGGCCCTTAAAGTACAGATGTTGCTAAATTTAAGCTATTCTTTCTCTTGCACAATATAATCTGCTGCAAGGGCATCAAAAGCCACCTGAAGTAGGCAAAGGTTAAGAGTCTAAGGTTTTTTAAAATGTTTCAGAAAGTGTAGATCTTGATTAGATTAGAGTATTTTGGTCTTTACTTAACATCATTTTGACATATTTTATCATTGATTGATTTAAATTAATAAATTGACATGAAGTTGGTTTTTCTTCTTTTTTTCTCTCAGAAATTGAACCAGATATGTACCGATCCTCAAGTGAGAGAAGTTCTCTCCAAGATACAAAACCATATAGACATTTTGGAGAAGGCATCTGCCAGAGTATCTAGTCGTGCAGAAGTTTTTGGTGCTATACAACAGGTAATACTTTACATGTGTATACTTTTTGTGTCACCTGCGTAGCATGGTAGGCACTTAGGGATTACTTTTTTTTTTTGTCCGGCGTCTGTCTGTTCGTCCGTCCATCCATCTGTCTGTCAGTCTGTCCGTCACACTTTTTCGTCACGATTTCAAATAACTTTTTTTCTACTCAAAGGATTGGATTGAAACTTCTGACAAATGTTTATATCAGTCTTTGTGATGGGTTCACAAAAGGGGGATAATCCAAATATTTTTATATCAAGAGTTATTGCCCCTTTTCTGTCAAAGATTAAAATTTTCTGACAAGGTGCCGGCAGGTGGCACACATGCTCCATTCTGGTTGAGTATATTTACCTTTTCAATGCTGAATTTTAAGAATGGTATTGTCCTGCTTTGCATTTGAAAGTGTCCATAACCAATTCTAGGAATATCAAGAAAAAAATTGTTGAGTCAAACGGCATGGATGTGCCAACTTGACTGGCTCTGTACTTGGGACACAGGCTGCACAAAATTGGTTCCAGCAGACAAAGGGTTAACCCTTTCCCTCATATAGGCGCTTTCTGACGCCTCTGCAGCAGACGGCTTTTTGAAAACATAGTGACAAAAGAAGAAATTGCACAAAACGTGCAATTTCTCCTTTTGCCACAATGTTTTCTACTTGTTGTCATAGGTTATCCATTCAACTATGGAGATTTTCTATGTTTTGACAAAATACGTTCAAAGACGTCTGCTGCAGAATTGTCGTATGAGGGAAAGGGTTAACCATAATGTACAGCTTTGAAGGGGGTTGGTTGTGTTGTGACATGACTCAAATGTATTTCGTCAGTTTGTCTTGAGTGTGTAGTAGTTTAGTGTGTCACGTCTCAAGTCGAGTTGTAAGAAAGACTTCAAAAATATTCGTAGGAGCTGTCCTTCATGGCACACTCAGGAATAGCATGGGTAAGTGAATATGTTGTGTCAGAATAAATTGCCTGATAATTTATGCAGGAATGGAATGGGGTAAATGAAGAACTGTTAAATCTTTTCTTGATACAGATTGTGATTGATGGCTTACGCTGCAGTCACCTTTTGACCATTTGAAAACATTGAGGGATATGGGAAAATTGCTTGTTTTGAATAATTTCTCCTATACCCCCAATGTTTTCAATCAGATGTAAAAGTTATACCTATTATTTTCAAAACAGATAACTCTTAAAATGTCAGATCTGGTAAATGGTTAAAAAGCAGTGTGAAACACCATTCCGACATTTTTGACAAAATGTTTAACCCGTCACGATCATGTGCCATAACAAACACTAAGAACCATAACTCCATGTCAACCCTTTTCCATGTACTACAAATCAGACACCGTTGAAAACTTCTTTGCAAAAATATTGCTCAATTTCTCCTTTTCCCACAATGCTTTCAAAATGTTTGCTGCAGAGGTGTCAGAAAAAGCGTCTACATGTGGGTAAGGGTTAAGTAATAGGATCAAACCATCAAGAACACCAGTAACCAGAGTTCCAAGGTAAATGTCAAACTGGGGGATTGAGGGATTCTCTCTGTTACAGCTTTTTATATCATAAATGACGTTGCCGGCGTGAAATAACATCATTCTATATTTTTCGGTATATAACTAGTGTAATAACAATGCTACGTAACGTCATAATAATGAAAATCACTGAAAATGACAGCGCTATATAGCGACGTGATATGTATTTTGCGCTAATAATTGGAATTTATGATATAAATAGAATATAACATTCGTGTTCATTCAATACAAAATTTTATTAAACTTGTTTTCTAAAATTGCTAAAAACTCGCCAAGGCTCGTTTTTATACGACTGTTTCTTAAAAACGGTACGTATTATGGTATGGTCATGGCCCTCCCTCCGTCCCTCCGTCCGTCCCTCCGTCCGTCCCTCCGTCCGTCCCTCCGTCCGTCCCTCCGTCCGTCCCTTCGTCCGTCCGTTCGGGTTTTCCGCACTTTTTTCTTACATACTTTGAGCTATTGAGCTGAAATTTTGTATAAGGCTTTGTAGTGATGTGTCACAGATCAAGTTCATATTTCCTGAGATTTCGTCAATGTTTGAATGAGTTATGCCCCTTTTTGGACTTAGAATATTTGTTTTCCGCATTTTTTTTCTACATGCTTTGTATTGAGCTGAAATTATGTATATGGCTTTGTAATCAAGTGTCACAGATCAAGTTCACATTTCCTCGAATTTCGTCAATTTTTGAATGAGTTATGCCCCTTTTTGGACTTAGAATATTGGTTTTCCGCACTTTTTTCCTACATACTTTGAGCTATTGACCTGAAATTTTGTATATGGCTTTGTAATCAAGTGTCACAGATCAAGTTCACATTTTCTCGGATTTCGTCAATTTTTGAATGAGTTATGCCCCTTTTTGGACTTAGAATATTTGTCAATTTCTGCATGAGTTATGCCCCTTTTTGGGCTTGGAATAATGTTTTTTCACATTTTTCCTGACGGGCGTATTATGTACCGTTTGCAGTACTCTTGTTATCAATTTTAGAAAACTCGTTTAATAAAATTTCGTATTGAATGACCACTCATGTGTAATCCTCTATGTATTTCTAAATTCAGGAAAAACGGCTGAGTAAAGCTGTGGACATAATGGTACATCATGTAGAAAATATCCACAGAGTCCATGAAAAAGAGCATGCAGAGCTGGAGGAGGCTAGGTATGATACTGTTACTTTAAGTTTCCTTAACCCTTTCCCTCATACGACAATTCTGCAGCAGACGACTTTGAACGTATTTTGTCAAAACATAGAACATCTCCATAATTGAATGGATAACCTATGACAAAAAGTGGAAAACATTGTGTCAAAAGAAGAAATTGCACGTTTTGTGCAATTTCTTCTTTTGTCACTATGTTTTCAAAAGGCCGTCTGCTGCAGAGGCGTCAGAAAGCGTCTATATGAGGGAAAGGGCTAACCATTTGTCACATATGACGAATCTACAGCAATGAATGTCTGAAAACATGGCAAAAGTATGAAGTATAATTATTGAACAATAAATACACTTGTTTAGTCTTTGTTTGCAGGCTGATCAGACTCTCGACTGGTAGCTTATTTCCAAAGACAGTTTTCAGCATGGTGAAAAACACTTACATGCATTCCATAAAATACTTTATATTTGACACATATAAATCTTGAGATATAAAAAATTATGCGTTATCATTACAAATGAATAACTTTAAAATCGGGATTTTCAAACTTCTTAAACAAAAGATAGTGTTGCCGTCATAGGCAGAAATTGCTTCTGTTTCATTTACAAATAATGTCCAGACGTATGAAGCACTTTAAGAGAATCAGAATGCTTTGATATTCACATTATTTTCAAGAAACAATTTTGATATGACATCTTTTAACACTTTCAGAAAGTTACTTCAAGACAGTCGCTCCCTTGGGCCTTCAGCTCTGGACATAGCAGGTAAAGATTGATAGATTAATTCTATCTTATACCATTCCAACTGTATTTCAGTCATATCATAGTAGCCAATTCATCTAGCCATGAATTTCTCAACCTTTTCCTACATACAATAAATCTGCAGCAGATGACTGACTTTAAAAAGATGTTGGCAAAAATACGGAAATTCCCTATTAACATGACATTTAAATTATGCATGTCCTCAGGTTGTTTTTAAAAGATGGCAACTGCAATGTTGTATACCAAATTTAGTTCAACATACTTGAATGGCAATTAGCATAAAGCATTTTGCCTTCATCCATTTACATATTCTATAAATATGGCAAACATATATTTATAGAAAAGCATATAACATATGAGGCTGCTCTGCAAAAACCAATCGTAATGCATTTGCTGCACCCATGTAGACCAAGATCAGCCGGCACATCTGCATAGTATCTTCTGCCTCTGCACCGGTCGCCAATTAGCCATATAAGGTTTCAATTAACTTCATTGAAGCAGTATCCATTTGAATCCATTACCATCCTTTTCAACTACTTTAAAATGTACCTTTAACCCTTTCCCCCTTATGACAATTCTGCAGCAGACGACTTTGAACGTATTTTGTCAAAACATAGAAAATCTCCATAATTGAATGGATAACCTATGACAAAAAGTGGAAAACATTGTGGCAAAAGGAGAAATTGCACGTTTTGTGCAATTTCTTCTTTTGTCACTATGTTTTCAAAAAGCCGTCTGCTGCAGAGGCGTCAGAAAGCGTCTATATTAGGGAAAGGGTTAAGTGCGGTTTTCCCTTAGCTCCACTCATATATATACAAATAAAGTTTACAAGTAAAAGTTCATACACTGAAGATATTTTCTCATTGCTATTATTCTGTTACAGGAGGAGATATGTTGTCTAGGAGATCTGCCTCTGTCTGTCCAAATAGCATTGCAATGGGAAAGGTGAGTAAAATTAGGCTTAATTTTAACCCTTTCCCTCATACGACAAATCTGCAGCAGACGACTTTGAACATATTTTGTCAAATAATGGAAAATCTCTATAATTGAATGGATAACCTATGACTAAAAGTGGAAAACATTGTGACAAAAGGAGAAATTGCACGTTTTGTGCAATTTCTTCTTTTGTCACTGTTTTCAAAAGCTGTCTGCTGCAGAGGCGTCAGAAAGCGTCTATATGAGGGAAAGGGTTAAACTGTCTATCCATTTCCCACATACAACAAATCTGCAGCAGACAACTTCAAAAACATCTGTTGACAAATGGCGATAAGTCTCTGTAAATGAAAGTAATTGTGGCAAAACAAATAATTGCTCATTAGTAGCGATTCCTTCTTTTGTCACGATGTTTTCAAAAATTGTCTGCTGCAGATACCATGAAATGTGTCTACAAGTGAGGAAGGGATATATTGCAATGATCATGAAACAAGTTCTTAAAACAGTTCTATCTATAACAATCCCTGTCAGGAGATCTAGCTTGCTCTGAAGTTAATATATTCTATGGCATCTCAGAAATCAGTCAAACAAGGAATCTTCGGGACAAAAACATTTGTGAATTTTGACCATGATTTTGATCTTCCTTTGGCATTATTCTTATTGATCAAAGCAGTTATAGATAGTGAGATAAAAGTAAATATTAAAAGCCTAAAGCCTCGCTCATGCAGCAGACAACAGATTTTTAATTAGAGACATTAAATCTATTCACATGTTCAAACATTTTTTTGGAAATTTAAGTCCTAGAAAGGAATGAGTTAGCAATGAGAGGGTGTAATTTCTAGATTTTTGTCTTGTTCCATAATTTTGAACTTGGCAAATAATTGGTGGTGTTCACTATGAAATAATTATATGTAAAAAAACAACCTTATTGTCTTTAAAAGAAAACTGCAACCGTTTCAATATCTCGTAAATTGGGCATAAAAGAAATCCATTCATCATTAAAAAAAAAAAAAAATTATTTTTATGCTTTTCTATGGCTTTCTGCAACCGTGAGACGAAATCATTTTTAGCTCAACTTTTTTTACTTTTGGTTAAAGTTTTGCGTGCAACTTCATTAACCCTTTCCCTCATACGACAATTCTGCAGCAGACGACTTTGAACATATTTTGACAAAAAATGGAAAATCTCTATAATTGAATGGATTACCTATGACTTAAAGTGGAAAACATTGCGGCAAAAGGAGAAATTGCTCGGTTTGAGCAATTTCTTCTTGTGTCACTTTGTTTTCAAAAGACCGTCTGCTGCAGAGGCGTCAGAAAGCATCTATATGAGGGAAAGGGTTAAGATTCCATATCTCAGTAACTACTTGCTGCATTGCATTTTAAATTTATACAATGCTTCCAAACTATCACACCTATGTAAATAATCAAGCTAGATAACTCTATCCTACATTTAATGCAAGTGATGGCTCTCTTTTGACTTATAAATTCTGGTTTAAGTTTTGCACGCAACTCATTAAGAGTCCATACCTCAGTAACTACTTGATGCATTGCATTGAAACTTTAAACAACCTTTCCCAACCTTCTTGATTATGTTAACAATCAAGTAAGATAACTCTATCCAGCATATAATGCAAATTATAGCCATTTTTGGACTTGGCAATTCAGGTTAATGTTTTGCGTGCAACTACATTGAGAGTCCATATCTCAGTAAATACTTAAAGCATTGGAATGAAACTTAATACAACCCTTCCCAACCATCACACATATATACACAATCAAGAAAGATAACTCGATCCTGCATATAATGCAAATTATGGTTATTTTTTAACTAAGAAATTCTCGTTAGAGTTTTGCGTTCAATTATATTAAGAGTCTATACCTTAGTAATTACTTGATGCATTAAATCTCTATACAACCCTAACCAACAATCATACCTATGTAAATAATCATGTTAGATAACTCTATCCTGCCTATAATGCAAATTATCACCCTGTAAGAATTTCTGATTAATCCTTTGCAAGCAACTACATTAGAGTCCATATCTCAGTGACTAATAAGCGGTGGAATAGTCGAGTGCGCTGTCTTACAGACAGCTCTTGTTATTTTATCAAAGAAGAAAAAGATAGTGAATGAAAAAGGATAATTATACCCCCTTCGAAGAAGTCGGGCTGTCTGTCTGTCTGTTGGTCGGAAGCCATATTTTGTCCGGCCTATTTCTTACAAACCACTGGGTGGAATTCAATAAACTTTTACATGAAGCTTCTATACCAAGTGGAGATGTGCATATCCAAAAGGGGTTACAATTGCATGATATTTTACAGAGTTATGGCCCTTTTACTAATTAAGTTATGGTGTAGGTCAAGGTGCTGTTTAGGGGGTATTTATTAGTCGCCGGGCAGAAGCCCGCGACTTCTATTTTTAATAGCTTTTCGGAAATCACATGGGAGGGCGGCTTATTATTAGAAAGAAACAAATCTAGATGATTTGAACATATTACAATTGTGGTTGTTTACGAACACTAATAAATGACACATCTAAAATGAAATAAATATTCCGATTTTTTAATGTTTGCTGTTTTTTTTTATTTCACTCGCATTTAAGTGTTTTGTCTTATTTACGAAGACAAAAGTGGTCCCTTCAAGACGTGAACCAACACCCCCTAATGCAGACTCTTATGTGTCATCATTGAGGTCAATTTCGGATTCTCCTTTTAATAGCAATTTTAACTTACTAAATGTTGTTTTCATGTTCAAAGAGATGTCTTGATTTGTGTAGAATTCATTTAATAATGTTAATCCATGAATATCTAAAGTAGGAACTGTTTCTAAGCTAAATATAGACCCTATTCTGTTGTGTAGGTTCGTGACCTTTAACATCGATTTTCGCGCATGCGCATTTCGATATGAAAAAGCGAGTGATATTATTTTATTTTAGACAAGTACAAGACGAATGTTTGACGCAAAGCGTCAAAGAGAAGCCGCAATATTTCGTTGTACATGTAGAAATAAGAAAAAAAGAACATTTTTAAATCCACAAACAATAGAACAATTTAAACTGTAGACGGTAATGCTGATATATTTCTCCTTTTGAAGACTTTTGTTTTCTTCAAATTACCTCCCTTTAAAGCAATACCAGGATATTTACCTTGTGATTCGAATAAGATTGACAAACATTGAAATTATATGAATGAATACTATTATTTAAATAAGTAACAACAGCAAAATTAAATTTAAGCCAAGATAAATGTGTACACATTTCGTTAATTTTTTATAGATACCCTAATGTATAGGTGAATATAAAATTTATAAGTAAATGTTTTCATTTCAACGTTCCTAATGTTTGAATAGACTAACGAAAGTCAAGAATACATAAATAAATCAATGCAGTCTTTTCCGGCGACATTGATGCCTTGCATCAACTTTCTCTTGTCATCTTCAGTGATAGCTCTAGTTGTTTATAAGAGTGAAAACTCTAATTGCAATACTTTGGTCATAAAAATTATCATATTTGTGATACGTGGGAAAGGATTAAAGTAAGCACTTAGTTGCTAGATGTAGTTTGAATCTTTTAAAAACCTTTCCTTTGGCTTCCAATGTTTGGGCCTTCTTTTTTTTTCCATTTGATAGTGTTTACCCTTTCCCACTTACAACAAATCTGCAGTAGACAACTTTGAAAACATCTAGGCAGAAACAAGGGGCATCTCTATAACTTAACCCTTTCCCTCATATAGACGCTTTCTGACGCCTCTGCAGCAGATGACTTTTGGAAACATTCTGGAAAAGGGAGAACTCGCTGAGATGAGTAACTTCTCCTTTGCCAACAATGTTTACAACTCTTTATTAAAACTTTCCCTCATATAGACGGTTTCTGACGCCCCTCTGCAGCAGACAGCTTTTTGAAAACATAGTGACAAAAGAAGAAATTGCTCAAAACGAGCAATTTCTCTTTTTGACACAATGTTTTCCACTCTTTGTCATAGGTTATCCATTCAATTATAGAGATTTGCTATTTTTTGATAAAATATGTTCAAAGTCGTCTGCTGCAGAATTGTTGTATGAGGGAAAGGGTTAAATGTATACAAGAAAGAAAACATTATTTAAATAAAGACTGTTGCTCAGTATGTGCAAAAGCTGCTTTTACCTTGAGGATTATGTAGTTTTATAGCAAATGTCTCACCATCATTTGTAAGAAATGCTTATAATAACAATCCATGGCAGGTTAACCCTTTACCTTATGTGCCAATGTTAGACTTATTGAAATTAAAAACACCTGAAGAAAAGACAGAAAGTTATTCCAAAGAAATCTATAATTTCGACTTATAGTAGAACTAATTTTATGAAAAAGAGAATAAATGCTAATTACAAAGAAAGTTTCCCTTTTCTCACTATGTATTGTATAATACCAGCAGCATCAACATCATTAAATGTTTGTTTTATCAGGGGAAGGTGCTATCTTATAATACTTTGATGTATTGTTCTTACTGGTTATGCTTTATTTTCAGTCCTTTGGTTTAGGGACTTTAGGGTCGTCCCTCACTCCTGCAGCAGTGAAAGCAATAAGGTTAATGAAGGTAGACAAATTGAATGTCACAGTAGATTATAGAACTGTTGTACAGTTTTACTTTTGTCTCTGTCATCACTCATTGTATATACAAATTGAATGTCACAGTAGATTATAGAACTGTTGTACAGTTTTACTTTTGTCTCTGTCATCACTCATTGTATATACAAATTGAATGTCACAGTAGATTATAGAACTGTTGTAAAGTTTTACTTTGTCTCTGTCATCTCTCATTGTATATACATTTCTATTCAATACTTTAATCGATACAGATACATTTTGATGCGTCTGCAGTAGACAAACTGCTGCATCCAAAAACGTTAACCCTTTACCACATACAACAATTCTGCAGCAGATGACTGAACATATTTTGTGAAAAAATAGAAAACCTCTATAATTTAATGGATAATCTATGACTTAAAGTGGAAAACATTGTGGCAAAAGGAGAAATTGCTCGTCTTGAGCAATTTCTTCTTTTGTCACTATGTTTTCAAAAAGCTGTCTACTGTAGAGGCATCAGAAAGCGTCTATATGAGGGAAAGGGTTACACTCTCTAATTTGATTATGTATCTGATTTTGATCAGCGTTGCTGTGATTATTCATTGGTATATTATTTTGACCCAAAAATTCTATACCTAAGCCAGATCACAAAGCTTTTACCTAATCAGGTGTGTCCACTCTCTAAACTAGAAAAGTTCTCATCCAATCTTTATCACACTTGCTGCAAATTGTGTGTTAGCATGGATTACTAGCTAATGAATTGCCTGGTATCTAAATATTGATTAGTATAGTCATAAGCTATCATTTACATGTTTTGTTGGGTATTTTGCTTCTCCTGAGCACACAGTGCTAAAGGTAAGCTCTGCGATCACCCTGCATCATTGTTGTTGTCAACAACTTCATTAAACAATATCTCCTCAACCAATGGGCAAGGCTCATTTTACTTATATATAAAGAGGATCAAAATTATTGAAGTTCTACAATTCTGCAGCAGACGATTTTGAACATATTTTGTCAAAACATAGAAAATCTCCATAATTGAATGGATAACCTATGACAAAAAGTGGAAAACATTGTGGCAAAAGGAGAAATTGCACGTTGTTTTTTTTTCACTATGTTTTCAAAAAGCTGTCTGCTGCAGAGGCGTCAGTCAGAAAGCGTCTATATGAGGGAAAGGGTTAAACAATATCTCCTCCACAATGGGCAAGGCTCATTTTACTTATATATATAGAGGATCAAAATTATTGAAGTTCTTGTTTAATTTAGAGAAACATGGAACCAGGGGACAGAGCTATTTTCTATTTGTTGTATGCAAATGTTGAAAATATGCTCTAATATAATGGTTCTGACTACCGCACATAACGGGTTACCTCGAAATTGACCTAATACATGTAAATGCCTGTTTTAAGAATTTCAGTTGAGTTTATTTGTTAAAGTCCAGTTTTCCTCACTAACCATTCAAGGAGCTTTGAAACTTCACATAGTTGTCTGAAATCATAGTAGCAATCACAGGGACAAGTGCCATAACTCTTGATTGCATTTTGTCAAAATTATGCCCCTTTTTAAATCAGAAATTCAGTTGAGTTTTTTGTTAAAGTCCATTTTTCCTCAATAACCATTCAAGGTAGAGTTTTGAAACTTCATATAGTTGTCTGACATCATAGTAGCAACCACAGGGACAAGTGCCATAACTCTTGGTTGTATTTTGTTTAAACTTATGACCCTCTTTAAGTCAGAATTTCGGTTAAACTCATCTTTTTCTCAGTAACCATTCAAGGTAGAGCTTTGAAACTTCATAGTTGTCTGACATTATAGTAGCAACATGATTGGCAAGTTCCATAACTCTTGACTGCATTTTGTCAAACATATGCCCATTTTTAAGTCAGAATTTTGGTTAAGTTTTGAGTCAAGGTCACTTACATGCAAAGCTATCTCTTTGAAACTTGAAGTACTTGTTCACTATCGAATGTACAATAGAATGAAGGAAGAGTTTTACAAGTTACATAGCCCTGTCATGTAATTTGTCTTAGAAAATGTCAAAGTCACTAATTATAAACAATATTTTTGTATAAGTTGACATAATGTAACCAAATTTTATTTGTAGTAAGTATTTAAGAAGATCTTTAATGGGATTGTGTATTGGGAATTCTTGGGTCAAGGTCAAGATCACTGTTACTGAAAATAGATCAAATGAAATATATTCAATATCTTTAGTTATAGTGGACATAATGTAACTAAGTTTTGTTTGTATTAAGCATTTAAGAATATTTTCAATTGAAATATGTTGGGGTTCCTGTGGTCAAGGTCACTGTTATTAAAAATAGAAAAACTAATTTCTTGCTTGGATTCTAAGCAGACGAGCTTCAGACAGCCGCAGGGAATCCGCTGTGGTCGAGTGGTTAGCGTCGGGGATTTCGAAACCGGGTGTTCTGGGTTCGATCCCCAGTCGCGGCACTACGGTCATGGTGGAGTGCCCTTAGGCAAGGCACATTTTCTAGCCTAGTACTGGTTTGTTTACCCAGGGATCATGAATAAGTGAACTGTCGCCGTGATATAACTGAAATAATGTTGAAAGCGGCGTAAAACCCCAATAAATAAATAAATAAAATTCAGACAGCCGCAGGCCGTGCTCTTGATATGTCAAATATAATTGCATGATGCAAAATTATTTATATGGGTCATCTTACCTGTTTTATACCGTAAGTTTTGATAAGCGACAATTTGATTGGCTAATGCAAAGGACAATCTGAGACTACCTGTATGGGTCAATCTGAGACTACCTGTATGGGTCAATCTGAGACTACCTGTATGGGTCAATCTGAGACTACCTGTATGGGTCAATCTGAGACTACCTGTATGGGTCAATCTGAGACGACCTGTATGGGTCAATCTGAGACTACCTGTATGGGTCAATCTGAGACTACCTGTATGGGTCAATCTGAGACGACCTGTATGGGTCAATCATCAGATCTGTATATGAGCTAGCAGGTTTAGGTCTTGTTTAACCCTTTCCCTCATACGACAATTCTGCAGCAGACGACTTTGAACATATTTTTGTCAAAACATAGAAAATCCCCATAATTGAATGGATAACAAAAAGTGGAAAACATTGTGGCAAAAGGAGAAATTGCATGTTTTGTGCAATTTCTTCTTTTAACACTATGCTTTCAAAAAGCTGTCTGCTGCAGAGGCGTCAGAAAGCGTCTATATGAGGGAAAGGGTTAATGAGATTGTAATATAATAAGACTGACTTTAAAAAGATAATGTTCCTTTAGTGATCCTAATTAGCTCTGCAATGTTTTCAAGCCTTTATTGATTGATCAACACACGGTAGCCAATGGATAGTTCAAAATTTTCGTAAATTCTCAATGATACATTATCAAATTACTCTGTCCAGGTGAGCCATATTGCCCTCTTGTTTTACAGCATGAACACCCCGTTATATGGTGATTGTCATCTGTTGTTCTTCTTTATTTGTGCATCTTTTGTATCTTCAACAATGTCTTTAGATTCTTATCAGGGCTGGTGGCTCTGGCCTAGACAAAATAATAGCCAACATTTTTTCATAAAAAAAAAAATAATGGCCAAAGTTAACGTGTGAAGCGCATGAATGTGGAACAATAAAGTAAACACATAACAATGCACTGTCAAATTTTTTATTTCATATTTATTTTTTACCCTTGTACACAAACTTTTCATATGACATTATCAGTTGGTCAGAATAGCAATGAGGTACATACATTTGTTTAATTGCTTAGTTTAATCTGACTGGCACACACACCTTCCAAAATGTTTAGTCATTAGTGATTCCTCAGATCCAAGTCTTTGAGCCAATTTATTTCTGTTACGCAACAGAAAGGGTACGAAACCTCTAGACCCCGGTGAGACAGTCTGCATATAATGACCAAAGTAAAAATTAATTTCCTGAAAACCCTTTAATTAACCCTTTCCCTCATATAGACGCTTTCTGACGCCTCCGCAGCAGAAGGCTTTTTGAAAACATAGTGACAAAAGAAGAAATTGCACAAAATGTGCAATTTCTCATTTTGCCACAATGTTTTCTACTTTTTGTCATAGGTTATCCATTCAATTATGGAGATTTTCTATGTTTTGACAAAATACGTTCAAAGTCGTCTGCTGCAGAATTGTCGTATGAGGGAAAGGGTTAAATTTGCTTAATTTACATCAAACAGCTTGCTATACATAACCATTGAAATAAATAAGTTGTGTATTATGATAAAGATTGAGAGGAAAATATAAACTTTTGTCACAGAGCAGACAACATTGTAGGAAAATGAGCAATTGCTCATTTTGAGTTCTTTCTTCTCTTCACATGATAATGTGCTAGTTGATCTGGCACTGCTCTGGTCGGGCATGACGCCAAATACGTTTTTTCTAAGATGTGACCTGAAATGAATATAAAGTTCTTTTTACTACAGCCGAGAAGACGTGTTAGTGAGATAGCTCTTCCCAAGGTGCTTGGTGGTTCTGGGGCCCCTAACCTGCATCCATCCCCTTCAATGGTGGGTATTTTAGTGTTTTACTTATTTTATTATACAACAAACTTGCAGCAGACGACTTTGAAAACATTTAGGAAAAAACATGGAAAACCTCTATAAATGAAGGTATAATTACTGAAAAAAGTTGAAAACATTGTGGCAAAAGAAGAAACTGCTCGTCTTTATCAATTTCTCATTTTTCCACAATGTTTTCAAAAGTCGTCCTCTGCTGCAGATGCGTCAAATGTGTCTTGGTATGTTATTGACCGTGATCGGAATTTTTTGTTATAGTTTCTGTTGTGCTTAAAGAGTGTAATGCAGATAACATTGCAAACACTTTTGGAAAAGGAGAATGTTGTGATAATGAGCAGTTTCACTGTTCAGGTAAAAAAAAAAAAAAATATTTCTGTGCTATTGGTGTTAATGCATCAGCCCGTCTTCCTTAAGACCCCTTTACACACACACATATCGTAGGGCGACCATTGAGCGATCCAGAATTGGCCAAATCTCGCAACGATCTCTCAAAGCCCCGAAATAGTCATTTCTGTGAAAATGCTTTGAAAATCCTTGCGCGATTTTTTGCCAACTTCTATGGTCGTCTATAGAGATCTTGGAGCAACTATGGCGTTCATTGAGCGCTTAACAAGCTCTCATTGAAAAACCCTTGACAGATCAATGGATTGTAAGCCTCCTAAGGCGACCACATGGAGTTTGCTAAGCGCTTGTTTTGAAGTGGCCCAAAGGAGGAGGCAGAGGCACAGAAGAAGGAGGCAACAAATCTGGTGGGTGGGCCCCTGGCTGACACATGAAAGTAGATAATAGTTTGGTTACTACAGCCAGCTGATGCAAGAGCTTAGGCTGGAAGACGAGGGAGCATTCTTCAACTACCTGTGCATGGAGAGACCATGGCAATTGCTGGGCACTCATTGGAAGCTCGTTGAGCGATCTGGCAAATTTCTCTCAACGGTAGCCACCTCTGTGTAAAGGGGGAATTACTGAAATCTTTGTGTATCTGATGGTCAATTCTGACCCTTAAACCCTTTCCTACATACAATAAATATGCAGCAGACATCTTTGATGGCAATTTGGCAAGAAATATTGAAACTCTCTATAAATTAAATCAAAATTATTGAATAAAGTTGAAAACATTATGGAGAAAGGAAAGTCCAAAATCATCTGCAGCAGATGTATCTAATTCCATGTGCAAGTGTGATCGGCTAAGTCAGGATTGAATAGTCTAAACCTTCTTTAGTATGCATGTATATTTTTTATGAAATCTGGATTAGATTTAGTAGATATTTTCTGCATGTAATTTAAATTTGAGAAGTGCTCCAGGAAACCCACCACTGGACCATGTGTGACCAGCCAGTGTAGAGCCAAAGGAACCTGCACATCCATTTGAGTCTATTATATGTCAAATCAGGATTCAAGAATGTTCTGACAACCATCTGTTAGATAAGTTGCATGGATGCAAAGGAAGGTCTTTGTATACACTTGTCACCGCCTCGGTGGTGCAGTGGTACAGCGTCCACCTCCGGTGTGGGAGGTCAAGGGTTCAGTCCCTGGCCTAGTCATATCAAAGACATAAAAATGGTAATAATGGCTGGCTGATGTCAGGATAAATGGACCAGTAGTACTGGTAACTTGCCCAGGAAACGCCGTGATATAACTGAAAATTTGTTGTTGAAACTGGCGTAAAACACCAAACAATCATTCAATCAATATATGACATCTTCTGACAACCATCTGGTAGATTGCATGGGTGCACAAGAAGATGTTTGTATACACTTGTCACACATAAACCATTAGGTTGGTTTCCTGGTACACTGTTCATTTTACCCTATCCCACATACATCTTATCTGTTGCAGACAACTTTGAAAACATCAAGGCTGAAATATAGAAAAATTTCTTTATTATCAGGATACATATATTGGATAAGAATAACAAACATTTAGGCAAACGGGCAAATTGCTCAATATAAGAAATTTGTCCTTTTGACACAATGATTTCAAAATGCGTCTGCTACAGATATATTGATGTGTCTGAAAAGGGACAGAGTTAAAAGTGTTGATGCCTAGTCTTAGTATTACCTCTACCTATGTTAGTTAACCAGTTTGTAGATGTGTGGAGTTGCAATTAATAACCCTTGAACAATTTAAAAAGAGAAATAGTAGTAGTAATTCATCTCTGTTTTAAAATCATAAAAAGGAGTATTTTTAGTGAAAAGGTGAAAAGTCTCCTTTTTCTCACAATGTTTTCAAAAGTTGTTTTCCTTAGTCATGTATTCAGTTAAAAGACCACTTTTCTAAGCGAACATCCTAAATGTATGTATGTGACAATTCGGAAGGTATAAGTCCTATGACCAAATTCTGATTTTGACTGAAACATGTTTAAAACAGTTAATACAAGTATTTAGACAAAAGCTTTTTTCTATTCTAAAGCTCTTTGTTAAAAAATTGGTCACTTTCAAGAATCAGTTGGAATTCCTTGAATAAAATTAGATTTGTTTTTATTCAAATGTATTCTATTATTTTAAAAGTGTCTCTTTAAGTATTGGGATCCATACTAGTTTAGTTTTTGGAAGTTATAGTTTAATACACATACATGATAAGTTATTCTTTTTTATGATGCTTTTAAATATACAGAATTAGTACTGTCACTTTTTTAATGGCCATAATAGGACAACAATATCAGTACTGCCAATTGAATAATCCAGGGCACCAGTGTGCTATGGACACATTATCTAGTTTTCTGTGTAACATCTAACCACTGATGTGATATATAGAGTAGTTTGTTACCATTCATGCATGTTGTTATGTAGGACCAAGCTTTTGAGGCTCGATTCCCACGAGCGTTTGTTCCCCTAAGGTCTGAGTTCTCAATAGATGAAGACGAGGTAAGATATGAATAATAGCCCCATCACTAACCCCTCCCGTCCCCATAGTTAAACTGGTTATAGTCAAGGCTATAGTTATTGGGAAGTACTTGGATTGTTCTCTCAGATTTTCTCTAAGTTCAGGATCTCATTAACCTAATTCCTGCTGCTTAATCTAAGCTTGTATTTTAACCCTTTCCCACTTGTTGATGCAATCTGGCACATGTGCAGCAGAAAACTCTTTGAGAGTAATATCTCCTTTTGGCAAAATAGTTTCAACTCTGTTCAGTGATTCAACTTTCATTTATAGACATTTTGCACACTTTTAGCTTTTCAAAGTTGCCGAGCCCCGGTAGCTCAGTCGGTAGCGATGCGGGCTGTCAATCCAGGGGTTGTGAGTTTGAATCCCGGCTCGGCCAACTTTCTTTCCGACGAGTGACAAAAATCGATGCGACATGCGTCATTCGTCTTCCACCAATGGGCTAAGTCTATGTGGAAAAGCAGCCAGTTGCTTGGGAAGATTGTTGTGTGGAGTACTGGTGTGAGAAAACCAGGAAATGCATGAGTAGGTGAACTGGCCGCCGTGATATAACTGAGAAATTGTTAAAAACGGCGTTAAACCCCAATCAATCAACTTTTCAAAGTTGTCTGCTGCAGATTTGATGCATGTGGGAAACAGTTAAAAAACAACTAAAGATCTAAATGAAAAAAAATGCTATATGATGGTAATTTAGAGAAGGCATGAAAGAACAATCTTGCATGAAAGATTCATGTGATATCCCTTGGTACCGCTTGGATCCAATGTAATTGTTTTGTGAAGTTATAAGGCTAGCTAAAATTATATTAATTTCAATAAGTATCATTGTTGCATTTATCCATTTACGGTATCTCCTTTAGTGATCGATCACATGTTAGGTCCAATTTGACATCATTATGTTATGCAATACTAACTCACAACAAGAGTGTTTCCAAATTGTTTGTAATATTGTTTTAGTTTTTAAACTTTTAAATCTGTTTGAGAGTAAATATTCTGTAGGGAAATAAATAGGTATATGACAAAAATAATAATTACACTCTGTTTGCAGTATTTTGCGAGTAGGAATTTAAAACAATTATAAACAGACTATGTTATGTCAAATCTTGATGGAACATGAACTCATTCTTGAACTTAAACATTAAGACAATATATATTAACACAATGCAAAGGGAAAGCCTGTCGTAAAACAAGTAGTGAACACTTAACCCTTTCCCTCATACGACAATTGTGAAGCATACAACTTTGAACATATTTTGTCAAAACATAGAAAATCTTTATAATTGAATGGATAACCTATGACTAAAAGTGGAAAACATTGTGTCAAAAGGAGAAATTGCTCGTTTTGAGCAATTTCTTCTTTTGTCACTGTTTTCAAAAAGCCGTCTGCTGCAGAGGCATCAGAATGCGTCTATATGAGAGAAAGGGTTATGACAGCAATGTACAAGTTCTGTAAGATAAGAAGCTTGTCAATGTGTTGTCCCATATTCTCAAAGTTTCAACTTTAACCCTTTCCCACATACAACAAATCTGTAGCAGACACATTTTAAACACCAAGGCAATAAAAAGGAACATCCATACACAACAAATGATTGTTGAATAGTGTTCAAAACATTATGGAAAAGGACAAAATACTCTTAACCCTTTCCCTCATATGACATTTCCACAGCAGACGACTTTGAACATATTTTGTCAAAAAATAGAAAATCTCTATAATTGAATGGATAACCTATGACTAAAAGTGGAAAACATTGTGGCCAAAGGAGAAATTGCTCGTTCTGAGCAATTTCTTCTTTTGTCACTATGTTTTCAAAATGCCGTCTGCTACTGAGGCGTCAAAAAGCGCCTATATGAGGGAAAGGGTTAACCAATGTCTCCTTTGGCCACAATGTTTACAAAATCCATTTATTGCAGATGCTTCAAAATGTGTCTAGGAATCCGCTGTGGTCGAGTGGTTAGCGTCGGGGATTTCGAAACCGGGTGTCCCGGGTTCGATCCCCAGTCGCGGCACTACAGTCATGGTGGAGTGCCCTTGGGCAAGGCACATTTTCTAGCCTAGTACTGGTTTGTTTACCCAGGGATCATGAATAATTAAATTTAATTGCGCTCTAAATGACCTTAGCTGTCGATGCGCCATAAAACAATATACATTCATTCAAAATGTGTCTGCATGGGGGAAAAGGTTACCCCTTTCCCTCATATAGACGCTTTCTGACGCCTCTGCAGCAGACGGCTTTTTGAAAACATAGTGACAAAAGAAGAAATTGCTCAAAACGAGCAATTTCTCCTTTTGACACAATGTTTTCCACTTTTAGTCATAGGTTATCCATTCAATTATTGAGATTTTCTATTTTTTGACAAAATATGTTGAAAGTCGTCTGCTGCAGAATTGTCATATGAGGGAAAGGGCTAACTCTTTTGCTGACAGCAAAGACTTGGATCCAACTGTTCACTTGCACAAGCTGATCTGAGCACTCATTGTTTTTTATGTCACTGGAGAGATATTTTCCCTCTGACTCAATTCTATAACAATCTTTACATTGAGAAGTAATAATGGTAGCTTTTTCGTAAAGTATGTCATGGTTACGAGTTACATGTATGATTGTTGTCATGTGCGTAAGTAGTGCATCTTCTGAAATCCCGTAATTGTATGCAATATTGTTTTTCACAACTGTATCATGTTCAGTTTCTATGATTAATGGGACAAAGTTTCTCTATTCAATACCATGATGCAGGCAAATGTAACTTGGGAGATTAGAGTTAACCCTTTCCCTCATATAGACGCTTTCGGACGCCTCTGCAGCAGACGACTTTTTGAAAACATAGTAACAATAGAAGAAATTGCACAAAACGTGCAATTTCTCCTTTTGTCACAATGTTTTCCACTTTTAGTCATAGGTTATCCATTCAATTATAGATTTTCCATTATTTGACAAAATATGTTCAAAGTCGTCTGCTGCAGAATTGTCGTATAAGGGAAAGGGTTAAATAAGATCTTTGTTAAAATATTTACCTGGTATTATATTTTAGGAGAAGACTGCTTTGAAAATATCTGAGGAAAAAGAACTTGATAGGGTTGAAATAATCGTAGAAAAAGGAGAAATTGCTTGTTTTAAGCAAGTTTTCTTTTAACCCTTTCCCACATACAACAAATCTGCAGCAGACGACTTTGAAAACATATCGAAATTTGGGAACATTTCTATCAGGGAAGGTTTGATGATTGAAAAGAGTTGAAAACATTGTAGCAAAAGGAGAAATTGCTTGTTTTGAGCAATTTCTTCTTTTGTCACGATGTTTTCAAAAGTAATTCTGCTGCTGAGGCGTCAGAAAGCTTCTGTATGTGGGAAAGGGTTAAGCTTACAAGGACAGTCTCCAAGATGAGCCTTATGTTGTCACCCTGCTGTTTGTTTTGGTGGCAGCCCTCATAGCAAGCTTTGTGTATAAGTTTTGATAAGTGGCCTGCAGTAACTTTCTTTCCATAGCTATACCCCCTTCGAAGAAGAGGGGGTATATAGGAGTCACTGTGTCAGGCTGTCTGTCTGTCTGTCTGTCTGTCGGCCGGAAGCCATATTTTGTCCGGCCTATTTCTTACAAACCACTGGGTGGAATTCAATAACATTTTACATGAAGCTTCTATACCAAGAGGAGATGTGCATATCCTAAAGTTACAATTGCATGTTATTTTACAGAGTTAAGGCCCTTAATTTTACTTATTAAGTTATGGTGTAGGTCAAGGTGCTGTTTAGTGGGTATTTATTAGTCGCCGGGCAGAAGCCCGCGACTTCTATTTTTAATAGGTTTTCGGAAATCACATGGGAGGGGGGGTTATTATTAAAAAAAAATATTTTTAAATGTCTTGAACATATTACAATTGCGTTTGTTTAAAAACACTAAGTTATGACACATCTAAAATGAAATAAATATTCCGATGTTTTAAGTATGTGCAGTTTCTTTATTTTGACTGGCATTTACGTTTTTGTGTTTTATTTACGAAGACAATTAGTCCCTATTAGCTAGACTGGGATACTTTATTTTCATAAACTATGTAATCAAAAGGCGATAACTACAAACCTTTACGTCGCACAGTCTAATTTGATTACATACGCGCACCTGCTTGCAGCCGATTATCGATATTAAAATCACGTCGAATTCTCCTTTTAATAGATAAGTATCAACATAAACTGGTAACAGAAACAAAAATAAGAATAATTGGTGAAAATATGTCTCAAATATAAGCCTGTTTATCGGTCGTGAACGTCGAAACGCCTTTTCCTCAGTTTGTGACCTAGTTTCATATTGTCAAAATGTAAACAAAGCGAAGTAACCGGAAGTAAAATGTAAACTTAGAAAAGTGACTTTTTTATGCATACAAAAAATGTTGCACGACAAATTGATTTCTTAAACGTCACGAAACGAATGCATGGGTCGAATATAGGAGAAAGACAGATACTATTGAAATGCTTTTTTCTCTCGAATGCAATAACGCTTTGCCTGATGTTTTATTCACTTTCTTCGATGTTTGACACTACGACTCGATTTTGAAACGATCGAGGGTCAACATTTCGAAAGAATGCTCAAACACCTTATTACAGATAGATAGCTAATATTACACACTTAAATGTTTAAATATATGTGATATTAAATGATTATTTGGCTTGAAACAAATTAAGAGAAGAACGAACTCTGATAAACAATAGATTTAGAAATAAAGAAAATCTGCTCTTTCGCACCCAATTAATTTCATACTTGCCACCTATTAAATAGTAATGGGACTCGCAACTGGCATTTCTCTTGCGCCAAACATATATTGTATGCATCAACGATTTAGATAAACAATTTAGCTGATATGTTGTTTCAAGTGTGGTCTACTTTTTAAACATTTTAACATCTGTGAAATATTTATTATAATTATTATTAAAAAGGAGGAAGTTCATGTCTTCAGCAATTTAACCGTTTTCTCAATGTTTTAAGCGTTTAAAGGTTTTCATTGTTGCTTCAAACATGGAAATATTTAATAGCTTTTTATTGCATGTAGATTTAAATCCCAAAATGTATTAATTTGTTGTGGTTTTATTGACAAATACAAAACATCCAAAATCCTGACCAAAAGAAATCCTGAAATTTGTAGATCTATGTGGAATTTCAAAAATCCTGGAATTAATGAAAGTCAAGAATACATGTGTGTTAAAAAATAAATCAATGCAGTCTTTTCCGGCGACATTGATGCCTTGCATCAACTTTCTCTTGTCCTCTTCAGTGATAGTTCTTGTTGTTTCTGAAGTCTTCTGCTGCTATTAATAAGCATCAAATGACATCTATCACAGAAAAGAGTTGAATATTAAATAATTGTTTTCTTAACTGCTTTTGGAGGTCCCTATTGCTAGCTGTCCTAAATCTGTTTTGATTGGGGCTTATGGGTAATACTGTGTTTTAATTTGGTATATGGCTATACTGAGACTGTATGTTATATATTGTTGCTTGTTCTGTCTTAACTTTCTAAGACTGTCAGATTTATATTTATAGAAACTCTTTAGCACATGCAGATGCATTTTGACACATCTGAAGCACTGATGACAGAAAGCATTGTGCACCAAGAAGAAATGGCTGATAATGAGTAATTTGTCCTTTTGCCATAATGCTTTCAACTTTGTTCAATAATAATATTTGTTAAAGCTCGCCTGTTAACCATCCATTGTCATTGTCTGTCCATTCGTATTTGTCTTCAAACAATTTCTCCTAAATCAATGGACCAATATCAGATTCCACAGGGATGTTTTCTCTTTGGCCCTGAAGCATAATTGTTCAAACTGCTCCTCTTCAGTGAACAAGACGATAAAGAGAGCAGAAAATAGAAAATGCTTTTAAACATATAATTTTTTCCGCTCAGCTGCACAAGATGGCCCACTAGATCTTAAAATAAAAATATGTAAATAACATTTCCTTAACCAATCGTTTACTTTCAAAATGATTTCAAACAAATCTTCCTTAAGTTGCACTGTATCAAAAAAAGAAAAGAAGCTATTCCACTCTACGAAACATTCTCTTTTCATACATTCCAAAATACAACAATAGTTCCTAGGGGAGGGATACAGGACCATCATGGTCCTCTTGTTCATAGAACATTTACATATATTTGCTTAAATGTTTTCCGTCTCTACTACATATTTACTGTTTGTGGAAAGGGTTAATTACAATAAAAGTCCATTGTAAGAATTTCATTGGTTATGAAGCTATGACTTCAATTTTTTTTTTCTCTTTTTGTTATCTTTCCATTTGAAGCAGACAACTTTTACACATATTGTCAAAAAAAATAGAAACTGCTACAACAGCAATAACTTTCTTAACCACAATAACTTTTAATTATAGTACCCTTTCCCTCATATAGACGCTTTCTGACGCCTCTGCAGCAGACAGCTTTTAAAAACATAGTGACAAAAGAAGAAATTGCACAAAACGTGTAATTTCTCCTTTTGCCACAATGTTTTCCACTTTTTGTCATAGGTTATCCATTCAATTATAGAGATTTTCCATTTTTTGACAAAATATGTTCAAAGTCGTCTGCAGCAGATTTGTCTTATGAGGGAAAGGGTCAATGTCTTTAATCTTTCTTAGGACCTAATTATTTTATGTAGTTTTGTTGCCTAGATAATTTTCTGTTGGTTGTATATTTAACCTTTTTCTTCATGTAGAGGAATTATGACACATCTGCTGCAGAATACTTTTTGTAAAATTACTCATTTTTTCCTATTTTCACAATGTGTTAAACTTTTCTCGAAAGTGTATACTTCCTGCTTATAGGATAAAAGTCTTATCTTCTATATGTTTTCAAAGCTTAAACCCTTTCCCACATACAACTAATCTGCTGCAGACGAGTTTTATAACATCTTGAGAACTTATTTTAAATAGAGTTGGAAACATTGTGGCAACAGGAGAAATTGCTCATCATGAGCAATTTCTGCTTTTGTCGCAATGTTTTCAAAATTCATCTGATGCAAGGGCATCAGAAAGCATCTGTATGTGGGAAAGGCTTAGTAACTAAGTGCAATGTGTAAATGTCTTTCAACTTGATTTTTGTCAAGCCCATTTGCAGTGAGCTCGACATAGCTGTCACAATGGCAGTTTGGTGTATGTATGTGCGTGACATGTGTGCATCCTCGAGTCCGAGCATCCGTCTGTCTGAACCTTGTCCAGCCTGCATCTTAACCATGCATCGTAGGATTTCCAAGAAACATGGCATAAACGTTCACCATAAACGTTCACCATGATGAACAAGACCCAGGCCTGTACCTCAAATATCAAGGTCACACTTAGAGGTCAAAGATCAAAATGAGTACTGTTTGACAGGACTGTACCTTGTCCAGGCCAACATCTTAACCATGCATCATAGGATTCCCAAGCTATATTGGGCACACAATGTTCACCATGATGAGGTGAAGTGTCCCGCACAAGACCCAGGTCTGTACCGTAAAGGTCAAGGTCATACTTAGAGGTCAAAGGTCAAAATGATAAAAACCATGCATCATAGGATTGCAAAGTTAGTGGATGCCCATGTTCACCATGATGAGGTGATGATGGCAGAAGGGAAAACAATTATTTGTTTGGTAAACTTCTCAATAAGATCGAAACAGAAACTCACATTCCTATGGTTTCCCGTGTTTTTGTCCACTACTGACAACACTTCTCTACATAATTAATGTCCACATTCCAAAAGTGGTATTGAATTACCAAAAAGCAAAATATTCCATTATTCAATAGATATTCAGTTTAAGGTTTTATTATTAAATGAGGATAATTAAATGTGTCTTTAAATACATGTTTCGGTGTTAAATTATGTATGTTAACTTCAGAATAATATGCTGGTATCTCAAAAATAAAAACAAAATGTGGTTATTGTACTTTGGTATTGCATGAAGCAGACTCGACATGTTGCCTGTTGGCATCTAGTTCTATTGATGGAATGTTCTAGATAATGATAATGTGTAAGCTACTTTTACCCTTTCCCTCATACGACAATTCTGCAGCAGACGACTTTGGACATATTTTGTCAAAAAATAGAATTGAATGGATAACCTATGACAAAAAGTGGAAAACATTGTGGCAAAAGGAGAAATTGCACGTTTTGTGCAATTTCTTCTTTTGTCACTATGTTTTCAAAAAGTCGTCTGCTGCAGAGGCGTCAGGAAGCGTCTATATGAGGGAAAGGGTTAATCCCCCTTTCCCTCATACAACAAATCTGCATCAGACTACTTTGAATTCATATAGGAAAAGTAAATTTCCTATATGTAGTTGAAAACATTGTGGCAAAATGAGAAATTGCTCATCATGAAATTTCTCCGTTTGCTTCTATGTTTTAAAAAGTCATCTGCTGCAGATGACTTTTGAAAGCATTCTTTAGGGGTATCCTATCCTTATATAGTTCCTGGGCTTCAAAATCAATTTTGTTAGTAAACCTTTTCTTTTGGGCTCTCCCATATGGAAAAGGCTTGGACTTCATGTGATCTCAACTCCTTGCTACGTCCCTGCTGTAAATGGTACTTGTGCAACTTTAACAACTTCTTTCTATTTTGTTGCATTGTGTGACTTTTTTTCTTTCTTTGTCTCTTTTTACAAACAGGGAAATAATTTACAAACAGTCCCATCTGATAGTACTGATTCTTTCAGTCGTACATATGATAAAGTAAGACTTCATTTGTTTGGTTTATGCAGTCATGTTACTACTAATGCCTATTAGGTGCATGTTCATGTTTATCCCATTCCCACATGCAACAAGCCTGCAGCAGACAACTTTGATCAAATATCAAGACAAATATTATGAAAAATCTCTATAAAATTAAATATGATTATTCCTTTTGACACAGTCTGTTTATAAAAGTTGTCTGCTGTATTTTGGAAAAGGTGAATATAGCTGTTGACAACAATTTAGCCCTTTCCTACATACAGAACTTTGTGAGTTCTCTGCATCAAATGATTTTTGAATACATTGTGACAAATGAAGAAGCAATTTTTAGCTCCACTGGCTGAAAGCCTAAGTCAAGCTTATGTCATGGCGAAGTGTGTGTGTGCGTTAACTTTTTGCTTCAAACTACTTCTCCTCCCTAACCACTTCGCCAATTCAGATAAAACTTCATAGGAAGCATCCTCTCAATGTTCTCTGCTAAATTCCTTCAAATTTTGGATCAATACAAAATTCTGGTTTCCATGGCAACCAAAAGAAAAAAATAGTGAAAACTTAAAAAATCTTCTCCACCGAAAGTGTCAGGCCGATTTTCAAAGCATTTTGTAGAAATGTTTCTTGGGTGACCCTATATCAGATTCCTTCGAGCCAAGTTGATTAATCAAAAAAACATAGCCGCCAGGGCGTGGGGTTATTTTGCCTTATATGGCTATAGTAAAAAACTTAAAAAATCTTCTGCTCCGAAAGTGTCAGGCTGATTTTCAAATAATTTTGTAGAAATGTTCCTAGGGTGACCATCTATCAGATTCCTTCAAGCCATGTTGATTGGTCTAAAACATGGCCACCAGTGGGTGGGGCTATTTTGCCATATATGGCTATAGTGAAAACTTTAGAAAAATTCTTCTCCGAAAGTGTCGGGCTGATTTTCAAATAATTTTGTAGAATATTCCTAGGGTGACCCTCTATCAGATTCCTTCAAGCCATGTTGATTGGTCAAAAAACATGGCCATCAGGGGGCGGGGCTGTTTGGAGATTTAATTTTTGCCTAATGGCCATGGAGCGATACAGGCCCTCTTGGGCCTCTTGTTACTTTTGCCACAATGTTTTCAACTTTATTAAATAATTGTCTTTCATTTATAGAGTGTTTCCATATGGGAAAGGGATTTAAAATGAACACTATATACCCTATATCTAGTGAATACGTGCTAAACTAACACATGTTTTCCAGTTTGTAATTGTTGTGATCAAGTAGTGACTTTTGTCTGAATGTCTTATCAGAAAGAGTATCTTCAGCTGTAGCAGTTATATTTCCCCCCATTGTCTTACATTGTTTCGTCCTTTATGCAGAGTTTACCTCCTTTTTATGCAGAGTTTACCTCCATTTTATGCAGAGTTTACCTCCATTGTATGCAGAATTTACCCATTGTATGCAGAGTTCAACTCCTTTTCATTTGACCTGGACACAGAATGCTTTTAACCCTTTCCCTCATACGACAATTCTGCAGCAGACGACTTTGAACATATTTTGTCAAAATATGGAAAATCTCCATAATTGAATGGACAACCTATGACTAAAAGTGGAAAACATTGTGGCATTGTGCAATTTCTTCTTTTGTCACTATGTTTTCAAAAAGCTGTCTGCTGCAGAGGCGTCAGAAAGCGTCTATATGAGGGAAAGGGTTAAATATATTTTCCCGTCCAATATTGTTTGTCTGCAAAACCACATCAGTCCTTTTCCCAGATACAGATGACGTTTATTTTGGTAACTTAGCAGCTCACCTTTTTGTTGGAAGATGAGAAAGGACTCGTTTTTGAGAAAGTTCTCCTTTTCCCAAAATATTTAAGCCCCATTTAAAAATCAAACTAATCTTCTCTATATCTCTCTATATCTAACACTCAACAACCCTCCCCCGCCCCCGAGATATTTTCAACGCAGATGATGATGTGAAATATTCTATCAGGAAAACAGTTAAATTATCTTTCCATCTGTTTTCAAAAAATCTTCTTTTCCTTTTCAACCCTTCGTGCGGACTTATCTGTGCGTCAATTTTTTTCTTCAAACAACCTCTCCTCCCTAACCACTCGGCCAATAGGGATGAAACTTTATAGGAACCATCCTCTCAATGTCCTCTCCTAAATTCCTTCACATTTTTTGGATCCATGCAAAATTCTGGTTTCCAATGAAACTGAAAGAAAAAACTTCTTCTCCTCCAAAACTATTTAACAGATTTTCAAATAATTTTGTAGAAATGTTCCTTGGATGACCCTCTATTAGATTCCTTCAAGCCATGTTGATGGTTAAAAACCATGGCCGCCAGTGGGATGGGCTATTTTGCCTTATATGACTATTGTGATAACTTAAAAAATCTTCTCCTCCGAAAGTGTTTGGTCGATTTTCCAAACAATTTTGTAGAAATGTTCCTTGGGTGACCCTCTATCAGTTTCCTTCAAGCCATATTTATTGGTCGTAAAACATGACGGCCAGAGGGCGGGTCTATTTTGCCTTATATGGCTATAGTGATTTAAAACATCTTCTTCTCCGAAAGTGTCAGGCCGATTTTCAAATAATTTTGTTGAAATGTTCCTAGGGTGTGACCCTGTGTCAGATTCCTTCAAGCCATGTTGATTGGTTGAAAACTATGGCCGCAATGTGGAGGGGCTATTTTGTCTATATGGCTATTGTGAAAACTTAAAAAATCTTTTCCTCCGAAAGTGTCAGGCTGATTTTCAAAAAAAATTGTAGAAATGTTTCTTGGGTGATCCTCTTTCAAATTCCTTCAAGCCATGTTCTCCGAAGAATATCTGGCGGATTTTCAAATAATTTTGTAAAAATGTTCCTTGGGTGACTCTATCAGACATGTTGATTGGTCTTAAAATATGGCTGCAAGGGGGTGGGGCTGTTAGCCTTATATTGGCTTTAGTGAAAACTTTAAAAATCTTCTCCTCCCAAACTATTTGGCCGGTTTTCAAATAATTTGCAGCAATGTTCCTTTGGTGACACTCTACGAGATTCCTTCAAGCCATGGTGATTGGTCAAAAAACATGGCCACCAGGGGGCGGGGCAGTTTGGACATTCAATATTTGCCTAATGGCAGTGGCAGTGGAGCGATACTGGCCCTCTTGGGTCTCTTGTTCAGTTATATCACATCGTTTCCTTGGCTAGTTACCAGTTCTACTGAGGAGAGCAGCCATTTCTACCATTTCTCAGAGGTTAAAATAGTTGTATCCTGGTATACAAATTCGGTTTCTCTGTCTTTTATACTCTAGTGAAGTTGTAACATATGCCTTGTACATGTAGTTGTAGTTCTGTCTCAGAAGTAATGTTGTTTAATTAATCCTTACCCTCATATAGGTAGACAACATCTTTTTTATATGCAGCAAACAACTTTTTGAAAACATTGCGATTTAGAGATCAAGTTCAAAGGTGATATAGTTAATGATAATATCATCTTGCTGGTTTAGTTTTGATTGTCGCCTGTAAGGCTGAGGTGCATAATCCCACTTATAGTGTCTGTCCATTTGTCTGTTTGTCAAGCTATTACCTAATTGCTTTAGTTTTCCATCATGTCATCCTGCCAGCAACACATATTCTTTGGAATACTTATTATCTAGACTCCTTATTATCCCCTCGGCGAGGGGATATAGTAACGGGACTGTCTGTTGTTTGTTTGTTTGTTCGTTCGTCTGTCCGTCCGTAACAACCTTGTGACCACTCTACACTGAACATCCTTCAACCGATCTTAACAAAACTTGGTATACAGTTAGTATATGGCAAGGCCTATTTATTTTTCAAGGTCAAAGGTTAAAGATCAAGGTCAAAATTGGACTGACTATTTTCCCATATCAACAACCTTGTGACCACTCTACACTGATCATCTCTTGGCAGATCATAACCAAACTTGCAATGCATTTAGTAAATGGTAAGATCTAGAAGCCTCTTGATTGTAAATGTCAACGGGCAAAGAGGGGGTCATTTGGCAAAGGCCAAAGGCGGAGACAAGGACAAATTACACTTACTTCTCTGGTACATAACATTAATAACAATCAATTAAGGCAAGGACAAATAACATTAGTTTTCTGGTACATAACATTAATATCTAAGTCATTGGCCATATTTTTAGCCATATTATTATACCCCCAGATACGTAGTATATAGGAGTCACGCTTGTTGGTCGGTCGGTCCGTTGGTCCTCAGCAACCCTTGGTCAGAATTCAATATAACTTCACAAGAATGATTGATACCAGGCCTAGTTGTGCATATTGTCGGCGTGTTGCACTGGAATTATTTTTAAATGAGTTATGGCCCCTTGAATTTCTCATACATAGTTGGTCTATAGAAATTTCTTGTGAACACTATTTCTCAGCAACCCTTGGTTAGAATTCAATATAACTTCACAAGAATGATTGATACCAAGCCTAGTTGTGCATATTGTCGGCGTGTTGCACTGGAACTATTTTTAAATGAGTTATGGCCCCTTGAATTTCTCATACATAGTTGGTCTGTAGCCATTTCTTGTGAACACTATTTCTCAGCAACCCTTGGTCACAATTCAATATAACTTCACAAGAATGATTGATACCAAGCCTAGTTGTGCATATTGTCGGCGTGTTGCACTCAAATTATTTTAAAATGAGTTATGGCCCCTTGAATTTCTCATACATATGTATATTGTCAGGCACCAGCTGGGGGTATTCATCACCTTCAGTGATATTTCTAGTTAAATTGAGTACCGAGGGGATGCATTCGCTTTGCGGTGCCCCTGTTTTAGTTTTAATGCTGACTGTTTCAATCAATCCTCTTTTTGTTGTGTGTTTTCATGCCAGAATCAAAATTTTATTGAACCCTTTTCCACATGCAATAAATTGCAGCAGATAACATGTTAAAATGTCTGCAAGCATATAGAAAGTCTCCCTAAATAAAAGTTTAATAAGAGGATAGAGTTATTGGCAAAAGGAGAAATTGCTAATTATTAGCAATTTCTTTATTTGTCACCATGTTTTCCAAAGGCATCTGCGTCAAATTGCATCTGAAAGTTGGAAAGGTTAGGTTAAACATCTTATGCAGACTCTAATTCTCTTTACTCAAATCAAAGGTTTAAAGTCAAGACACTTTATTTTCATGATGGGGATACTCAGATGGCATGAGATCAAGTTTTGGTTAACCCTTTCCCTCATACGACAATTCTGCAGCAGACGACTTTGAACGTATTTTGTCAAAAAATAGGTTATCTATTCAATAACCTATGACAAAAAGTGGAAAACATTATGGCAAAAGGAGAAATTGCATGTTTTGTGAAAGGGTTAAATTTAAGCATAAAAATGTTGGCTGCTTTTGTTATCAGTCAATCCATCTGTATGTCTTACTTTAACTTACTGGCATATTTACAAGCAACATGTGTGTTTCTTTGCATGCTCTTGTTTTTGGCCGGATTGCTCTAGCAATTCCGGTCTATACATTGGCGATGTCCGTCTGTCTGTCAACATTTTGGTTAAAGTTTCAGGTTGAGGCAATTTTGGTTAAAGTTTCAGGTCGAGGCAAAATCTCAGCACTGGAAAGGGTTACAAACTTGAAACTTTGCCTGAAGGTAACCAGTAACAAGTTCTATTGATTTCTATGCTTACTTTGACCTTGGTTTGTCGATTTTCAAGGTCAAATTGCCGACAACCCGGCCTTACCGTCTTCAGAGGTTTCTTGTTATTTGTATGAATTGTGACATACAGTAGTTACTAATGCTTATTACTCTGTATTTAATGTGCTTAGACTATGTTATGTGGTACTAACAGAGTTCTTAATTGAATAGTTACAGTTTGAGAGAATTCACTTTATCCTCCTTTATTGTGTCAACGGGATTACTGCTTCATGCTCTGTCATCCCATTCATCTGTCTGTCTGTCTGTCTGTCTATTATACTTTGGATTATTGGCAGGCCACACATGTGTTTCTTTAACCCTTTCACTCATACGACAATTCCGCAGCAAAAAATAGAAAATCTCTATAATTAAATGGATAACCTATTACTAAAAGCGGAAAATATTGTGGCAAAAGGAGAAATTGCACGTTTCAAAAGGAGAAAAGCATCTATATGAGGGAAAGGGTTAAAAACCCTCTTGAGTATGAGTTTATTAATAATTGAACATTTGAGTCTTGAAAACTACTCCATTTGAAATCGCCTGCAAATAACAATCCTGTTTGAAGGTCAGACGTTGTTGATTGCAGTTAAATATCCAGAGGGTTAGCATTTCAGTGCCAAAAGTTTAGTTTTGAATCAATTAGCCCTTTCCCTCATATAGACACTTTCTGACGCCTCTGCAGCAGACAGCTTTTTGAAAACATAGTGACAAAAGAAGAAATTGCACAAAACGTGCAATTTCTCCTTTTGCCACAATGTTTTCCACTTTTTGTCATAGGTTATCCATTCAAATATGGAGATTCTCTATGTTTTGACCTTTAACCCTTTCCCTCATACGACAATTCTGCAGCAGACGACTTTGAACTTATTTTGTCAAAACATAGAAAATCTCAATTCAAGTATTTCTCTTAACTGCTGTAATGTTTTATAATCCCCTGCCAAAGGCAGATTGGATATTGGTTTGGCGTTGTCTGTCCGAAACTAGATCTAAGGCATCATAGGTCTCAATTCAACAAATTAATTAGTCTAGGGATTCTCCATGTAAATTGAAGTGTTGCAGTCCTGACACTAGTAAGACGGTGAATACTTTGTATATTTATGTAAACTAATAGTTACTGTAATGTATTCATCTTGCCACTGTTCAAATTACACTGACTACAGATGTGTTGGATGTGATGAGGAAACACCATTTTATTATCTCAATTTGATAACAAAAAATCATTAAAATCTTTGTGATATATTGTTATATTTTTTCAAAAATAGGACCCAAGGAGCCGTTTTCAGGCTGTTGTCGCTTCAACAACGGTTAAGTCAGCAATAGCCAACACTTTACGACGAACTACCATGGAGAAACATAATAATGTAGCCACATCACCCACACAAAATGAATCGCCTCAGGTCTCCAGAAATAATTCAACAGACAGGTATGTATATAATCATAGTATGGATAAAATAAATCCATCATAGATATCTTTACAAGTTGCAAAGTATGAGTCCTGAAGACTATTAAATAGACTATCAAGGTAGTCCCCATATAAAACAAAGAGTCTATTGAACGTTCTAATATTATATCTTTGTTCAAAAATTTATATGAAAAAGGCAAATGACGAGCAGAGCAACTATATAGAGTAAAGACTTTGAAAAGTATTGAAGTTCTATTAAATCAGATGAGGGATATAGAACCTATAGGACCAGATACCTCTTATTTTAGCTTTATTTAATTATTTTTCTTTCATTTACAGAGCCGAGCCCCATAGAAAATCTCCATAGTTTGAATGGATAACCTATGACAAAAAGTGGAAAACATTGGCAAATGGAGAAATTGCACGTTTTGTGCAATTTCTTCTTTTGTCACTATGTTTTCAAAAAGCCGTCTGCTGCAGAGGCGTCAGAAAACGTCTATATGAGGGAAAGGGTTAAACATGTATAAGGCAGAACATTAACTTCTGTGTTTACATTTTTCAGTACCAAAGACGTTCAAGATAAAGAAAAACAAAAGAATTTAGAAGAAGAGGCTTTTAAGAAAGGGTATGTGCTTTGTTTATATTTTCAATCTGGCAAACAAATTTTGGAATTTTATGAGCTGTGAACTCGAGTTGATCTGAAAAAGAGACTTTATCTTCTAGTATAATTGGTATATAATTTGTGGACTATTTGGGTGCCTCTACAGTGTTCAATTTGACTTAGTGACCTAATTTTTTCATCCAACTTGACGTCGTTTTATACATGAACCAGACTTGATGTGAATTAATTTTCGATGAACTGTCATGAACATTTTATGTGGATAAGGCCTGGAGTGTTCAAAACCTTTCTTAAACATATCTACGGTCTATGTCTGAAACTATACATGCCTTTTATGGTTTAACCCTTTCCCTCATATAGACGCTTTCTGACGCCTCTGCAGCAGACGGCTTTTTGAAAACATAGTGACAAAAGAAGAGATTGCACAAAACGTGCAATTTCTCCTTTTGCCACCATGTTTTCCACTTTTTGTCATAGGTTATCCATTCAATTATGGAGATTTTCTATTTTGTTGACAGAATACGTTCAAAGTCGTCTGCTGCAGAATTGTCGTATGAGGGAAAGGGTTAAGATTGGTTTTAGTACCGCATACCTTTAAGTATGATTTTTAGCTCACCTGGCACAAAGTGTGAGTACAGCTAAAGGCATGGTGTCCCTCTGTCCATGGAATTCATTTAAACCTTTCCCGCAAATCTGCAGCAAGCGACTTTGAAAATGTCTACTCAAAAATATGGAAAATCCCTATAATTGTTGGTATAATTACTGAAAAAAGTTGAAAACATTGTGGCAAAAGGAGAAATTTCTCCTTTTGTCATTATGTTTTCAAAAGTTGTCTGCTGTAGAGGTGTCAGAAGGCTTCCATACTTTCTAAAGAAGGAAGACAGACAAGAAGTGAAAAAATTGACTTTTCAAATTTGTATATATTTCACTTGTTACAGGTATGAACAAGGTATGAGGGCTAATCTAGGACAGGACCTGTCATGTCTGCGTGAACAACAAAACCAGATAAATGAGAGTCTAGGTGACATCATGGATAATATAGATAACCATATGGAAGAACCAAAGTATGTAATCAATGTAATAGCTTATTAATTAACCCTTTCACTGCTGGATATTTATTTGTGAATCCTGTCCTGTTAGAATAAAGCCAGGCAGGTTGGCGATCTGCCCCATCTGAGTAGGCTATTTACTGTTGGTCTGCTCAACTTAACGTTTTAAGCTCGACGCAGTGCGACATGAGGTATTGAGATAACCCTCTTTTCAGGTATTGAAAAAAAAATTACCAAAAGTAAAAGCCCAATTTGAAAATAATTTGGCGCAAGTGTTCCTTAGGCGACACTTTGCCAATAGTGTTCAAATTATTCAGATTAGTTGAAAGACATTGCTTGAGGCTTGTTTTCCCTGTAAGGCATATAGTCAAAACTAAAAAAAATCTTGTCCAAAAGTATAGACCAGATTTAAAAATAATTTGCCACAACAGTTTCATGAGTGGCCCTTTATGAAATGTGTTCAAATTATTCTGATCTGTAGAACAAAAAGGGCCACTTTCTCTGGAGATTATATTCTGCATTTTATTTTCAAACTCCTGTTTTCTTTATAAAATCTGTGCCTACTGTAGTAATTATTTATCTAATACTATGGGCGAGTTCAGATGGGCTTCTCTAGGATAGAGAACTTACGTCATGTCTAAATATAAATTCAGAAAAACATGCGCACTAATAAAACGGTGTTTCCTCGTCTTAGTAGTAAACCATTCGGAACTCTCGGGTAATTCCGTAATCCTTCATCATCCATTGATGAAGCATTCATCACCGAGGTATTCCGAATGAGTAGTAAACATCGTTGGTCGCCATTTTGAAATGCTAGTAACCCCAGGCTTGAAGTGGGTTAATAGGATTCGGGTCAAAAGGTCAAAATGACGTCACTAAGGTTAAAAGTATCACCGTTCAAATGGATTCCGAGTGCACTCGGGCTGTTCTCGGATCCCATATGAACTCGCCCTATGAGAACTTGAGAATAATAGACTTGAAGTATAGAAAATGATAAGAGTTTTTAGGTTTTTCTCATTATCCAATCATTTAATTATTTTAAAATCACTACACTTAGTAAATATAGTTACCACACAAGGGTTATACGGATCATGTAAGACCCATAAGTCCATTGCTGGAATGTGATGGTCAAGTTTACATATTTGCACAAAAAAAACAGTTCTTATTCCTTTTCACACATCAGCACCAAATGACTTTTGTCACTATGCTTTCAACTGTTTGCAATAATTATCCTTTCATCAATCCCTTTCCCTCATATAGACGCTTTCTGACGCCTCTGCAGAAAATATGTTCAAAGTCGTGTGCTTCAGAATTGTCGTATGAGGGAAAGGGCTATAGAGATTTTCCATATTTTTGCCAACAAAGTTGCGTGCTACAGATTGGTTATATGGATTTGAAATGGTAAGCCCTTTCTGCAGCAGACGACTTTGAACATATTTTGTCAAATAATGGAAAATCTCTATAATTGAATGGATAACCTATGACTAAAAGCGGAAAACATTGTGGCAAAATGAGAAATTGCACGTTTTGTGCAATTTCTTCTTTTGTCACTATGTTTTCAAAAAGCTGTCTGCTGCAGAGGCGTCAGAAAGCGTCTATATGAGGGAAAGGGTTAACAGCTCTTAGTTTTTACCCTCTTCAATTCCCTCCCTGACGCTCATGATTGTTGGGTTAGCATTACAACCAAATCTCTATTGTCAGAATAAATGGACCAGTAGTACTGGTAATCTACCAAAGAAAAGATGTGATATAACTGAAAATTGTTGAGAGCGGCATTCAAAACCACACTAGTAAATAATATCTTTGTTTCCAGGGGTCTCCGTGACATCTTACAAGAAAGGTTTCAGGACAGCTTCCCAAAGGTCCAGATTTCCAGCTGGAGGATTCGTTTAACAATGAGCTGTTTCTTGGTGGTGATGGCTTTCCTGTCTATACTGATGTCCTTGTTCCCTGTTAGCACTGCTGAAGTCTTCAGTTATAAACCCCTTGGTACTCCACCTATGTGAAATTTAGGACTTTATACTCTCTTTTAGATTCATTTAAAATATTTTCGTAATTAGAAATATACAAATCAGTCCTTTGTTAACCTGTTGTTATCTCGCAGATTATTTCGTATTTCTTTCATTAAAGAAATGGAATTGAAGCAGAAAATGTAAAGTTTTGAGCAAAGAAAAGCTCTCAAACGTACCTGCCGTAGCTGGTGCATATAACACCCAGGGTTTACAGAGTATCAAGTTTGTGGGGGGAAAAGTATAAGTTGGCATATCAGAACAGTGAAGTTCAGATCAGCCTGAACATTGCTCAATCTTATCAGATTCTTCACAATTTAAGAGAAGCTTCAAGTAATATTTGAACAGTGCAAATCTTTATGAGACTGTAAATACACAGGCTGCACAGGATAATCACTGATCACAAAAAGCGAAGGTGTACAATTCCCAGCATATCATTCATCTCAAATCAGAAACAATTGATGCTAAGATTTTATCATAGAACCTCTTGATCATAACAATGACTTTATTGCAAGACAGTTGTAACTACATCTTTTAATAAGATATGGTTAAAATTATTTTGCTTGAAGCCCGCAATTGGGTCTGATCACTGCGCACACATCGTTTGGCTATTAAATTTTAACCTAGAACATCAAATCAGTTCTGATCTGTAACCACTAGCCTTGGCCTTGCATGTAGGATAATATAATTATGTATTTATTCAAGAAATATAATACATTCTGTTGAAGAAAGTATTGTGGATATTGTATATGTGTGTGATACCATGAACGTGTCTTGTAACTAGTTTTCTGTTAACCCTTTCCCTCATACGACAATTCTGCAGCAGACGACTTTGAACATATTCTATCAAAAAAAAGTAGAATATCTTTAATTGAATTAATATCCTATGACTAAAAGTGGAAAACATTGTGGCAAAAGGAGAAATTGCTCGTTTTGAGCAATTTCTTCTTTTGTCACTATGTTTTCAAAAAAAAGCTGTCTGTTGCAGAAGCGTCAGAAAGCGTCTATATGAGGGAAAGGGGTTAAACTGCTGCAGACAACTTTGTAAACATACAGACAATAATATGGAAGATTTCTATTATTGAAATTTTAAATATTGAAAAGAGTTGAAAATATTGTGTCAAAATGTGAAATTGCTCATTTTGAGCATTTTCTCCTTTTGTCACCATATTTTCAAAACTCATCTGCTGCAAAGATGTCTGTATGAGGGAAAGAAGGGTTAAAGAAGCCAAGAATGCACTTTAGATGTATGTATGAAAGCGAAAGATAAAAGAAAGATTATCCTACATTATTTTGTCATGTCTTTGAGGTTAAGATTAAATAAGAAAGTAACAAAATAGGTAGATCCATAAAAAGACTGCATGAATGTTCAAGCTGATCTTGGATTCATTATTTTGTAAATGTTGTTTAAATTCATGCATTGCCCAATACACAAACCCTGTTGATAGACATGTATAGCAAAAATAAGGGATTGAAAATAGGCTGTTCCAATTGCTCATCACGAGCACCACGCCGTTAACGGTGATGAGTGATTATAAGCATTTGCTGTCCACCAATGTAATGTCACCATGCCGGTTGACACAAGACAGACTTTTTCTTGATTATTTTCTCTCTTTCTGTTGCACTAAGGAGGTTGTCAAGCTGTTTACTTTGACCATTTTGTGATATGTATATAAACAGACTAAATATCCTAGGGTTCCTTTTGATATGGTTTACTAAGTTATTGTAATGTAAATAATTACCTGTATTAATTGTGTGAAATGTTGTATACTTTGTTGATTTAAAATAAAATGTTTTAACTTGACTTCTATTCTTCTATACTTGAAAAATCTGTAAGTATTTATGGGCGACACAGGACTGGACAATGATTTGGTCACTTCTAGTAATACTTGAATCCCGGCTTGGCCAACTTTCTTTCCGACGTTTGACAAACGTCATTGCAACATGCGTCATTCGTGTTCCACAAATGGGCTAAGTCTATGTGGAAAAGCAGCCAGTTGCTTGGAGTACTGGTGTGTGAAAACCAGGAAACACATGAGTAGGTGAACTGGCCGCCGTGATATGACTGAGAAATTGTTAAAAACGGCGTTAAACCCCAATCAATCAATCAATCTAGTAATACTTCATAGTTATGGTACATGATTTAAACCTTTCCAACATATTACAATTCTCCAGCAGACAACTTTGAAAATATGTAAGGCAATAACACAGAAAATCTCAATAAATATTACTGAAAAATGTTGGAATTATTGAACACTTTCTTTTTTTGTCTCAATGTTTTGTTTTCAAAAGTTGTCAGAAAGTGTCTTTAGATATGTGGGAAAGATTAAATGGATGTTATCTTTATCATTCATAGTTACAAAGTTAGGATTACAAAAATAATTGCAAAATGTTCAGTCTAAGGGCAATAACGCTGCAAATAATATTGTGACTATTTTGACTGTTGTCGGCTTTTGATCGATTGATTTTGGGGTTAACCCTTTCCCTCATATAGATGCTTTCTGACGCCTCTGCAGAAGACGGCTTTTTGATAACATAGTGACAAAAGAAGAAATTGCACAAAACGTGCAATTTCTCCTTTTGCCACAATGTTTTCCACTTTTTGTCCATTCACTTATGGAGATTTTCAATGTTTTGACAAAATATGTTCAAAGACGTCTGCTGCAGAATTGTTGTACGAGGGAAAGGGTTAACGCCATTTTCAAAACAAATTCTGTCATCACAACAGCCAGTGCACTTACTGACCAATCTATCGAAGCTGTTCGCATCGTCATAAAACAAGGACCTTCATTGCTCACCTTAATAGAACAGACATGTTGTCAATGTTCTAACTAAATACATATAAGGAAAACGATCTCCGCCCTCTGATGGCCAAGTTTTTCAACAGATCAGAGTGATTTGGACAATCATTTTAGAACGTCACAGAAGGAACATTTTTGGCAAATTGTTTTCAAAGATGACCAGTGCTTTTTGAACAAGAAGATTTTCAAACTTATCAACAGTCCAACTTGTATGAAGCAGCCACCCAGGGGATAGTTCACATTGGGCGGTTTAATACATGCCAAATATTGATTGATTGATTTGGGTTCAACGCCGTTTTTAACAATTTCTCAGTAATATAACGGCGGCCAGTTCACCTACTCATACATTTCCTGGTTTTCTCACACCAGTACTCCACACAACAAACTTCCCAAGCAACTGGCTGCTTTTCCACAGCCCATTTGTGGAAGACAAATGATGCATGTCACATTGACTTTTGTCAATCGTCGGAAAGAAGAAACCCCTGGATTGACGGCCCGCGTCGCTACCGACTGAGCGACCATATATATAAACAGATCCGAATAATTCAATCTTGTAAGGGGTCAGTCACCCAATGAACCTTTTTGCCAAGGGTTTTCTAATCTTGCCAGTGCCATTGTATGTAGGAAGATATTCAAAGTTTTGACTCTTCACCCCTTTTCTTATTTCACAGCAACCAGTTATGTGAAATTACCTTGAAATCGGACCAGTAGTTTCAGAGAAGAATGGTTGAATGGAGGACATACTCCTGACAGTTGGTGATCCAAAAAGCTAACAACTATCCACCAAAATACCATTAGAATATTTGCATGCAATCTAATGAACTGTATCTAAAAGAGTCCTTTCTCATTTTCCCACAATGCTTCAAAATTTCCAATGCAAGGTGAGCTATTGTGATCACAATTTGGTCAGCGTCCTTCGGTTGTGCGTCTTCAACATTTGAGCTTGTTAACACTCTACAGGCTACATTTTGCATCCAATCTTCATGAAAGTTCATAAGAACATACATCTACATCAAATCTTGGACAAGTTCGAAACTGGGCCATATGAGGTCAAAAACTAGGTCAATAGGTCAAATTGAAGGAATATCTTGTTAACACTCCAGGGGCAATTCTTGCTTCAGCAGTTTGGAATTTTTTCAGAATGTTTGTCTTAAAAATATCTAGGTAAAGTTCAAATATGGGTCATATTGAGTCAAAAACTAGGTCACTAGGCCAAATTGAAGGAAAATCTTGTTAACACTAGAAGCTGCACTTTTTGCTTCAGCAGCTTGATTTAGTCAGAATGTTGAGCTGAATGATATCTAGGACAAGTTCGAATACGGGTCATGCTGGTTCAAAAACTAGGTCACTAGGCCAAATTGAAGTGTAATCTTGTAAACGCTCTCGAGGCCACATTTTCACATTGAGAATGTTGAAACTATATCAGAATGTTTGTCTTGATGATATGTAGGTCAAGTTCAAACATGGGTGATTTTGGGTCAAAAAGTTGGTCACTAGGTCAAATTAAAGAAGAATATTGCTAACACCCTAGAGGCAGCAATTTTTGCTTCAGAAGTTAAAAAGTTTGTCAGAATGTTCGTCTTAAAGATATCTAGGTCAAGTTCAAATATGGGTCATGCCAAGTTAAAAACAAGATCACTAGACCAAATTAAGGGGAAATCTTGTTAACGCTCTCGAGGCCACATTTTCACATTGAGAATGTTGAAACTATATCAGAATGTTTGTCTTGATGATATGTAGGTCAAGTTCAAACATGGGTGATTTTGGGTCAAAAAGTTGGTCACTAGGTCAAATTAAAGAAGAATATTGCTAACACCCTAGAGGCAGCAATTTTTGCTTCAGAAGTTAAAAAGTTTGTCAGAATGTTCGTCTTAAAGATATCTAGGTCAAGTTCAAATATGGGTCATGCCAGGTTAAAAACAAGATCACTAGACCAAATTAAGGGGAAATCTTGTTAACTCTGTATAAGCCGCATTTTTTGCTTCAGCCGCTTGAAATTTGGTCAGAATTTTTATCTAAAAATATCTAGGCCAAGTTTGAATATGGGTCATAGCAGGTTAAAAAACTATCTTCCTTCATGCATATCTACATATGATGTGTAACCTTCATGTAAAGTTTGAACCAAATCCACTGAGCTGTTAAGGAGGAGTAGTGCTTACAATAAATGTGGAGGGATATGCACAGGAGTCCCTCGCAGGTAACATCTTAAGTTGAATTATCTCCCCTTGAAAGATCTGAGGTGTATGATCTTCCTTCATGCATATCTACATATGATCTGTAACCTTCATGTAAAGTTTGAACCAAATCTATTGAGCCGTTTAGGAGTAGTACTTACTAGAAATGTGGTAGTATGTGCACAGGAGTCCCTCGCAGGTAACCTATCAGTTGAATTATCTCCCCTTGGAAGAATCCGAGGTGTATGATCTTCCTTCATGCATATCTACATATGATGTGTTGTTTACCCTCACGCTCGGCATTAATGCCATTTGGCGAGCAGATATGATGTGTAACCTTCATGTAAAGTTTGAACCAAATCCATTTAGCCATTTTTGAGGAGTAGTGCTTACTAGAAATGTGGACAGACAGGGCGATTCCTATATACCCGCCCCCCCCCCCCCCCCCCCCCCCCCCCAAATCTATTGAGCCGTTTAGGAGTAGTACTTACTAGAAATGTGGTAGTATGTGCACAGGAGTCCCTCGCAGGTAACCTATCAGTTGAATTATCTCCCCTTGGAAGAATCCGAGGTGTATGATCTTCCTTCATGCATATCTACATATGATGTGTTGTTGTTGTTTGGCGTTGTTTACCCTCACGCTCGGCATTAATGCCATTTGGCGAGCAGATATGATGTGTAACCTTCATGTAAAGTTTGAACCAAATCCATTTAGCCATTTTTGAGGAGTAGTGCTTACTAGAAATGTGGACAGACAGGGTGATTCCTATATACCCCCCCCCCCAAACTTTGTTTGCGGGGGTATAACTAGATCACTAGACCAAATTGAAGGGAAATCTTGTTAACACTTAAGGTTTGCATTCAGACTAATTGTCTTGATGTGTTTTACATTGTATAATTAAGGTGAGCGAAACTAGGGCCATGATGGCCCTCTTGTTTTCTCATAACAGAAACATCTTAAAACATGGGGGTTTACGCAGATAAAAGGTAACTGGGTTTAGTAGACGGGAATACAATTATAATGTAAAAATATTTTATTTACATTTAGAAATATAATCATCATATTAACATTTATTTAAGCATACAATCAAGTACATAGAATACAATATCACAAAATACTTCTGAAATCTTTATAAGAATATTCAAATCTGGTTTCAATTTGACAAACCTAATTCCCCTGTTTATAAAGCAAAGGAAGAACAATATAAACAGTGTACATCTAGATGAGTAGTAAAAACAAGAGGGCCATGAGGCCCTGGATCGCTCACCTGAGAATGGGCTATTTAAGACTTAACTCTTTCAGTGCAAATGGCAATATAATCAAGACAAACTTTCTGACAAAATGTCAAGCTGCTCCAAGTCAAAAATTCGATCTCTATAGCGTAAACAAGATTGTTCTACAATTTGGCCTAGTGACCTAGTTTTTGACCTGACCTGACCCATATTCAAACTTAGCCTAAATATCATGAAGACAAATATTCTGACAAAGTTTTAACATGCTCAAGCCAAAAATGTGGCTTCCAAAGTGTTAAACAAAATTGTTCTTCAATTTGGCAGTGACCTACTTTTTAACAGACATGATCAGTATTCAAACTTGGCCTACATATCATCAAGACAAACATTCTAAATAAGTTTCAACATGCTCAAATCAAAGATTCAGTATTCAGAGTGTTGACAAGATTTCCCTTCAATTTAGCCTAGTGACCTAGTTTTTGACCGGACATGACCCGTATTTGAAATTGAACTAGATCATATTAAGACAAACATTCTGACAAAGACCTGACATGACCCATGTTCGAACTTGACCTACATTATCATCAAGACAACCATTTTGATAAAAGTTTCAAAATGTTCAAATTAAAAATGCACCAGCCAGTGTCAACAAGATTTCCCTTCAATTTGCCTAGATGATTGGTTGCAAAATGTTGGCTCTAGAATGTTAACAAGCAAATGTTGATGACGGACAAAAGGTGATTACAAAAACTCATCTTGAGCACTTCGTGCTCTGGTGAGTTAATAGTTGACGACTGGCACTAAGGTGTGTACAATCATATGGTGTGATGTGATTATATGAACATGCACACAGTTAAAATGGAGCCACATCAGGCATAAGAAATAAAGAGTTGAACACGTGACCTCGATTCTAATATTTTATCATCATTATATTCGTCTTTCAAATTGAAAGTTTTTTCAGAAAAAATTATGCAAAATCTAGATAAAGAATAGGACAGCAGAAAAGGAACAATTGCCCAATCCGGGCATTATTTCCTTAACAACAGCCTTTCTTTATTTTGTAATTGAATAAGCTTCAACCTCAATACCCGACAGGGAAACAAAAGAATTTCAGCAACAAGACCGATATGACAAGAATCGGACTGAACACAAGATTATCACATCCATGAAAGATTCCGTGATCCGCTTATCAATCAATACAGCTGAACCAACCCAGATACCAATTATCCTGCATGTAAATGCATCATAATTAGGAAAGTACTTCGCTGTTCCATCAATCAGTAGCTCGAACCTTTTAGAAATTCCTATGACACAATTAGGATTGGCCCAGGGGAATGTCGGCATCCATTTTTACAATATAAACATTCTTTTATTTGACATTTAAAATTTTCAATTAGACATTTAAGGAATATGGGCATTTCGTGTTTGCTTCTTGCCCAGTCAGATTGAAATTTTACCTCAACTAGGCAAATGATTCCTAATGAATTATCTGGATGACGAACTGTGCAGATCATGATCAGACTTTATTGGTGCAGCCTGATCCTGATCTATTATTCTTGCAAGTGTATGAAAGCCTACATTCCCGTGACAAACCTTTTTTTGAAAATAAATTGACTTTAATATCAACCATGATCACTAAAAGGCTAGTCAAAAACCATGTTCCTGAAAATGATGAATGTGATCATAACAAAACTTTATTAAATTTCTGTACCACACTTACAGGTTTACAATAAGCAATGACAAATTGAGCCAAGCCAGGGGAAAATAGTCCCTTTACCCTTTCCCTCATACGACAATTCTGCAGCAGACGACTTTGAACATATTTTGTCAAAACATAGAAAATCTCTTTAATTGAATGGATAACCCATGACTAAAAGTGGAAAACATTGTGGCAAAAGGAGAAGTTGCACGTTTTGTGCAATTTCTTCTTTTGTCACTATGTTTTCAAAAAGCTGTCTGCTACAGAGGCGTCAGAAAGCGTCTATATGAGGGAAAGGGTTAACCCTTTTTCACACACAGATAAATACAACAATTGAATTTTGAAAACATTGCAACAAAAGGTGAAATAGTCGTGATTAGCAGCTTTTACATTTGACTTGTTTTCTACTCCCAATTCAATAATTATACTTCATGGATATTTTCCAAGACAATCACTGAATATTTGAAATCAGTAAAGGCTCTAGCAGACTTGTTCATACAAACTGTCCAGCATGCCTTCAGTACTTTCCGATAGCAGTTTTAGACAAAAAGTAATAACTAATTCATCACTATCATTCCATTAACTGTAATATTGTATTAAAACGAGGTCATTCACAAAAGTGAACAACTTTTCTTTTTGACTAACTCATTTAGGACATAAAAAACAATTTAATTGCCAATTGTTATTAAAACAACTACAAATACTGCGAATCTAATCCACAATTAAAATTGCCTTTAAAAGTCATGTTCATGCACATGGTTATTATTCTTTAGCACACAAACAACAATTGGTAAGCACTGATTTATATTTACACATTTTCCCCCCACATATATATACAAAGCTTAAAATTTACACATATTCCGCCTCCCCACCCCACCCCCTAACCATCAACCTAGAAGTCGTGTCTGATAAATATGTAAACAATTGATATCTCGCACCATTACCAACCTACACATATATGCAGACTGGGCTTGGACAGAACTTTCAATTGTTTTGTGTGTAAAACATCAAAAACTCTTACATAAGGCACATATTTGATGTGGCAAAATCTTTATTTCACCCATCAAAACCCATACATGTATGAAGTAGAAACAAGTCACAAGATGAGGTTTAGTTTTGGTTATTATGAGGAAAGGAGACATTAACCCTCTAGTCTGGGCATCCAACATCCATAGTGAATATAAACCACCAGGTCTATCTTCAAGTAGGAAAGATCTATAGAGGATGTTAATGGTTAACCCTTTCCCTCATACGACAATTCTGCAGCAGATGACTTTTAACATATTTTGTCAAATAATGGTAAATCTCTATAATTGAATAATAAAAGTGGAAAACATTGTGACGAAAGGGGAAATTGCACGTTTTGTGCAATTTCTTCTTTTGTTACTATGTTTTCTAAAGGCCGTCAGAAAGCGTCTATATGAGGGAAAGGGTTAAATGGGTTTTTCTATTTAACCCTTTCCAGCATGAAGAAGTATTTTGACTCCAAAGCAGCAGACAACAATTCAATCACCTATTCAAAGAGATTTTCCATGAGATATTTAATTGTAAGTTGGAAAGGATTGTTGTTGTTTGCTCCATTATTCAGACCTTATGGCATTGTGACCAGCCAATACCAAGGTCAAACTGCCCTCAATCAAGGAACATGTTAGCCATTCCAGATTGTTGAAGCCATAGTTGGCTAATGAGGCTTTTAATTATCTCAACTGTTAACCTGATATTATAATTATAATGTTATTATCAACTGCATTGAACTCATCTTTGAAGACCAATTAAAACAGTTGGAAAGCAGTTGTAAACATTTATGCAAAAGAAGAAATTGCATATAGAACAATATTTCCCTTTTCTACCATGTTTTCAAAAGTTTTCTGTTTTCTATTTCCCCCATGATGTGAATGGTTCCAATCTCAGTTACTGTTCAATTTATTATCACAAAGACAGTTAATGTTGCTTTTAATTTTTGAAATCATATACAAAATCTTGCAAATTATTTACAACATAATAATATAATTCTAACTTTCTTTTCCGGAAAAAAAATGTGCCTTAATTGAAGTCATCATTTCCTAATTAATATTTAAATCTAAAATGTTATTGATAAAAAGAAAATAACAGCTGTGAAATTTAAAGAAAGAACCTACAATACAAATAGCTTAAAAACAGCTGAAAAATCACACTTAAAAAAATCAAAAACTAATCTGAGAGATAAGAAGAAACAAGTTAATCAAAAAGACATCAGAATTAAAGAGAGAAAAGTCTTATTTCCAAGTTGTCCAAGGCAAATGTAACAAAAGTTGTCAAAGAAAGAGTGATAGCACAAACATAGTATTAACAAAGACAAACATTGAATACAAGAAGATAGGACTGGTTGGTTGTCATTTAACCCTTTCCCATATACAGGTGCACCTTCAGCAGACCACTTTTGAGAACATCACGACTAATGGAGAAATTGTCCTTAATTAGCAATTTCTCAAATTGCCACAATGTTTTGAACTCAATTCAACTATTATATATCTACTTAAGTTAACCCTTTCAGCGCCAAATTGTTTAAAGTAGACTCTTCCATGTTCAAACTCGGACGACTCTATTTTCATGTGATAGGATTTTTGGAATATTTTTATAACTCGAAGCCAAACAATGCAGATTTCAGGTGAGACAGCTCGTTACGAGCTGACTCACATGAATCTGCATTGTTTGCAAAATGCTCAATATTGCCTTTGGCGCTGAAAGAGTTAACAATTTTTTAATATTTTTGCCTAGATGTTTTCAAAGTAGTCTGTTGCAGATTTGTTGTATGTGGGGAAGTGTTATGGTACATGGGTATTTCTGAAGCTTCAATTAATTGAGGAATATAATTAAGCAGTTGATTGCACTTATTACTTCATATTCACTTTAAACATTCTACCTTTAATATTTAAAATACAGTGATCCAAAGAGAATAGTAATTTTAGAAAGTGGCACTTAAAAATGAGACCCTTAGTAGTTGCAATTACTCCTTAACACACAATTTTAAAATGCAATTTTCTATTGAAGGGCTACCAATTTTACCAGGAAAAGGCGAGTAATGGAGTAACTTCAATGTGTATAATATATACATATTTACAATTAGATAAACGCACATGATGTGATAAGTAAATAGTATCATCTCCGTGTATATATAATCCATTTTAAAGGTCTATTGCACAATTTGTGTTTTTCAAAACGCCGACATACTCATACTTCTCTTCATTTTTAAACCAATCAATCGAGGTTTATTTCTAAATATTGACACTTTAGCATTGAATCCCGATGCTGGTAACTTTCCAGTTAAACACTTAGTTGCTTCAACCAATTTCCTGAAAATACATAAAAAAAATCATTAATTTTCAATTTCAGGTCTTGACATGTCATTTATGAAATTTCAAATCACTTAACCCTTTCCCTCATATAGACGCTTTCTTGCGCCTCAGCAGCAGACAGTTTTTGAAAACATAGTGACAAAAGAAGAAATTGCACAAAACGTGCAATTTCTCCTTTTGCCACAATGTTTTCCACATTTTGTCATAGGTTATCCATTCAATTATGGAGATTTTCTATTTTTTGACAAAATATGTTCAAAGTCGTCTGCTGCAGAATTGTCGTATGAGGGAAAGGGTTAAATATAATATTTTCATATGAGGGCATATAAATCATTGAGGATCAGTCTGTGTATCTATGTTATCTTACTTGAATCTGCATTAAAAAAGCTCTTGTATACATATAGTCTTGTTAAATTTAGGAGTGGTCATATGGGCCCTGGCCAGTAACTTTTGGTTCGGACCGGTGAAAATTAACTTTTTGCCAGTGTAAATTTACATCTAAATTCTAATTATAATAAAACCAAACATTTAATAATTTTGGGACCAGTTCATTTTTAAAAGTAAATTCATTGACTACACATAAACCGGTATGGCAAATAAATACTTTCAATACTTTGGTTTTGACCCAGATATTTAGTAAACTAACACACTGTGCAATTTGATATTTTGATCGTACAAAGCAAGACATTGGACATTACATAAACCAGAATACTCCAGGAAAACAGCAATGGATATCTACCAATATAGAAATGAAACACGAGGACAAAGTGGGCTACAATCACAATATTTTTTTGTTTCGTTTTATTTGCATTGTTAAGCCATTTTCAACATTATTCTAGTTCACTTATTCATGATCTCTGGGTAAACAAACCAGTTCTAGGCTAGGAAATGTGCCTTGCCTAAGGGCACTCGACTGGGGATAGAACCTGACAAGGCCTGTTCTAAATCCCCAACGCTGACCCTTTTTTTTAAATTTTCTTTAAATACTACATCTTTGGCGGTTCTAAATATAGACGACAGTGAATTAAACTTACTGTGACAAAAGTTGATTTTTAAATTTCTCTTCATTCAATTCTTTTCGTAGCTGGGCCCTGGACTTCCTACCCTGCGGACAGAGGGCAGCATGTTGAGAAACATGGATTGCTGTTGGTCGGTCTTTGGGATTTTCCTTTACCATACTCTGAAGAGAAACAAGTTTTATTGAATGCTATTATTTAGATTATTTAACAGTGAAATTGCATTAGGCTGTATTTTTAAACAGTTTCCAAAATACATCAAATCTGCAGTAGACAACTTTATAAAACAAGAGGACCATGATGGTCCTAAATCGCCAACCTAATTAAATATAAATCAGTTTTCAATGTTTTAACAATATGCATACAAGGAAAACAAGCATCGCTCCCTTGTGGTCATATTTATCAACAGATTGGAATAGTTTGAACAATCTTTGTAGAGGGTTATACAAGGAAAATTTATGCAAAATTATTTTAAAATCGGGCCAGTACTTTACGACAAAGACTTTTCATGTTTTCACTATATGTACATAAGGAAAACAAGGTTCCCCCGGTGGCCATGTTTTTTCCAGAAATCTGAATAATTTGAACAATTCTGAAAGGGTACCCAAAGGAACAGTTGTGCCAGTATTTTTTTGACAAGAACCTTTTTTATGTTTTCACTATACACATATAAGAAAAACAAACTTTGCTCCCTGGCAGCCATGTTTTTCAACGGATGGGAATAATTTGAACATTCTTGGAAGTGTCACCCAAGGAACATTTGGGCAAAATATTTTTCAAATCGGTTTTGTACTTTTGGACAATATATTTTTTTGGAACATTCCTTTAAAATTATATTGAATATTAGGTTCATTGGTTTAGAAGAAGTAGTTTGTAGGAAAATAATAACTGACAGACGACGACATCGGTGAGTGACCACAAATGCTCACCATTTAATACTTTGTGCTCATGTGAGCTACAAATATATGCAAACATGTACAAAACCTCCATAAAAGAGTTAAATTAGAGTTGAAAGCATTCTGGCAAAAAGATAAATTGCTCATTATTGACAGTTTCTTCCTTTTGTCACAATTGTTTCAAAAGGTGAGAAATTCAAGGAGCCATAACTCATTTAAAAATAATTCCAGTGCAACACGCCGACAATTTGCACAACTAGGCTTTGTATCAATCATTCTTGTGAAGTTGTATTGAATTCTGACCAAGGGTTGCTGAGAAATAGTGTTCACAAGAAATGACCACAGACCAACGGACCATCCGACCGACAATCGTGACTCCTATATAGCCCCCATATACTATGTATCTGGGGGTATAAAAAATAAAGGATCCATATGATTTTACAAAATAACAGATAAATCTTATTTTGTTTAAGAAATAATTACCTTAATTAGTTCATTTAATTCCTGTGAGTAATGAGGAAGATTGGGTAGCTCCCCACGTCTTATGGCATGCCATTCATCTCCATTCTTAGGTAGATTACCTCCACCACCCTAAAAAAGAAACATGCTCATGTTTAGCACTACAATGGGGAAGTTTAAAATGGAATTGTCTTTCTTTGCATTTCAAAGAATTCATACCCAATTTTAATAATGAAAACAAAAATAATTAGTTGATAAAACAGCAGTTTAAAGCCTGGTGAGATTACACATATGCAACAGCTGACCCCGCTCTACCCTGTAGCACAGGCTTCACAAAATCAAAGGATTAAAATACTGAGCTGGTAAATTGATGTTAGATACTTTATGAAAATCATAAGAAAGATATTGAGACCATAGATATTGACACACTAAAACTGAGAAAGTAAACCACACAATATTATCTTCCACAAAGAAGACCCAATTCACTTGTATCAGAAATACATTGATATTGAGCATAACGCCTATTGATATTTAAGAAAATGTTTCACTTACCAATTCATACATGGTTAATCCTAACGAAAAGATATCAGACTTCGGTAAATGGTCAAAGTTCTCCGCTAAAATTTCCGAAGCTAAATATCTGCAGTCCCCATCTTCAACACTTGGATTGGATACCGATGTAACATGACCTAAATCACCTATAACAAAACATCATCTCATTATTAATCCTTTCTCACATACAATAAAATAAAACTGCAGAAGACTACTTGAAAACATATAGACTAAAATATGGAACATCTCCAATAATATATAATTATTGAAAAAACATTATGGTATAATGAGTATTTTCTCCTGATAAAACAATGTTTTTAGCTGCAGATGCATGTGGGAAAAGAATTATTATTTAGTAATAATGTAAACATTTCCCTAAACGGAACTTAGTTAATCCGGTCACAAGATGCTTTACCTGATAGACCCAAATAATCATTACATAAACCATTTGTCAAAGTCAAATCGCTATCCTATAAGGCTTGGCAACGTATTTGAGTAATACAAACAATTATAATTCAGAAACAGTTTACATATAACACATTTCACAGAAAAGTTAAAGATTGTCTATCTAGTCTCCATTAACCCTTTCCCACATACGAAAATTCTGCAGCAGACGACTTTGAATGTATTTTGTCAAAACATAGAAAATCTCCATAATTGAATGGATAAGCTATGACAAAAAGTGGAAAACATTGTGACAAAAGGAGAAATTGCACGTTTTGTGCAATTTCTTCTTTTGTCACTATGTTTTCAAAAAGCCATCTGCTGCAGAGGCGTCTGAAAGCGTCTATATGAGGGAAAGGATTGAAAACAAGGGGGGAATTTTATCAGAAAATTAGTTTTAGGAATAAATTGAGACGTTTTTCCTTCTTTGTCTATGTAATAGAATAGACACTGTCTATTTATTGCTTTACCATTTAGACAACTACCGACAACTTTGATTATTATTTTAATTAAATTTAAACAGTCTGAAAAACATTGTTTTTCTTCAGATATTATGGTATGTTGTAACTAAAAACCCTTTCATTCATGTGATAAACCTGAAGTTAACATCAAGTAGGAAATATTGAAATCCAAAGGACATTTTTCACTGACCATGGACCATATGACCACTACTTATTTCACGGACTGGGATCCTTATTGAATTAAGTTACAAACTCAAGGACAATTTCTCCTTTGGCCTCTTTGGTTAGAAAAGTTGTATGTTGCAGATGGGTTAAATCATGCATATGCAAAGGGTTAATAAAAGATGAGTCTTACCTATTTTATAAATAATTGGGTCCTCTAATTCCTCATCCTCATCCTCACAAGAATCTAAACCACTTTCTGGTGATTGCAAGAACTTGGGGTTCCGATGAATAAAGATATTGCCTGAAAAATAATAATTAAAAATAATTTGACACCGAATTTCTCCCAACGCCAACTTATGATTGTACTTTCTTAGAGTATCTAAAAATTAAGGTATTAAAAGTTACTGGTTGATCTGTTTCATAAGTTATTATTAAATATGAAAAATATTTACTTCGCTATATATACAAGCTGAGTAACTGAATTTACACAATACAATTCACCAATACTTGAGTCACATAGTTTTACAAAATAAACAAGTCTACTTGTGAAACTGGCTTTTATTGTCGAGTCTAATTATTATGTATGGCTGCTTCCTTTCCCCATTGCATATTAATGATTTTCAATTCCTTTTCTTGAACTGTTTTGAAGCTGAAAGTGTTAATAAATCTAATAAAGCAACAGTTTAATAAACATACCTGGTTTTATATCTAAGTGTACTAAATTCTGTGAATGGATATATCGCAGTCCTTGTGCTAACTGGTATAAAATTTGTGTTAGTTCTGTTTCTGTGAATTGGTTCCCTGACCTATTATGTTCTTCGTGCAGCTCTGCTAAACTACCACCTAGAACAAAATAAACAAAAAAGTCACAATTGTATCACTCAATTGAAAAGTGGAGAAAATTTGCTATTTAACTAGTAATTAGATATTTAAAATTAAAGGAAAAGAGAAACATAAAAAGAATTACTCCAAGAATTTGTTGACAGGAGGTATGTATGATATCGCTTTAACCCTTTCCCTCATATAGACACTTTCTGACGCCTCTGCAGCAGACGGCTTTTTGAAAACATAGTGACAAAAGAAGAAATTGCACAAAACGTGCAATTTCTCCTTTTGCCACAATGTTTTCCACTTTTTGTCATAGGTTATCCATTCAATTATGGAGATTTTCTATGTTTTGACAAAATACGTCCAAAGTAGTCTGCTGCAGAATTGTCGTATGAGGGAAAGGGTTAACCTTTCGCCACCTGCAGTAGACAACTTTTAAAACATTGTTGTATAATGAGAATGTTCTCTTTTTGCCATAAAATTCCGATTTTATTTAATAATAGTATTTCCATTTCTATTAAGATTTTCTATATTTTTTAACTTTTTAAAGTCGACTGCTGCTGTAAACTTACCATTGCAATATTCATTTTGTATGTACATGTAGTCATCTTCGGCCCAAGCGGAATAATATCTCACAACATGAGGATGTTTTCCTAGCACAGCATGGGCATAGACTTCATTTAAAGCATTACGTCTGAAAAGAAAGGACCATTGAATGAGAAAATCATGTTATAATTACTTAATGTACTTTCAGAGTTGTCTGTCCAAAAACATCTGGAAATTAAATAATATATTATTAATACAGACTTGCAAACAATATGAGATAAGGGGAAAAAATCTAACAATATCTTCTTTTTCATCATTAAACAAGAGGACCAAGATGGCCCTAAATCGATCACCTCGAGTGATGGTAAATTAATAGTAGCAAATATTTAACTACAAATATCTGGGGAAATTTGATCAGGAGTGCAAATGAAACTGCAAGGAGTGGCCCTAAATCGATCACCTCGAGTGATGGTTAATTAATAGTAGCAAATATTTAACTACAAATATCTGGGGAAATTTGATCAGGAGTGCAAATGAAACTGCAAGGAGTGGACATTGTTAAGAAATAGCTTATGCTAGTTATACAATATATAAACATCATCACAGTTTTCAAATGTCTTATCTAGATACTTACTCATAAACACTGCCCGCAACAGGTGTTTTTGACTTTTTTATGGCGTATGTACATCCATCTAATCTGTGAACACACTTATATACACTCCCAAAGGCACCATCACCCAGTTTACAGATCTCGTGGAATTCTTCATTGTATCTAGATGTGTTGATTTCATGAAGAGCAAGTTTCTGAAGAAATAAACAAAAATACAGATATCTTATTTCACAACACTTAGTTTCAATTGTTTTGCAAGAATAGTAAGAGATCAACACATTTTCTGAGTGAAAAAGTTATCATTAGAGAGTCTGCAAGGGCTAGTCAATCTAAACTTCACAAAATCTACCTATTTTTACAATTGAAAACCCTGGCCTTGTTCACAAAATACGGAGAAGAAACGCTGTCTTATATCAAAATGTCTTTAACCCTTTCCCTCATACTACAATTCTGCAGCAGATGACTTTGAACGTATTTTGTCAAAACATAGAAAATCTCCATAATTAAATGGATAACCTATGACTAAAAGTGGAAAACATTGTGGCAAAAGGAGAAATTGCATGTTTTGTGCAATTCCTTATTTTGTCACCGTTTTCAAAAAGCTGTCTGCTGCAGAGGCGTCCGAAAGCGTCTATATGAGGGAAAGGGTCAACTTGATTCAAACATTTTCTACAACTAGTTATAGAGATTTAACATTTTATTACCTAGATGTTTTTAAAGTCATCTGCTATACATTTCTTATAAATGGACAAAGGTAAAGACGGAAAATCTGTGACAAGTTAGTAATATATGTTAAAGTCAGGATATATAATTTCAAACTCGTTATAAATTGAGGTTAGGCACTTCAAAAAATATTGTTTGAGAAACTGTCTTTCTGTTTTCTGAAGATCTTACCTTGGTCGCTGGCATGTCAATGTCTATTTCATCTTCTAAAGAATCATCTAGTAGACTCCTGAAAATATTAACAATTTGAAAATGTTAAAAGTTGTATGGAATGTTGTTTTTGCATACCAGGATTTGTCATGACCTACATTGTCAGAAAACATCACAAAATAAAGATGAAGGCCTCATTAATTTATCAATGCCAGTTCAAAATCATATTTAGGTTTAAAAATATGTTTTGATGTCTGTCAAGAGATAGTTTAAGTTTTACTTAGATGGAATTCTGTTTATAAATTGGTATTACAATGACAGGTCATAAATACCGATATAATGCCAGTCCAAGAATCATCAAGATTAAGTTTTACTAATACAAGCTCGAAACAGATAAGACTTAAGCTGCGGTCACATACGTAGTTGACTGTAGTGCCACTGCTGTCAACTAGGTAGAAGTAGGTTTGAGCATAATGACTAGGGTTAACTAGGGTATCACTACTACATGTAGATACGGACAACTACGTTAAAGTAGGGTCAAATACTGTTAACTACATTCAAACTACAGTCACAGTAGGGTCTTGGAATAGATATTTTGAAAATGTTGAATTATTTATTTGCCAACTATGACCAAATAATGGGTTTCTTGAAGTTCAAACTACGTTTAAAACAACAATCAATTACGTTGAACTACGGTCCTCCCCCAGTACGGTCAACTACGTACGTACATTACTTGTACTGTATGATGCACTCACAAAAAGATAAAGATACATCCATGAATGTGTGTAAAAGTATTCGTAAGTATATGACTTATTCGTCCCCAAACCTGGTATTATGGTAAGTTTCACATATTACAAGACTGAATTATATGGAGGTATCATGCCTACTTATTTTCTAGTGCAGTGGTCCAAATAATGGATTCACATGGTTAGGGTCAAGTAATTGTAACATGTATCAGTTCCTTCACAGAATTAAGCCAATGCAGGTCACCAATTCAGGCACTAACCACAACGTATGGTGCTTAACATTGTGAAAAAGCCAACCACTTTACCAACCTGTAAAAAGCAATATGCTTTTAAGTTTTGACTTATTTGGTCTCGAATACTTTGTGAATTAATATCAAAGCCATAAATATTGTGTTTGTACATATACCCCTGTCCCCATTCCTGTTACAGTTCTCCATCTTTTCTCTTTACTTTGATCCGAAGTCACAATACTTCCCACTAGCAGTATACAGATTGTTCGAGCCTTAGTAACATCCCCAGGAACCATCAGGTTCGAGGTAATGTAACCCAAAACTGCCCCCATTTTAAAGAGAACCGGATCTTTCACGGATTTAAGCCACTGGGGATCAGGTACTATTCGCAATGTATGTTACTTAACTTTGTGAAAATGCCAATCACTCTACCAACATCGCTATAATTAAAGCCGGTTTGTACCTATCCCCATTACCATTACATTAATTATATCTCAACATTGTGGTGGAGGTATTTAAACCAGTTGCCCGGGATGTTCATGTATCAAGCTGCTGATATTACCTTTCTAAATCACTTCTACTCCTTTTCCCACTCCCACTGTATCCTGAATCGTTCTGGTCTGAGTGAGGGCTAGGTGTAAATGGGTTCACGTTGGTTTGCGGTCGGTCCACAGCTATCCATGGTTTGTCGCCTGTTGGTCGTCGTTTCCTCGCTTTCTCGAGTAAAGATTTCGGGGTGTGTGGTGTATCAAAAAGCCTTAAAGCACGCAGTTTCCTATGTGGGGGTGAATAGTCCGAGTTGGGGCTGAGGTTTTCCGATCCAGGTACTTTCTGGGGCTCTTCTTCGACTTCCTCAAGTCCGAACGGGATCGGAGAAAAACGTCTCCTTCGGGTCATTCTACGTGTCGATTTGGGACTCGATAACATTGCACAATCTGGAATGTCTATTTCAAAAAAATCAGACGATCGTTCATCGAATCGTCCATTGCTAAACAAAGTTTTTTTACCATCTGGCGAACACATCGGACTAGATCCCAAAGCCTCGTCATGGCTGCTTCCGTCATCAGAATCGTTGTATGTCAGTGTTCGAATAATTTGATCTTCTCGTCGCTGCATCAGAGATCGGCGTTTAATTCCAGATTTAGATTTACACACAGACATGTTTTATTTCACAATAAAGATAAAAACACCATCCAAAAACACTTTTAAAATCCAGGAAATTTGAATTTTTCAACTTAACAGTTCAACAGTCATCGATGTAAATAATTTGGATCACGCCTTTCAGATTTGGCGGGTCCGTTATACACGTGATCACTCTAACCAATCAGAATCCACAATGCAGAGTAATGTTTCTCACGGCTGATTTAATTATAGTCTATTTCAACAAGGTGCGCGGCTTTAGGGCAGACAGATCATTCAACCTTGAAATTTCTACAAAATCTGGTTTCAGCCGGTTTTAATCATAACACCCGATAACCATACAAGAAAGGAAGCTAGATTAAATGATAATGGTTATCAATCGATAGATTTTTGTTGATATCACGTCTAAATAATGGACTTTGTGTTTTAATTTGAAACACAACAATAACGCAATTATTTATCTTTCCTTGAACATAACGTGTGTTTATCTTTTCATGCAAATTTAAAAGGTGGCTAAATTGATGTGTTCACATATGACAAATTGTATTTTACATGTAATCTTTGGTCGAATAAAGAGAAATTGGATTTAGAATTTTAATTGAAATTATAGTTAACTTTTGTATTTATTGCACTCAAAAAACGAAACGAACGAGACATAAACAATATTTTAAACGCAAGGGACATAAACAATATTTTAAACGAAAGAGACAAAAACAGTTTGAGCGAAGACAAAATACTGGTTTTAGTATTCGTCAAATGTTTCAGGGAAACTAAACTTACGCTGATCAAGTTTTATACAAAAAACACAGCATATCAGTGTTTCAAATTTGAAAAGTTAATTTGGAAAAAAATATCAAGAAATGGAGAAAGTGGATCTGACATAATTTTCTTTTCTGAAAAAAAAAAAATCTGAAAATAACAGTAAATCAGAAAGTGAAGGTTAAAGATTCTGGGTGAAATAAATTGAAATTGAAATCGGGGTCAATCTAACTGTCCGAGTTAATCAGAAACAATAGGACCATTTCCTATCACAATATAACGTCAATCTTCATGTATATTATGTGTTTACAGATTGTAATCTCACACCGTCCATGTTGACCCTAGCTGATCCCTATCTTGAGGGTTCCCCGTGACCCCCATCATCTGCGTAGAGCCCGAAACCCTTTGATGACACGATATGTTAGTTACTGTAACAATGGGGCGGTAACATGATTAATTACTGCTCATCCTGTGAAAGGACAGGAACACGTTTTGACGGTGACATGATAAAGGTATGTCTGAGATAGATCTCAAAGTATTGACAACAAATCTGCAGCAGACGACTTTCAAAACATCCAGAAAGATACATGGAATAAACATTTAATAATTAAATGGAGTGGAAACACATTGGCAAAAATCAGGGACGTCCCTGGCTAAATGAATAATTGAACATTGTAATTAAGTTTTCCCTTTGTCATAATGCTTTCCAAAGTAGTCTGCTGAAGTGCGTCAAACTGCGTACGCATTCGAGTAAAACTAGTTGACTATATTAGAAGATGCGATTAAATCATTCACATCAGTATTCTATCTTCGCAGGAGTAACATGACCCTAGTACCAGCTCACGCCTGAATTATAAATATTACAATATAGTTTAACCCTTTCCCTCATACGGAAATTCTGCAGCAGACGACCTTGAACATATTTTGTCGATTAATGGAAAATCTCTATAATTGAATGGATAACCTATGACTAAAAGTGGAAAACATTGTGACATTTTGTCACTATATTTTCAAAAAGCCGTCTGCTGCAAAGGCGTCAGAAAGCGTCTATATGAGGAAAGGGGTTAAAGTCCGAGTCTACCTTTAACCCGTTACAAGATCTTTTATAATGTCTAGGCACATATTTGAAAACTCTCTTCAAATGAAAGTATAATATAAGAGAATAGTTTTGGAAAAAAAAATGAGGTAAAATAAGAATTACTCATTATGCCATAGTGTGTTTAAAAGTCGTCTGCTGCAGCGGCGTAAAAAACGTGGGAAAGGCTTACACTTTGCCTGGTTTATTTCTGTGACTAATAATAAACCGTGTAATATAGATAATAAACCGTGTAATATAGATAATAAACCGTGTAATATAGATAATAAACCGTGTAATATAGCATACAGTATGGTGATTTTATTTAAGAATTTGCCAGACTAAGAATTTATAAATGCTAATTACATGTAGGAAAGGCTTATACTTTCCCTGCTTTATTTTCTGTGACTAATAATATAGATAACAAGAGAAAGTTGATGCAAGGCATCAATGTCGCCGGAAAAGACTGCATTGATTTATTTATGTATTCTTGACTTTCCTTACAAACATTTGCTTATAAATTTTATATTCATACCTATACATTAGGGTATCTATAAAAAATTAACGAAATGTGTACACATTTATCTTGGCTTAAATTTAATTTTGCTGTTGTTACTTATTTAAATAATAGTATTCATTCATATAATTTCAATGTTTGTCAATCTTATTCGAATCACAAGGTAAATATCCTGGTAAAGGGAGGTAATTTGAAGAAAACAAAAGTCTTCAAAAGCAGAAATATATCAGCATTACCGTCTACAGTTTAAATTGTTCTATTGTTTGTGGATTTAAAAATGTTCTTTTTTTTCTTATTTCTACATGTACAACGAAATATTGCGGCTTCTCTTTGACGCTTTGCGTCAAACATTCGTCTTGTACTTGTCTAAAATAAAATAATATCACTCGCTTTTTCATATCGAAATGCGCATGCGCGAAAATCGATGTTAAAGGTCACGAAACTACACAACAGAATAGGGTCTATATTTAGCTTAGAAACAGTTCCTACTTTAGATATTCATGGATTAACATTATTAAATGAATTCTACACAAATCAAGACATCTCTTTGAACATGAAAACAACATTTAGTAAGTTAAAATTGCTATTAAAATGAGAATCCGAAATTGACCTCAATGATGACACATAAGAGTCTGCATTAGGGGGTGTTGGTTCACGTCTTGAAGGGACCACTTTTGTCTTCGTAAATAAGACAAAAAACTTAAATGCGAGTGAAATAAAAAAAACTGCAAACATTAAAAAATCGGAATATTTATTTCATTTTAGATGTGTCATTTATTAGTGTTCGTAAACAACCACAATTGTAATATGTTCAAATCATCTAGATTTGTTTCTTTCTAATAATAAGCCGCCCTCCCATGTGATTTCCGAAAAGCTATTAAAAATAGAAGTCGCGGGCTTCTGCCCGGCGACTAATAAACCGTGTAATATAGATAATAAACCGTGTAATATAGATAATAAACCGTGTAATATAGATAATAAACCGTTTAATATAGCATATAGTATGGTGATTTTATTTACGAATTTGTCAGACTAAGAATTTATAAATGATAATTTAAGGTAAACCGAGATTAATTTACATTGACATGAAGGCTGAACATGGTCTATTTTGTTTCAAAAATGTCAGGCGTGAAGAATAGGTGCAGAGTAAACACATGCAGTCCTGAATGCGTATCCTCCTGTTGCTTTCTTGGTCTCTATATCAATTTAAAACCCAACAAGTTTAATATCAATTATATCGTTTAAAAAATTAAAAAAGTAAATTTCTGTTCACTGGAAGGAACTACAGAAACCTGCATACGTGAGCCGTGACGTAATATATACGTATAATATGTCTTCTTAACCCTTTCCCTCATACGACAATTCTGCAGCAGACGACTTTGAACGTATTTTGTCAAAAAATAGAAAATCTCCATAATTGAATGGATTACCTATGACAAAAAGTGGAAAACATTGTGGAAAAAGGAGAAATTGCACGTTTTGTGCAATTTCTTCTTTTGTCACTATGTTTTCAAAAAGCCGTCTGCTGCAGAGGCGTCAGAAAGCGTCTATATGAGGGAAAGGGTTAAATAATTCGTTTTGATCTGATCTAAACGAAATTTTAATTCCATTACATTTTCATTTTGAACAGATCAAAAGGTGATATTATCTCACTACACTTTATCTTTAAATTCATGATTAGCTACAATATTACAATTGTTATTCGCTCTGTAAATTACAAAATTGAGTGTATATATGTAAAAAGTACATATATATCTGTGTATCGTTTAAATGGAATGTCATTATGTTATCATTGGTTCCTCATCTCTTTCATCTCCAGTTTGGAGTGGCAATAATACTTTTATGTTGTATTGTATATTTTATGTTATATATGTTTAATTGTATTTTTGTACAAATGATGAGATGTTAAAAAAAAGAAGATTCGGTGGTGTAGTGGTAGAGTGTCCACCTCGGTGCTGTAGTGGTAGAGTGTCCGCCTCGGTGGTGTAGTGATAGAGTGTCCGCCTCGGTGGTGTAGTGGTAGAGTGTCCGCCTCTGTGGTGTAGTGGTAGAGTGTCCGCCTCGGTGGTGTAGTGGTAGAGTGTCCGCCTCTGTGGTGTAGTGGTAGAGTGTCCGCCTCGGTGGTGTAGTGGTAGAGTGTCCGCCTCTGTGGTGTAGTGGTAGAGTGTCCGCCTCGGTGGTGAAGTGGTAGAGTGTCCGCCTCGGTGCTGTAGTGGTAGAGTGTCCGCCTCGGTGGTGTAGTGGTAGAGTGTCCGCCTCTGTGGTGTAGTGATAGAGTGTCCGCCTCGGTGGTGTAGTGGTAGAGTGTCCGCCTCGGTGGTGTAGTGATAGAGTGTCCGCCTCGGTGCTGTAGTGGTAGAGTGTCCGCCTCGGTGGTGTAGTGGTAGAGTGTCCGCCTCGGTGGTGTAGTGGTAGAGTGTCCGCCTCGGTGGTGTAGTGGTAGAGTGTCCGCCTCTGTGGTGTAGTGGTAGAGTGTCCGCCATGTGGTGTAGTGGTAGAGTGTCCGCCTCTGTGGTGTAGTGGTAGAGTGTCCGTGATATAGTGTCCGCCGCGGTGGTGTAGTGATAGAGTGTCCGACTCGGGTTCGATCACCGGTCGGTGATGATGAACTGATTTTATTAACCCTCGTCGTGCAGAGTTAACTTTTTGGCGAGCAGAGCCAAATACTTTAATAATGGTAGTATTGGCTTCCCTCCGTGGAATTAGGATTGCGGCTGACTGACTGGTGTCAGGATTGCGGGGTTAGCATTACGGCTGACTGTCTGGTGTCAGGATAAATGGACCAGTAGTACTCGGAGCTTAATCCGGAAACGTCGTGGTATGATTGATTGATTGATTGATTGATTGATTGATTTGGGTTTAATGCCGTTTTTAACAATTTCTCAGTTATATCACGGCGGCCAGTTCACCTACTCGTGCATTTTCTGGTTTTCTCACACCAGTATAATTGAAAAAATGCTGAAATCGGCGTAAAACACCAAACAATCCACATGTGTAATAATAGCATTAACCCTTTCCCCCATACGACAATTCTGCAGCAGGCGACTTTGAACGTATTTTGTCAAAACATAGAAAATCTCCATAATTGAATGGATAACCTATGACAAAAAGTGGAAAACATTGTGGCAAAAGGAGAAATTGCACGTTTTGTGCAATTTCTTTTTTTTCACTATGTTTTCAAAAAGCTGTCTGATGCAGAGGCGTCAGAAAGTGTCTATATGAGGGAAAGGGATTAAAAGGACATAATTGAATGGATAACCTATGACAAAAAGTGGAAAACATGGTGGCAAAAGGAGAAATTGCACGATTTGTGCAATTTCTTCTTTTGTCACTATGTTTTCAAAAAGCCGTCTGCTGCAGAGGCGTCAGAAAGCGTCTATATGAGGGGAAAGGGTTAAGGGTGATAATGTCCGCAGAGCAGAGCATAATTAAACAGTGAAAACGGTGAAAGAAACAAAACATAACACTTTCGGCGGTAAAGTTGCCGTAAGGGATCTTGTCACTTTATCATTTAGTGAAGAGGTAATGAATCGCTGTTTGTACATATCGGGAAAACATTATAACGACAATTCATAAGATGAAAGTCGAGTGATTCACCGCGATATAACAGTTTGTTAAACACCTATGTTATGTGATTGGTGACCACTTGCTCAATACCTCTTTCGCTATATTGATTTTTTTGATTTATTTTTTTCAAACTGAAAAGGATCAAAGCAAAAGCATACGTTACCTTAAAAATAAATAAGGAAACGTATATATTTATAATGATAGTATATTCTGATTTTTGCAACAAATTCCTGTAAATGTCCCACGATTAAGGCTTAAAAATAAGTGCTACATCAACAAAAGGATTAAACCCTTTCCCAATTACACAAAGACATAACATTGTATTAATGACATGTACATTGTCTAACCACATACATATAGAGAAATAACGAGAAACAGTGATATTAATAACTGGTCAAATAAGGTTAAACATCTGCTAGAGTCGTCAGGTTTTTCTTACATTTGGTTATATCCCGAATCCGTTTTAGTGAATAGGCTTATACCTATAATTTCACAACGATTTAAAGATATATATGTCAATCAATGGCAAGCAAGCATCCAACTATCCCCTTCACTATATTTTTTACAGATCATTTAAGACTGATTTCGCTCGAGCAGGGTATCTAGACTTATTAGAAACAAAATCATTTCGAGAATCAATTGCCAAACTTAGACTTTCATCCCATTATCTAAAAATAGAAAGAAAACCCCTAACCAAACTTGCTCTTTATTGTATATATGTTTTTAAGCTGAGAAACCAATATATGTCGAATACCAATAACTGATGCACTAATATCATAAGATTTATATCATATATATATTATTTTATTTTATTTTTTGAATTATACTCTCTCACCATCTAAAACAGTAAGGTTCTGTTATTTTTCAAAATGGTAGTTAAATGCTATCATTCATGTATGTTAGTCATAATTTGTCTGGTAGATACATGAAATAACCATGGATTAAACATGAGAATATATAAACGGTTTGAGGATACAGAATTCCTCTGTCTGTCTGTCTGTCTGTCTGTCCCGATAGCTCAGTCAGTTCCTAGTCGTTGCTGACTGAGATATCGGGGCTCGAGTAAAGGCCGTCGTCGTGAAGGCAGGGTGAAGGCAGGCCAACATGGATAAATTGAGCAGATTTTGCATTACTTGCCCTGTACTGTTATTTGTTATGTCTTTCTTTTTCATTGTAAATAGTATATACAATATATATATATATATATATATAGGATATATATATATATATATCTATCTATCGAGAGCTTGGCGTGAAACGGTTGTAACTAAATACCTATTTTGAAAACCCTGGTTAAGGGGCAATTTTGAAACCTTTGTAAACAATGCAAATTTAGCAATGGCACCTAAATTTCCATTGTTAACTGATTTAACGCTTTTAAAGACTTTATGGCAAGGTGATTACCCTTGGTAAAACAATACCAATTTTAGTTACAACTGTTTCACGCCAAGCCCTCGATATATATTATGCTCTTCATTATTATGGAGGAAATAAAGGATTCATTAGTCTGTATACTATGTATAGTAAGCATACATCATACATAACTCTACAGAAAAATATACACATAGGAGTAAACAGGGTTATAAGTCCATTAAGCTGCCTTGATGCAGTACCCATGGCCAAGTATTGACAGACACATGATTAGCACAACGTCCAAAGATGATCGAATGACATTACGGGGGGGAAATGAGACCATAACGGTCGATTTTCTTCATTATTAGTTCATTAACACATAACATACCATTTAACGATATAAATATACTATTAATGACGTAATAATATAATTTTGAACACATTGTAGCAACAACCAAATTTGCCGTAGAGGTGCTGCGTCTGAGCGGTGCTAAGTATATCTTCATAGATACCATCTTCATCTTGGTATCCAGATACAATATTCTGATAACGCTTGGTGATAACAGAATTTGGTATCCAGATATAAGTTAAGGATGATAACATTTACTCAAATACCAGAAATGATAAACACATGTATGAGATTTTATATTATAGGTCCATACGCAAACTGAAGATTGCTAAATACATCTCCAGTCATACAGTAAAGTACATGTGTATGTTTATTACTACATTCACAATGTAAAGTGCACGTGTATGTTTATTACTACATTCACATAGTTAAGTGCACGTGTATGTTTATTTACCGTCGCCGTGCATACAATCAAAGGCTTCTGCCCGTAGGTCGAGGGTTCGATTGCCGACCAGGTCACACCAAATACTTTAAAGATGTCAGGACGACTATCTCGCCTTGGTTTTATTATCTTCATAGATCTCTATTATATCTACCACAGTGCAAAAATGTTCGCGATACATGTCGATGAAAATTAACAAACAGAATCGTTATTCTCGTTATTCAAGACGATTTTGAAATAATATAGGCAATACGCGGGAAATAAAAGTAAATGAAAGAAGCTAGTTTGTCACAGAGTTTTTCGTCTATTGCATATGCATCAAAAAGATAGGGACACTGCCGTATATAACAACATTTGAAGTGATATGTTTAGAACTAAATCAATAAATTAGATAAGAAAGGAAAATCATTACGACGTCGACCATAGAACGGTTTAAAGACCACCATTGGAAAGAGAACTCGACAAGAACAATAACTACAGTTCAACCTGTGTTTAAAGACCACATATGGGAAGAGAACTCGACAAGAACAACAACTACAATCCAACCTGTATTTAAAGACCACACATCGGAAGAAAACTCGACAATAACAACAACTACAGTTCAACCTGTGTTTAAAGACCACATATGGGAAGATAACTTAAAAAGAACAGCAACTACAGACCAACATGTGTTTAAAGACCACACATGGGAAGAGAACTCGACAATAACAACAACTACAGTCCAACCTGTGTTTAAAGACCATCCATGGGAAGAAAACTTGACAAGAACAGCAACTACAGTCCAATATATGTTTAAAGACCACATATGGGAAGAGAACTTAACAAGAACAACAACTACAGTCCAACCTGTGTTTAAAGACCACACATGGGGGGGAAAATCGACAAGAGCAACAATTGTATTTCAACCTGTGTTTAAAGACACATATGGGAAGAGAACTCGACAAGAACAGCAACTACAGTTAAACCTGTGTTTAAAGACCACACATTGGAAGAGAACTCGACAATAACAACAACTACAGTCCAACCTGTGTTTAAAGACCATCCATGGGAAGAAAACTTGACAAGAACAGCAACTACAGTCCAATATATGTTTAAAGACCACATATGGGAAGAGAACTTAACAAGAACAACAAATACAGTCCAACCTGTGTTTAAAGACCACACATGGGGGGGAAATCGACAAGAGCAACAATTGTATTTCAACCTGTGTTTAAAGACACATATGGGAAGAGAACTCGACAAGAACAGCAACTACAGTTAAACCTGTGTTTAAAGACCACACATTGGAAGAAAACTCGACAAGAACAACAACTTTAGTTCAACCTGTGTTTTAAGACCATCCATGGGAAGAGAACAATCTGGTCATAGTTCACATGTGTTCTTTAATTACTGTGTTATTTACACAGAAAATGAGTAATTAGGATTTTTAAAGTATGGTTGCTTTAGAAAGGAAATTGTTAAACAAAGGTGGTCTTTAGCACAGGTTTGACTGTACTACGAAAAACGAAGCCATCTTGAAAGGAAACTTCGATTGTTTCTCGTTCCTTATCCCTTTCCCACATATATCACATGTGAAGCAGACAACTTTGATAACCCATATACAATACGAAAAATAAGTATGGTCATTACATCGAGTTTAACACAGCGTGGCCAAAGGAGAAATAAATCATTATGAGCAATTTCTTCTTTTGCCAAAATGTTTTAAAAAACTCGTCTGCTGAAGATGCCGTTAGAAAGCATCCGTATGTGAACAAAGTGCTACTTGAACCCTTTCCCGCATACGACAGTTCTGCAGCAGACGAATTTGAACGTATTTTGTCAACAATTAGAGCTCAGTCGGTAGCGACGCGGGCTGTCAATCCAGGGGTTGTGAGTTCAAATCCCGGCTCGGCCAACTTTCTTTCCGACGATTGACAATAGTCATTGCGACATGCGTCTTTCTTCTTCCACCAATGGGCTAAGTCTATGTGGAAAAGCAGCCAGTTGCTTGGAAAGATTGCTGTGTGGAGTACTGGTGTGAGAAAACCAGGAAATGCATGAGTAGGTGAACTGGCCGCCGTGATATAACTGATTAATTGTTAAAAACGGCGTTAAACCCCAATCAATCAATCAATCAATCAAAAATTAGAAAATCTCTATAATTGAATGGATAACCTATGACAAAAAGTGGAAAACATTGTGGCAAAAGGAGAAATTGCACGTTTTGTGCAATTTCTTCTTTTGTCACTATGTTTTTAAAAATCAGACACAGGCGTCAGAAAGCGTCTATATGAGGGAAAGGGTAACTAAAAGGAACGTGGCGACTTCTTTTGTGTCACTAAGGAGACAATGGAAGATATGCATGTAAACAAAGGTGTTGTTACATGGTTTGTTATGAACAGATGACACAGTTAGATTTCTGCTGTCCTTATAATCCCTTCCCATCATATAGACGCTTTCTGACGCCTCTGCAGCAGATGGCTTTTTGAAAACATAGTGACAAATGAAGAAATTGCACAGAACGTGCAATTTCTCCTTTTCTCACAATGTTTTCCACTTTTCGTCATAGGTTATCCATTCAATTATTGAGATTTTCTATGCTTAGACAAAATACGTTCAAAGTCGTCTGCTGCATAATTGTCGTATGAGGGAAAGGGTTAATCCCTATATGTAATATTTATCCAGTCTTTATCTGCAGATACAGGGTCCTTTGATGTCAAAAAAAACTTAACAATAGGATACTTCATACTTTCATTTTTTATATTCGTCTGCTTTAACCCTTTTCCCACATTACAAAAAGTCTGAAGCAGTTGACGTTGAAAACACACAGAGAGGCAAAAATGGAAAAAAAATTCTCCACAAATAAAAGTAAAGTTATTGAATAGATATGAATATCATTGTGGCAAGAGGAGAAATGAAAATGATTTTAAAAGTGGTCTGCATCATAGGTAGTGGAAATAACGGGGTAAGTATTTTTGAATAGGAAACCCCTTCATCGGGACAATTGAAAACGACTCAAGTTCACTTTATTGATAAAAAACGATACATTTTCTACACTGGTTTTACTTGGATAACATAAAGAATAACATTTAGGGCGAATTCAATTTTTTGTTTTTATTGGGTTTTTTCATGCCATCTGGATTTCAGTCGCTTTAACACTTTTCGACCTGCTGACGATTTCTGATGCAGCAGCAGACAAGTTTTGAAAACAGTGTGGCAAATATGAGAACTGCCCATGAAGAGCAATAATGCCATTTATGAACTCTTTACCCAATGTAGATGCCTTTTCGACGCAAATACAGCATACAACATTTGAAAACATCGTCGCAAAAAAGAGAAATTGTTGTGCCACAGTTTATTCAGCACTAATCAATATTATGCTTTCATTTATATGTCGAGCTTTTAAATATTTTCTCCAGATGTTTTTAAAGTCGTCTGCTACAGATCTGTCGTAGGTGGAAAAGGGATATGGATAATATGATTTATTGCATATATAGAATAGATATGTGTAAAATCAGAAATTACTGTTGCTGAAAAATCTGTAAATAAAAAGGGCAAATTCGCCTTTACCCCCATTTCTCATGATAACACTTTCCCTCATACGACAATTTTGCAGCAGACGACTTTGAATATATTTTGACAAAAAATGGAATATCTCAATAATTGAATGGATAACCTACGACAAAAAGTGGAAAACATTGTGGCAAAAGGAGAAATTGCACGTTCTGTGCAATTTCTTCTTTTGTCACTATGTTTTCAAAAATCCGTCTGCTGCAGAGGCGTCAGAAAGCGTCTATATGAGTGAAAGGGTTAAAGTTATATCTGTATTAGTCCGGTTTCTTATCCACATATGTTTGGAATAAGGACACGGTCCGATATTGATCAGGCATTGTTTGACCTGAAATGATTCTTTCAGATGTAGTCTGCTTTGAAACATGCATCTCATGGAACAAAAAGTGTTATAACTCGGAACAAATTGAGGCATTGTTTATACACAGATTTGATAACATTGAAGGGGAAATGGAAATTGCTCGTTCCGGCCATTATTTAACCTGAACATGATGTTAATAATCGCCTGCGGCAAAGAAGTCAAAATATCGTCTGCGTTCGGGAAATCGTTAATCACAGAAGAGAAAGGGTAAAGTAAAAACCCGTTAGGTCAAACATTAGAACGATAAATAATGTTGCAAAGATGTGTTTGTTTCACACACATACAGATGTTGTATCATTGTTTAAACTTGGCAGAATTGTAAAGTCTCTTTAAACCATTGTCTCACCCTTTTCTTCCAAAAAAGTAATCTTCTTTTGACTAGCCAGTTATATAATTTTGAAATCAATGAATGAACAATTATGGAAAATGTAAATTTAAGCCATTTTTCCATTTTACACTAATCAAACTCTCCGTATATTTGATATTCCGTTGTTTATCTACACTTCTCGTTAAGCAGTTTACAATGTATAGTTGTTGAAGCTTTCAACATGAAATACCATGAACACCACTGATGAGGCTAGGGGGTACATATTAACCCTTTCCCTCATATAGACGCTTTCTGACGCCTCTGCAGCAGACGGCTTTTTGAAAACATAGTGACAAAAGAAGAAATTGCACAAAACGTGCAATTTCTCCTTTTGCCACAATGTTTTCCACTTTTTGTCATAGGTTATCCATTCAATTATAGAAATTTTTCATTATTTGATAAAATATATTCAAAGTCGTCTGCTGCAGAATTGTCGTATGAGGGAAAGGGTTTTAAAGAAAGTATAACAATATGTGCATTTCCCAGGGTAAGACAAATTTGAGTACCCAGAGGTTATTTGCAGCTCGTATACACAATGTTAGTTACTTGTATCAACTCAAATAAAAAGGAAGATATTTCTTCTTTGAATAGAGCCAATGTCAATATATATATATATAAAGACACAGTATATAAAGGTAAAGCAGGAAGAGACGGACATAAAAAGGAAGACATTTTTTCTTTGAATAGAGCCAATGTCAATATATATAAAGACACAGTATATTAAGGTAAAACAGGAAGAGATTGATTGATTGATTGATTGATTGATTGGGGTTTAACGCCGTTTTTAACAATTTCTCAGTCATATCAAGGCGGCCAGTTCACCTACTCATGCATTTCCTGGTTTTCTCACACCAGTACTCCACACAACAATCTTCCCAAGCAACTGTCTGCTTTTCCACATAGACTTAGCCAATTTGGTGGAAGACAAATGACGCATGTCGCATTGACTTTTGTCAAACGTCGGAAAGAAAGTTTGCCGAGACGGGATTCGAACTCACATACCCCGGTAAAGCAGGAAGAGAGGGGAGATTTGTTTCAATTTGTTTTTGTAATAAATGTTCAAGAAAAATGATATTTTCCAGTATTCGGTGGGTTTGAAAGTTATAGCGAGTAAGATCATATTGTATACTCATAATCAACTTAGCACTTCCCCACCTCCAATTTTTTTTTTATTTAAGTCTCATCCATGTACAATCATATATATTTACATGTATTGTTAAAATAATATTACAAATAAAAAGCACATGGCCTTTCATGAAATGAAATACAAGAGACTGTCATACGTATAGTATGTAAAACATCAATATCTGACACATATCACAAGCATGTATATATATGGTACAATAAAGACTCGGATGCTAAATGTACGTGTAAAAAAAATACGGCAGCAGACAACTTTAAAAACATATAGGCATTACTGTGGAAATGGAGGTAATGATATTGAATAGAGTGGAAAACATTGTAATGAAAGGGAAAAGTGCTAATAATGAGTAATTTCTCCTTTGGCCTAAATGTTATCAAAATACGTCTGCTGCAGATTCATCAAAAAGCAGGGGGTAATGGGTTAACCCTTTCCCACATACGGCAATTCTGCAGCAGGCGACTTTGAACGTATGTTTTAATTTTTTTTAGAAAATCTCCATAATTGAATGGATAACCTATGAAAACAAGTGGAAAATATTGTGGCAAAAGGAGAAATTGCACGTTCTGTGCAATTTCTTCTTTTGTCACTATGTTTTCAAATAGCCGTCTGCTGCAGAGGCGTCATAAAGCGTCTATATGAGGGAAAGGGGTTAATTGATTAAGAGAACTTCCAGGAATCTTGCGCTATACCGGTAAATAACGAAGAAGACTCCACATCGACCTGCACGGAGGTTGATCAGGTAGTCCTGATGAACGATCGATATATCTCTGGCTCGGACCGAAATTAAAATGGGTGCAAAAGCTTTTAGTTCACTTGGCGTCCATTTATTTTCCACATAGAATGTGAACTCTGATAAGATTAACATTTTCCCACATGCGTTTTGACGTATTTTATGAAATGATCAAAAACATATTCTTTTTTTTTCTTCTTTTTTTTTTGTATAATTTTATTTGTACATGGGTTGACGTGAGGTTGTGGCCATCCCCCCTTTCAACCTTACACTATTTTGTGTTAGTAATTCATTAAGTAGTTTGTGTTAGTACTTGACTCCATGTACGCTAAACGGCAAATTTCGTCAACCGTTTATGGTGAACAATACAATCAGTTTGGATCCAGATCACGCCCCCACATAACATGGAGTTGACTCGTGATCCCAAAAAGTTCGAAGCATATTCTCACAATATTTTCATAAGATGTCTGCTGCAGATGTATCAAACTGTGCCTGCATGTGGGACAATTTAACGAAAGCTCTTTTGTGTCTTTACTGTTTGCAGTTGGGACAATCAATTCAATTTTCTTTAGTACTCCCAGTTTGTACATGGACAAAAACATGAGGTAAATACAATTTAGCATTACAAACGGCGAAACAAAATGACATATATACTTGACAGAATATAGAACAACCCTCTTTGTTGTTTACAAACAAGATAATAAATATATAGATCTCTGAATAGACAGATATTGATCAATATTGATTTTTATTTTAATTTTAATTTTTGAGATTAGGATGTTAAAATAGCCCAAAATATAATTAACCGGATTCTATAAGGGTTACTGTTTAATTTCAGTCAGGACATGACTCCTTTACACGCGTCTCGGCTCGAATCAAAGGAACACCGTTTTCAAGGCCTTTTCAAGCGAGGTGTGATGAAAAATGTCAAACATCCCAAATGTGATAATGCAAATGGATGCGCGTATTCATACATAGATAAAATATTTGGATTATCGTTTTCTATAAAGAATTGACGCATTTGTATAAACATGTAAAGTGATAAATGCATTCTTTTTTTGCCAGATTTAATGGGAAATCATAGACCCAATAAGTTCGAAGCCACAATATTGGGGAAATTCCTCCATTTGTGTTGTTAGAAGGGAACACGTGATAAAACATTTGTTTATACAATATTGCGTGTTTTTTTTTTATACTTTTAGAACTCGACATTTACATTTTTCTCCCCAAACGATTTAACCCTTTCCCTCATACAACAATTCTGCAGCGGACGACTTTGAACATATTTTGTCAAATAATGGAAAATCTCTAAAATTGAATGGATACCCTATGACAAAAAGTGGAAAACATTGTGGAAAAAGGAGAAATTGCACGTTTTGTGCAATTTCTTCTTTTGTTACTATGTTTTCAAAAAGCCGTCTGCTGCAGAATGCGTATCATATATATATTTGTTTTATTCAAAATAGTATTTCCTCGTAGAATAGATTTTCACGCAACTGCAACAGACATGATCTTTTTTTTTAAATTTAAGCATTGTCCACATGCAGACACTTTTTGAGGCATATGCAGCAGACGACTTTTGAAAACATTATTTTAACACATTTTTAGGCCTAGAGTCAAGATTAGCGCTGTTTAAATATTATGCATAAAAAATCTGCGTTAGATGTATTTATTTTGTGTCAATTAGTTTTATAATTGCAGTCTCTTGTAATTATAATATTGAATGGCTATGTATATTGTATGTGTTATTAAAATGTTTTATATTTGTGTTTGTACATAGATGAGACTTAAATAAAGATATAATACATGTGTGGACATTTATCAAACTGATAAATTTCTGCTATTTAGACAATTGTTACCTATGTCCGATAATAATATTTTAATTCATTGATAATTGCATATTATTTCTAAACGATTTCAAATTCGTCGTGATGCAAATTTGTAATATATGAGAAAGATTCACACTTTTGTAACGAATCAACGAAACAATCTATCGTCTTCATATGAATTTGCGGGGATTTCGAAACCGGGTGTTCCGGGTTCGATCCCCAGTCGCGGCACTACGGTCATGGTGCAGTGCCCTTGGGCAAGGCATATTTTCTAGCCTAGTACTGGTTTGTTTACCCAGGGATCATGAATAATTAAATTTAAATGCGCGCTAAATGACCTTAGCTGTCGATGCGCCATAAAACAATATACATGAATTAATTCATATGAATTTGACTACCTTTGTCATGTATAACTGTTTGGCGATAAACAGTCTATGTACACTAAAACACTGTATACGTATCATAAACAGTCTATATGTACACTAAAACACTTTATACGTATCATAAACAGTCTATATGTACACTAAAACACTTTATACGTATCATAAAGTATAACATAACCAGTATAAACCAGCAGCTTTCGAAGGTGACACTTATTGGAGAGATTATAATGTTGTTCAATCTGACACTAATGGTTCTACCCACCCTACACACCCCAAACCAAAACAAACATCAACACCGTCTTCTTATGAACAAAGGTTCATTTACAGTTAATTATTAACAAGCATCACAGATTAAAACGATACGCACAACCCAAAGAAAATATTAATTCCAGAGTTAAAATACATCAAACCAGAGACATATATGTCTCTGATCAAACGAATAATGATTGTATAATAAAATAGAAGTTTTTAGATAAAGACTGGATAAATATTACATATAGGGATTAAGAAAACATTTTAATAATTTCCCGTATGCAACGACATTTTGAGAATACCGTAGCAAGCCATCTTTGATGATTAACTCATACGAAGCAAATTTCTATTTTTATTATTTCCTATAGTTTTGTTTTTAGTTTTCTATAAAGGGTTTTCCGTTTGATAGAATCGTTAAAGTAGCACATCACGAGTAAATAACGTGGATTGGACGCGGTGGTACATGTTAACTAACCCTTGTTACAAATGTATTAAATCAAAGAAAAATTAATTAAACCTGAAATGAAAATATCAGAACTGTTTACTTTTGTTATACGGGAAAAAAATGTTACTTTTTGCCCGTTGCTTTTCATCTTGTTTCTTTTTGTCCGATAACATTTTAACCCTTTTCCTCATATAGACGCTTTCTGACGCCTCTGCAGCAGACGGATTTTTGAAAACATAGTGACAAAATAAGAAATTGCTCAAAACGTGCAATTTCTCCTTTTGCCACAATTTTTTGTACTTTTAGTCATAGGTTATCCATTCAATTATAGAGATTGTTTATTTGTTGACAAAATATGTTCAAAGTCGTCTGCTGCAGAATTGTCATATGAGGTTAAGGGTTAATTGACTCTTACGTCACGTTAATATTCAATGACCCTTCATTACAGGATTTACATCTCATTTGCATAATATAACATGTCACTGTTCGCTTGTTTTGGTTCATACACATGCGAGTGCAGGTAATCGGGGGTGAGGTATTTAAACATTAACCCTTTTCCTCATACGACAATTCTGCAGCAGACGACCTTGTACTTATTTTGTCAAAACATAGAAAATCTCCATAAATGAACGGATAACCTATGACGAAAAGTGGAAAAATTTGTGGCAAAAGGAGAAATTGCACGTTTTGTGCAATTTCTTCTTTTGTCACTATGTTTTCAAAAAGCCATCTGCTGCAGAGGCGTATGAAAGCGTCTACACGAGGGAAAGGGTTAATAACTATAGGTGATTTTGACGACTCTCCCAACGGTCGACTTCAGTAAATAGGGAAGGGAAATGAGCATGTCTTCCGTTTTAATCCCCCTTTCCCAATATAACAAAGTATGCGGCGGACGACTTCGAAATCATCTAGACGACCCAACGGTCGACTTCAGTAAACAGGGAAGGGAAATGAGCATGTCCCGTTTTAATCCCCCTTTCCCATTACAACAAAGTATGCGGCGGACGACTTCGAAATCATCTAGACGACCCAACGGTCGACTTCAGTAAAAAGGGAAGGGAAATGAGCATGTCTTCCGTTTTAATCCCCCTTTTCCCAATACAACAGAGTATGCGGCGGACGACTTCGAAATCATCTAGACGAACAGATGGAAAATCTCTATAAATCAGTGTGTAACTATTTGAATATAATTGAAACATGGTGGCAAAAGGAGAAATGGGTCATTATGTCAGGCGTCTACTGCAAACTTGTTAAAAAGCGTCTTTTTTTAGGATAGGGTTAATTCGTCATCCAGTTTTTAATTGTGACCCGTATTGCCTAGATTTTCCCCCAAAAAAGATCAGTAAAAACTATGTCAATGAATGTTCATATCGTTTTAACCCTTTCCCTCATACGACAATTCTGCAGCGGACGACTTTGAACATATGTTGTGAACAAATAGAAAATCTCTATAATTGAATGGATAACCTATGACTAAAAGTGGAAAACGTTGTGGCAAAAGGAGAAATTGCAGGTTTTGTGCAATTTCTTCTTTTGTCACTATGTTTTCAAAACGCCTTCTGCTGCAGAGGCGTCAGAAAGCGTCTATATGAGGGAAAGGGTTAAGGATAATCGGACAAAAAAGAAGCAGGATGAAAAGCAACGGGCAAAAAGTAAGAGTTTTTTCCCAAAAGGAAACAGTTCTGATATTTTCATTTCAGGTTTAATTATTTTTTCTTTGATTTAATACATTTGTAACATATAATAGACACATTTCAATAACTGTATTTATAATTTATGTTTTGTTTATGCGAAGTTTTTGCTTTATTTATCTGAAATTGCAATGTTTCTACTTCTTTCCCACACAGTGTTTCTTTCCACCTTTTCAAATATCTGACAGAAAATATAATTGCGTGCGCAGGAAAAATTGATCATTATAAGCGATTTCTCCTTTTCCAATAATGATTCTTCAACCCATTTTTAACATCTGACAGAAGACTAACAACAGTTCTAATATTTGTAATAATTGTTGACAGAATATATCATTGCGTGAAAGGGAGAAATTGCTAATTTTGAGCAATGTCTGTTCTCCCACAATGTTTTCCTTTTGCTTTTTCAAACATCTTCACACAGATAAAATAACATTGCAAAGTGAAAGAAATATTAGCACTTTAAATTGAGTTACATATATTATTGCAGATTTGTAAATAGCTTAATCCGATTTCTTTGAACAACGCATTAAGGTATAAAACACACACAAATGTATCAAAATTAAAGAAAACCATGACAATATCAACAAGAAACATTAATCCTCTTTTAGTTTGTGTCTTTTTCATATTTGTAGACTTAAACTAATTGATTTTCATTGTATTTTGGAAAATGTGTTGCTTTTTATCCGGTTTCTTGTTGTCCGTTGCTTTTTGTCCTGTTACTTTTTATCCGGTTTCTTTTTTTTATCCTACAATCTGTTTTAATTGGGGGTGATTCATAGAAAACATTTAAAGACTTGCAAATACTACTGAGCAGAGTCGCATATTTTGGAAAATGTGTTGCTTTTTATCCGGTTTCTTGTTGTTCGTTGCTTTTTGTCCTGTTTCTTTTTTATCCTACAATCTGTTTTAATTGGGGGAGATTCATAGAAAACCTTTAAAGACTTGCAAATACATATGTGCATAGTCGCTTAAAGACGCTCGGGCAATGTATTTGTAGACTTAATATTGATTTTCATTGTATTTTGGAAAATGTGTTGCTTTTTATCCGGTTTCTTGTTGTCCGTTGCTTTTTGTCCTGTTACTTTTTATCCGGTTTCTTTTTCTTTATCCTACAATCTGTTTTAATTGGGGGTGATTCATAGAAAACCTTTAAAGACTTGCAAATACTACTGAGCAGAGTCGCGTATTTTGGAAAATGTGTTGCTTTTTATCCGGTTTCTTGTTGTCCGTTGCTTTTTGTCCTGTTACTTTTTATCCTGTTTCTTTTTTTTTATCCTACAATCTGTTTTAATTGGGGGTGATTCATAGAAAACCTTCAAAGACTTGCAAATACATAATGATAGTGCTCAACAGTTGTATATATTCCTAATTACCCATTACTCACATATTATTAGCTTCAGATCACCTAAATAAGATGATTTTGAGATAATGTATGTAGAGGATTGACAATATGAATTTGGATTAAGATATGTCTTCCAGCAATTGTTAATTTCACACTCTCCTAAACTGCTTAAAGTTAAAGGTTAAATTTTCATTATTTGTTATAATCTATTTTTGAAATCTACCAAAATCAGGAAACTTCAAAGTTATTTCGGATTATTATTTGTTGTTCACGTATTCATTTTGTTTATGTTAATGATGAGATACATGTATTTGTATAAGTCGATTAAAATCTATCATATGAGCAGAGTCGCTTAAAGACGCTCGTGAACAATGTAGATCCAATTCAATCTTCGTTTATTTTCCACAGGGTGAACCAGTGTTCGCCAGGTTCACTATATTTAGATCGAATTGCGTTGCTGCATAAACGGGAAGTTATCCCTTTCCCTCATATAGACGCTTTCTGACGCCTCTGCAGCAGACGTCCTTTTGAAAACATAGTGACAAAAGAAGAAATTGCACAAAACGTGCAATTTCTCCTTTTGCCACAATGTGTTCCACTTTTTGTCATAGGTTATCCATTCAATAATGGAGATTTTCTATGTTTTGACAAAATACGTTCAAATTGGTCTGCTGCAGAATTGTCATATGAGGGTAGGCTTAATACTTTTATATCAAAATGTGCATAAAACTCGAGCTAAGGGGGACACAACATCGACTGCTGTCTTTATTAAAGGTGGGGATTTAACAGAGGACCTTGATTGATGTCACGAAAATTGACACGTGGTTCTATAGAGGTAATGTACATAGCCGGTCATTCACTAATTAACACTTCAAGGTAATAAATGTCACCTTATAGTGTCACTCGAATAAAGAACGGTTACGTATGGGCCTTCTATTGACTTTGCAATTATAACGCATTTCATTTAAAACCCCACGATCGGTGTTTTGTTGTTTCAGGGATAAGTCAATAGATTAATCTCTAAATATTTGAAAATTTAGTGCACAAATGTTATGTTCGCCAATTGATTACGATGACAAGTGAATTACACGCGGGCCACTTATGCGTATTAGAAGTCCTTGATGACGTCACGTATTGATTGGGATAACATAGATTTGTTTAAACATATTTATTGAGAAATAGTTGTACATTGGTATATATGTATTTTTAATGCTAGTTTGTCCTTTTTATCAAGATCTAAGACATATATAAAAAAATGTCTTTCAGAAATCCTAATATGTACAAATTCATTTCTATGTTAAACTCATCAAATCTAAATGTTTTAAATGCAATTGGAATATACTATACCAAAGCTAACCACAAAATAATAAGTGTACTTAATGTAGTAAATTATTAGACGTTGAGAGTTATGGCTCCTTTTTCTGATCAGCTTATTGCTTAACATAGCATGAAAACATAGCACCAAGCGCTTTATCCGAATATCTGCATACTTATATATTCCGCTCATTTCAAACATTATTTCCGCCTTCTTGGGAAGTGCATTATTCTTTCAAAATAGTAATTTGATAAACTGTATGTCTATTTTTTTTGCGTATGCACATGTATATTGTAAATGTTTTGACGATGAACCATATGTGTTCAAGTCTTATGAATAAACTTCTGTTCTGTAATACATGTTATGTTCATAGGATTGGAAAATAATCGTCATAGACACTTATACAAATTCCTTTCCTCAGATAAATTTGCATCATATTCAAAATTACATGGCGTATTGATAGTGAGTTTACATGATATATGATAAATGAAATTAGATTATACTATTGTCTCAATATATCTTAATTTAAAATAAAAAAATGTCTTTATAACATCATTATTGTTATGTCTTACCCAGAATCCCCAGCAACAAACAACACGCACTCGACAAACCTCATCCCGTACTAAATCTCTTGGTTGTATCAATATATTTCTGCACATTAAGAAAGATTGCCATAGATTATGACGAGGACATACACAGTATTGAAATTCTACATCCAGAAATCGATTTTTGTTTTACTGAACAGGAGTTTACAAATAAATTATGACTTTTCCAGTTTTGCTCTCCGCCAGAAACTTATATGTAGGATATTTCCTGTTGTACTACAGTCAGCGATGTATACACACTTGTTAGTGAAAGGTTTCACAAGTCGTCCGCCACAAAATATATAAAATGCTTTTTAATAGAGTAAATCTTGGAACAGACAGTAGGCCCGCTGAGTGGCCAAGAGATAAGTGTGGGGGATTTTGAACCGAACACCATGGGTTCGATCCCCGCCCGCGGAGGTCATATCGGAGTGCCCATGATCGAGGCACATTTCCTAGCCTAGAACTGGTTTGTTCACTTCGATCGCATGTCACTTCTTGTCGCACATGGGGCATCACTGTTGCAGCGAATAATCAATCCCAGAAAATATACGAGCAAGTGCATGAGAAAAGGTGCAAGTTGACATTTCTGAACAGTATAGGTCTCTCTTATCCACCTGCTCCGACCAATCATAATTTAAAACATTGTGGCAAAAGGAGAATGTATGTATTGCTTGAATGTTTTATCCCCCATTTGGAAGAAGAAAACAAATGGCGGACATTAGCCACTCCGGACATTCTCCCCTTCCTTAAAAAGTGCATAGGCGGATATTCTCCCCTTCGTCTTTTTCACATGGCGGACATTCTCCCCTTCATCATTAATTGAACAATTATCAGATTTCAATTAAATATATTTAATCCGCAATTGTCTTTTGTTTAACAGGTTGCCTTTCAATCCCCAATTAACAGTTTGACTATGATTACCTATAATAGACAGACGGTCATTAAACAATTAAATGAATTAATTTCATTTATGTTCGGACTAAACACATGGGCCAGACTTTCACGCAGAGGAGTAAACGTTCAGTAGTCAAACATCAAGAGACTCTTTCACACATTGTGTAGCCAGTACATTAAAAAACAGAAGTCCCTTTCAGAGTTCTTGAACACTATTGGTTATAACATTAAACTTTCAAAGTAACGTAAGAATGTATAGATACTTGAAGTGAAATAGCTTTGGCTGTGTTATTTCCCTGTGCTTATTTTATAATATGTGCTAATTCATATTTGATAAAATGTGATTAGCTGTTGTTCTTCTTTATCAAGTTTTTTTGTCTTTATTCGATAATGTTCATTGCGAGAAAATAAAGTCAAAACGATTTCAGCAGAAGACTTAAGAACATATTGAGACAGAAGGAGTTATTGCTCAAAACTAGCAATAAGCAATATCTCCTTTTCTCCCACAACATTTCCACTAAGTTCACTAATTAGAATAGGGACTTTCCATAACTTTTGCATTGGTGTAGTCAATGTCGTCTTGGGTATCGTGTATGTGGAATTGGGGAATAAAATGCAAACTGTTAAACACAAAACAATTACGGATTAAATATTTTTAATAAATCCGTTAATTGTTCAATTAAGAAAATATATGTATAGGCAAACTGTTGAAGGGGCTAATGTCCGCCATGTGAATAAGACGAAAAGGGGGGGGGGGGGGGGGGGGGGGGGGGATGTCCGCCTAGATGCACTTTTGATGAAGGGGAGAATGTCCGGAGTGGCAAATGTCCGTTTACCGAAGTAAAACAGTGTTCGTCATGTACAATGTTTAAGGTTCTCTCAACAATTAAGAATGTGCCAACAGAGGCGTCAAAAGCCGTTTAGCTGAGGAATTTTATTTTAAACCGGTCGCTTTCATATGAAATCCTTTTCGTTAGTTTTAGAGCGTTTTCGATAACTCAAAAGGTCAAGGCCGTAATACGGAAGTGCAGTTGACTGATAATTCCCTTTCGTGCTTTGAAAAAAGAAGAAGGTAGGAATAAGAAAGAATAAAGAGTTTTATTCATCTATCAGTTAACATGATGAATGTCCGATATAGAAATGATAATTATAGGCTGAATATGTAAACATTTATTAGGGCCTGAATTACCCAGTTTGTCAATAATATGTTTACAGGAGTACCCTATTTCGGTTAAACATGTTATGCTACCTACCCCAAACTAGTTTGGGAGAGCATATAGTTGTCGCTTTGTCCGTCCATCACGTCTGTCCGTCCGTCCGGTAAAAATGTGTCAGTCACACTTTATTTGCATTGAGCATAAATCTAAAAGTACTGAATATATTTCCATTAAATCTGAATATACATACATATCAATAAGAGAGAGTGCATAATACAAGGACCATAAATTTATAGTGGATAATTTCAAAATATCTCCATTGATAGACTTTATATTTTCCATGTCAGGACCATAACTCGAAAAGTACTGAAGATATTTCGATGAAACTTAAACTGTATACAGATATTAAAGAAAGGAAGTGCATTACACAAGAACCATAACTTATTATAGACAATGCCTTTATCCTTAGGTATCCCTTATGGGGGAGTATCATTAGGTTCCACCGATTCCTTGTTTAACGTTTGTAATCGGTATAGTAATCATTCTACGTGATCGACAGTTAGTCCCTTGCTTGCACAAGTTGCAGCACTATTATTGCTTCGATTATACGTTATTTACGAGTCCTTTCGTCCTGAGCAAATAAACTAACAATCATCATCTGTATGTATTCAACCTTAAAATATGTCTCAAGATTTAAATCCATTAAATAATAGGTACAAAATAGTCAACTAGCCCTTGATAAAACACTTCCAATTAAATTATTTAATAATTTATGGAACTACATTTGTGACGAGTCAAACTATTCTTTCCTTTCATTTCTGTAGTTTTCTTTTGTGTATTTATTCATCATTTGCTATAAGATAATAGAATCAGTGCTTTCATTAAGGGCCAATTCCAGGAATTTTGAAATTCCTGGTCCAAATTTTAGGAATTTTTGTCAGAATTTTGGAAGTTTTGTATTTGACGTTAACAAGATGTTTATTTATTTATTTACATTTTTTAGATAAAATAAATTTTATTTTATTAATTTAACACGTTTTCGTGGGCAAACATTGATTTAGGGAGAAGTTGGGGGACTTAAAGGAGAAATTATATTTCTTATGTCATTGATATGTGTGTCATAACTGGGACGTTTTAGTTACACATCTATTTAAACAAAAATGAATGTTTATTTATTTGATTTTAATAACTATGACAACGCAAAGAGTCGTTTGAGATAAAAATCTATTTAAACAAAATTAAGAGTTTATTTATTTGATTTAATATTGATGACAACCGGTAAAGCTTTGCTGGCAATGTCAACAAAAAGTCCAGACCGAATAGGGGGATGAGTGGTTCCCTAATTTCTCGCGAACAATTCAGCTGTTAATCGCGGGAAATGTCATTATCAAGATATGGTAGAGAAGCATAACGTCGTCTAACTATTATCAATCAAATCAGCACGTTCAATTCCCTCAAATTCTGCTTCAGAGTCAAAATTTAGAAAAATCTCGGCAAAAAATTAATTGACATCCGCCATTTTGGAATCTCGGAAAGTACCTCTTCAGAATAGATTGATGACGTATTTATTATTTCAATTCTGACCAATCAAATTCATTATTCGGGGAGAAATCCATTAGGAACGAGGCTGCATATTTTCCAAGTAGTTATGCATACAGAATAAAAAAATAACTTTAATTTATAGTTTCCGAAGTGATAATCGGTATTAATCATCAACAAATATTTTTAACAGATGAAAACGTCCGAATTTTATAGTTACCGAAGTTTCTCGTCTTCAAATATTTTTAAAAGATAAAGAAAACGTCCGACCTAATTAATTAATTTGAAAGAAAGACCGTCGTAGGATTAGGCAAACTTTTAATCCAATTAGCGTAATCAAGTTAAACTACCTTTCTTTACATTCCCTACAAACAGAGAGGTCGTCAAGGTGATGTCTGGTACACACGATAAGAACTCGGGTAACCGTGTAATCGTGCGTGTGACAATTATCGATTTTTTACACGTTCACCTCTGCACTTTCACCCTTTATACTTTATTTAGGGTTATTCTGAAAACGTCCATGTGTAGATTTACGGACGTTTTTGGGAATTTCTGGACGTATAATAAACGTCCAGTGCTCGATTTTCGGACGTTTTGGGGATTTTTTTGGACGTATATTACGTCCACGTCCGCTTAATGAAAGCACTGAGAATGACGTCATATAATTTGGATTTGGATTTGTAACATACAGTTAATCAGTAAAACCTTATCAATAGACGATGAGTGTTATTTCACACAAATGATCACATATCAAATTACTTGTGTTCGTTCAGTAACGTGTACCGGCGTTACGCCATCGCGGGTCACCCATCCAGGTACTAACCGCGATGAACGTTGCTTAAATTTACGAAAAGGTCAACCGCTCTACCAATGTCACTATAAAAGCTGGCTTCTACGACAAGGCCGTATAATTGGTATTTATACCTATACCCCGTTCCCGTTACATTTCTCCCTCTTTTCTCTTGACTTCGACCCGAAGTCACACAACTGAACACTAGCAGTATACCAGAGCGGAGTCTATGTAACATCACTGGGAACCACCGGAGTCCGGGGATGATGGTGATATCAATCCAAAATCCCACCGCTGCCACCATTTTTAACATGTACCGGCGTAAGCCATCGCGGAACACCCATCCAGGTACTAATCGCGATGTACGTTGCTTAACTTTAAACAAAGGTCAACTACTCTACCAACATCGCTATAAAAGCCGGCTTCTACGACAAGGCTGAAGAGGTGATATTTATACCTATACCCTGTTCCCATTACATTTCATTCTGAAGTGATTTTCATTTAGAGCTCAGATATTTCTCCTCTTGCCAAAAGTTTTCAAAACTTTCCTGCTAAAGAGGCGCAAGTGGGAAACAGTTAACCCTTTCCCTAATACCGCAATTCTGCAGCAGACGACTTTGAACGTATTTTGTCAAAACATAAAAAAATAGAAAATCTCCATAATTGAATGGATAACCTATGACAAAAAGTGGAAAACATTGTGGCAAAAGGAGAAATTGCACGTTTGGTGCAATTTCTTTTGTCACTATGTTTTCAAAAAGCCGTCTGCTGCAGAGGCGTCAGAAAGTGTCTATATGAGGGAAAGGGTTAAGGGCATTTTCCGAGTATTTCAGGTTGAGATGTTTCTCTTTTTTCCACAGTGTTTTGTTATGTCACCTCATGCAAATGTGTCAAAATGTGAATATGTGGGAAAAGGTTAAAGCTTGTGCCATAACAAGTTTTTTCTAGCTGAACCATTTGCTGCAAAATTAATATCTTCAGTTTGTATTTTTCAGGTATAACATAGGATAAAAGTTGATACTGAGCGTAATTATCATATCTACAGCCAAAAGATGTAGTGGAAACACTGGTAAGAATATTAAATAATTTACCTGATACTTTCCCAGTTGCAGACACATTTCGAGCATCTGCAGTAGAAAATCTATGAAAAACATTGTAATAAAGTAAATTTGCTCATGATGAGCAATTTCTCCTTTTGTCAGAATGTTTTCAACCCTATAAACAAGTTTGATAACTCTTTCCAGCATATAATGCAAATTCTGGTCCTTTTTGTGTCACCTGCGTAGCATGGTAGGCACTTAGGGATTACTTTTTTTTTTGTCCGGCGTCTGTCCGTCCGTCCGTCCGTCTGTCTGTCTGTCTGTCTGTCGTCACACTTTTTCGTCACACTTTTTCGTCACGTTTTCAAATAACTTTTTTTCTACTCAAAGGATTGGATTGAAACTTCTGACAAATGTTTATATCAATCTTTGTGATGGTTTCACTAAAGGGGGATAATCCAAATATTTTTATATCAGAGTTATTGTCCCTTTTCTGTCAAAAATTAAAATTTTATGACAAGGCGCCGGCAGGTGACACACATGCTCCGGGGAGCACTCCATTCTAGTTTTACTTAGAAATTCTGGTTAAAGTTTTGCATGCAAGGTACTTTTATGGATATATCTCAGTAACCACTAATAATATTGACTTGGCCCTTGTTTGACTTTTAAAATTTAATGCACATATCTCAGTAACCACTCAGAGCTTGATTTAAAGCTTCTACATAGTCTTTAACCCTTCCCCTCATATAGATGCTTTCTGACGCCTCTGCAGCAGACAGCTTTTTGAAAACATAGTAACAAAAGAAGAAATTGCACAAAACGACGTGCAATTTCTCCTTTTGTCACAATGTTTTCCACTTTTAAGCAGAGGTTATCCATTCAATTATGGAGATTTTCTATGTTTTGACAAAACATGTTCAAAGTCGTCTGCTGCAGAATTGTCGTATGAGGGAAAGGGTTAAAGGTATCAAACAATCAGGTCAGGTAACTCCTGATTGAATTTATTATAAATTATGGCCCTTTTTGAAGTTTTGCATGCTAGGCCTTTTCTCACAAACAGCAGAAGACTTATCCAACTTGATTTATAGTTCTATACTATCAAGCCACTATCTCAGTAACAACTGTTGTCTATAGTATCAAATGGCCAAATAGTCCAGCATGCTGTCTGCACCCAGTTAACTTTTTCCCACCTGCAGATGCATTTTGACGCATCTGCAACATAAGACTTTTGAAAACATTGTGACAAAAGGAGAAATTATGAGCTATCTATCCTTTTGCAACAATGTTTTCAACTCTATTTATTGATTAAATTCTCAATTATATAACCACATTTTTACAAGATGTTTTCATCTGCTGGAGTTTTGTCTTGCGTGGTTAAGTGAGTTGGTTTTTAATATCAATGTTAGCACACGTTGAAAATGAGTTTTGGGATTCAAAGCTTTCTGAAATATCAGAGGGAAGCAGGCTTAAGTTCAGCTAATAGGAAAAATGGTTGATTATTATTTCAAATAATGTTTTTATTTTATTTCCAGATGCACACTTCAACAAAATGGGTTGTTTTCAGTCAAAAGCACATTCAAGGGAATCAAATGGTCGTATTTTCCGTGTTTTTAATGTTAATGACCTAGGAGCAGAGATCAGCCCAGGTAAGATTGAGGTCACAGAATCTGACCTGATTCTTTATCAGAGGGGAAAGGACGCCATTCTATGGCCTCTCCGGTGTCTGAGGAGGTATGGATTTGACGAGGAGTTGTTTTCTTTTGAAAGTGGGCGGCGCTGTGCCACAGGATCCGGGATCTATGCATTTAAATGTCGCCGTGCAGAGGAACTGTTTAATCTAGTTCAAGAGGCAATACAAAATGTTGGCCAACAAAGTCATCTAAGGTCTCAGCCTTTGGTAAATGGTACTGGGACATTGATGTCCCAGCAGAACAGTCGTCCCGCATCACTAGTCGACCCTCATGAACCAAGTGGTATATACCTGTCTGGTACAGGTAGAGTGGCTGTGGTACCAAATGATCAACATTTATATATGAATGGGACTGTTTTTCCGCCCGAGGTTTCTGGACCTAACTATATAAACACGGGGTCCAGTAGGGTCGATGCACAGAGAAGAGAGTCCATTGATCATGCTGCTGCTCTCATCGACTTCCTTCACAATCCCCCGACAGCCCCGACGCCCCCCGGGAGACGGGCGGAAACCGTCAACTACGCTGATTTGGATCTCCCTGGATCCACAGAAAATGTGTTTGAACAATGTGATGGAGGGTATGGAAGTGAAGCGGTTATACCAAATGAGAGAAATGGACAGGAATTGTCAACACAGAGTTCAGAAGGGCAAGATGGTTTGGAGATTGACGAAGTCGCAATGAGTTACGATGGTGATGTGTTCAGCGACAATGACTCGAATTTACCAAACTATATAAACTTAGATGCCGAGGGTAAGATAATTAGAGACCAGGCTGTTGGACACGAGACGGGGAGAGCTACGAGGCCAAATGAACTAGAACAAAATGGACCTTCTAAACTCATGCAAGGTCGGAGATTGAGTGTTGAGCAAAACTATGCGAATCTGGTAGGGACGTTTAGTGCGTGCCCAGAGCCAAGTAACTCAATTTCTAGTCAGGCATCCGCGGCAAGTAATAATAACGGAGCGAACAGACTCTCAAATCCCGGAGAGCTAAACTATATTGAGATTGATGTTAATAAAACGGATGGAGATAGCACACCAGGGGTGATAACTCCATCTTCCATGTCCGCATCCTACTCAGTTCAGGACAGTAAGCGAACAGAGAGCTACGCTATGATAGACATTAATCGCACATTGGCGATATCGAATTCCTCTAAGACTGTCAGTGATGACGATAAATGTGTGCGGAAAACTCGTCACAACAGTACCATTAGTTAAGTGAAAAAAGTTAGTTTTTTTTTTATGTTTCAGTGGATAAAGGCTAAACAGTTGTGACTAAATATTGTAAGAAGATATAGTTACAACTATTTTTCCTTACCCATGATATATCTGTTAAGTATATATGGCTAGTTATTCACCAACTGTGTTTTGGACAAACATTCTGACACATGTGGAAATGAGCAGAGCTGTGTGAAGACCCACACTAAGGTAATTTGGACCAGTGTTGATCCAAATCAGCTAGTGCATCTGCATTGTCTTGATCTGGCTCTGCACTGTTTGCCACTTAGCCATTGATGGATTAACCCTTTCCCTCATATAGACGCTTTCTGAGGCCTCTGCAGCAGACGTCTTTTTGAAAACATAGTGACAAAAGAAGAAATTGCACGTTTTGCACAAAACGTGCAATTTCTCCTTTTGCCACAACGTTTTCCACTTTTTGTCATAGGTTATCCATTCAATTATGGAGATTTTCTACTTTTTGACAAAATATGTTCAAAGTCGTCTGCTGTAGAATTGTCGTATGAGGGAAAGGGTTAAAGAAACTTCTGTAATACAGTATCCGTTTTGATCCCTTGCTCACCGGATGTGCAGGCGGGTATTTTTCCACATGTATAGTAATTACCGGTATTCTAAAAGAAAAAAAAGCTTGCAGACCAAGTCGACACCAAAGATCTAGATAAGAGGATTGAACTTTTATTCTTTCCATAAAATCTTGCATACCAAAACCCCCCTTTGTTGATAATACTCAAAAAGATTGTCTCTGTGATATCAAAAGAATTTGCTCACTGAAATGATTCTTTTGTGTATTAACCCTTTCCCTCATACGACAATTCCGCAGCTTTCTGACGCCTCTGCAGCAGACGGCTTTTTGAAAACATAGTGACAAAAGAAGAAATTGCACAAAACGTGCAATTTCTCCTTTTGCCACAATGTTTTCCACTTTTTGACATAGGTTATCCATTCAATTATAGAGATTTTCTATTTTTTGACAAAATATGTTTAAAGTCGTCAGCTGCATAATTATTGTATGAGGGAAAGGGTTAAAAGAATGCAGAACATGTCTAGAGCTCTATGGAATTGATGAACTCTTTTCCACTTGCAGATGCAGTTCATGTAAGATGTGTTGGTGAATATTCAGGCATTTATAAGCTAGAAATGAAGGGTATAATTCTTGTGTCAAAATCTATATTTAACCTTTTTCCCACATACGACAATTCTGCAGCAGACGACTTTGAACGTATTTTGTCAAAGCATAGAAAATTTCTATAATTAAATGGATAACCCATGACAAAAAGTGGAAAACATTGTGGCAAAAGGAGAAATTGCACGTTTTGTGCAATTTCTCCTTTTGACACTATGTTTTCAAAAAGCTGTCTGCTGCAGAGGCGTCAGAAAGCGTCTATATGAGGGAAAGGGTTAACCTTTTTCCCACATACCGAAAAATCTGCAGCAGACAACTTTGTAAATATATGGGGATAAAAATGGAAAACGTTTATGATTAAAAGTATAAATTGTTTAATAAACTGGAAATATTGCGAAAAAAGGAGAAATTGCAATTTCATCTTTTGTCAATGTTTTCAAAGGCAGACTCAGAAAGCATCTGTATGTGGGAAAGGGTTATATAATAAAGCATTATTAACAAACAAAATTAATAGTTATGTTTACTTCAGTATAGCTGTGAATACTCGACGTTTTGTACAGGAAGCATATTGTGTAAATTATGTGTATAACATTTTTAATTTCTATCATTTTAAACCTCAAACCTTTTTCCACATGCAGTCAGCTTTTGACATATCGGCAATAGACACGTTTTGATGTTTCTTTTTTATGCTTACCTGAACACAAAACGCTCAAGGGAAGCTATTGTGATCGCTCTGTCACCGTCTGTGACTGTCGTCATATGTTGGCAACAATTTCTTTCAATATCTTGACCAAATACCAAATAACTACTTGTTCCATTTCAACCACACTACACAGAAATTTCCTTTGGTGGTCCTCTTTAAAATGTGTTCAAATAATTAAAATCTCAGGCGAAAGATCCAGTGCCTTATGGCCATCTTATTTTATCAATAAAATAGATTGGAAATCTACAAATAAATACATTCTTTGAATGGAAGAAAACAATATAAAGGGGAAATGGATTTTTTCATTATTTGCAATTTCTCCTTATTTCTCAATGTTGCATTTGGTTATGTGATTAAATTTCTGTGTTGCATATGACTTATTGGCAGGCGATGCATGAGTTTATGACATTTGAAAACACTTGTTATACCCCCAGATACATAGTATATGGGGGCTATATAGGAGTCACGCTTGTCGGTCTGTCAGTTGGTTGCTCGGTCCGTTGGTCTGTAGACATTTCTTTTGAACACTATTTCTCAGCAACCCGTGGTCAGAATTCAATATAACTTCACAAGAATGATTGATACCAATTGTAGTTGTGCATATTGTCGGCGTGTTGCACTGGAATTATTTTTAAATGAGTTATGGCCCCTTGAATTTCTCATACATATATATATTGTCAGGCACCAGCTGGGGGTATTCATCACCTTCAGTGATATTTCTAGTTTTAAAATAATCCATGCATTCTAGAACCTGTTTCATCGTAAATCTTAGAGAAGTCTTGGAACACAGGCGTCTGAGTTTCCTTTCATAATCATGTTACTAAATATCATAAAGTGATATACATGTACCCTGTTCTTCCATATCTTAACCCTTTCCCTCATACAACAAATCTGCAGCAGACGACTTTGAACATATTTTTTCAAAACATAGAAAATCTCCATAATTGAATGGATAACCTATGCCAAAAAGTGGAAAACATTGTGGCAAAAGGAGAAATTGCACGTCTTGTGCAATTTCTTCTTTTGTCACTATTGTTTTCAAAAAGCCGTCTGCTGCAGAGGCGTCAGAAAGCGTCTATATGAGGGAAGGGTTAACCCTTTTACACATACAGATGGTTCTTACAGCAGACAACATGCAAAAAACATTGTGGCAATAGGTGGAATTGCTCATGATGAGCAATATCTCCTTGTGTGACACATTTTTCAACACTATTCAATAGTTAACCCTTTCCCTCATATAGATGCTTTCTGAGATTTATTCAAAGATAAAGATTTTCTATTATTAGACTTTGAACATATTTTGTCTAATAATAGAAAATCTCTATAATTGAATGGATAACCTATGACTAAAAGTGGAAAACATTGTGGCAAAAGGAGAAATTGCACGTTTTGTGCAATTTCTTCTTTTGTCACTTATGTTTTCAAAAAGCTGTGTGCTGCAGAGGCGTCAGAAAGCGTCTATATGAGGGAAAGGGTTAAGGGTCAAATGCTTCTGCATGTGGTGAAGAGTTGATAATCTCCAAGATAAAATATGAAAAAAAATGTTTATAGATTTACATGGATGGTATTAGGAAGATTTCGTTTGAATGGCAAGTGACTTTGTGATTAGTTTTCATGACTATGTAAAAATCTGTATATACCCAGTTAAATTTGTAAAGTTTGTACAGTATGTTATTCATTTAACTGCATTATTGTGGATATTAACACTTTCCCTTATACTGATGCACTTTGACACATCTGCAGCAGACAACTTTTTAAAAAAATTAAAAAGATTTTCCAACTCTGGTTGCCATGGCAATTGAAAGGAAAAACTTTTCTTGTCCAAAAGTACAGGCTCAATTTGAAAATTATTTTGGTCAAATGTTCTTTGGATGACCCTCTATTAGGAATGTTCAAATCATTCCAATCCTTTGAAAAACATGGCAATCAGATGGCGGAGCTTGTTTTCCTGATATGTGTATAGTGAAAACTTAGAAAATCTTCTTGTCCAGAAGTACTTTACTGAATTTAAAATAATTTGGCACAGATGTACCTTGGTTGACCCTCTTTCAAGATTGTTCAAATTATTCTGATCCGTTGAAAATCATGGCCGCCAGTGAAAACTTAAAAAATGTTCTTGTCCAAAAGTACTGGCCTGATTTGAAAATAATTTGGCCAAGATATTCATTGGTTGACTCTCTACAAAGATTGTTCAAATTTTTCTTATCCGTTAAAAAGCATGGCCACCAGGGAGCAAAGCTTGTTTTCCTGGTGAAAACTTAAAAAATGTTTTAGTCCAAAGAACTTGCCTGATTTGGAAATAATTTGGCACAGGCATTCCTATGCTTGGGTGACCCTCTTTAAGGGTTGTTCGAATTATTCTTATTTTTTGAAAAACATGGCAACCAGGGGACAGGGCTTGTTTTCCTTATATGGGTATAGTGAAAAATTTAAAAATCTACTTGTCTTAAAGTCCTGGACTGATTTGAAAATAATTTGGTGCAGATGTTCCTTTAGTTGACCCTCTACAAAGATTGTTCAAATTAGTCTGATCTGTTGAAAAACATGGCTGCAAGGGGGTTGGGCTTGATTTCCTTCTATGAATATATAGTGAAAACTTAAAAAAACTTCTGTCAAAAGTATAGGCCTGATTTTGAAATAACACAAGTGTTCCTTGGTTGACCATTTACCAAGTTATATTAAATCAGGTTAGCAATGCAGGGCCATGATGGCCTTCTTGTTTTTAGCTCTACTGGCCAAAGGCCAGAAGGGCTTATGTCGTGGCGATTTGTCCGTCGTGTGTGCGTCCGTCCGTAAACAATTTCTTGTTAACACGATACAGTCTTCACTTTTGATTGTATTTCAACCAAACTTATACAGTAGTTAGATATCCATGAGAGCTCGGTTCCTTTCGAAAACCAGCCAGATCCGCCCATGCATGACTTGATTATGGCCCTTGAAATGGTCAAAATTGCTATAAAAGAGCTTGTTAACACGATACAGTCTTCACTTTTGATTGTATCTCAGCCAAACTTATACAGTAGTTAGATATTCATGAGAGCTCGGTTCCTTTCGAAAACCAGCCAGATCCGCCCATGCATGACTGGATTATGGCCCTTGAAATGGTCAAAATTGCTATAAAAGAGCTTGTTAACACGATACAGTCTTCACTTTTGATTGTATCTCAACCAAACTTATACAGTAGTTAGATATCCATGAGAGCTCAGTTCCTTTCGAAAACCAGCCAGATCTGCTCATGCATGACTGGATTATGGCCCTTGAAATGGTCAAAATTGCTATAAAAGAGCTTGTTTACACGATACAGTCTTCACTTTTGATTGTATCTCAACCAAACTTATACAGTAGTTAGATATCCATGAGAGCTTGGTTCCTTTCGAAAACCAGCCAGGGCCGCTTATGCATGACGTGATTATGGCCCTTGAAATGGTCAAAATTGCTATAAAAGAGCTTGTTAACACGATACAGTCTTCACTTTTGATTGTATCTCAACCAAACTTATACAGTAGTTAGATATCCATGAGAGCTCGGTTCCTTTCGTAAACCAGCCAGATCCGCCCATGCAAGACTGGATTATGGCCCTTGAAATTGTTCAAATTGCTATAATTGAGCATGTGAACACAATAGAGGCTCTATTTAATATCTGATCTTCACCAAACTTAGATAGTAGTTAAATATTGATGAGAGCTTGGTTCCTTTTGAAAACCAGCCAGATCCGCCAAGACTGGATTATGGCCCATGAAATTGTAAAAATTGCTATAATACAGCTTGTGAACACAAAAGAGCCTCCATTTACTATCCGATCTTCACCATACATACATGCTCTGGATTGAAAATGACCAAAAAACCATACCAGTAGAGCATAGGCCCTCATGGGCCTCTTGTTATTGTTTTGCGATAATTGTTCACCCAATAAGGCATTGTCGTAACCCTTTCCCACATACACCACATTTGCAGCAGAGAACTTTGAACACATTTAGTCAAATGTATGAGAGAACAATTATAACCCTTTCCTACATACATTAAACATGCAGCAGACGTCTTTGAAATTATGTGGAGAAAAATGTGGAAGGTCTTCTGCTATAGAGGCATCAAGATTTGGCTGCATTTTGGAAAAGGTTTACTGGTATATATTTATCCTGTTTGATTAATGATGAGAGTTAATTGCTCCTTATGATTTTTTGTCATTTTCTCCAACATTTAAAAACTGTTTATGATAAAACATGACCACAAGGAAATGTCGAGTCAAATCAAAATTACACTCTAGTATAATGATGGGCATTCAATAAATTAGGTCGCTGGACTTCATGTCTAAATTTTTCACTGCATAGGATATTTGTTAGTGTCAACACTTCAGTATTGTTCATATGCACCTAATGTCCCCTAAACAAATCATGCTTTCCTCTTCTCATTTGCTTATCGTTATGAAAGGGAGAATATTAACCCTTTCCCTCATACAACAATTCTGCAGCAGACGACTTTGAAAGTTTTTTGTCAAAACATAGAAAATCTCCATAATTGAATGGATAACCTATGACAAAAAGTGGAAAACATTGTGCCAAAAGGAGAAATTGCACGTTTTGTGCAATTTCTTCTTTTGTCACTATGTTTTCAAAAAGCCTTCTGTTGCAGAGGTGTCAGAAAGCGTCTATATGAGGGAAAGTGTTAAATTGTGCTTTTCAGAGGGGCTTTTTCAATGAGGTACACTGTAACTTTCTTCCTTCAGTTTTAACCGATGACAATGACAAATATTTTATTGAAAGTAATTAGGCCACCGGCCCCTAGTACAAAGCATTATATTTAACAAATAGTATATAACTGAGAATGATGTCCTTATCATGTTTTCATTAACATATATATATGAAATATGAAAGTTTTTTTATTACATCAGGATTGTCGTTTTGAAGCAATGTATAAAAATGACCAATGTTGGTGTCGCCTACACACAAATCAAATAAAAAATACAGTTCTTAATTGATCAAACTTTTGGCCAGTGAAATAACACATGAAATTCGCATTCAACGATGTTTTTCTTTAACTTTTGAAAACGGTAAATGCATATCCTTAGTTCACGATCAATATTATCATGACTTGTAACCAGTCTCAATGCCAAATTTGTGGTTTCGATCAACAGAATTTAGCAAGAGCTATTCTAATCCCCACATACAGACGCTTTTTGATGCCTCCGCAGCATACAATTTCTGAAAACATTGTGAAATTGGTCAAAAAGAGTAATTCCTTCTTTTGCCACAATGTTTTCAACTTTAGTCAATAATTACTCTTTCATTTGTAGAGATTTTTAATATTTATGACAAAATATTTTTCAAAAGTAGTCTTCTGCAGATTTGTTGTTTGTTGGAAATGGTCAAATTTAACCCTTTCCCTCATATAGACGCTTTCTGACGCCTCTGCAGCAGACGGCTTTTTGAAAACATAGTGACAAAAGAAGAAATTGCACAAAACGTGCAATTTCTCCTTTTGCCACAATGTTTTTTCCACTTTTTGTCATAGGTTATCCATTCAATTATGGAGATTTTCTATGTTTTGACAAAAAACGTTCAAAGTCGTCTGCTGCTGAATTGTCGTATGAGGGAAAGGGTTAAATGACTGTTTTAATTTAAACCATAGTATATGCTAGACTAATTTTATACACACATGTATCATGACAAGAGCAGCTGATCCATAGGCCTAGAGTTATGCCATTTGATAATCCCAAAACAATTATTTTAATCTCTGAAATTGTTATAGCTAGAGTTATAATAATCATAATTAGTATATCAATTAGACTTGAGTTGTGAACCTTATGTGTGAGACATATATTTCTTTGATGTGCACTGTGTTTTACAAACGATTTTCTAGTTCATACTATGATCTCGTGGAAAAAAATGCCAAACTACATGTATTGTCAATATTATAGTATATTATATAACTACTGCCAAGTACTCTGTGTTAAGCTCACCTGAGCACAGTGCTCAAGGTGAGCTATTGTGATCACATTTTGTCTGTCTTCTGTCATCAACAATTGCCTTGCTAGCACTCTACAGACAAGATTTTGCATCTAATCTTTATAAAAGTTTATTAGAACGTATATCTCCATCAAATCTTGGCCAAGGTCATAAAGCAAGGTCACAAGACAAATTGAAGGAAAATCTTCCTAAGACTCTGGAAGAAGCATATTTAAGTTGAGCATGTTGAAACTTTGTCAGAATAATTGTCTTGATGATAGCTAGGCTAACTTTGAATATAGGCGATTTCTGGCAAAAAAAACCATAGAGTCTATTTGTGTAAAAGGGTGATGACTTTAAAATTATTAAGTCCAATATATAGAAAAATATCTATAAATGATTGTATGATTATTGAATGAAATAGAAATTATTGTGGCAAATGGAGAAATTTCTTTGTTTGAGACAATTCGTTCTTTTGACATGATGAATTCAAAAGTCATCTACTAAAGAGGCATCTGAAAGCGTCCGCATGTGGGGGGAACGGGTTGGATATAACTATGATATGTTTTAAGAGATTTTAGAATATTGAGAGCAATATAGACATTGTGTTCAAGTGTAGATGTTGTGTTATGATTAGTATTATTTTTTGTCCGTGGTGCTCTAGTTCAGCTTGTTCATATGTTACCCTTTCCCGCATACACCAAAACCTGCAGCAGATGACTTTGATAAGATTTAGTCTTAAGATCCAGAATATCTCTGTAAATGAAAGTATAATTATTGATAGAGTTTAAAACATTATGAGCACATTATCATTTTTGGCCAGATTGCTCTAGCAATTCCGGTCTATAGATTGGCGATCTCCGTCCGTCCGCCTGTCTATCCGTCACAATTTTGGCTAAAGTTTCAGGTTGAGGCAAAATCTCAGCACTGGAAAGGGTTTCAAACTTGAAACTTTGCCTGAAGGTAACCAGTAACAAGTTCTATTGATTTCTATGGTTACTTTGACCTTGACCTTGGTTTGTCGATTTTTAAGGTCAAATTGCCGAAAGTCCGGCCTTACCGTCTTCAGCGGTTTCTTGTTCCAAAAATGTTTTGAAATTGGTCTGCAGCATAACCCTTTCCAGCATACAGAATTATTTAACCCTTTCCCTCATAAAGACGCTTTCTGACGCCTCTGCAGCAGACGGCTTTTTGAAAACATAGTGACAAAAGAAGAAATTGCACAAAACGTCCAATTTCCCCTTTTTGCCACAATGTTTTCCACTTTTTGTCATAGGTTATCCATTCAATTATGGAGATTTTCTATGTTTTGACAAAAATAAGTTCAAAGTCGTCTGCTGCAGAATTGTCGTATGAGGGAAAGGGTTAAACACATCTGAGACAGATACATATTGCAAACAGTGTTACAATAGGATAAATTTCTCTGAATGAGCAGTTGCTTATTGTACCACAATGTTTTAAAATCTTTCAAATAATTACATTTAAATTTATGGCCCTCTTGTCCTGATGTTTTTGCCTAGAAGGTTTTAAAAGTCATGAGCTGCAGGATTGTTTTATGTTGGGAAGGGTTTGATATTAAATTGTATTCAGAAAACCCCTTCATTAGCAATAGGAATAATTGTTATAAACTGATTTCTGAATTTTAACTAAATGTTTTTTATCATCTTAATGCTCACCTGAACACAAAGTGTTGAAGATGAGCTGTTGTGATTGAACTGTGTCTGTTGTTCCTATTGTGAACCTCTAGCAAAATTGCTCAAGTCAGCTTGAATTATGGCCCTTTTTGTAGATTCACACCAAATAAAAAAAAAATTCAAACAATTAGAGATATAGCTTTTACACTTACAATATCTTTTAAACACTATTACCTCCACCAACAGCCTAGAGTGCCCAATTCGGTGAAGATTTTTATTAGAACTATGACCCTTTAATGACTTAAAAAGTACTTTGGATAAAAAGTATGATGAAGTACTTGGTTATGTTTTCTGTACCACCCAAAAAAGTTTTGTTTTTATTGGCAAGCACGAAAAAGTCGAGCACGCTGTCCTCTGACAGCTCTTGTTTCTTAACCTTAACAGCTGTTATTTTTTAGCCCTTTCCCACATTCAGATGCCTTTTGAAGCCTCTGCACCAAACCATATTTGAAAATATTGAAACAAATTGCTCATGAAAATTCAACTATTCTCAATAATTAAACTTTTATTTATGTAGACGTTCTATAATAGTGCCTGGATCATTTTAAGGTTGAGTGATGCAGATTTGCTGTATGTGGGAAAGTGTTATTATCTCACAATTACCAAAGATATATTTCATTCGAGACCAAAGTTCAATCTTTCTTAGTGTCTTCTTGGTGTAGTGGTTTAGAGCATCTCGAGGGCTTGGTGTGAAACAGTCGAAACTAAAATCGGTATTTTTTTTACCAAGTTTAGTCACCTGGCCATTAAGTCTTTATAAGCGTTAAATCATTTTTCTTGGTAAACAATGGAAGTTTAGGTGCCATTGCTCGTTTTGAGCAATGGCACCTAAATTTGCATTGTTTACAAAGGGGTCAAAATTGCCCCTAAACCAGGGTTTTCAATATAGGGTTTTAGTTACAACCGTTTCACGCCAAGCCCTCGATCTGCCTTTGGAGCTTAAGATGATCAAGTCATACCGGAGACTTTAAAAATGGTAGCATCGTCACTGATAACATCAGTGTCAGGATAACTAATACTAGTAGAACTGGTAAATTAACTGGAAAGGCCTTGATATAACTGATATACTTATGTAAAACACCATTAACCCTTTCCCTCATACGACAATTCTGCAGCATACGACTTTGAACATATTTTGTCAAAAAAATAGAAAATCTCTTTAATTGAATGGATAACGACTAAAAGTGGAAAACATTGTGGCAAAAGGAGAAATTGCTTGTTTTTAACAATTTCATCTTTTGTCACTATGTTTTCAAAACGTTGTCTGCTGCAGGGGCGTCAGAAAGCGTCTATATGAGGGAAAGGGTTAAAAAACAAATGTATCATTCTTAATAAACCCTTTCTTGAAAACAGAAATAGGCAGAACACATCTAAAAACAATCCATGCAAAATCTCTATAAATGAAAGAATAACTCTTTGAGAAGAGTTTTTTTTCGACTTAGAAAAAGGTAGACGAGCGTTGGCCTTCGCTTGCAGCGCTTTTGTTTCCTTTTTCACAATGTTTTTTAAAAGTTGACTCCTGCATGCGTCTGCATGTTGGGAAAGTTTTAACCCTTTCCCTCATATAGACGCTTTCTGACGCCTCTGCAGCAGACGGCTTTTTGAAAACATAGTGACAAAAGAAGAAATTGCTCAAAACAAGCAATTTCTTCTTTTGCCACAATGTTTTCCACTTTAAGTCATATGACTTAAGTCGTCTACTGCAGAATTGTTGTATGAGGGAAAGGGTTAAACTGTACACGTGAGCCAGATTTTGTGACTTGTGTAGTTCCAGATTGAAATGTTTTATCTGTTTGCAAATAACTGAGAATGTTTCCAGAAACTGCTGACAAATATTGTCAATTTGGATTACTTGAATGTGCATGCATATCTGTATTTTACACTTGTCCTGAAGGTACTTAGGTTGCTCTTCCATGAGCAAGGCTATTACATTACAGAATTATGTAAATATACTGCGATCTTAAACTTACACTTACTGCAAGTTTTAGATTGGCAAGATGTCTTAGTAAATTGATACTTATTTGATTTATTTGGTCATTTTTAAATACTTGCCTGATATGTCATTTTACTTGTCATCTGCTTTGAAACGACTCAGTAAGGAAAACAGTTTTAGAAATGGAAAAGTTGAGGCAATATTTATAACTAGCTGATAACATTTCGGAAGAAGGAGAAATTGCTTGCAAATTTGTCTGCTGCAGATTTGTTGTTTTGTGGGAAAGGGTTAAAGACTATTGGTAGAAATTGCTGTAAAATCAGCATAAATTCTTTTTTTTTAAGTTAAGTAGAAAAGGTTTGAAGGAAATTTGTATTTAGTTGCATCTTTTCAAACACTGTTTTCAGAAAGTGTAGTAATCATGCAAATTTCTTAAAGAACGTTTTCTTCGTGGGCAAGAGTTAAATTTAAACCCTTTTGTCAAGACTGGATATTGAAAAATGTTTATATCATTATCCACATACTTAAATCTGCAGCAGACAACTTTGAAAACATCTCACAAAAATAGGGAATACATCTATAACGGATAGTTTAATTATTGAATATGGTTGCAAAACTTGTGACAACAAGGAGAAATTGCTCATGGTGAGCAATTTCTCCTTTGGCCACAATATTTTCCAAAGTCGTCTGCTGCATGTGCTTAAGAAAGCGTCTATATTTTGGAAAAGGGTTAGGACTACTATTTTAGATAAAATAATGTACTGTGAGAAATTACGTCTGTTAAACTTTCCCACATACAACAAATCTGCAGCAGACGTCTTTAAAATATGGAAAATTTCTTGAATTGTAAGTATTATCATTGAATAGAAATGGAAATTATTGTGGCAAAAGGAGAAATTGCTCATTAGGGGAAAATTCTTCGTTTGGCACAATGTTTTCAAAAACGTCTGCTGCAGATGCCTCAGAAAGTGTCTATGTGGGAAAGGGTTAAGCAGCCAGATGATGAAGCAGACAGCTTTTTAAAAAAAAACATAGTTACAAAAGAAGAAATTGCACAAAACGTGCAATTTCTCCTTTTGTCACAATGTTTTCCACTTTTAGTCATGGGTTATCCATTCAATTATAGAGATTTTCTACTTTTTGCTTAAATATGTTCAAAGTCGTCTGCTGCAGAATTGTCATATGAGGGAAAGGGTTAACACAAAACTCCTGCTCATTTTCTTATCAATTTGACATGTATTAAGCAGCCATATCCCCTTTTAGCAGCCACTTTTTGACTCTCTCCTGAGTGGCTGCATAAGACAAGTTTTTACTGTATAGTGTAAAGTGAAGCCTGAAGAGTGAGACATGCACTCTTCATAAAGAAAACCTCATGGGAAAAGGTGAACATGGTTATAACTATCCAATTTAAATACTTGGCTGTAGGTACGTTGTACAGGCTGGTTTTAACCCTTTCCCTCATATAGACGCTTTCTGACGCCTCTGCAGCAGACGGCTTTTTGAAAACATAGTGACAAAAGAAGAAATTGCACAAAACGTGCAATTTCTCCTTTTGCCACAATGTTTTCCACTTTTTGTCATAGGTTATCCATTCAATTATGGAGATTTTCTATGTTTTGTCAAAATACGTTCAAAGTCGTCTGCTGCAGAATTGCCGTATGAGGGAAAGGGTTAATGAGATAGAACTTGACCGTGTAGTTGTGATTTATTGAGTTTGGCATATACTGTACTTGCTTGTGCCCTTATCGATTTATCATCAGATATTTTCAGTTTGGAATCGTCCACAAATTGCATATAATGTAATGGGTTAAGGTACAAAATGTGGTTATTACATATTATATTGTGCAATATTATTCTGTAGATTATATACTTGTGCGTCTTTCAAGAATAAATGAACATTAAACATGACAAAATCAATATAATTGTTATTCTTTAATTAACGTTTTGTCTACCGATGAAAGAAAGCATTGTAGAAATGGGATTACTTACGGCGACCTCGCTTTTGGTGATCATAAAACTTGATATTTGGTATGTTGGGTTGATTGCGCTTCCTGGTTTTCCCACACCAGTACACCACACAACATACTTTCCAAGCAACTGGCTGCTTTTCCACATAGACTGTTATAAACAGCCCATTGGTGAAAGACGAATGACGCAGGTCACAATGACTTTTGTCAAACGTGCGAAATAATGTTGGCCGAGCTGGGATTCGAACTCACAGCCCCTGGATTGACAGCCCGCGTCGCTACCGACTTGCATGTTGGGACGACAGTGAGAAGTGTATCAAACTTGGCCAACCTTGACGTTTGAGGAAAAACTTTGTTTGGGCCATATGTCCTATTATGCTGTATAGAGTTGCAAAATTTAGTATGTGAAGACAGCGTGTTGCGTACCAGAATTGGGTCGTTGTTATTTTGACCTTTGACCCCATTTAACCCTTTCCCTCATATAGACGCTTTCTGATGCCTCTGCAGCAGACGGCATTTTGAAAACAGTGACAAAAGAAGAAATTGCACAAAACGTGCAATTTCCCCTTTTTCCACAATGTTTTCCACTTTTTGTCATAGGTTATCCATTCAATCATGGAGATTTTCTATGTTTTGACAAAGTTCAAAGTCGTCTGCTGCAGAATTGTTGTATGAGGAAAAGGTTAAGGAAGAGGCTTGTTATTTTCTTGATATTTCATATAGTTACCAAATTTAGCATGAAGATGCATCTTGGAAAGACTGTATTATGGATCAGATTTATGTTATATTGACCTTGATCTTCGACCCAATTTAAAGTAAAGACTTGTCTGTGACATATTTCTTAACCGTTTCTCACATACGACAATTCTGCAGCAGACGACTTCTAACATATTTTGTCAACAAATAGAAAATCTCCATTATTGAATGGATAACCTATGACAAAAAGTGAAAAACATTGTGGCAAAAGGAGAAATTGCACGTTTTGCAGACGACTTCAAACATATTTTGTCAAAAAATAGAAAATCTCTATAATTGAATGGATAACCTATGACTGAAAGTGGAAAACATTGTGGCAAAAGGAGAAATTGCTTGTTTTGAGCAATTTCTTCTTTTGTCACTATGTTTTCAAAAAGCTGTCTACTGCAGAGGCGTCGGAAAGTGTCTATATGAGCGAAAGGGTTAACCTAGAGTTGCCAAATGTTGCTGCATACATGTATCATTGGAAGATAGGTTTTTCTCATAGTAAAACATGATAACTGACCTTGACCTTGACCACCTTTATTGCTTAATTGAAGGTTTGTGTTTAAATCAATGACGTCATGTTTTATCTTAAAAGATCGTTGACAACCCCTACCCTGTTGGGGAAACTATGGATTGTCTACAATACTTGTTCTTATTATCTTTATTATACCCCCAACATACGAAGTTTGAAGGGGGTATATTGGAGTCTGTCTGTCCGTTGCAATTTCTCTTGTCCGAAGCATAACTTTAAAACTACTGGATGGAATTTAATCAAACTTCATACAACACAGTGTACAGGAACCATACCTCTTATTTTACATAATTACAGAGTTATTACCCTTTGTTACTATTTTTTTGTCCGGATATACACTTGAAAAATGCTAGATTGAATCTATTAAAATTCATACAATGGTAAAGCACAATGAGAGGCAGTGCAGTGTACAAGAACAATAACTATATTTTAGCTAATTACAGAGTTATTGCCCTTGCTTACTATTGTTTTATCTGGAGAATAACTTTCAGTGCCTTTCTTACTGTGTTATTGTCTAGAGAATAACTTCTACAAATAACTATATCTCAGTATCCCCTGCTTGAATTTTACTGAAACTTTGTCAGATGTATTATTTGTTCATGGGACATCATTCAACGACAAAATGTTCAAGGTCAAGGTCATTATTTGATAGAATTTAACCTTGGTTATATCTCAGAAACCCCTGCTGGAATTTTTTTGAAACTTTTTCAGATGTATTGTTTGGTCATGGGACATTATTCAACATCACAAATTTCAAGGTCAAGGTCATAATTTGGTAGAACTTGACCTTGGTAAGGTAACTTAACCTCAAAACTTAACCTTGGTTATACCTCAGCAACCCCTGCTGAAATTTTTCTGAAACTTTTTCAGATGTATTATTTGGTCATCGGACATTATTCAACGTCAACATTTTCTAGGTCAAGGTCATAATTTGGCAAAACTTGACCTTGGTTAGGTAACTTAACCTCAAAACTTAACCTTGGTTATATCTGAGCAACCCCTGCTGGAATTTTTCTGAAACTTTGTCAGATGTATTATTGGGTCATGGAACATCATTAATTTTCAGAATTATCAAGGTCAAGGTTAGAACTTGACCTTGGTTAAGTAACTTAACCTTAGTTATATCTTGGCAACCCCTGCCGGAATTTTTCTGACACTTTGTCAGATGTATTGTTGGGTTATGGAACATCATTCAAGGTCAAGGTCATAGTTTGACAGAATTTAACCTTGGTTATATCTCAGCAACCCCTCCTGAAATATTTCTGAAACTTTGTCAAATGTCTTGTTGGGACATCATTCAACGTCAAAATGTTCAAGATCAAGGTCATAATTTGGCAGAACTTGACCTTGGTTAGGTAACTTAACCTCAAAACTTAACATTAGTTTAATTTGACTGTAGAGCCTACATTTTTTATTTAATCTTCATGAAAGTTTATCAAAACATTTGTTTCCATCATTCAACATCAAAATTACCAAGGTCAAGGTCATAGTTTGCCAACACTTAACCTTGGTTAACTTTGATTGTAGAAGCCACATTTTTCATTCATTGTTAATGAACGTTTATCAGAATATTTATATTCAGCAAATCTCAATCAAATTCAAAACTAGGTCCTGAAATCAATTGTTAGAATAACCTTGTGAACACTCTAGAATTCACTTTTGATATTCAATCTTTATGAAATTTAATCACAACAATTGTTTCCATCAAATCTAGGTCAAGTTCACAAATAGGTAATGAGGGGTCAAAAACAAGGTCACTAGGTCAAATGTTAGAATAACCTTGTGAACACTCTAGAAAGCACATTTTTTATTTAATCTTCATGACAAGTTATTAAATCACATCTTGGTCAAGTTCAAAACTGGGTAATGGGGTAGGTAAAACCCTAGGTCACTAGGTCAAATTTCCGAGAAGGGCGAGACACCATCAGCCGGAGGTCTTGTTCTTTTTCTTGTCCGGAGAATAACTTTAATACTACTAGATAGAATCTAATAACAATTCATACAATGATAAAGCACAATAAGAGGCAGTGAAGTGTACAAGAAGCATAGCTATTTGTGCTAATTACAGAGTTATTGCCCTTTTATAAAGTTTTTTATTATGATACAACACAGTGAGAGGAAGTACAGTGTACAGGAACGATAACTCTATTTTACCTAATTCAGAGTTATTGCTCTTTGTTACTTTTTCTTGTCCGGAGATTAACTTTAAAAATACAAGATGGAATCTAAGAAAATTTCATGCAATGGTAGGGCACAATGAGAGGAAGTGCAGTGTACAATAACCATCACGCTATTTGAGCAAATTACAGAATTATTGCCATTTCTTTCTTTTTTCTTAACTGGAGAATTACTTTCAGTGCCCTTTCTTACGGTATTCTTGTCCGGACTAAAGGATGGAATTTAATAAGACTTCATTCAATGGTAGAGCACAATGAGAGGCAGTGCAGTGTACAAGAACCATAACTCTATTTTAACTTATTACAGAGTTATTGCCATTTGTTACTTTCTTCTTGTCCAGAGAATAACTTGAGAACTACTGGATGGAATTTAATTAAACTACATTCTATGGTAGAGCGCAATAAAAGGTTGTGCAGTTTACAAGAACCATAACTCTAGTTTAGCTAATAGTTGAGTTATTGCCCTTTCTTACTTTTTTCTTGTTCGTAAACTTACTTTAAAACAATAGAATGGAATTAAATAAAACTACATACAATGAGAGGAAGTGCAGTGTACAAGAACCATAACATTATTTCAGCTAATTACAGAAGCATTGCCCTTTGTTACTTTTTTTTTTTTTGTCCGGTGAATAACTTGAAATTCATAGATGGAACCTAATAAAACTTCATTCAGTGGTAAAGCACAATGAAACGGAGTGCAGTGTATAAGAACTATACCTCCATTTAAGCTTATTACAGAGTTATTGCCCTTTCTTACTTTTTTCTTGTTCGAAGAATATTTTTTAAACTACTCAATAGAATTTCCTATCAGGGCGGCGTTCTGGGGTATTAATCACATTCAGTGAAAGCTTTAGTTTAAAATGTCTACAGCAAAGTATACTCACATGAGTTCTGTATCAACTTTTATTTGAGGCATTTTGCATAACGGATAATTTGAGTCTTGTTTTTGAAAAACAACTAAAGGACAATTTCAGCCAATAAATAACCCGATCATCATGCGATGATAATTATGGTTGCAGGAATTAAACGAGATAAGTATTAATGATAATAGAAATAACAACATACTGTCCTTAGAATTAAATGAGATAATGATGATAGAAATAACAACATATTGTCCTTAGAATTAAATGAGATAATGATGATAGAAATAACAACATATTGTCCTTAGAATTAAATGAGATGATGATGATAAAAATAACAACATATTGTCCTTAGAATTAAATGAGATAATGATGATAGAAATAACAACATATTGTCCCTAGAATTAAATGAGATAATGATGATAGAAATAACAACATATTGTGCCAGGAATTAAATGAGATAATGATGATAGAAATAACAACATATTGTGCCAGGAATTAAATGAGATAATGATGATAGAAATAACAACATATTGTCCTTAGAATTAAATGAGATAATGATGATAGAAATAACAACATATTGTCCTTAGAATTAAATGAGATAATGATGATAGAAATAACAACATATTGTCCTTAGAATTAAATGAGATGATGATGATAAAAATAACAACATATTGTTTTTAGAATTAAATGAGATAATGATGATAGAAATAACAACATATTTGTCCCTAGAATTAAATGAGATAATGATGATAGAAATAACAACATATTGTGCCAGGAATTAAATGAGATAATGATGATAGAAATAACAACATATTGTGCCAGGAATTAAATGAGATAATGATGATAGAAATAACAACATATTGTCCTTAGAATTAAATGAGATAATGATGATAGAAATAACAACATATTGTCCTTAGAATTAAATGAGATAATGATGATAGAAATAACAACATATTGTCCTTAGAATTTAAACGAGATAATGATGATAGAAATAACAACATATTGTGCCAGGAATTAAACGAGATAAGTGTTAATAATAATAGAAATAATAACATATTGTGCCAGGAATTAAACCAGATAAGTATTTAATTATAATAGAAATAACAACATATACTGCCAGGAAAGTGAGTTTTGTTTGTCATACGTAAAACAAAGCATTTTTTAAATAATATCCTGGTTGCTTCACCGGATTATTGTCCTGCTATTTTGTCAATCATTCTCTTCAATGCTGTTATCTGAAAGTCGCTCTTTGTTGCTGAAAAAACAGAAAGAAAGAAAACGTGATTCTCAATAACATTTTCATTTTGACGCAGCTGAAACCGACAACATCTGAAAACATTGAAACGAAAAGGAGAAATTTGCCAATTATAAGCCACTTTTGCTTTTGTCACATTTGTATTCGTATCATTTATCTGAACGCAAATACATTTATTATCAAAAATGGTAGTAACGGCTTTTCCTGGGTGACGCTCAGCGTTTCGGGAAAAGCATTACGACTAATGTATTCTACTGGTAATTTACCCAGTACATGTAATCACCATGATATAACTAAATACCTTTGAACGCGGCGTAAAGCAACCATTGAAACAAACAAATGAAGTGATGTTCACTGACCAAAGAGCGGCCCTGTGTAGCCCCACCAGTCCCAGCAGCCTGCCAAGTTCACCACCGTCTTGATCAAGTGTGGGTACAGTATGATGATCTCGTTTATCTCCCCTGTAGGTACAGTATGGTGATATCGTTTATCTCGGTATGATGATATTGTTTATCTCCCCTGTGGGTACAGTATGATATCGTTTATCTCCTTTGTAGGTATAGTATGATGATATCATTTATCTCCTCTGTGGGTACAGTATGATATTGTTTATCTTCCTTGTAGGTACAGTATGATGATATCATTTATCTCCCCTGTAGGTACAGTATCATGATATTGTTTATCTCCCCTGTAGGTACAGTATGATGATATCGTTTATCTCCCCTGTAGGTACAGTATGATGATATCGTTTATCTCCCCTGTGGGTACAGTATGATGGTATCGTTTATCTCCCCTGTGTGTACAGTATGATGGTATCGTTTATCTCCCCTGTAGGTACGGTACAGTATGATGGTATCGTTTATCTCCCTTGTAGGTACAGTATGATGTTATCTTTTATCTCCCCTGTAGGTACAGTATGATGATATCGTTTATCTCCCCTGTGGGTACAGTATGATGGTATCGTTTATCTCCCCTGTGGAGACAGTATGATGATATCGATTATCTCCCCTGTATGTACTGTATGATGATATCGTTTATCTCCCTTGTGGGTACAGTATAATGATATCGTTTATCTCCCCTGTAGGTACAGTATGATATCGTTTATCTCCCCTGTAGGTACAGTATGATGATATCGTTTATCTCCCCTGTGGGTACAGTATGATGATATCGTTTATCTCCCCTGTAGGTACAGTATGATATCGTTTATCTCCCCTGTAGGTACAGTATGATGATATCGTTTATCTCCCCTGTGGGTACAGTATGATGATATCGTTTATCTCCCCTGTAGGTACAGTATGATATTGTTTATCTCCCCTGTAGGTACAGTATGATGGTATCGTTTATCTCCCCTGTAGGTACAGTATGATATCGTTTATCTCCCCTGTAGGTACAGTATGATGGTATCGTTTATCTCCCCTGTAGGTACAGTATGATGATATCGTTTATCTCCCCTGTAGGTACAGTATGATATCGTTTATCTCCCATCTGTGTACAGTATGATGGTATCGTTTATCTCCCCTGTGGATACAGTATGATGCTATCGTTTATCTCCCCTGTAGGTACAGTTATGATGATATCGTTTATCTCCCCTGTGGGTACAGTATGATGATATCGTTTATCTCCCCTGTAGGTACAGTATGATGATATCGTTTATCTCCCTTGTAGGTACAGTATGATGATATCGTTTATATCCCCTGTAGGTACAGTATGATGGTATCGTTTATCTCCCCTGTGGGTACAGTATGATGATATCGTTTATCTCCCATGTGGGTACAGTATGATGGTATCGTTTATCTCCCCTGTGTGTACAGTATGATGATATCGTTTATCTCCCCTGTGGGTACAGTATGATGGTATCGTTTATCTCCAATGTAGGTACAGTATGATATCGTTTATCTCCCCTGTGGGTACAGTATGATGATATCGTTTATCTCCCCTGTAGTTACGGTACAGTATGATGGTATCGTTTATCTCCCTTGTAGGTACAGTATGATGGTATCGTTTATCTCCCCTGTGGGTACAGTATGATATCGCTTATCTCCCATGTGTTTACAGTATGATGGTATCGTTTATCTCCCCTGTGGGTACAGTATGATGGTATCGTTTATCTCCCCTGTAGGTACAGTATGATGATATCGTTTATCTCCCCTGTGGGTACAGTATGATGATATCGTTTATCTCCCCTGTAGGTACAGTATGCTGATATCGTTTATCTCCCCTGTGGGTACAGTATGATATCGTTTATCTCCCCTGTAGGTACAGTATGATGATATCGTTTATCTCCCCTGTGGGTACAGTATGTTGACATCGCTTATCTCCCCTATCTCATCGTAGCAACTGTCTTCTTCTTCTTCTCCTCCTCCTCCTCCTCCTCCTCCTCCTCTTGTTCTTCTTCTTCTCATCCATGTTCAATCCACTTTTGAAGCAATAATGTATAAAGTTGTTATATGAGCCGGTCCTGGATCGAGCCAAGAACCCTTCGTCCTCGCTATTTACCTTCTTACAATAAAACCTACGAGTAAAGAACTGCAATCGAGTCTTCTCTTTCTATAGCAATACTTGTTCAAACGGCGATTACCGGTCATTTTCTTCTCAGTGATGACGTCATTCAACCCCCCTTTTCCAAATACGACAATTCTGCAGCATAATATGTGAAAGGATGTAAGGTAAAACAAATGAAAATCTATATAGATGAAAATAAAATTGTTAAGTATATTTGAAATAATTGTGGCAAAACGAGGCATTGCTTATTATGAGCAGTGTACCTTTTTGTCACAATGATTTCAAAATGCTGGATCTGCATGTGTGAAAGGGATAACTGACTGTCGGCGGAAGACACTAGGAATATCCCGTTAGTATTGTGTTAGAAACTATAAATTCTCGGTGTCTCAGACACTAACTCCATGCTCCAAATAAGACCTCTGATGTGTCAATTTTGAGAACGAATTCAGATACGAGAGCACACATTAAACTTTTTTTAGTCTGGAGCCAGAAGCGTTTCAATTATTGTTTGAAAATGCACCTCCCTCTGCTGTGTCTGTTTTAACCCTTTCCCTCATACAACAATTATGCAGCAGACGACTTTGAACATGTTTTGCCAAAAAATAGAAAATCATTATAATTGAAGGGATAACCTATGACTAAAAGTGAAAAACATTGTGGCAAAAGAAGAAATTGCACGTTTTGTGCAATTTCTTCTTTTGTCACTATGTTTTCAAAAAGCCTTCTGCTGTAGAGGCTACAGAAAGCGTCTATATGAGGCAAAGGGTTAACCCATTCCAACATACAGACGCTTTCTTACGCCTTTGTAAAGGACTACACTTGAAAACATTGTGGCAAAAATAGAATTTGCGCATAATAAGCAATTTCCCATTTTGCCACAATGATTTCAACTATATTGTATCGTCATACCTTCATTTCCGTATTTTTTTCCGTATTTTTGTTCAGATGGTTTCAAAGGTGTCTGCTGCTAATTTTCTATATGTGGGAAAGGGTTAAACATTACCGCAAATGCATTTATTTTGCAGGAGAAAAAGAACGCATAATCAAATCAGTTCTTGTTAAATCAATGGAACCTTTCAAAATCTTGAATATTTCAAAGACTTTTTTAGAATTTGACAACAACGAAAAAACCAATGTCGCCTCAAGTCTTTGGTAATCCGTTAATATTTAGTCTTTTATTTTGGTTTTTGCAGACCCTTTTTTCCCTTTCTTTCTTTTTTTCACAAACGCTGCATTTGAATATATTTAACATATTAAAACAATCATATGACCTCATCTCTGAAGAAATGTACACGTAAGCTTTTTTGAACATTGTAGATCACGACCTGCCCGTATATAAGGATAGTTTATCAACATATACACTGGTAACATATTACGAACGCACATTTATTATATATTCATAGGAACTTACACTGTTCAAAGAAATCAAAGGAATCCACCGTTGTCGAGTGTTAAGTTTGGGTGATTTTGTACCGGACGTCTCAGGCTCGATCCCCCGCTCACGGTGGTCATGGTGGTGCGCCCTTTGGCATCATCATCATAATCATCATCATCATCATCATCATCATCATCATAATCATCATCATCATAATTATCTCTCTCTTTCTCCTTCGCTACACCTTTGATTCAGTATCAATTTGACTTGTCAATTAACCGTTGCATTATGGTTTATTTACTGAAGGTTGTACTATAGAATGAGTACATTTACATTATACATTTACGTTAATATACATTTACTGCTGCTAAAAATTCTACATGCACTCTTTAAATGTGAACACATGTTACGATTCATATATACATGCACTATCAAATACGGTTTATATCGTTTTCAACATCATCGTAGTATACATTCACTGCTACTAAAAGTTATACATGCATTCATACATTTACTGCTACATTACATATGAACACATGTATATATACATTGCTGCATTGCTAGAGCTTGCTTTACCGCCGGGAATTTGTTTACAGTATTTAAGATGTACTCGTTCTAAGTCCTTTGATTTACTACACTCCAAAATAGGACACCCATATATCAGAGTTGACCCCACAAAAGCGTCAACTCACTGGAGAGATATTACAGGACGAATTTCCTGATATTTATAAGTAAAACAATCATTGCTTTTAGGGCTTTCCCAATAATGTATTGATTATTTATGTTAGTTCAGCTCGTGTGTTTAAAAACAGTACCTATCTAATTGAAGTCATCAACCACTTCTCAAACTTGAACGGTTTCTCCTTTTGCCATAATATTTCCCAATAGTTATTCATTTATTTTGAGTTAAACATATTAAACATAACATTATTTCTTTACTAATTACTTTATTCTGTAGCAGACGGCTATTTGAAAACATAGTGACAAAAGAAGAAATTGCATAAAACGTGCAATTTCTCCTTTTGCCACAATGTTTTCCACTTTTAGTCATAGGTTATCCATTTAATTATTGAGATTTTCTATTTTTTGACAAAATACGTTCAAAGTCGTCTGCTGCAGAATTGTCGTATGATGAAATGGGAGTGCGGAGATAATAGAATAAACGTTCTTGTTACCGACATTGTTACAGAGGAGATGTTGAGAATAAGCTGTAGCTTTCCTATGGATCCTTTGAAATATATTTCGGAAATTGATTGGTAAAATATTATTTGAACGTGAATATGATAATATTCTATGAAAGCAGGCTCCCGACAAATAGACATGTCTAAATCAATTTTATAAAAAAAGGCGCACGTGGAAAAGAAATTCGTATTTCGATATAATGGATCAATATCAATGGACGATACAGTAAGATGCTGCGAGGCTTGTATGGAATTGAGATCTGCGACATTTTGTTCGATATAAACCGATTTCATGTCACATTCTGAAAAATAAGAGCCCATCTATTATTGACAGTTCTGTCAGACTTTATCCCTTTAAATCGGAATTGAAAACCAGTCAGGGATTTCTTTGGGAAAAAACCCGAATAGAAGATTGGAAATGCGTGATATGAGATTTTCTTTCCGCGTGTTAAGCTCTGCAAGATAATCGGAGAATTTTGAAATAAGATAGATATCTCTTTAACATAGATATATATATATGTGTAACGTAGAGAGATATCTCTCTAACATATATATATATGTGTGTAACGTATATAGATATCTCTTTAACATAGATATATATATATGTGTGTGTGTGTTTTTAACGTAGAGATAACTCGAATATCTAACACATTGGACTTGCGATATATCGAATATCTAACACATTGGACTTGCGATATATCGAATATCTAACACATTGGACTCGCGATAACTCGAACATCTAACACATTGGACTTGCGATAACCCGAATATCTAACAGATTAGACTAGCGATAACTTGAACATCTAACAGATTAGACTAGCGATAACTCGAACATCTAACAGATTAGACTAGCGATAACTCGAACATCTAACACATTGGACTCGAGATAACTCGAACATCTAACAGATTAGACTAGCGATAACTCGAACATCTAACAGATTAGACTAGCGATAACTCGAACATCTAACAGATTAGACTAGCGATAACTCGAACATCTAACACATTGGACTCGAGATAACTCGAACATCTAACATATTAGACTAGCGATAACTCGAACATCTAACAGATTAGACTAGCGATAACTCGAACATCTAACATATTAGACTAGCGATAACTCGAACATCTAACACATTGGACTCGAGATAACTCGAATATCTAACACAATGGACTCGAGATAACTCGAATATCTAACACAATGGTCTCGCGATAACTCGAATATCTAACACAATGGTCTCGCGATAACTCGAATATCTAACACATTGGACTCGCAATAACTCGAATATCTAACACATTGGACTCGCAATAACTCGAATATCTAACACATTGGACTCGCGATAACTCGAACATCTAACACACTAGACTAGCGATAACTCGAACATCTAACACACTGGACTTTTGATATATCGAATATCTAACACATTGGACTTGCGATATATCGAATATCTAACACATTGGACTCGCGATATATCGAATATCTAACACATTGGACTCGCGATATATCGAATATCTAACACATTGGAATTGCGATACATCGAATATCTAACACATTGGACTCGCGATAACTCGAATATCTAACACATTGGACTTGCGATAACTCGAATATCTAACACATTAGACTAGCGATATATCGAATTTCTAACACAATGGACTAGCGATAACTCGAACATCTAACACATTGGACTTGCGATAACTCGAATATCTAACACATTGGACTTGCGATAACTCGAATATCTAACACATTAGACTAGCGATAACTCGAATATCTAACACATTGGACTTGCGATATATCAAATATCTAACACATTAGACTTGCGATAACTCGAATATCTAACACATTAGACTTGCGATAACTCGAATATCTAACACATTAGACTTGCGATAACTCGAATATATAACACATTAGACTAGCGATAACTCGAACATCTAACACATTGGACTTGCGATATATCGAATATCTAACACATTAGACTTGCGATATAACGAATATCTAACACATTAGACTTGCGATAACTCGAATATCTAACACATTAGACTTGCGATATATCGAATATCTAACACATTGGACTTGCGATATATCGAACATCTAACACATTGGACTTGCGATATATCGAATATCTAACACATTGGACTTGCGATATATCGAATATCTAACACATTGGACTTGCGATATATCGAATATCTAACACATTGGACTTGCGATAACTCGAGTTTATTTTCAGTCTCGTAATTTATTTATACATACATATTTATAAAATCGTATCATGAAAACAGTGCAGTAGCAGTTCTGATTACTCGCTTGAACTAGTGCTACGCTGTTTTCAAAAGAAATATCCGTTGCTGGAAGTGTTCGAATTAAACGATTTTTCAAATGATCACATGTTCGAGCTATATTAAGCGTGGGTGAGAATAATAAGAAGGAATATGGTAACGGCCTATTTTGATGAACGCAGCTCCCAAATAATCAGAGCGCTTCAAATGATGTTTTACCCGTATGGTCTCTTTGTGCTCATTATTCAACGATAAGTATCTATCTCCTCGAAAACGTTAAAGCCTCCAGGGTAAACAAAAAGAACCTCCTTGAAACAAATTAACTCTTCCCAAAACAATGGCGGATTTGAAGCATCAGCAGCAGGCCCGTATATAAACACTGTGTATGAAACAAATTCGTCATAATGGGCAATTTCTAGGTTTCCTATGTTGTTGTTAACTTTATTCAATAATTGTACTTTGATCCTATAAAGGTTTTCAATACGGTTTGCTGTAGGTTTGTTTCACATGGGAAAGGAATCCTTCACTTTTGTCGTTATCGATTGATCTTAGTATTTAACCCTTTCCCTCATACGACAATTCTGCAGCAGACGACTTTGACCATATTTTGTCATAAAATAGAAAATCTATTCATTATAATTGAATGGATAACCTATGACAAAAAGTGGAAAACATTGTGGCAAAAGGAGAAATTGCACGTTTCGTGCAATTTCTTCTTTTGTCACTATGTTTTCAAAAAGCCGTCTGCTGCAGAGGCGTCAGAAAGCGTCTATATGAGGGAAAGGGTTAATTAGGCATCTATTTCTGAGTGAATACCAGATATGGTTTCGGATATAATTTGCTTCTCTTACTAATGAACAAACACACCATACTATGAAACGCGTGCATGAGCATAACATGTTTTACGACTTTTTTTGTCGTCCCAGAAATAGCAAACAACAAGCCGGTAGGCGACGTGGGATTCGCCTTGGTTGTGGGTCCTTAGCAACGAAACTCAAACGCGCACACCCTGAGCCCGTATGGCACCTGTTCACCAAGTTTCATCGGAATGATCACCAACAATTTTCGCAAAGCGCTATAATATCCGGTTTTGTTATCTCACAAATCTAATTTAAACCAGTCAAAAACACTTCACTGTACGTATATTGGATCTGACAGAACCGTATAAAAGTTCGTCTCGAATTGACCTTATACATTTAAATATGCATTTAACCCTTTCCCTCATATAGACGCTTTCTGATGCCTCTGCAGCAGACGGTGTTTTGAAAACATAGTGACAAAAGAAGAAATTGCTCAAAACGAGCAATTTCTCCTTTTGCCACCATGTTTTCTACTTTTAGTCATAGGTTATCCATTCAATTATAGAGATTTTCTATCTTTTGATGATAAACTATGTTCAAAGTCGTCTGCTGCAGAATTGTCGTATGAGGGAAAGGGTTAATGGGAACACTCAACACTCTCCGCATCTATATCGCGTGTAGTTTCATGGGTTATCTCGCCTGCTGATACACAACATTGTTGAAGACGCCAATTAAAGTGGCTGAAGTAATTGTAAATCTGAGGCGAGCTGTACTAGGCAGTCATCTGATTCGGTCTGTCGAAGCTTCGAGGTAGTTGTCACGTGGCATCCCATTTGTGTGACCACGTCACCTACAGGTGTCCCAATTGATTGATTGATTGATTGGAGTTTAACGCCGTTTTTAACAATCTCTCAGTCATATCACGGCGGCCAGTTCACCTACTCATGCATTTCCTGGTTTTCTCACACCAGTACTCCTCACAACAATCTTCCCAAGCAACTGGCTGCTTTTCCACATAGACTTAGCCCATTGGAAGACGAATGACGCATGTCGCAATCGTCGGAAAGAAAGTTGGCCGAGCCGGGATTCGAACTCACAACCCCTGGACAGGCCCCGAAACTATAAAACTTTTAAAACGTGCTCCATGCTCAGAAATGAACTCCATGCTCCAAATAAGGCTTTTAATTGGTCATTTTGGAGAACGAATTTGCTTCTGACCGATCAGATACTTGAGCACAAATTCTGAGCACAGATTAAACTTTTATAGTTTCGGACCAAGGTGTCCCAAGAACTGACACAGCTTCCATCCTATTTCACTTGCCCGTGGTTAACCGTAACATAAGTGCATCGAAAAGAAAGTACAGAGCATATCTTATCGGACACATTATTTTTCATATTCAATGGCCTGTTTCAAATAGAATTATGCCTAAATTATCTAAAGGTTTTAATATCAGTGGCGTAATCAGAATGTCTAAACACACCGAGTGATCAACAATTGCTTGTATAATATATTGCAGAGCTGTCATTTATGTAGGATAGATAGAAATTGACGTTATTGTTTGTGTTGTAATTCTAATGACATTGAGGACTGCTTTCATTGTATATGTGTATGCTCAACTTTTAACGATTTACGTAGACAATATATCCCTAAACACTATTATAAAAAGCCGTCAACGTTCAAATTTCTTGATTTGCTCAAATGTAAAAAACAAAGTAACATTATGCAACGTAGCTATGTTTATAAAAGAAGCCTTAAAACAAAGATCGTTAACATTGCCATAATTTGATTTCACACTGAACAATATTTGCCATTATTTTATTTTCTTCTTTATAAAAAGTAATGTGAATTGGATTGTCCTCTAAGTCTTGTAGTAAACTCTCTTTTTTTTCTCTTTTTCTTTTCTTTTTTTTCTTTTTGTATTTCTATTCCGTTCGTGTTCATGATTTCATATGATGTAATGTATATGCTGTACTTTGTATGTGATTGTATGACGATGTACTATGTATAAGTCAAAAGAAAATAAACACTGTTCTGTTCTTTCCTGTATTATGTACATACTCAACATTGAAATAAAAATATTGTATTGTATTGTTAAAGTTTGTATTCGTCAATCGTATGCATGAGTTCTACATCCATTCAGGCGAGACGACGGCCATTGTCTGAACGTCGCAATAAGGCCTGGAATTAGGGATTTATATTGACCAAACACTCTCATGGAACACTCAAGTGACGAAAGTCAGAAAAAATATTAACACCAAAATTTCATTGATTAAACGAATATCTTACCTCATCACTTTTGACATGAAAACGATGTTCTACAATGCCTACATTGTACCACTGCTTGATTATTGTTGCCATATTTGGGGTACTTGTCAAAGAAAAAACGCAATAAAAATTATTAAGCTTCAAAAACGAGCCGCAAGACTGGTTCTAAACCAAGCCGAAGGATCAAATTCCGAGTGTATTCTACAATCAATGGGTTGGCTTAATTTTGACAAAAGATGTCGTTACCATGCTGCGGTTCTCATTCATAAAACAACTAACAACATGACGCCGTCCTATATGAATGATGTAATAACAATATCTAAAAAACAATCGTATACTCTGAGATCACAAACAAACAATGATCTTACTCTACCCTATATACCTCGCACTAACTACGGCAAAAATACATTTACCTTCTATGGAATGCGTGTTTGGAATGAATTACCATTGGAAATTCGCAATATCAGCAACAATAAAACTTTCAAAAATAGAGTGAAATATCACTTACTACAAGAAAAATAAGACCCTATCCCAATAACAACTTAATTCAATAACATGTTGAATATCAATGTTTATATTTGCATAAAAGCAAACATAACAGTTCATTTGTGTCTGCCTACTGTTTTATCATTTCATGTTCTCATCTATCATTCACCATCTTAAGTACATTGTATCATAGTATCATATTAACATTCACCTTATTCAAATTGAAATGTAGTTTCTATTTGAAGGCCACATGGCAGATAAGTCATATGCAATTCATTTGTTATATTACTTAATGTGCAACCTTCGTTAAATAAAGATTTTATTATTATTATTATTATAATCAATGTGAGTACTAATAGTAACAAGCAGGTAGGCGACGTGGGATTCGCCTTGGTTGTGGGTCCTCAGCAACGAAACTCAAACGCGCACACCCTGAGCCCGTATGGCACCTGTTCACCAAGTTTCATCGGAATCGGCCGGTCGGTTTGGGCTGTGTAGCGTCGCTTTACATACGAACAGACAGACAGACAGACAGCCGGAAAAGTCTGACAATAAGGGATATATAACGAAGCGAATCCCAACACATTCTGAAAATATGTAAAACTCAATTCTCAAACTCAGCATAGTTAAACATTGTGTCATATTTTTTTTTTTTTATCTCGCCGATTGTTTACATTTCACATCTTAAAATAGATATATTAAGATAAGTCATTACTCCGTGTCTGTATTTAAACTCCGAATTAAAGTATAAATATATACAAATTCGTTCGCAAATCAGTATTTTCAAAAAATGAAAATGTCACCTCAATCCGGAGCCTAAACACCAACAAACCAGCATTAACCCTTTCCCTCATACGACAATTCTGCAGCAGACGACTGAACATATTTAGTCAAAAAATGGAAAATCTCTAAATTTGAATGGATAACCTATGACAAAAAGTGGAAAACATTGTGGCAAAAGGAGGAATTGCTCGTTTTGAGCAATTTCTGCTTTTGTCACTATGTTTTCAAAAATCCGTCTGCTGCAGAGGCGTCAGAAAGCGTCTATATGAGGGAAAGGGTTAATATTCCGCCTTAAAACGAATTCCCGAGAATCTAATACGGAAAACGGAGACGAAGTGTAAAGAAATCAAGAGAAATTGACAAATTGCATAATTTGCTTGGATAAACTGTTTTTATAGCTCCATTTAATCTCCAAAGACTGTTCGAATGACATCGTTTGTTGCTTAGCAACCATTTCCCAATATAGGGAATAGGAGGATTGAAATGCAATATTGTGAAGGAGAGCCATGCGTCGTGGTACCATAGTGATTTATTTACGCCTAAAGGATCCAGTGCATGCGAAAATGTACACGTTGGCATTTTTGAACAGTAATTATCCAGATAAATATGAATCAAGATCTATACTGTTACTTCTTACACAACCCTGTTAGAAGATTATACAGACTTGTGAAACATTCTGATATTTTGTAGATTCAGATGGACAAGATGATCTGAACCTACACTGCTCAGAACTGCCAACTTTTACCTTTTTCTCACGCACTGTCTCGAACGGGGAACCAGCACCTATACGGAGTCATCGGCTCATTGACCAGTAGAGTAGATGTTTGAATAGCACTTCGTTGGACTTAAAACATTGTCACGGTAAGTTATAGTTTCTTATCAATTTGGCTTTTATATTAATTGAACTTTTAACCATCCAATTGCTATGTGCTATCTTAAGATTCGTCTGTTTTGTAAACGTTATTGGAAAATATTGAAATACCTGGAAGACGGAGTCGTTGTTTAAATAGACCAATAATTGGTTGAAAAGCGCGTCGTATTGTGGACTTCTTCGTGGTAAGTTATTATTTTTGTTATCAACTTGGCATTTAACTTTTTCAGCGCCACAGGCAATATTGAGGTTTTTGAAAAAAATGCAGATTCAGGTAGGTGAGTAAGCTCGTAACGAGCTGTCTCACCTGAAATCAGCATTGTTTGCCTTTTATTTACCAAAATAGTCCAAAACTTTCATAAATTGAGAAATGGACAGAAACACACCCGATTTTGAACATGGAAGAGTCTACTTTAAACAATTCGGCGCTGAAAGAGTTAAATTAATTAAAGTTTTAACCATCCAATTGGTATGTACTAAAGATTCGTCTGATTTGAAAACAGTATTGAAAAGTATTGCAGTTCCAGAATAATGGAGTTATCGGGTAATAGACAAGTAACTGTTCGAATAGCCCTTCGTTTTGTCGGACTTAAAACCTTTTGGATTTAGGTTATTGTCAGGGACACTATATTACATGTAATATAGTGTCCCTGGTTAATGTGTACTATTAATTTGGCTTTTAAATAATTGCATTTTACTTTTAACCGCCTAATAGGTATATGCTATTTTGAGAGTCGTTGGCTCTGAAAACATTATCGGGAAATATTGCAGTATCATGAATACGAAGTCATCAGGCTAAACTACCAATAACTGTTAGAATAGCGTGTCGTTTTTGGTGGATTTAAAACTGTGTTTGCTTAGTCGTGGTGGTATGTTATAGTTTATTATTTATTTGAAAAGTTTAACACATTTTAACTGAATTGTCACTTTTTGTTCTTGAAAAAAATAAAGCAAAATCTTCCAATTTAATACAACATTGAAAAAGGAGAACATTCTCCTTTCAACACTGTTTTTTAAAAGTCGTCTGCTGTAGAGCGTCACAGAGCGTCAAACAGCGTCAAACAGCGTCTGTTGATCAAGGAACGATTGCGCTCAATTGACTTTATTAGCTTGTATAAGCTTTTTTTATAAGATATACATTCTAAAGACAACATTTGTTGCTGCGGCATCAGGAAGGGAATACAATGCATAAACTGTAAACAATCCTCTCTGAATCTGCTTTTCAGATGCCAAGATAATTTAGGTCAAATGTTCCTTTAGTGACCCTGTACGATATTTGGTTAAGCCGCATTGATCGGTTGAAATACATGGCCGTCAGACGGCATCAGAAAATGGGCAAAGTGACTAAACTTAATAGTTCCATTTGTATTCAAGTTTAGGTCTGATTTCAAGAAATATTTGAAATTTAGCGGAAATGTTACTTTAGTGACCCTCTACATACTTTGTTCAAGCCACAACTGATTGGTTTGAAAAGAGAGCTGCCATGTTTCATCAGAATAGGGGTAAAATGAACTGTTAGCTTTAAACAAAATCTCATCCTAAACCATTTGACCGATATTAACTAAACTTCACCGGAATGTCACTTTGGTGGTTCTCTTAAAAACTGTTCAAAGATTTAATATCATAACACATGTCCCTTTATTGATAAGTTTCATTTACAGTGTCCACTCCTAGAAGTTTTACTTAGCTATCACTCAGGTGATCAATTCATGGTCACACTCTGCTTTTGAAATGCAAAACTCTTTATTTTTACATTACATTATTTTTGGTTTAGGCCTTTTTATATCAATCTAGTACATGGTTAAGAGAATTATTTCTGCTTGATGGAAGTTGATTTAACATTGTTCTCAATATAATAAGGCAAAAACTTCAAAATATTCTGCCTAAACCTGCTGTCAAATCTTTCTTTCATTCTTCATGTCTTAAATGTGTATACTTGTGAGCTCTTGTACTCATGTGAGCGATATCGTGCCATCAAGGTCCTACTGTTTTAAAATTGGCAGTTTCGTAGTGTTTAATATTTTTGATACGATCTTTCAACTTCTTAACAATAAATACAAAAACATAAACTGCAATTGTTATTTCCTTTCACATTTTCTTTACTTCTCCAACCTCCCTGCGGCTCCGAGGCCGCAGCACTTTCAGTGCTTTGATTTTCGTTTGTGTTACGAATGTATAGCCATTTAACAACCTAACACGTCAGCAATTTGCTCATAATCAGCAAAGGAGAAATTCCACAACGTGTTCATTAGATTAGTATATATGTTTGTTTTTATAGAGATTTACCATATTTTGCCTTCAAGAATTTCATTCCTGATTGAGTTCCACAGTGTATTTTTATAATGCATGCAAGACGAATTTCATCTATTAGTTTTGAATGTTGGAAACAGTTAAATACCTTATGGAAACACAACCCTATGTACGTTACATTTTTAATAAAACTCGATAATTTAAAAGGTAAATGTACTGTGGGACTCAATCAGGGGTGAAAGTTCAACGCTACACGTACACTGAGAAGAGGATCACTTATACATTTCGATACACTCATCTTAACAATCGTACAATTATCTTTTGAATTATCAAGAGGAGTGTATCGAAATGTACTAGTGATCCTCTTAAGCCCAGTGTGTAACGTTGAACTTTCACTCCTTATCGAGTCCCACAGTACATTTATGTTTTAATAATGCAAGGAAACGCGAATTGTAATCTATGAATTGTATGTGGGAAACATAGAGGATCTTACATGAGTGCTTATTTGATATTGTTTTTATGAAACGAGTCGACTGAAATAATATGACGCGAGGCTCTGCCGAGCGTCATATTCGTTTCAGTCGACGAGTTTCATAAAAACAATATCAAATGCTTATTTATTATTATTACGAATGTAAGATTCTATTTATCACATAACACCAAAAAAAGATTGTTTTCAATCTTTAAATTGATCGTTCTTCGTCATCATATAAACAGTGACCGAAGTTCACCCCGAAGTTCTAATGCATACTTCCACTGTAAAAAGAAGTCCCCCATCAATAACCTTTTGATTTTATACACAATTTTTAACAAGGCACTTATAACATTTCATTTATCGAGATTTATTCTCTTTAAACAATATTGTTTAATACATGCCGAAATTCAGAACAATTGTAAACAATATGCTGTCATTGAAAGTGACGTCACATACGTGCTGTGAGACGGCTATTTATGTAACTAGTTACATATGATTTATGTAACTAGTTACATATGATATTTATGTCACTGCTTTATGTCACTCCTGGAGTGCAAGTTATGTGATAAAGTTAATTATTACATGATGGAAAAAAAACACACACCTATGTACGTTACCTTACAACAGTTGTTTTCTCCTCTTATTGAATACCAATAATAAGAGTGTGCCACTTATTTCATTAGAGCGGAGTGGGATTCCTTACCGAAATTACACTTATTGAATTAAATGCTGAACATTATTCTCTAGTTAAGAAAACCTCATTTGTAAGCGAGCGCACACCATGAAAAGCGGGAAAAGAGTAGACCTATATTACATGTAGTTTCGACTCTTTGTAACTTGTTGTTTTTCTCTAACACCGCACACATCTGAAACTGCAGACGACTAGAGGGTATAATGAACATTTATATAGATGAAAGTATAATAATATTTTATTAAATTGAGTTGAAAACATTATGACAAATATAGAGATGGCTCATTACTAGTAATTTCTCATCTTACCACAATGTTTCCCCTGTAATCGCCTCTGTAATCGCCTCATTTATATTGTATAAGTACAGAGGAACCTGTTTACAAAGACCACCATGGGTTGACAACAATCTGGTCTTTGTTTACAGGTCATCTTTTTTTGCAAGGTCATTTAAGCAGAAATAAAGTAAATGAGAAACTTACACTATGGTTGCTCAAAGCGACTGAAATCCAGATGGCACGAAAAAAAAAAAAAAAAAATTCGAATTCGCCCTAAATGTTATTCTTTGTGTTATCCAAGTAAAAACCAGGGTAGAAAATGTATCGTTTTTTATCAATAAAGTGAACTTGAGTCGTTTTCAATTGTCCCGATGAAGGGGTTTCCTATTTAAAAATACTTACCCCGTTACTGACAGGGTAGAATTTGCGATGGAAAAAGTATCCAAAACAAGAAAATCTCACCGATTATAGGGGTATGTAATATGTCAGTTATCATATTTTAATGCCCCAAATATAAAAATAACACTTATTTTCTTAAAGTTGGATTTTTTTTTCGACAGTTGGGTATCTGGAGTTCAGTCGCTTTAAATATAAGAAAGCCCATCTGCATAACATGCTTTTCAGGAATGTTATTACCACTACGAACACTATGGACCATGTCTAATCTTGCTCTCATGTTATTCTTATCGTGCTCGTTACTCTACTTATTTATTAATGTTTAGAAAATTTTGATCCTTAAAATATTAAAGAACCAGTCAAAACTGAAAAGTGATGAAACAATTTGCAGGAAATCAGCAAGATAAGGGTTAGAATTCAATTAAGTAACGTTCGAGTTCCAATATACCATTGATCCATTCCCCGTCCGTTTGTTTGTAATAAAGTTCAAGTTTCTCACTTGAGTCCCACGAGGGTAACTTAAAATGTATTTCCTTATATGTTTTAGAGATGCAAGAAAGACCCTAAAGTCACGTGACACGATTCATTATGGATTTCACTTAGAGAACTTTGTTTAAATCCTTTTCAACATACAGACGCTTTCTGACGCCCCTGTAGCAGACGAGCTTTGAAACCATTGTGACAAAAGGAGAAATTGTTCATACTGAGCAAATTCCCCTGTTGCCACAAGGTTTTCTACTCTTTTATCAATTAGACCTTCAGTTATAGAGAGTTTCCATATTTCTGACAAAATATATTTTCAAGTTGGTCTGCTACAGATTTGTTCTATGTGGGAAAAGGTTTAATACGTACCTTATGTTTACACGAACTCTTCATACGGAGCCTTTTCATTCTTTGTCTCTGTGACACAGTAGATATTTACACACTCCTAATTCTACGACCATTATAATCAGTCACAAAAACCAATAACGTACCGTTACAGATCAATTACCCTTGCTTGTTAAACCCTTTACAACACACAGCACATATTTTCCCACATACAACAAATTTGCAACAGCCGACTTAGAATACATTTTGGCATAAACGTGGCACATCTCAATAAAGAAAGGTAGATTAAATAAAAATGAAAACATTGTGGCAAAAGGAGAAAGTGCTCGGTTAGAATGGTTTCAAAAACGTCGTTTGCTGCAGAGGCGCCAGAAAGCGTCTGTATGTTGGAAAGGATTTAATCGACGTTCTCTTAGTGAAATCCCCATGTGGCTTCCCGCGCCAATTGCTGCATCTTGCAGCCACTCTTGTTGAATATATAAATTGTTCATTAACTCTTTCAGCGCCGAATTGTTTAAAGTAGACTCTTCCGAGTTCAAAATCGGGCGTCTCCATTTCTCATGTAATAAAAGTTTAGATTATTTTGATAACCAAAAGGCAAACAATGCTGATTTCAGGTGAGACAGCTCGTTACGAGCTGACTCGCCTGAATCAGTATTGTTTGCAAAAACCTCAATATTGCCTTTGGCGCTGACAGAGTTAATAGCAGTAATTTCTCTTTTTTTGTATATTTTTTTTTAACACGTCTGCTGCAGATGTGTCAAATTTACAATTTCCCCATGGCCGTCGCGGTTTTGGAACCGGTTTTCCCGAGTTCTAATCCCAAGTCGCGGCGTTCATGGTGAAGTGACCTTTGGCAAGGCACATTTCCTAGCCTAGTACTGGTTTATTTACCCAGGGATCATGAATAAGTGGACTGTCGCCTTGGTATAACTGAAATAATGTTGAACATGGCATAAACCCCCAATTTATCAAAACAAAGCAAATTCCCTATACATGTTGACGAGGGGTCTGTTCCTGAGATAGACAATATGTAGTTGTGTTTGTATCAATGGATACATGTACTGCCTTGGTGTCGAAAAAGGTCCCGAGCTCGAGCCCTTGAATGTCGCGCTAGTGTAATGGATGTTGACATGGATTGTCAAGTGAAAGGTCTGTGGTTCGCTTCCCGGCAGGGGCAAGCTTCTTTTTTGGAATTCGCTGTGGTCGAGTGGTTAGCGTCGGGGATTTCGATACCGGGTGTCCCGGGTTCGATCCCTAGTCGCGGCAATACGATCATGGTGGAGTGCCCTTGGGCAAGGCACATTTTTTAGCCTAGTACTGGTTTGTTTACCCAGGGATCATGAATAAGTGAACTGTCGCCGTGATATAACTGAAATAAGGTTGAAAGCGGCGTAAAACCCCAATAAATAAATAAATTGCTTAAAATATACAAGTATCATTGTAACATCTTGAAAGCTGGATGTATATCTTCGATACAGAGTTAATGAGTCCATGGAAAGATACAGTAATGGCTCGCTTTGATAAATGTTTGTTTTTCCCCCACAATGTTTCAAAGCGTCATCTGCTTCAGAAACGTCAATCCTACCAGAGAAAGGATTAAACATTTCTTTATTTTATGCCTCTCTGTTTGTCTGACAAATTTGCGAATGTTAATTTGAATTTGAGCTTTTTTTTTCCAATCATTTTGTCCAACACATTTGAGTAGCGTTCAGGAAAAATGGTCTTTGCAACGTCTCCCTGATAGCGTCACAATATCCATTATGTCGCGTGCACACGCATTAACAGACGGCTATCGAAGACACTGTGACAAAAGATGAATTGCATATATTTAGCAATTTTTCTTTTTGCCAAAAAGCTTTCAACTCTATTCAATAATTATACTATCACTTAATCAATCTTGCATACAATATGATGTGTGTTTATAATAATTGTATCACAATTCTATAATTGAGGTTCTGACGAGTGAAGACATATTATACAGTTATGGACTTTTCAGCTGTTATACATGATGTGATATGCACCAAAAAAAATCGATAGCCTAAGTCAATAATTATTTTTTTGGTTCATATCAACATCATGTATAACAGCTGAAAAGCCCATAATTGTGTTATTATATAACCCTCAATTTATCATATTGTTGTGAATAGTATCGTTTGGAAACACAGGAAATGATCAATGGAAGTCAAACGCTTGATTGCATTTAATCATGATCATCCGAACGAGCTTCGGAAGTTGCCGTGGTCATTCGGAACGGGCCTCGGAAAATTCCGTAGCGTAGGGATAAAAGGCGATGGATATTAATAGGCGGCTCATGGGATTCCCCGGTCTTCCCCTGTTTCTATTTATAAAACTGATGCATATCAGAAAAAAACGGTGCATATCGCAAGATATCTTTTCTAAAAAGTTACTTTTTAGCCAATGAAAAAGCGTCTATTTATAGGTTATATAATAAAAGTCCTTACGAAACGGATCTGTAAAATGATGTAGCTGGATTAAGTCCGAACTTCATATATATATAGTTGTCTTTCATTTAAAGAGATCCACCATGTTGTGGATGTTTTACGGCCGTTCATTCTGTCGCCTGACGCAGCGCCATTAACCCCTACCCATATACAATGAATTTGCAGCAGACGACTTTAAAAACATAAGAGGAAAACTAGGGGAAATCACTATAAATTAAAGTATTATTATTAAACAAAGTTGAAAATATAGTGACAAAAGGTGAGGTTGCTCATTATGAGCAACCTCTCCATTTGTCACAAGGTTTTCAAAAGTCAGAAATCGACTATATGTGGGAAAGGGTTAACCCGTGGCGGTATGTTATAAGGAAAAACATGTAAATGTACATCAACATAATGAGCGGTCTGGACGGTCTGGATGTTCTGGATGTTCTGGATGTTCTGGATGTTCTGGATGTTCTGGACGGTCTGGATGATCTGGATGTTCTGGATGTTTTGGATGATCTGGATGTTCTGGATGTTTTGGATGTATTGGATGTTCTGGATGTTCTGGATGTTCTGGATGTTCTGGACGGTCTGGACGGTCTGGATGATCTGGATGTTCTGGATGTTTTGGATGATCTGGATGTTCTGGATGGTCTGGATGTTCTGGACGGTCTGGATGATCTGGATGTTCTGGATGTTTTGGATGTATTGGATGTTCTGGATGGTCTGGATGTTCTGGATGTTCTGGATGTTCTGGACGGTCTGGACGGTCTGGATGATCTGGATGTTTTTGATGTTCTGGATGTATTGGATGGTCTGGATGTTCTGGATGTTCTGGATGTTCTGGACGGTCTGGACGGTCTGGATGATCTGGATGTTTTTGATGTTCTGGATGTATTGGATGGTCTAGATGTTCTGGACGGTCTGGACGGTCTGGACGGTCTGGATGATCTGGATGTTCTGGACGGTCTGGATGTTCTGGACGGTCTGGATGTTCTGGATGTTTTGGATGTTCTGGACGGTCTGGACGGTCTGGATGTTCTGGATGTTCTGGATGTTCTGGATGTTTTGGATGGTCTGGATGTTCTGGATGTTTTGGATGTTCTGGATGTTCTGGACGGCCTGGATGTTCTGGATGTTCTGGATGGTCTGGATGTTTTGCATGTTCTGAATGTTCTGGACGGTCTGGATGTTCTGGATGTTCTGGATGTTATGAATGTTTTTGATGTTCTGGGTGTTCTGGATATACACTGGTCGCAAATGTATTACGATTGTTTTTCGCAGAGCAACGCTCAATATTTTATACAAAATAAATCACAAATTATGAATTATGTATTGATATTTTACATGTTTGCACAAAGGCTCAATAATGACCAGTAATACAGCACCGTGAAGTATTAGTGCCGATTCAAACAGGATACGATTTTCTCATTTATCATCATTTCATTATTATTCCCAAGTGAGACGAATACTGATTAAAACACATTACCTCCTGCCATTCGAACCTTAACTCGAGATCTCTTCTAATAATTAAATGGGGGAAAAGCAATTTACGACTTTAGAGATAACCAGATCTCTAAAACAACTGCAGCAGACGAATATGAAAACATATTGGTAACAATATGGACACTCTCTAAAAGGTAACGTAAACATTTTGAATATAGTTGGAAACTATATGCAATTTCCCCTTTTGCCACACTATTTTCAAAAGTCGTTTGCTGGACTAATCTCGGGTTATCAATAAGACCCTAAATCGCCTGACGCGATTCATTCACGACTAAACGACATTCGTTCATGTTTGCTTTTTGTTTTCATGGGGTTTAAAGCCAGTTTCAACATTATTTCAGTTCTATCACTTATTCATGACCCCTGGGTAAACAAGCCAGAACTAGGCTAGGTTATAACAAGGTGACAGTTCACTTATTAAGTTATTAGTGATCCCTGGGTAAACAAGCCAGAACTAGACTAGGTTATATGTGTTATATGATCGACGCTTTAACTCCTTCACTGACCAATTTCACAAAGTCGACTCCTGCATGTTTAAAAAATAGACCACTCCATTTTTAGTCCAACAGGAAATTTGGTAAAATTTAATGTCTAAGTGGAAAACAATGCAGAGTTCAGGAGAGTAACGAGCTGTCTCACCTGAATCTGCATTGTTTTCAACATTATTTAATTGCCTTTGGCAGGGAAAGGATTAAGCCGGAAAGTATGTATCGAGGGCTTGGCGTGAAACGGTTGTAACTAAAAACCTATTTTGAAAACCCTGGTTTATGGGCAACTTTGACCCCTTTGTAAACAATGCAAATTTAGGTGCCATTGCTCAGAACGAGCAATGGCACCTAAATTTTCATTGTTTACCAAGACAAATTATTTAACGCTTTTAAAGACTTTACGGCGAGTTGATTAACCTTGGTAAAAAAAATACCAATTTTAGTTACAACCGTTTCACGCCAAGCCCTCGGTATCATATTAAACCAGTCGTGAGATGCGAAATGAGATAAAAACTATCATGAGAAATGTTCAATTTCGAGAGACCTTTATAAACCTGCTCTCACAAGAAGATCAGATATCACTTTCCCATATACAATTAATCTGCAGCCGACTACAAAGAAAGCATATGGCGAATCTTTATAGTGAAAACATTGTAGGATAACTTGCTCGTTATGAGTTATATCTACCCTGATCAAAAGTACATCACTATAAGTCTGCATGTGGGATAGGGTAATATCTTCGCCACATGCAGACACTTTTTGCGCCTCTGCATCAGATGACTGTGGGAAACAGTGTGACAAAAGGAGAACATTTGCCACAATATTTACAGCTAATTTTGTTTAGTAGGTTTACCTTCATTTATAGAGATTTTCCATGTTTTACCTAGATGTTTTTTAAGACGTCTGTTGCATATTGTTTTGTATGTGGGAAAATGTTAAGTCGAAACTCAATGCAGCATTTCGACATTGTTCATGAATACATGCATCCTGAGACATGCATTGTGACAATGGTCATTTCTGTATTCCCACTATGATCTCACATATAGATATATGATAGTGAATCAAAAAGGGTACCTTATCTATTTGTTCGCCATAAATGTCAGAAATGTAGCGGATAATGAAGACATCATCGTATGAAAGTCCACGATCCAAATACCATTCCCAAGTGACGCCAATTTTCACAGAAATTGAACCAAAGTTGGCGTTGAATTTGCCCCTTATAGAACTCCTTTGCAATAATATGAAACAAATCCGCAGCAGGCGACCTTGAAATACGGGATTTTTTTGGAAAATCTCAATAAATGACAGAAAAGTGATTGAATAGAGTTGAAAAATGTACTGAAAAAAGAGACGGTGTTCATTGTAGACATTTTCTACTTTTGCTGCACAGTTTACATATATCGTCTGCTGCACGAATGCGTCATAATGTGTCATAATGTGTCATAATGTGTCATAATGTGTCATAATGCGTTTATATGTGGACAAGGACCGAACAGCAGCGTCAACTAGAGCTGCAACACTATGGCGAATACTGAAGCACATTTAAAATAGGGTTTGTCAGTTAATGAGAAAATGACACCGATATACCATTACATATATACTTTAAGATTTAAGATTAAATGTATGCTTCTCGGAGTAATGGCTCCCATGTGTTGTTCTGTGGTTGTCATTCGGCATAGCTATAGAACATTGCGTTGTTTGGCGAAAGACGTTATATGAAATTCATGTCACAATAATAATATAATTGGCGAATATTTCAAATTAACCCTTTCCCAAAAATACAACAAATTATGCACCAGGCAATTTCCAAAATATACATGCATGGACAACATTTATAAATAAAAGGAGAATTACAGGATAGAGTCGAAAACATTGTGGCAAAATGAGAAATTGTTCATTATAAAGCAAAGAACATATCAAGACAAAAATAGGAAACATCTTTATAAATGAAAGAATAATTATTTAATAAGGTTAAAAAAATTCACTGTGGCAATAATGGAAAATTGCTGACAATATTTTCTAAAAGTCGTTTGCTGCAAATGCGTCAGAAAGCGTCTGTATGTGAGAAACGGTTAATGACACTAACCACTGAATGTCATACATGTGTACACATTTTCTGTTTTGATGACGATTTTCGATATAGTGTATATGTGGCTGTACAACAAGTGCCCGAAACTATACAACTTTTCAACCCTTTCCCTCATATAAACGCTTTTCTGACGCCTCTGCAGCGGACGGCTTTTTGAAAACATAGTGACAAAAGAAGAAATTGCACAGAACGTGCAATTTCACCTTTTTCCACAATATTTTCCACTTTTAGTAATAGGTTATCCATTCAATTATAGAGATATTCTATGTTTTGACAAAATACGTTCAAAGTCGTCTGCTGCAGAATTGTCGTATGAGGGAAAGGGTTAAACGTTCACCGTTCTCAGAAATGAACTCCATGCTCCAAATAAGACTCCCGATTCGTAAATTTCGAGACTGAAGTTGCTTCTGACCAATTGGATACTGAGCACAACTTCTGAGTATAGATTAGTTGTTTATAGTTTTAGACGAAGATCCCGTATAGAGAATATTTTGACGAGACTACGCTGGCTCCTCACGCTTAGTTCTCGTTAGACGCGGTTCATATTAAATTTTACTTTTGATAATGTTTTCAGAACAAAACGCAGGAGAGACCATAATCTAGAACGATTTTTATATTGCAAGCTGAACGTTTATGTTACATCTCACACGCAACAAGTGTGTGACGTCTGTGTATCTTACCGCACAACGTTTATGTTACATTTCACCCGCAACAAGTGTGCGACGTCGGTGTATTTTACCGCACAACGTTTATATTACATCCCACCCGCAACAAGTTTGTGACGTCTGTGTATCTTACCGCACAACGTTTATGTTACATTTCACCCGCAACAAGTGTGCGACGTCGGTGTATTTTACCCCACAACGTTTATGTTACATCTCACCCGCAACAAGTGTGCGACGTCGGTGTATCTTACCGCACAACGTTTATGTAACATTTTACCCGCAACAAGTGCACGACGTCGGTGTATCTTACCGCACAACGTTTATGTTACATCTCACTCGCAATAAGTGTGCGACGTCGGTGTATGTTACCGCACAACGTTTATGTTACATCTCACTCGCAACAAGTGTGCGACGCGGTGTATGTTACCGCTCAACGTTTATGTTACATCTCACTCGCAACAAGTGTGCGACGTCGGTGTATCTTACCGCACAACGTTTATGTTATATCTCACCCGCAACAAGTGTGCGACGTCGGTGTATCTTACCGCACAACGTTTATATTACATCTCACCCGCAACAAGTGTGCGACGTCGGTGTATTTTACCGCACAACTTTTATGTTACATCTCACCCGCAACAAGTGTGCGACGTCAGTGTATTTTACCGCACAACCTTTATGTTACATCTCACCCGCAACAAGTGTGCGACGTCGGTGTATTTTACCGCACAACTTTTATGTTACATCTCACCGCAACAAGTGTGCGACGTCGGTGTATTCTACCACACAACTTTTATGTTACATCTCACCCGCAACAAGTGGGCGACGTCGGTATATTTTACCGCACAACGTTTATGTTACATCTTACCCGCAACAAGTTTGTGACGTCAGTGTATTTTACCGCATTGACATATTATTTACTAAAATACCATATGCATACTGTTTGGAGTATGTAAATGCACATTGTATCCTCTGTTGTCCAATACAAATGTTAACTTCGAACACCTATTATATCTCAAGTTATTTAACATTGCATGCCGTTCAGTGGTGCATTTACCTACTGTACGTCAATTTCTGACGCGACGTCTAAGTTACGAATGAAGCAAAAACACATACATGTTCTTATACCGCAATGCTTTTTCAAAAGTCGTCTGCTGCAGAGACTTCAGAAAGTGACTGTTTGGTGGAATGGGTCAAGTATATCATAGACAAACCGACATTCATGTTGAGTTGAGAAGCCAACTGTACAGACAATGCGGCTAGTCTAGATCTATTCTGGACGCGCAGGCCTCACAACATCGGTTCCAGCAGGTAAATTGTTAATACAAAAGGAATATTATGTTGCTGTAGTATACAGGTTTTAGCATTGCACTACGAGGGGCGTGGACAATGTATATCTTGCGAGACCGAAGATCGAGAGAGATGTCAAATTGTCAAAGCCCCGAGTAGACAATACTAAAATATGTATCGCTACTGCAACATAGAGTTCCTTTTACTATATACCGTGTATGACTTTTAACACAGAATGAAGAAAAAAATACAAATTTCTATATTCTAAATTATGAGATAACATAATTTGCTCATATAATATAATTTATGATTGGCGTATAAATCACACCCAACTCCCACATTTTGAATGACGTAAAGTCATATTTCAATGACGTCACATTGATTCATATTCCAGTGACGTACCGGTACCCTTATTTGATACCGTATTTGAATACGGAATTTTAATCCGTCGTGTTTTAACAGCGCATTACATGAATTTATTTTGCGCCGGAAAAAGAGCAGGTATATAATAAAGTATAGTATACGTATAGTAACGGGACTAATTGCTCGTTGTTGTGGTCTGCTACATGTTGATTTTAAGAGGTTTTAAACAAATTGTTCCGGTTTGGAACTATTTGTTTTGGCGGAGCTTATTTTGGCGGAACTGCCTGTGTTATTAGAAACGTACTAACTCCGAAAAACGGTTTATTAATGGTGTAGTTTGTTGACTCTGGAACGGACGTCCCAATAATGTCTTACTGTATGAGAGTATACGACAAGCGATAATAATGGATTATGCCTTTGTCTAGTGATATTATGGTAGAATGAAGGAACCTATCGCTGGCACCTAGGAAAGGTGTTCAGCGGAATATAACATTCGGGCAACTACGACCAGGGTAGATCAAGATCAACCTGCGCATTCACATGAGCTGAGTCTGCACTGTTCGCCAAGTAGTCATAGAATGTTTCAAGAACCTTTAAAGGAACATAGAATGTTTCAATAACCTTCAAAAGAACATAGAATGTTTCAAGAACCTTCAAAAGAACATAGAATGTGTCAAGAACCTTCAAAAGAACATAGCATGTGTCAAAAACCTTCAAAGGAACATAGAATGTGTAAAGAACCTTCAAAAGAACATAGAATGTGTCAACAACCTTCAAAAGAACATATCATGTGTCAAACACCTTCAAAGGAACATAGAATGTGTAAAGAACCTTCAAAAGAACATAGAATGTGTTAAGAACCTTCAAAAGAACAGTACACTATATTTAGATCCGATAGCACGGATGCACACGCAAGTGTTTACCTACACTTATAATAATAACGTTTAGGTTGATTTTCCTGGAGCCCCGATACTATACACATTACACATACTAGTTTCTTCCCTGGGATCAATTGTGGTATACTTGTACAATTTAGCCGCATCAGATGGTAATGGGTCTAATTGCATTTACGAACCTTGTGCATTCAGATCAGACTGCGGGTTTTCATTATCCGCTAAATGATGAAGAGTCATACATGTTGTTGTTGTTTTACGTCTGTGAAATATTCGAATAGTAGCTCCCTTGATCAACCACATTCCCGCTATGATTGTAAATGTACATGTACATGACTTAAAAGAACCATTATCTTTATTATTAAACTTTGCACCACTTTAAACTATAATCGCGAAGAAAAAATTACCAAGATAAACTTGCACATTTACAACTCATTTACAAACAGTCAGAAAAGACATTTCCAGAAATATATAAAAAACATGTCAGATATCAGAAGAAGTCGATGCTACTGGTTGCTGAAATGCAGCGGGAAAAGGATTAACCCTTTCCCTCATACGACAATTCTGCAGCAGACGGCTTTTGAACATATTTGGTCAAAAAATGGAAAATCTCCATAATTGAATGGATAACCTATGATAAAAAGTGGAAAACATTGTGGCAAAAGGAGAAATTGCACGTTTTGTGCAATTTCTTCTTTTGTCACTATGTTTTCAAAAAGCTGTCTGCTGCAGAGGCGTCAGAAAGCGTCTATATGAGGGAAAGGGTTAACAAAATTAATGCTGTTTTAGAACAGGTTATTTGGTTAATAATTAATTTTTGTTCAGGTAGAAGTTACCTAAGTAGGCTTTGTGTTTACAAAATCTTTCTTCTTAGAAGTATATGTTTCTTTGTTAGGAAAACTTTCTTTTTAAAAGTAGTGTGTGTTGTTCTTCTATTAGAAATTATTATTTCTAAGAAAAACTACTTACGATCACCTTATGTTATGTTATTTTATCTTGTAAAAATAAGATTGTTGCCTGTCTATTAAATTAGTTTTCTTTTCCTTTTAGTTTTAATCATACGTGATTTGCGTTGTGAAGGTTTTCTCCTTCCAAGCACTTATGTTCTCAATTAGAAAGTAGGCTGTCTTTGCTAGGATTTCGTTCCATTTATGTTTTTTCCATTTATGATTTTACTTACGGCTTCTTCCTTCAAAGTAATGTATCTTGGTGTTATATACTTGTTGTCAGTGCGAAGACTTAATTCCAGCCAAAATATCTTTCAATTACAAAACTAGTGGTGACTAACTTCTAATCATTGTAAATTTCTGTTACAAAACAAGTTGTTCTTGTGAAAATTTACTTATATATCATTTTAAAATCTTTAAGAATTAAAATCTTTGCATATTTGGTCTTCCAAAGGGAAGAAAGTCAGTAAAAGACTTTATATCAATAACACGCTTTAATTATCAAAGAGATGTAATAATATAAAGTGTTTTTTTAAAAACAATTAGACTGGCTTTGCAAAGGCTAATTTCTATATAATTCTATATTTCTGTAACAATAAAGTTGGCTTTGCAAAGACTTCTTCTGTTTCAAAACTTTGTTCTCTTTCAATGAGGGATATTAATGATAATTATATTATCTCCCTTGTCAGATAAAGACCAAGGTAAACCAAATAGTTGGTAGGTCCTTTTAGTTGGAATCCTTTGTCTTTATCGCTATTTCGCAATGAGATATTGCAAATAATCTGTACACATTAATCATAAATGTGTTAATTAAAGTGATGAATTAAAAGAGAAAATTTAAATAGCAGTGTTTAAAGAAAACAAATGTGGAATTACTAATCAATCTAATAACAGTTGGCCAGGAAAATGCAATTATAAGTGCACCATCCAGTGCAAAGAAACCAATGATAAAAACAGAGGAAACCAAATGATAGGACCTAGCTAGATGTAGAGAGTATTAAAGGGAGATAACTGACCAATGTCTCCAATTGTATAAGTACTTTTATATGAGAGACCGAATCCAATGTATTTTATCTATAATTCACAAAATGTTTGTCTTTGTGAAGATAAAATAAATGCTTGGGACAAAGTTGATGTTCGATGTTCTCGTCAATACGAACAGTGTTGTCATGTCGCTTAATGACATTATAGATCTGTTGATGCGCCATAAAACACAATTTCTTTAAGCTAGCGTCGAATGAATACCACTTAGTCACTTAGATTACTCGTCCACAAGAACTGGCTAAATGGTTATAAAAAAAAACGCGTTGGATTTCTGGAATATTAAGAATTTCCAACATGCCGACGAAATTTGACGCTTCTGAAGCAAGTGCCTTTTGGCAGTGAAAACAGTTTGGCAAAAGGACTGCTGCTTCTCTGTGAACATGCTCTTCACAATAAAATCATGAATGAATAAAAAGCCAGCACTCAATTAAACACGTCGATACATGGAGGTCACGTCTTTTTCCATTTAAAATGCAAGTTATCTCGGGACTTAGAGCATATTTTTCTAATGATGATGACAAAAATTGCGTAGGTTAAAATTACAATCCAAAAATAAACATAGACTCGATTATATTTTATTGGAGTCACATGAATACATGTGAAGTAACATAATCGAAACGCAATTATTTTCTTATTCAAGAGAGCACAATAGTATTCAGATTAAGATACTAGATGTAGTATCACGTTTTGAATCGGATTGATGTATTTATAATTATATATACCTACACACCATAAAAGCATTTAAGTGTTGTTTGTAGGAAACACCTTATTGTTAAGAGAATAACATTCTATTATCAAAGAATGACCTTTCCTGCAGTCTTTGGTGGCAGTCAGTTGTTGGTAGCTATGATATTCTGTATTTCTTGATTTTTAGCTCTACTGGCCAAAGGCTTCCGTAAACAATTGCTTGTGAACGCGATGAGGTCTTCAGTTTTGATTGTATCTCAATCAAACTTATACAGTAGTTATGGAATCCGCTGTGGTCGAGTGGTTAGCGTCGGGAATTACGAAACCGGGCGTCCCGGGTTCGATCCCCAGTCGCGGCACTACGGTCATGGTGGAGTGCCCTTGGGCAAGGCACATTTTTCTAGCCTAGTACTGGTTTGTTTACCCAGGGATCATGAATAAGTGAACTGTCGCCGTGATATAACTGAAATATTGTTGAAAGCGGCGTAAAACCCCAATAAATAAATAAATAAATAATACAGTAGTTAGATATCCATAAGAGCTCAATTCCTTTCGCCAATCAGTCAGATCCGCCCATACAAGACTGGATAATGGCCCTTGAAATTGTCAAAAAAAATGCTGTAATAGAGCTTGTGAACACAATAGAGGCTCCATTTACTATCTGATCTTCACCAAACTAAAACAATAGTTAAATATTGATAAAGGATTGGTTCTTTTCAAAAATCATCCAGATCCACCCATGCATGACTGAATTATGGCCCTTGAAATTGTCGAAATTGCTGTAATACCAGCTTGTGAACACAATAGAGCCTCCATTTACTATCCGATCTTCACCAAACTTAAACAATAGTTAAATAGTGATGACAGCTCGGTTCCTTTTGAAAACCAGCCAGATGCGCTTATGCATGACTTGATTACAGCCCTTGACATTGTAAAAATTGCTATAATACAGCTTGTGAACACAATAGACCTTCCATTTCTTATCTGACCTTCACTAAACTTAGATAGTAGTTAAATATTGATGAGAGCTCGGTTCCAGCCAGATCCGCCCATACATGACTGGATAATGGCACTTGAAATTTTCAAAATTGCTATAATACAGCTTGTGAATACAATAAACCTTCAATGTCATATCTGACCTTCACCAAACTTAGATAGTATTTATGAAAGCTTGGTTCCCTTTGAAAATGACCAAAGAACCATGCCAGTAGAGAATAGGCCCTCATGGGCTTCTTGTTTTTTATTGGTCTTTGAAGGACTTTATCTATTGCAACCATGTTGATTGCTATTTGATAAAGCATGACGAGTCTGGTTTATTTAAGTCTAGTTTGGAGGCTTTCCCAGCCTAGTTCTTTAATCATATCGCTGACCCTTGATCGATTTATATGGCGACAGGTGACACATCTCGCCGCTCTTCTTCGTATTTTCTCAATTTCGTTGATTTGATTTTTGTGATGTGAATCCAACACAGTTGCTGCATATTCCATCTGAGGTCTTACTAGTGTTGTTTATGCCTGTTCCTTAATGTTTTTGAGGTCACATGGATGTTTCGATGTAGAAATCTAAGGCTTCGACTAAGAAATCTAAGGCTTCGACTGGCTTTTCCTGGAATGTTATTGATATGTTTCCCCCAGTCCAGATTGCTTGCGATGTACACCATGGGTATTTGGTAGATATTCGTGTTTAAGCGTATGCCCATGTAGTTAATAGTTCAATGATTGGGGTTGATTCTTCTTTTACGTGCATGTCAATACGCTACTTAATCCTAGCACAGATCCTTGAGGTACTCCATATTCTACTTTTACTTTGTTTCATGTTTCTCCTTCAACTACCACGAATTGTGTCCTATTTGAAAGGAAAGCTTTGATCCAGTTGTTTGTCTTTCTACCGATGCCATAATGACACCGATTGTAAAGTGTTAGGCTGTGGGAGGCCTCTTCAAAATCTTTGAAATAATCGAGTATTAGAAAGTATGTTTGTGTTCCCATTTCTAGTGGTGTTTTATTTTAAATCATCGACACATTCACGGAGCTGAGTTTCACATGATCGTGTACTCCTTAAACCATGTTGTAGAGAATGGAGAATTGTGTACGCTTCCGCGTGTTTTATTATGTTGCTACAAGATACATGTAAGTGATACATATTGATGATGCATGATGAGTATATGAGAATTTAACATTACAAAGTCACGTGAGGTATAATTATTATAATTGACTGCTAAATATTTCTGACCTTCTATGTATGCTCGTGTTACAGTTGCAGATCGCCAATCGTCTGGTAATTACCCTGTGTTCATTGCTACATTGAATATTATCGTTAGGATGCGGGTAATCTCGCTGGTCGATTCTTTGAGTACCATAGGCCTGTTGTTATCCGGTCCTGCCGATTTGTGCGGCTTTAGTGTTTTATATATAATTTTCTTTTACTGATTTGGTTTGCTGAGGAGAATACAGACTGGAATTGTTCATTAAGTTTATTTGCCTTATTGATTGGATCAGTTTCCAGTTTACCCTTCCTTCTCAGAGGCGCTACACACCTTTTATCACTTTTTTTTTTATGTTTGATGTATGTCCAGATGTTTTGATATACACTTCCTTAACTTAATAGTAGACAGACGTAACGTGATTATAGAAATAACCGATTTATTATCAGAAAACAGGCGCACGCACAGAATAATTTGAAGAAATTACATTCTGAAAAACAAAACGCTATCATTTATATGTGTAGCCCCTGTTTTACAACTTTTATAATCCTGTAACCTTCGTGAGATGGCAAACAGGCCACCTGCCGAAGCTTACTCCTTTTTAGAGTTGTGAGTCCATTGCATCTTGTTAATTTGGTGTGGGTTTCCAATGACTAATGTGACCATGACCATGGATGGGAAATGAATCGTAAATCATTCTCGCTATCCATTAAAGATACCATATAAGGTTCCCCGTTAACATGGGACTTAAATCCTTTTCCCATTGAATTCTTGCTACTTGTTTAATGATGCCATCGAAAAAATGTTATTCAACATAGACTTATGCATTTCAATGTTTCTATAGAAGTATTTGCTTTCTATTGATAAATGAGTAGCAAGCCATGAAGATCAAGGTTAGAAGAACGAGTGTGCAGACGGATCACGGTCTGCATTGTTCATAAATGTTGGTCTTAATCAGGGGCGTAGCTCCCTTTAGGCACTGTAGGCACGTGCCTACACATTTTATCTAAAAATGTCCAGAAATGCAGCTGCGGCGATACACATCTGCGTAATGTATCAACCAGAGCACTCCTAACCCAATCCAGGGGTTGTAAGTTCGAACCCTAGCACGGCCAACATTCTTTCCGACGTTTGACAAAGGTCACTGTGACAAGCGGCATTCGTCTTCCACCAATGGGCTAACAGTCTTTGTGGTAAAGCAGCCAGTTGCTTGGAAAGAATGTTTTGTGGAGTAGTCAGTACTGGTGTGAGAAAGCTAGGAAACACATTCTAGAATATCAATAAAATCAATAGGAGCAGCTCTTCCTTTGCAAATTTGTTGAATTTTGGAAAGGGTTGAGCTTTACTCAAATTTACACGCACCAGAGTGCATTTTTATTGAAAACCGCAAGGCCTACACCGAGATACTGTTGTTACTTTGCAGTATCTTCTACACGATCGCCACTGCAGTGGTTTCGGCGCTTTGATTTACGATGCAAAAGATACAAATCGAATTAGAATCGGATTGAGAACGGGATATTCGTGACGAATTCAGCTGGAAACGGATGAATTGAGACGCTTTCTGAACAATATCTCATTGTTTTCGTGATTAAATAAATGTGTTTACAAATGTTAATAATGTTTCCAGAATTCCAGCCACGAATCACAGGATCTTGATCAGACTTTTGACAAATTTTAATCGGGAATGGTCCTATCATGGACCGCAGTAAAAATCTTTAATGTGTGACTGAGGCTTAATTGAAGATATAATTGCTTATATATGTAAAAAGGTTGAAATCATTTTGGCAAATGGAGAAATTACTAGTTTTGGGAAATATCTCCTTTTGTCAAAACGTTTTTAAAAGTCGTATGTTGCAGAGGCGTCAGAAAGCATCTATAAGAGCGAAATAATGTAATGTTTCATAAATAGACACTATACAAGAGCGTCCGTGCAGAAAGGTACAAGTTGGCATTTATGTACGTATAGATTCAGATCACCCCGTCCATCTGTTTCGTCTTATCAGAAAATACTAAATTTGACCGACTACTCACAATCATGTATACCTAATATGTGAACAGTGCTGGTCTTGATCAGACGATGTTGATTCACAGGTTGATTTCGATCTATACTGTTCACAAATTCTAACTTCGTACCCTTTTCGCGAGAACAGGTATATGAGTACATTAGGTGCCGCTGCATAATGTAACGATTTTCTGTTTTGAAGCTCTAAATAAATGTATCTGAAAAGATCTCCGGTCACAGTCTGTTTTAACTCTTGCGCCGAATTGTTTAAAGACTCTTCCATGTTCAAAATCGGGCGTCTTCATTTCTCATGTAATAAAAGTTTGGACTATTTTGATAACGAAAAGGCAAACAATGCTGATTTCAGGTGAGAATGGTTTACGTTTAGGTGGGTTAGGATTAGGTGGGTTCCCATATACAGACTCTTTCTGTGCCTCTGCAGCAGACGTCTTTTGAAAACATTGTGAACAAAGTAGAAATTTCTCAAAGATTTTCATTTGTTTTGCATAGATGCATTCATGTGCTCTGCTGCAGATTTGTTATATGTGGGAAAAGATTGATTAAGCCGAGCCCTGTACATTGGTTGTTCCATTTCACTGATAGCATAACGTTCAGGGAAACCAATGTGTTAAATACGAACTCTTTAGTTTGATCACATATCGATTTTGTTTCATTGATCGATTCTATTAGTTTTAGATAGGTATATATATATATATATATATATATATATATATATATAAATCAAAGCACTGGAAGTACTAGTGGGACGGTTGTGTTGTAATTCGTACAGTTGGATATGTATGCACACACGATATGTTTTTTGTTTAAATACGTACTATTCCAATCAACAATGAGATAAAAATCACTTAGTTAATCGAGTTTCATTTTAATCTGTCCATGGGTGTTTGACCTGGGGCTTTAGCCCCTGGTCATAGAAGTTATACCATTGTTTCCGAGTTTGCAGCCTGCCAATTGCTGTTAATACCCTACAACGCATTTTAGGGTGAGACTGCGCGAGAAAAATAGTTAATTATGGATTCAACACAACTGCATTTAAAAGGTTAAGATCACCCAACAAAGATCATTATAATGTTGTTGGCCCAGCCGGATTGCAAAATAGTTTCTCTGAAGTTTTCCTTGACTGAACCTCTCTGAACCTCCACCAAGTTTGCTCGAGTGGTTGCAATTTGTGAAACACACAGCAACTACTTGATGAAAGTTGATTTAACATTGACATATTTCTCAATATAATAAGGCAGAAACTTCAAAATGTTTCTGCCTAAACCTGCTGTCAAATTTTCCTTTGATTATTCAAGTCTTATAGTTGTATACTTGTGAGCTCTTGCACTCAGGTGAGCGATATAGGGCCAACAAGGTCCTCCTGTTTTCCAATTGCCAGTTTCATAATATTTACTATTTTTGATATGATCTTTCAACTTCTTAAAAATAAAACCATAAATATAAGCTGCATATATATATATATATATATATATATTTACTTTCACATTTTCCCTTCTACTCCAACCATCTTGCAGCCCCAGGCCGCTACATGTAGCACTTCCAGCTTTTATTTAATTGGCTATGAAAACAACATCAAGACTAGATGCCTTTATACCATTGCCATCGTTTCAATGCTCGTGTGCGGGGTGCGATTGATAAGCATACCATGGAAGTAACCAGCATGGTAATTTAAGTGTGTAAAATATGCATGATGTAACCGAACGGATGATCATTGAAGGAAGAAAAAGACATAATTACAAATGTGTTAAAAGGGTCACCAAGATACATTTGTGGCAAATTATTTTCAAATCGGACCTTTACTTTCGGACAAGAATATTTTAAAGTCTTCACTTTATACACATACACGTGGACATAAGAAACGTCCTCTTTTGAACCTGTTTTGATGCCGCCTGAGCCATGGATATCAACCAATCAATACGACTTTTGTAGAGGTTCTCCCAACGAACAATTTTAGCAACTGATCTTGGAATCAGAAACATGGTAATATTATGTACATGTTTCCCAAGAATGTTCAAGGATATTATTCCTGATAGGTAACTATGGAAACAAAATACTACTTATAAATACATACTATCATTCTACCAAAGATATTCCCTTGTATAATCGTTAACATGATACGAAATTGAAAGAGTCGTCTGCTTTGGAAATTTCTGAGACAAAATAGATGCATCTTCAAAATTAGAAAATTTACTTAATTGCGCACGGAGTTGAAAACATTGTTGGGAAAGGAAAACTTGCCTGTTTCTCAAAATCCCCTATTTTCCTCCATAATGTTTACACGCAAAGTAGCTAGCTTCTAAGATATCAAATGTCGTCTGTATCAAAGAAAGGCATACTTCCCAATCCACATTAGTGGCTAAGAACTTTACCGTGATTCTACCAAAGCTGATATTCGATGATATTTGATGTGCTAACAGAAATATCATATGGCCTATACCAACGGGGGAATTAATGTCTCGAATTCATCATCACACACTAGATGTTCAATTATTCCGTTTGATTATTACTTCCCCCCCGCCTTATCGATTATACGAATATGGACACCACGCCATTCGAAAATCGACCTATGGTGGAATTGACAGAAGTGGCAATTAAATTAACGTGCAACTTCATTTCGAGGGCTTGGCGTGAAACGGTTGTAACTAAAATATTGGTTTTGTTACGATGTTAATCACTTCACCATAAAGTCTTTATAAGCGTTAAATCATTTTTCTTGTTAAACAATGGAAAATTTAGGTGCCATTGCTCGTTCTGAGCAATGGCACCTAAATTTGCATTGTTTACAAAGGATACTTCATTGACAATTAGGCAGATATATCGAATATAGATTCCGTATATTTGTTCGGGAATTGTGAATTACACAGGTAACGAAGCAATATTTCTATTTTTGCCAAAATGTCTCAAATGTTTCTGGTAAAGAGGTTGTACCGATTAAAGGAAGATGTAGACATTTTTAATATCATTTTACCAATACTATACAGCAAAACATCAATGTTATTGTGTTCGCCCTATGTCCGGCATCCGTCGTGCGTCGTGCGTCGTGCGTCGTGCGTCGTGCGTCGTGCGTCCGTCAACATTTTCTCCACAGTAACCAGTAGGTCAATTGGGATGAAACTTCACGGAAAGCATTCTCTCAATGACCTCAACAGAATTCCTTCAAATGGTTGGGATCCATGCATAATTCTGGTTTCCCTGACAACCTAACGCAAACATTTTTAAAATTGTTCTTCTTTTTTTGCCTTATAACTCAAAAGATCTTCTCCTCCGAAAGTGTAAAGCCGATTTTCAAATAATTTTGTAGAAATGTTCCTTAGGTGACCCTCTATCAATCCATGTTGACTGGTCAAACAAACTGGCCGCCAGGGGCGGGGCTGTTTTGCCTTATATGGTTATAGTGGAATCTTAAAAAAAATCTCCTCCGAAAATGTCTGGCCGATTTTCAAATAATGTTGTAGAAAAGTACCTTAGCTGACCCTCTATCAGATTCCTTCAAGCCATGTTGACTGGTCCAAAAAAATGGCCACCATATGGCGGGGCTGTTTTGCCTTATATGGCTATTGAAATCTTTGAAAATGTTCTTCGTCAAAAGTCTCTGTCCGATTTTCAAATATTTTTGTTGAAATGTACCCTAGGTGCCCCTCTATCATATTCCTTCATGAGTCATGAGTCGAGGCTGTTTTGCATTACGAATGGTTATAGTGAAATATTTTAAAATATCTGGCGAATTTCCAAATAAATTTGTAGAAATGTTCCTTGTGTAACCTTCTATCAGAGTCCTTCCATCCTTGATACCCAGGCTATCCATAGTTTATGAATAGCCTGGGTACCGAGGATGATTACTTCAAGCTATGTTGATTCGTCGAAAAATATGGCCGCCAGAGGGCGGGGCTGTTTTGACTTATAGATATAGTGAAAACTTTAAAAGTCTCTGTCCGATATCCAAATAATTGTGTAGAAATGTTCCTTGGGTGACCTTTTAACTCATTTCTTCAAGCCATGATGTTTGGTCGAAAAATGTTGTCGCCAGTGGGCGGTGGGGCAGTTTTGCCTTATGGTTATATTGAAAACTCCTCTTCTCCAAAAAGTATCTGGCCAATTTTCAAGATAATTTTGCTGAAATGTTCATTTGGTGACCCTCTACAAGATGACTTCTAGGCATGTTGGTTGGTAAAAGAAAAGTTATTGTGGTAGGCATCCCAATCACATTGCATAATTCAGGTGAGCGATCCAGGCCCATCATGGCCCCCTTGTTTAAATTGTGTTTTTGATTGAAGAGGCCCCATTAGTGGTCTGTGCCAGGAAACCGGCTTATACCACACCTTTTCCCACATACAGACGCTTTCTGACGCCTCTGCAGAAGACGGCCTTTGAAAACATTTTGGCAAAAGAAGAAATTTCTCAAAACAAGCAATTTCTCCTTCAGCCACATGTTTTCAACTCTACTTAATAATTGTTCGTTCTTTAAGTTTCCATTTTTTTTTGTCTAAGCAATTTCTAAGTCATCTGCTGCAGATTTGCTGTATGTGGGAAAGGGTTAAGTGACAAGGCATAACAATGGTTTGATTGAAACATCGACGAATCCATATTGCATTGGCGCAGATGATGCAATTATAATGTGTCACAAAAGAAAATTACATTTAGTCGCTGGCGAAATGGGATAGGATAAATGGCATCTCAGTTTTAGCTTAACATTCAATGACACTGGAGAAGAACTTAAGTATCTGGAATTCTAGTTTTTCGTCAGAAATTACATCCACGACACTTGTAGGTAAAGACGGACATCCACGACACTTGTAGGTGTAGACGGACATCCAAGACACGTGTAGGTGTAGACGGACATCCACGACACGTGTAGGTGTAGACGGACATCCACTACACGTGTAGGTGTATACTTACATCCACGACACTTGTAGGTGTAGACGGACATCCACGACACGTGTAGGTGTAGACGGACATCCACGACACTTGATGGTGTATACTTACATCCACGACACTTGTAGGTGTAGACGGACATCCACGACACGTGTAGGTGTAGACGGACATCCACGACACGTGTAGGTGTAGACGGACATCCACGACACTTGTAGGTGTAGACGGACATCCACGACACTTGTAGGTGTATACTTACATCCACGACACTTGTAGGTGTAGACGGACATCCACGACACTTGTAGGTGTATACTTACATCCACGACACTTGTAGGTGTATACTTACATCCACGACACGTGTAGGTGTATACTTACATCCACGACACTTGTAGGTGTATACTTACATCCACGACACGTGTAGGTGTATACTAACATCCACGACACTTGTAGGTGTATACTTACATCCACGACACTTGTAGGTGTATACTTACATCCACGACACTTGTAGGTGTATACTTACATCCACGACACTTGTAGGTGTATACTTACATCCACGACACTTGTAGGTGTATACTTACATCCACGACACGTGTAGGTGTATACTTACATCCACGACACTTGTAGGTGTATACTTACATCCACGACACTTGTAGGTGTAGACGGACATCCACGACACTTGTAGGTGTATACTTACATCCACGACACTTGTAGGTGTAGACGGACATCCACGACACTTGTAGGTGTATACTTACATCCACGACACGTGTAGGTGTATACTTACATCCACGACACGTGTAGGTGTATACTTACATCCACGACACTTGTAGGTGTATACTTACATCCACGACACGTGTAGGTGTATACTTACATCCACGACACTTGTAGGTGTATACTTACATCCACGACACTTGTAGGTGTAGACGGACATCCACGACACTTGTAGGTGTATACTTATATCCAAGACACTTGTAGGTGTATACTTACATCCACGACACTTGTAGGTGTATACTTACATCCACGACACGTGTAGGTGTATACTTACATCCACGACACTTGTAGGTGTATACTTACATCCACGACACTTGTAGGTGTATACTTACATCCACGACACTTGTAGGTGTAGACGGACATCCACGACACTTGTAGGTGTATACTTATATCCAAGACACTTGTAGGTGTATACTTACATCCACGACACTTGTAGGTGTATACTTACATCCACGACACGTGTAGGTGTATACTTACATCCACGACACTTGTAGGTGTATACTTACATCCACGACACTTGTAGGTGTATACTTACATCCACGACACTTGTAGGTGTAGACGGACATCCACGACACTTGTAGGTGTATACTTACATCCACGACACTTGTAGGTGTATACTTACATCCACGACACGTGTAGGTGTATACTTACATCCACGACACTTGTAGGTGTATACTTACATCCAAGACACTTGTAGGTGTAGACGGACATCCACGACACTTGTAGGTGTATACTTACATCCACGACACTTGTAGGTGTAGACGGACATCCACGACACTTGTAGGTGTATACTTACATCCACGACACTTGTAGGTGTATACTTATATCCAAGACACTTGTAGGTGTATACTTACATCCACGACACTTGTAGGTGTATACTTACATCCACGACACGTGTAGGTGTATACTTACATCCACGACACTTGTAGGTGTATACTTACATCCACGACACTTGTAGGTGTATACTTACATCCACGACACTTGTAGGTGTAGACGGACATCCACGACACTTGTAGGTGTATACTTACATCCACGACACTTGTAGGTGTATACTTACATCCACGACACGTGTAGGTGTATACTTACATCCACGACACTTGTAGGTGTATACTTACATCCAAGACACTTGTAGGTGTAGACGGACATCCACGACACTTGTAGGTGTATACTTACATCCACGACACTTGTAGGTGTAGACGGACATCCACGACACTTGTAGGTGTATACTTACATCCACGACACTTGTAGGTGTATACTTACATCCACGACACTTGTAGGTGTATACTTACATCCACGACACTTCTAGGTGTTCCACGACACTTGTAGGTGTATACTTACATCCACGACACTTGTAGGTGTAGACGGACATCCACGACACTTGTAGGTGTATGCTTACATCCACGACACTTGTAGGTGTATACTTACATCCACGACACTTGTAGGTGTAGACGGACATCCGCGACACTTGTAGGTGTATACTTACATCCACGACACTTGTAGGTGTATACTTACATCCACGACACTTGTAGGTGTAGACGGACATCCACGACACTTGTAGGTGTATACTTACATCTACGACACTTGTAGGTGTATACTTACATCCACGACACTTGTAGGTGTATACTTACATCCACGACACTTGTAGGTGTATACTTACATCCACGACACTTGTAGGTGTATACTTACATCCACGACACTTGTAGGTGTAGACTTACATCCACGACACTTGTAGGTGTATACTTACATCTACGACACTTGTAGGTGTAGACGGACATCCACGACACTTGTAGGTGTAGACGGACATCCACGACACTTGTAGGTGTAGACGGACTTTTACGACACTTGTAGGTGTAGACGGACATCCACGACACTTGTAGGTGTAGACGGACGGTGAAGACTCTGGTAAGACTGTGCCGTATGCACAGGGTCATCTGGGTATACACTGTCTGCAGCAGCAGACACAATAATGGCCCTATGTGGCTTTGATTAAAGCTTCTAAAAGGGGATTCCAGTAATATTCAATTATACCAAAATAAATGACTTATTTCTGTCGCCATGCACAATTTAAATACCATTAATCCTGGATTTCAGAAATTTGGTTTTCACTTGAGATTTGGGTTTTCCGATAAAGGTAATCCCATCGAGGTATAAATTAGATTTTAAGATGGTATCTCTCAAATATAGGCACGTCTTTTGCATTTTAATTCAACGTATGTGCGAGATGTATAGAACCTGATTTATGTTGATTGTTTTTTGAGGTTATTAAGTAAGAATCGAATTCGAACTAAATTGTTTTTACCATAAAACGTTATTAAAGAATGTAATGTAATTAACTCGATTAAATATTCCGATAGCTAACGTTAGATAATCCACCAATCAATTAGTTGGGATATATCCAGATTTTCCAAACAATGCATGCGAGAGATGGTTATTTTAGTTTAAAACCATTAATTTTACATCGATTGCGAAACAAGCTTTCAGCTTATCGAGGGCTTGGCGTGAAACGGTTGTAACTCAAATTGGTATTTTTTTAACAAGGTTAATTACCTCGCCATAAAATCTTTATAAGCGTTAAATCATTTTTTTCTTGGTAAACAATGGAAATTTAGGTGCCATTGCTCGTTCTGAGCAATGGCACCTAATTTTGCATTGTTTACAAAGGTGTCAAAATTGCCCCTAAACCAGGGTTTTCAAGATAGGTTTTTAGTTACAACCGTTTCACGCCAAGCCTTCGTTATATTAATCACGTTCGATATCTGCTTCTCGGACACTTAACCCTCTCCCACATACAATAACTATGCAGCAGATAAGTTTGTAAACATATAGGCGAAACATTGAAATATTTCTATAAATTGAGATTTAATTACCGAAAAGATTCGTTTTGAGCCAATTCTCATTTTGTCCAAATGTTTCAAAAGTTAGATATACCTTCATATATACCCAAGCCATTTCTAATTCGACGTTCGCAAAACAATCTTCTCAATCGTTCTTGATTGTTATGTCCTCAAAGGGGCCGCGGCAAGGGCTGTTTTACCTTAAAATACGTACATGTATATGCAAAAGACGTGCTCTAATCCTATCTGCGTTCACAGTAATCTCATTTAAACCATGCAGCAGCAAATCCTCGCAGGTCGCCTAAGAACGACCTTTGCTTCAGCCAATCAAATTGTCGCCTACACAATCGTGCGGTATTGACAGGGGAGATAACCTATATAAATAAAGACGACAGAGAAGCATTCCGACAGGGGAGATAACCTATATAAATAAAGACGACAGAGAAGCATTCCGACAGGGGAGATAACCTATATAAATACAGACGACATAGAAGCATTCCGACAGGGGAGATAACCTATATAAATAAATACGACAGAGAAGCATTCCGACAGTGGAGATAACCTATATAAATAAGACGACAGAGAAGCATTCCGACAGGGGAGATAACCTATATTAATAAAGACGACAGAGAAGCAGTTATAGAATATGTAAATGTATAGGGTCAATTCGAGACGACGTTTTATACGATGTCGATGGATACGTTATATGCACATCGAAACCTAATTGTGTCTGATATCTATATTAATAAAGACGACAGAGAAGCAGTTATAGAATATGTAAATGTATAGGGTCAATTCGAGACGACGTTTTATACGATGTCGATGGATACGTTATATGCACATCGAAACCTAATTGTGTCTGATATCATTTAGATTGTGTACATATTGGCTAACCCTGCTTTAGCTTTCCTTAAACAATTTAACCCTTTCAGCGCCGAATTGTTTAAAGTAGACTCTTCTATGTTCAAACTCGGACGATTCTATTTTCATGTTATAGGATTTTTGGAATATTTTTATAACTCACAGCCAAACAATGCAGATTTCAGGTGAGACAGCTCGTTACGAGCTGACTCACCTGAATCTGCATTGTTTGCAAAAAGCTCAATATTGCCTTTGGCGCTGAAAGAGTTAAGTCTAACGACATCCCGCAGTTTCCCGTGACGATGATCTGTGTGCCATATATGGAAAAAATCAAGAAGAATCTTGTCGTTTTGGTGTGTTTTTTTTTGTTTTTATCTGTATTTGCGTGTGTCAACATCTTGACGACTTCATTGCACTTTTTTTTCGTGGTGTTTTTTTCTTCTCAAAATTTCAAAATACCGAATACATTGAGAAACTTTCTTGGAGTGTTCCATGTCCTATGCTCAAATGTCTAAAGTGTCGGCATAAAAAGTATTTACTTTTAAAGTTGATTAATTGGAAGACTTTTCAGGGCACAGAGAATTCTCAATTTTATGTATTTCCTTGCACCTTTCGGGGACTACTCTCGATGTTAGAGGGAGCGACCATATTGATCACGAAACTTATAGATAAACCACGATGAAAGTTAATGTTGAATAATATACAATTATGGAATTTTCAGCTGTTATACATGATGTGATATGCACCAAAAAAATCATTATTGACCGAGGCGAAAGCCGAGGTCAATAACGATTTTTTTGGTGCATATCAACATCATGTATAACAGCTGAAAAGCCCATAGCTGTTTTATTATATAACCCTCAATTTCCATTTTGACAGTTATTTGTCGTTTGGAAACACGGGAAATGATCAATGGAAGTCTTGATTGCATTTAATCATGATCATCCGAACGAGCTTCGGAAGTTTCCGTGGTCATTCGGATATTAATAGGCGGCTCATGGGATTCCCCGGTCTTCCCCTGTTACTATTTATAAAACTGGGCCCGTTTTATCAATATGGTCCTAGTTAGGACCGTCCTAACTAAGACCGGCCTTAGGACCGTTGATAAAACGGGCCCCAGGTGCATATCAGAAAAAAACGATGCATATCGCAAGATATTTTTTCTAAAAAGTTACTTTTTAGCCAATGAAAAAGCGTCTATTTATAGGTTATATAATAACTGTTGAGACGGACTGTGAATACTTCAGTTGAGACTGCCTATAGACAATTCCGCTTGAGACATACAGCAAGACCCCTTATTGTCTTACGCAGTTGATAATTATTTGGGAGTATCACTGAAGTTGTCTTAAACTCCAATAAGACACACTACCAAAAAATGACATGTGTCTTTTTTCTTTCTCGGTGACGCTCAAATACAAAAGTATGTGGAAATGACCATTTGACGGAAACCAATATGTCTCTCCTTTCAGGACACTGCGTTGACAGTTACCGGAAGATAGCAGAGTACACCGGAAGACCCCGGGATAAACTATGCCACTCACGAATCGATTCTTCCTTTTTGTATTATGTGTAGGAGTTTCCGTGTTGCTTGTTGCAATCAATTTTATGGAAATAAGTCACTGGACAAATAAGAGAGGTATTTTATGATAATGTTTTGTTGTTGTTGTTGTTTCTCTCTCTTTCGTGGCTTTTTTTTTTTGCATATTTGGAAGTATATTTAAAAAAAAAAAAAAATGTGAGATCTTTTTTTAAATTATCCGTTTTAAACATTCTATAATCTGTTTTTTTTATACTCCCTTTGACGAAGAGGGGGTATATATATAGGAGTCATTGTGTCAAGCTGTCTGTTTGTCGGTCGGCCGGAAGCCATATTTTGTCCGGCATCTTTCTTGCAAACCACTGGGTGGAATTCAATAAAAGTTTACATGACTATACCAAGAGGAGATGTGCATATCCTAAAGGGGTTACAATTGCAATTATTTTACAGAGTTATGGCCCTTTTATTTATTAAGTTATGGTGTAGGTCAAGGTGCTGTTTAGGGGGTATTTATTATCTTCAGTGATAGTTCTAGTTTTTATCAAATGTTAAAACAGACAAATGACTGCTTCAGAGGCGTCAAACCATGTATGTTTAAAAGGTGTTAACCAAGTGGATAATGCATTATAAAACGAATGATCGTCACCCAGTTAGCGTGTTACGTTCTCATATATATATTGAGCTGACCTTCACAGTGACGTGTAACTTACCAGTGACGTGTAACTTACCAGCGTCCATTTAAGTAACTTACCAGCGTCCATTTAAGTAACTTACCAACGTCCATTTAAGTAACTTACCAGCGTCCATTTAAGTAACTTACCAGCGTCCATTTAAGTAACTTACCAGCGTCCATTTAAGTAACTTAGCCTACCAGCGTCCATTTAAGAAACTTACCACCGTCCATTTAACCCTTTCCCTCATATAGACGCTTTCTGACGTCTCTGCAGCAGTAGACGTTTTGAAAACATAGTGACAAAAGAAAAATTGCACAAAACGTGAAATTTCTCCTTTTGACACCATGTTTTCCACTTTTAGTCATCCATTCAATTATGGAGATTTTCTATGTTTTGACAAAATACGTTCAAAACTTTCCCGCGTTGGACAAATCTGCAAGAGACATATAGCCGTGTAGAAACTGAGCTACCGGGGCTCGGCAACTTGTTAAACGAACGTGCTCCAAGAAAACATGCCTGTGCATCCATGCGAAGGATCCAAATATACACGCTTAACGGAAGTTTCTTTAAACTTCCTATAAGTATTAGTGAACAGTGCAGAAACAGACCAGACCGTGCAGATGCGCTGACTGACTCATGGATCTACACTGGTCGCAAATACCGAACAGTTTGGTTTCGCATAGCGCCGCACAAATATTGTCTGCTTGTTAACGAATTATTTTTTCTCAAAAAATAAATGAGTTTACCCGATTGGTACAAGATTTGACCTGTACAATTTCGCGTTCGGTTAAACTACACCTTTGCTGAACATAGTCCTAGTTTTTCATTCTGAAGATAACGCTGTTGATAAGGCATCGTGGTTAATTCGAATACTGAATTATTTGTTTGCAGTTCGTCCTAGCTACAGAAATAACGTCATTGGAGGTATTCCACCGGCATTAGCAACTAACGAAACGACATTCTGGAACAAGGAACGATCTAAAGTGCTCACTTATGCAAAGATTGTTATTATTGTTGCGTATATGCGGACCGGATCGTCATATGTTGGCTCCGTACTTCAGGAATATCCGGGTACTTTCTACCTGTTTGAACCAATCAGATCTGTCTGGGAGAGATTTCTTGATACACCAACTAACAGTTCAGTACAGCTCACCTATCCAAATGGGACTACACGGTTTGTATATTTTTTCATTTTTTTTTTTTTTTTTACCGAGCGGATCGAATATACCGCAGGATGAAGTAGAATGTAAACAATATGTGACGTCATTGAACTACAGGTTAACTTATACGCGCGTGCAGAAAAAAAGTATCGAAAACATGAACGTATCGAAAATAGGTGAATGAACGATATATCCTTTGACGTATTCTGCTTATATTTCGTCATGGAAACCGACCTTAGAGACTTCATCAGTGAGAGTACAGATCAGCCTGTGGTGTCGCGTTCTCTGGCCAGGATATTTCCCTTTTGTTATCTAGTTGAACAAAACACTATGGATGCCTCCAGAAAACGTTTTTGACCAACTCGATATATCAACTATTAAAAGTTGCAGTTTGACAGCGAGAACTATTGTATATTCTCGCACGACGGACACTCCGTTGCAGTTTGACAGCGAGAAATATTGTATATTCTCGCACGACTGACACTCCGTTGCAGTTTGACAGCGAGAACTATTGTATATTCTCGCTTGACGGACACTCCGTTGCAGTTTGACAGCGAGAAATATTGTATATTCTCGCACGACTGACACTCCGTTGCAGTTTGACAGCGAGAACTATTGTATATTCTCGCTTGACGGACACTCCGTTGCAGTTTGACAGCGAGAACTATTGTATATTCTCGCACGACGGTCACTCCGTTGTAAGTTGACAGCGAGAACTATTGTATATTATCGCACAACGGACTTAGAGATTAAGGCGCATGCGCAGTTCGCTTACTCGATACGTTCGATTTCAACTCCAGTTACTCTCGTTACGCGAGTAAACAAGTCAAAAACGCTCATGAGAGCCTCTAGTCTAGAGTACATTCCCCTTATAACTGCGTTATAGGAAATCTGGAACCAGTTGGAGTACATTCCCCTTATAACTGCGTTATAGGAAGTCTGGAACCAGTTGGAGTACATTCCCCTTATAACTGCGTTATAGGAAGTCTGGAACCAGTTGGAGTACATTCCCTTTATAACTGCGTTATAGGAAATTTGGAACCAGTTGGAGTACATTCCCCTTATAACTGCGTTATAGGAAGTCTGGAACCAGTTGGAGTACATTCCCTTTATAACTGCGTTATAGGAAGTCTGGAACCAGTTGGAGTACATTCCCTTTATAACTGCGTTATAGGAAATCTGGAACCAGTTGGAGTACATTCCCCTTATAACTGCGTTATAGGAAGTCTGGAACCAGTTGGAGTAGATTCCCCTTATAACTGCGTTATAGGAAGTCTGGGACCAGATTAGAGAGCCATTAGAGAATAGTTATGACAAAATATGTTTATACATACAATTATGTAACTAAATGGAAGATGTCAATGATCTTAACAATATTGTGGTGTTTGCAAACAATACAGATTCAGGTAGGACAGCCCGTTATGGGCTGTCTCACTTGAAATCAGCATTGTTTTCCTTTTAGATATCAAACTATTTTAAAACTATTGTTCCAAGAATTTATGAAGGATTTCCCCTACTTTGATCATGGGAGAGTCTACTATTGGCAATTCGGTTCTAAAAGAGGTAATACATCCGAATATCGGTTTTCGCGTTGAGTGGATCATTTCTGTCATATCGGTGGACTCAGGAGATTTGGGTGACATTTTATTTCAATTTATTTTTCCAGATATTACAGCACAGCAGACCGTGAGAGCGCGACCGTGGGTGAAATCAAAAGTTGGCTGACATGCAAATTTGATGGTCTGAACATGGGATCTCTAGTGGATGGTTTCCACCGAGCTTATACAAGATTCATGAAGAATCTCCAGGCATGCGCAGTGCATAAACTAAAATCAAATCATTACCGCAGCATGCAATTACGCCACGACTATCCTTTTTATAAGGCGGATTTCTGGGAAATGTGTTTACACAGAACGGAAGCAAAGTGCCGACATGCGCCGATGGTAGCTTTAAAATTCATAAGACTTCCCATGGAAGTAATTAACCAACTGCTGCCGCTGTTACCCAACCTCAAAGTTATATATTTAAACAGAGATCCGCGGGGAATTTTTAACTCAAGATCACATTTAAAAAACGTTAGAGAAAAAACTACTCATGTCGAAATTAATAGCCATTGTCAACGTTGGGCTGCAGATTTAAAAGCCGCGGAGCAGTTGTCTAACAAATATCTAAATAAAATCTTTACCGTTCGATATGAAAACTTAGCAGAGGCTCCACATAAAACATTCAGAGACATTTGTGATTTCATTGGTATTCCATATACGAAAGACATGAAAAAGTACGTCACGGGTATGTCGTCAGCAGCTGCTGATGGATGCAATTTTTGTCAACAGAGAAAAAACTCGAGCAAGACAGCCTCTAAATGGAGACACGAACTTAATTTTACAACTGCAACATTTATTTATGATACTTGTAAGACGAGTAACCAATTGCTACATTATCGTCCTTTTCAGAATCTAGTCGATATGCATAATTTGAGTTTGCCTTACCACTGATAAAAATAACATGCCGGATTAGCTGTCCCTTTCGCTTTGTTATCGGGTTTCAAGAATGTATTTACAGTTATATGTTATATGAATGTATTTACAGTTATATGTTATATAAATGTATTTACAGTTATACGTTATATGAATGTGTTTACAGTTATATGTTATATGAATGTATTTACAGTTATATGTTATATGAATGTATTTACAGTTGTATGAATGTCTTTACAGTTATATGTTATATGAATGTATTTACAGTTATATGAATGTATTTAAAGTTATATGTTATATGCATGTATTTACAGTTATATGAATGTATTTAAACATATATGAATGTATTTTCAGTTATACGTTATATGAATGTATTTACAGTTATATGTTATATGAATGTATTTACAGTGTTATATGAATGTATTTAAAGTTATATGTTATATGCATGTATTTACAGTTATATGAATGTATTTAAACATATATGAATGTATTTTCAGTTATACGTTATATGAATGTATTTACAGTTATATGTTATATGAATGTATTTACAGTGTTATATGAATGTATTTACAGTTATATCAATGTATTTACAGTTCTATGCTATATGAATGTATTTACAGTTATATGTTATCTGAATGTTTTTACAGTAATATGTTATATGAATGTATTTACAGTTGTATGTTATATGAATGTTTTTACCGTTATATCAATGGATTTACCGTTATATGAATGTTTTTACCGCAATATGAATGTAAATACCGTTATATGAATGTATTTACAGTTATATGAATGTATTTACAGTTATATGTTATATGAATGTATTTACAGTTATATGTTATATGAATGTATTTACAGTTATATGAATGTATTTACAGTTATATGTTATATGAATGTATTTACAGTTATATGTTATATGAATGTATTTACAGTTATATGAGTGTATTTACAGTTATATGTTATATGAATGTAGTTACAGTTATATGAATGTATTTACAGTTATATGTTATATGAATGTATTTACCGTTGTATGTTATATGAATGTTTTTACCGTTATATCAATGGATTTACCGTTATATGAATGTTTTTACCGTAATATGAATGTAAATACCGTTATATGAATGTATTTACAGTTATATGAATGTATTTACAGTTATATGAATGTATTTACAGTTATATGTTATATGAATGTATTTACAGTTATATGTTATATGAATGTATTTACAGTTATATGTTATATGAATGTATTTACAGTTATATGTTATATGAATGTATTTACAGTTATATGAATGTATTTACAGTTATATGTTATATGAATGTATTTACAGTTATATGTTATATGAATGTATTTACAGTTATATGAATGTATTTACAGTTACATGTTATATGAATGTAGTTACAGTTATATGAATGTATTTACAGTTATATGCTATATGAATGTATTTACAGTTATATGAATGTATTTACAGTTATATGAATGTATTTACAGTTATATGTTATATGAATGTAGTTACAGTTATATGAATGTATTTACAGTTATATGTTATATGAATGTATTTACAGTTATATGAATGTATTTACAGTTATATGAATGTATTTACAGTTATATGTTATATGAATGTATTTACAGTTATATGGTATATGAATGTATTTACAGTTATATTAGTGTATTTACAGTTATATGTTATATGAATGTACGGTAGTAACAGTTATATGTTATATGAATGTTTTTACCGTTATATCAATGTATTTACCGTTATATGTTATATCAATGTATTTAACGTTATATGAATGTATTAACCGAAATACCGTTATATGAATGTATTTACCGTTATATGTTATATGAATGTATTTACCGTTATATGTTATATGAATGTATTTACCGTTATATGAATGTATTTATTGCTATATTAATGTATTTACCGTTATATGTATGTATTTACCGTTATATGAATGTATTTACCGTTATATGAATGTATTTATTGCTATATTAATGTATTTACCGTTATATGTTATATTAATGTATTTACCGTTATATGTTATATGAATGTATTTACCGTTATATGTTATATGAATGTATTTACCGTTATATGTTATATGAATGTATTTACCGTTAGATTAAGTTTTAGATTAAAACTTACTGAACAACGATATGTAGAAAACACACGTGTTGTCGTCAATAAATACCTTGATCAGTCAACGTGAATGCCAGCCTCATCGATTCTTTGCTAATTTACAGATCCACGTGATAACGGTTATCACCAACGGTCACACAAAGAACATGTACACATATGATAACTGATCCAACATAGTCGTCTGATTCAGAGGTGTCAGAAAGCGTCTGTATGTGGGAAAGGTTTAATACTTCGGCATGTCGATTTTCTTGTTGAGACGCTCGAACTGCGTTAAACCTTTCCCCCATACCACTTATCTGCAGACGACTTCGAAAATATCCTTGGAAAAACATCGAAAATCTCTTAAAATAAAAGTTTAATCATTGCATTTAGTTGAAAACATTGTGGCTAAAGGAGCAGTGTTCATTATAAGTAAGTAAGTAAGTAAGTACATCGTTTATTATTGTGACTTGTGCATATTTACAGATTAATATACAAATACAATTTACAATTACAAAGAGCAACCGACCCATAGGGCCATATGGGCCTATAAGTCACCAAACAGTACACAAATTAAGTCTTAATTAAATAGCCCATTCGCAGGTGCGAATTCCAGGGCCTCATGGCTCTCTTGTTTATTAAAAAATACTTAGCGCATCGAAGGTAAATTGGATCTAACTACAGCGGATTAATGGTCGTCTCGAATTGTATAAAACATAAATAGCGTTGAAATATCATATCAATTGATTTAAGAATTTCCCTATGAATGATTGATTGATTGGGTTTTAACGCCGTTTTTAACAATTTCTCAGTTTTATCACGGCGGCAAGTTCACCTACTCATGCATTTCCTGGTTTTCTCACACCAGTACTCCAATCTTTCCAAGCAGCTGGCTGCTTTTCCACATAGACTTAGCCCATTGGTGGAAGACGAATGACGCATGTCGCAATGACTTTTGTCAATCGTCGGAAAGAAAGTTGGCCGAGCCGGGATTCGAACTCACAACCCCTGGATTGACAGCCCGCGTCGTTACCGACTGAGCTACCGGGGCTCGGCCCCTTTGAATAAACTGTTAGCGATAAGTCAAAACAGAAATTCCAAATATTAATGCTCGTTCTATGAAAACAAGGGAGGGTAACGTGTACTGAAGTTAACTCATCGCGGGTCACCCATCCAGGCACTAACCGCGATAAAAGTTGCTTAACTTTAAGAAACGTCACCGTCGCTATAAAAGCCGGCTTTCATAGCAAGGCTGTAGAAGTAATATTTATAGCTATATCTGGTTCCCAGGAATCAGCTGTGGTCGAGTGGTTAGCGTCGGGGATTTCGGGTGTCTCGGGTTCGATCCCCAGTTGCGGCACCTCGGTCATGGTGGAGTGCCCTTGGGCAAGGCACATTTTCTAGCCTAGTACGGGTTTGTTTACCCAGGGATCATGAATAAGTGAACTGTCGCCGTGATATAACTGAAATAATGTTGAAAGCGGCGTAAAACCACAATAAATAAATAAATAAATAAATAGATATCTGGTTCCCGTTACAGGAGATAACCAGTGTTCGTCATTTGCATTTTCATAACGCATTACCCTCCCTTACCTAGAATTTGTCTCCCTTTTCCACTGTAGTCAATATATAAAGATAACATTCTGAATTTCGAATTTTCAGCACCAAAAATGCCTTCTCCATTTTAACATCTTGTATAAAATTCCTTTGAAGTAGGCAATGATATAAAATCTTGAAACAATGTCGAACATTATCCCATCGAAAGAACATAACATTGGTCAAAAAGAAGACGATTTCCTTTCCGGGACTACTAGCACTCCCCGCGCGTAGGAAACTTTCATCTTCCCTAGCACTCTGTGTATTAACCCTTTCCCTCATATAATCGCTTTCTGACGCCTCTGCAGCAGACAGCTTTTTGAAAACATAGCGACAAAAGAAGAAATTGCACAAAACGTGCAATTTCTCCTTTTGCCACAATGTTTTTCCACTTTTTGTCATAGGTTATCCTCTCAACTATGGAGATTGTCTATGTTTTGACAAAATACGTTCAAAGTCGTCTGCTGCAGAATTGCCGTATGAGGGAAAGGGTTAACAACCTTCACTCCAGTCATAATAAAATGCATCCACTCCTAACGTTCCATTACACCAAAATCTAGAGTAGAAATCAGGCAATTTAGCATTATACACTGAGGCAAAGTAATTTATGTCTAACGAGCCCCATTTCCGATTTAAAGCGACTGAACTCCAGATACCCAACTGTCGGAAAAAAAAATCCAATTTTAAGAAAATAAGTGTTATTTTTGTATTTGGGGCATTAAAATATGATAACTGACATATTACATGCCCCTATAATCGGTGAGATTTTCTTGTTTTCGATACTTTTTCCATAGCAAATTCTACCCTGTCAGTAACGGGGTAAGTATTTTTAAATAGGAAACCCCTTTCATCGGGACAATTGAAAACGACTCAAGTTCACTTTATTGATAAAAAACGATACATTTTCTACCCTGGTTTTACTTGGATAACATAAAGAATAACATTTAGGGCGAATTCGAGTTGTTGTTTTTTGGTGTTTTTTTACGTGCCATCTGGATTTCAGTCGCTTTAAAATGCTAATGATGTCTTGAGATATGCCCCCAATCATCTCTCTCTTTTATCTTGGATAGAAAATCAGCTTTTCCGTTTTCATCCCTAAGTTTTTCTAAATGCTAGCTGATCTTTTCTTTCAACAGACATTCTAATACAAGAATTCCAAGACTTCGCTCGGGCTATATCTGAAATTATACTTAGTCATAATATGTGAAACAGGGCCTAAAACAATATTCATCGATATGATTTGACCAACAAAACTAGCCACTTTCCTAACAGGTAACCATGATAGCGACCATAAATACTTTAAGGTCTCCAACGTTTTCTGAACTCTATTCATAGGAATTTTAACAAAATATTCATTCGAATTAAGCAATATTAGGTATGAAACCAGCGGCCAATAAATCACCCTTAATATCTGTCCCCATATTTTCCGTTGTCAAATATGTATCAGTAGAGCCAGAACCATCATATAAAAACATCACAATATTGTTACCTTCTCTCCATTTAGCTGTCAATGGTCTAGTTAATTTAGTAAATATATACGGGGCTGAGGACAGCCTGAATGAAAGAACTAGGAAACGGAAATAGCTTACTGTACTATCTTCCATAACCCATGAAAGGAACCTGGAAATATGTATGTGGAGGAAATATATCAATAAAGTGATAAGCAGAATGGATATCGAACTTAATCATCCAGCAATAGTTCTGTAAATACAGCAACGCTATTCTGAGATCTTCGTACTTCACTGTCTACCTTAACTAAGCTCAAGTCAAGAACTAACCTTCTTTTCCCATTGTTTTGAATTAAGACCGTCAAAGGATTAACGACATAGGAATGTGTGTGCATCGTGGCTATCAAACCTCCGTCCAATAAATCCCTCATTGCATTTTTAGCACAACTTATTGTTATTAATTGATTTGCTTGGTAATGAATAGAAAATTATATTGTATCCATACATTATAGTATCTAGAATACATGCATTTGTGCCAATCCTTTTCCAGAATTCAATATGTTCCCTTAAACCTATTTTTCACAATATATTCCTTCTGACTTTGCTCGTAATCGAAATATTCATGTGTAAACCAATTCATATCATAGAGACAACTAGACATGAAATACACGTCTTCTGTATCCCGCGTACCGGGTGCCGCGGTTTCACCCTTATTTATGGACACTCTTCCGCCTTACCCAAACCGTTACGTTCTTTTTCCGGAGTGTTAGTCTTGTTGAAGCCCGGGTCTGTTATAGGGGACAGTTTCGTCTAAAATGCGCGTTCTCTCCACACCCGAAACAAGGTCCCGCGTTTAAAATGGGCCCGCATGCATGAAAGGAACGAAACCCCTGCTGATGTGCTGGTTGAGCCTGGTAACTGGTACCAGCAATTTTCCTGCATACCGCCCATTTTAAGACCTGTTCAGTCTTTATTTTTTTACGTCCGACCTAACAGAAAAACAGTCACCATTAACTCCGCTTTTAAGGAGTTAATGTATTGCCTTTGTCCTCGAATTTCGGATACTAAAGCCTGTATAGCGTTGCGTTTATCCTGGCTAGCACTGTCCTCCTGTGAGCAAATGTTTAACAACCACATGGAACTCAATGCAATGTCAGAAAAAAGAAAAAAACACGTCTGAGTCGGTCAACTCCCCAACGCTGAATGATATACTATCACACCGTGCGCATACCAATTCTCGTGCATTCATACTGTGCCACCTATCGAAGCTAGACTTAACAAGGGAAATCAATTTTCGTCTAATTTGATACTCTCAAACGACACAAATAACATTTATTTGTGCATGCAATTAACACATATACATATCATATCATATTTCTCCTTAAATATAAACCCTTCGTAAAAATGAATTATGTACACGTTTATCTATGGATACCCTGTCCCTCATAAGCAAACTACCAATGAATAAATGAGTACATCCATCAACACGGTTCTATTTTGACCAAAATTAAAATGTGTTAACGCGAACTATATATGTTGATTGATTGATTGGGGTTTAACGCCGTTTTTAACAATTTCTCAGTTATATCAGGGAGGCCAGTTCACCTACTCATGCATTTCCTGGTTTTCTCACACCAGTACTCCACACAACAATCTTCCCAAGCAACTGGCTGCTTTTCCACATATACTTTAGCCCATTTGTAGAAGACGAATGACGCATGTCACATTGACTTTTGTCAATCCTCGGAAAGAAAGTTGGCCGAGCCCGGATTCGAACTCACAACCCTTGATTGATAGCCCGCGTCGCTACCGACTGAGCTACCGATATATCTCGATATTATATAAATATCATATGGCAGCATGTGTGACATTGATATTGTCAACCCGAGAGCAGAATGTCACCCGAGGCGTAAGCCGAGGGTGACATTCTGTTTCGAGGGTTGACAATATCAATGTCACACATGCTGCCATATGATATTTATTTTATTATACCGAACACAATTAAGTGACGTCACTGCTGTATGCTGTATGCGTCACTGCTGTATGTGTATAAGGGAGGCAATCACGTCATGATTTAGCTAAAATATTGAAGCAGTTATTTGCCCTTATATGACATTCAAAATATCACTGCGGTCACATGACCTGACAGTCAATTTTCGCTTGGTCACGTGTCGAAAAGGTTGAAAATGTTTCTGATAGTCAAAATATCTCTTTTTCGGGTAATGGGATTTTACCATTGTAGACAAAAGTGAGGTATAATAATGACACATAACAGTCTGCTGCAAGTATAATAGGGACTGTTGTGTCTTCGTAAATAAAACAAAAAAACATAAATTCGAGTCAAAATAAAGAAACTGCAAATACTTAAAACATTGGAATATTGATTTCATTTTAGATGTGTCATAGATAGTGTTTTTAAGCAAACGCAATTGTAATATGTTCAAGACATTTTAATTTGTTTTTTTTTCTAATAATAACTCGTCCTCCCATGTCATTTCCGAAAAGCTATTAACAATATAAGTCGCGGGCTTCTGCCCGGCGACTAATGAAATAGAAATCCTCTAAATTATTCTGATACAGATAATTAACAACAACAAACACTTTAATGTAAACGATTCCTTTCTTTTATAACGACATGGTTAACAACTACACGTATAATGCATCAACAGACATACTTTTGAATTATAAAACCTTATAAGATCATACAGTTATATAGAGATGGGGATGCAGTTATTGAAAGCTGCAGTGTCAATGTAGAACAGACCACACTATTCGATAAAGAGAACAGCCGTGTCAATGTAGAACAGACCACACTATTCGATAAAGAGAACAGCCGTGTCAATGTAGAACAGACCATACTATTCGATAAAGAGAACAGCCGTGTCAATGTAGAACAGACCATACTATTCGATAAAGAGAACAGCCGTGTCAACGTAGAACAGACCATACTATTCGAAAAAGAGAACAGCCAATCAGATTTTTTCCGAAGTTAATAATTACACAATGACACTCATTACAAAGTCCTGAAGCTGAGTTGCACTTTGAACCCTTTCCTACATGCAGAGCAGGGGCGTAAAATGCCCCAAAAAGCATCTGCGTAATATATCGACCAGATCAGTCTGCGCTGTCCGCGCAGACCTGATCCGGCCGACACATTCCGTCTAAGGGGGGGGGGGGGGGGGGGGGGGATAGATAGAGTAGCGTTTCTGAAACAGAAAATCCACAGGAGGCGAAAAGTGTATATCCAGGTACGCCTGTGTGGCATGCTTAGGCTGATCCGGGTCGATACTTTACGCAGAGTCCACAATGTTGATTTTCTCACGAGACGGCCTACACATTGATTATTGCCAAGCTACGCCCCTGCAGAGGCTTTCTGACGCCTCTGCAGCAGAGGATTGTTAATACGTTGTGGCAAAGCGAGATGTTGCTCAACGTGATCAATTTACATTTTGCCAAAATGTTTTCTTCAACTCTTTTCCATAATTATAATTATATTTACAGAGATATACCATATTTGTGCCAAAATGCCGTCTGCTGCAAATTTGTTGTATTCGGAAAAGACTTAACTCTTTCAGCGCCGAATTGTCTAAAGTAGACTCTTCCATGTTTAAATTCGGTCGACTCTATTTCATATGTTATAAGAGTTTCGTAATATTTGGATAACTACGAGGCAAACAAATTTACAATGCTGACTCACCTGAATCACGTTACTAAGTTTGTACTTGAGCTCACAACTTTGCATTTTAAACATAAACACGAATTTATTTTAACAAACAAATGGGCAACATGTGTTCAGCGGAGAAGTTGATCAAGATTCTCGTCAACGACCGCCGAGTGAACACATATTAAAGAAATAAGTTCGTTCGCATTTATAAGGTAGGTGCGTTAATTTCACCTCTATATTATTATTATTATTATTAAGCTATATTGCATAAAACATACATACATGTTTAAAGCAAATACAGTTTAACACAAAGACATGAATTTCGTAAAGGAAAAGATACACTTTTCGAAGAGTAAAGTAGTGGTGATTGTAGGTGGATAAATTTTAAGTTCTGATTAGCATTACCGAGAAAGTTGACTTGAAAGTGAGTCTGTCCCTGAAATTATTCGCATATACAGTCACACCTGTGCTAAAGTCAACCTTTGTTTAGCAATACCCTGTCTATAGCAACCAACTTTTTATTTCCCAATTACTCATTTTCTGCGCAAATGACCCTGTAATTAACCCTTTCCCCAAATGCAGACGCTTTCTGCCGCCTCTACAGCAGACAACTTTTGAAAACGACTTTGAAAAGCAATTTCTTCTTTTGACACAATGTTTTCAATTCCTTGTTGTAATTACCTACATTTATAGAGTTTGTCCGTGTTTTTGCCTGGATATTCCCAAAAGCACCTGCTGTAGATGTGTTGTATGTGGTAAAGGGTTAAAGACCACATGATTGTTCTCTGCCCATGGATGGTCTTTAAAACATGTCTGCTCAAGTAAGAAAGGGAACATGTTAAGTGGAACTTCTCATTCTTAAACCTTCCCCACATACATACCCGTTCTGACGAGAAGCCGGTTTATTACTTTTGTTAGAAGGTTTAAATGTATGAAAATTTCGGCACAAGCTTGCACAAGCAGGTCATGCCTGCTTCTTCTTCTCAAATGTATGGTCCGAGCATTTATTGTCATGATCTTACAAGAGGTAAGATCTCGTGAAAAGCTGCTCTAATTTAAGAAAAACATCTCAGATATTCTTTATTACTTCCGATTGAATTCAAAAAATTTCGATTTATCTCCAACTCGGTTACAAAATATATCTTTATAGAAGGATTTAACTTCGAAAAGTGTTAAATAAATGTATTAATAAAATGTATTTGTACTATATTCAACATAGAATCTAAGAATAATGTAATGATTTATGAATTACCTCCCTTTATATCAAAATTATTTGCCCGACGGTCGGGTCTATAAAGAACCAGTCTGGCAAGCTATTTATAGGCCATTTTGGAATTTCCAGATTCATGCGTCATAAAACGCGCAATGATATGTAAGCTCGATACATCTCATGTCTTAGTATCAATCCGGTGCCAACCAAACGTCGGGTGACGTAACGGGCACCTGATTACTACGTCAATCCTCAATGGGTGTATGTCTCGCGTAAATATAATAATATTATCTGTGTCCAGACACGAAGAAGGCTAATGTTTACATTTTTTAACTCAATTACATCTTAGTTTGATAGTTCTAAAATCTTAGTATCAATCTTTCCCTCATATAGACGTTTTCTGACGCCTCTGCAGCAGACGGCTTTTTGAAAACATAGTGACAAAAGAAGAAATTGCACAAAACGTGCAATTTCTCCTTTTGCCACAATGTTTTCCAGTTTTTGTCATAGGTTATCCATTCAATTAAGGAGATTTTCTATTTTTTGACAAAATACTTTCAAAGTCGTCTGCTGCAGAATTGTCGTATGAGGGAAAGGGTTAAAAGGTTTTGCCCTCATGAACTTTTTTCAAACGTATCACAATTTAATAGTTTTAATCAATCACAACCGTAGTATTGTGGAGGCATTTAAATCTTGTTTATCCTAATAAGAACTCGTCCACTCACTTGAAATCTAGCCGAGCCACGGTAGCTCAGTCGGTAGCGACGCGGGCTGTCAATCCAGGGGTTGTGAGTTCGAATCCCGGCTCGGCCAACTTTCTTTCCGACGATTGACCAAAAGTCAATTTGACATGCGTCATTCGTCTTCCACCAATGGGCTAAGTCTATGTGGGAAAGCAGCCAGTTGTTTGGGAAGATTGTTGTGTGGAGTACTGGTGTGAGAAAACCAGGAAATGTATGAGTAGGTGAACTGGCCGCTGTGTTATAACTGAGAAATTGTTAAAAACGGCGTTAAACCCCATTCAATCAATCAATCAATCTCATATGAAATCTGAAAAACAAAGAAAATTCTCACGTATACCATACATCAAATATATTAATAATAATTAATGTATAGAAATGACAAATCTTTAATAGTCTACGTGCAAGCTGAGCAGTAACAACTATCTCCGTTAATTATCTGCATTAATAAGTAATTTAAATCTATTGCAGCGTATTTTTCTCAAATTGTAGCTTTGTTAAGTTAGCGAATCTTGTTGTTGCCCGATGATTGCTCCTTTTGACTTTATTTACAAAAAGGCTGGTGGTTGATTTAACTCTTTCAGCGCCAAAGGCAATATTGAGGTTTTTGCAAACAATACTGATTCAGGCGAGTCAGCTCGTAACGAGCTGTCTCACCTGAAATCAGCATTGTTTGCTTTTTATTTATCAAAATAGTCCAACACTTTTATTACATGAGAAATGGAGACGCCCGAACATGGAAGAGTCTACTTTAAACAATTCGGCGCTGAAAAAAAAAAAAAAAAAAAAACAACCGGAAGATCTGTTTTGCATGGTACGTGGCCTATACAGAAGACTCCGGCTGTCCTTATACCACTTAAACATCATCGTCATTTTTATCGATTTAATCTGCATGCGAAATATGCAAAATTATTCACAAACTTAGAACACGACATGTTGGGTGTTGTCATTGTTTACAGCTTCATTCATTTCTGGTCGAATTTTATAAAAATCGAAGTTTTCATATAAAGAGAAGTTTTCTATGATACATTGTGGTGTATATGGTAACATTACTCCATTAGCCCAACATATAAATTGCTAGTTATTGTTCTAAATCATTCATGTTCAATCCTTCTTGTTATACCTGTATGTCTTGTTCAGGCAAATATGCCGCTTGTGAGGATTGACCGAGGGCAGGGGAACTAGTATGTCATGTATAAAATACCAAGAATGAAATAGATTGAAAAAGGGCATTTATTAATGCCATAACTATGTTACATGGTAAAGATAAGTATACAACATATATAACTTTGCGTTGTTCAATTAACCGCATAAGTCAATCTATGACGGAAAATGTGAAGTGTCGCTTGTCACAAAGACGGTTGCCAATCATCGAAATTCATAAATGACCTAATTGGGGTTCGAACTCATGATCCTCGGATCAATAGCAATTGCTTCTCGATAAGACGTTCTCTACTAGTCATGCAGATGGTCATACCAAATAATTAAGAAATGGAAGTAATGGATGTTCCCTCCTTGGCGCTCTATGATGGTTATCATTACGACTGACTGGTTTGGTGTCAGGATATGGAGCCAAGTAGTACTGGTAACTTGCCCAGGAAATGCCGCGAAAAACACAATACACACACACACGCACACACACACGCACACACACACCACACACACGCACACACACCACACACACACGCACGCACACACACACACACACACACACACACACACACACACACACACACACACACACACACACACAAAGTATTACAGATGTAGACATGATGAAACCTTTCGACTACTTTGTTTACAGGTCGACAAGATGAGACTAAGACGGGTTCGCAATAAGTCACTAGTTGTTATGATTATGCTCACGATGCTTCTGCTGGGCATTAACTTTGTGCTTGTCGAACAACATCGGGAACTTAAAGGTAAGAGAAAAAAATTATGTCTTAACCTTTCGCACATATAGAAAGATTTAAAAACATAGTGGCAAAAGGAGAAATTGATCGTGATGACCATACTACGCGTGAAAAAGATCCTCCAGGTAAAAACTGATCAACTGTAATCGGGTTTCAGTGTTGAACAATGACCCAAGTAGCCATATACACAAAGTACTTCGTATTGTCAGGAACGACCCTGGTATGGTGTTGATTAATTTAAACTCAACTTGGTTCAAGGTTGTAATCACCATTTTATTCGTCGTACGTCGTCAACAGTTTTTGCTTTCAAGAGCACAAAGCTTTAGATGTAGATTATCAAATAAAATATATATTAAACCTAGTAAAACAAGTACTAAAAGTAGATGTGTGATCGGTTAGGAGGAGATGCAGAAGTGCGTATAAAAATATGTATCTTAAACAAAGCCCCGCCATGACAGACAAGTAATGATGCATCAGGTCAGAATAAAATATTTCCAAGATCATAAATTCTTGTTGGTCTTGTGAACATGAATTGAACCGAACTCCGATTATATCAATCGGTCCACATAACACTTTTTTAATTATCATATTACCAAATAGCTCTACGGAAATCCCAACAGGTACATTCATGACGGTACATTGTCTTTCTATTTATTACTGAACCAACGGATGCATTCAGAGTATGCACTCTATTAATATAATCTATGAATGTTTGCATCTCCAAAACAGAGAGCAAGCGTGGCCCTGAATCGATCACCTGAGTGATAGCTATGTAGCATATGTGTAACAGCTAATATCTGAAAAAATGTTATCAAGAGCGTGAATGAAACTGCTAGGAGTGGACACTGTAAATACAACTTATCAGTAACGGACATGTGTTACGATATTAAATCTTTGAACAGTTTGTAAGAGGACCACCAAAAGTATCATGCCCGTGAAGTTTGGTTGATATCAGTCCAATGGTTTGGGAGGAGATTTGGTTTAACCCTTTCCCTCATATAGACGCTTTCTGACGCCTCTGCAGCAGACGGTGTTTAGAAAACATAGTGACAAAAGAAGAAATTGCACAAAACGTGCAATTTCTCCTTTTCCTACAATGTTTTCCACTTTTTGGCATAGGTTATCCATTCAATTATGGAGATTTCCTTTGTTTTGACAAAATACGTTCAAAGTCGTCTGCTGCAGAATTGTCGTATGAGGGAAAGGGTTAAAGCTAAAAGTTAATTTTATCCATATTCTGATGCATCATGGCAGCTATTTTTTCAAACCAATCAATAAGGCTTGAACAAATTACAAATGTTTCCTGAAATCAGACAAAAACTTAAAAAGAAAGGGAACTATTAAGTGTTGTCATTTTGCACCTTTTCTGATGATTGTCTTGTAGATGGTCAAACAAGGAACATTTGTACTAAATCATCTAGGAATCTGACTCCCCTCCTTCTTCCGCAGCAACAAAAGTAGTGTTTATAATTTATATCTTTGAACAAATTGAATGAGGAACACGAAAGGAACTTTCTGTGAAGTTTTGTTGAAATATCTAAGTGGATTAGGATGATATATCATTTGAAGATGAAAGTTAAATTTACCCCTTTTCAGATGCCGTCTTGTAACTATATATTCCAACAAGTCAATATGGCTTATATAAATATAAAGAGTCATCTCTTTTTTCAACCAACTGAAATGGCTTGAACAATTTTCGTAGAGAGTCTTTGAAGGAACATTTCTACTAAATAACTGGAATCGGACCAGACTTTTTTTATATTTGGCATTTTACTCCCTTTCTCAGATGCCGCACAAACAAGAGTTTACACATATCTTTGAACATAATTAAGAAAAGGACCGCCAAAAGAATATTAATTGACTGTGTGTCCAGTGTTTAAGGATGAGATGTTATTTGAAGCTAAACGTTCAATTTCCCCTTTTTTAAATGCAACCTGGTTTCTACGACTTTCAAAAAATCAATAAGACTTACAACATGTAGAGAGTCACTGAATGAACAGTTCTGCTAAATTATCTTGAAATCAGACAAGCACTTTCATAAGAATGTAGTTTTAAAATAATGTTATTTTGCCCCTTTTCTTATACCGACTGATTGCCGTGTTTAACAACCAATCCATATGATTATATTTGTAGAGAGTTATTATTATTATGATAAAATTATACCACATTATATTGGTATCCGAGAAGTTAATTCAGAGCAGAATATTTTTTAAAAAAATGGCAAATTTCACATTTTCTGATGCCGCAGCAAATTCTCCGTAGAATATAAATATAGTATACCGCGCACTTTCTTCATTTACCACAAAATTTCCAAAATTCGTCGGCTGCAGAGGCCTCACAAAAGGTCTGTATGTGATAGGTAAGGCAAAAGGCGATATTGCTTTTTATGTCTCCTTTTGACACAATACTTTCAAAAGTTGTCTGCAGCAAATGCATCTGCAAGTGGAATAAAATGCTTTTCAAATATCACAAACAAATCTACTTTTTCAGAAGGAATATCAGTTTTTCTTTTACTAGAGGAAACAAAGCAGGGTTCAACATTAACTTGTTTACCAGTGGTCCAGTTTCTGCTCTTGGTAACCTTTTATTATAGACTATGGTAGCCAGGTGAGCACTATAGGAACATATTGGCCTTCTTGTTTAAAATAAAGGGACATTTGGCCTTCTTGTTCAAAATATTTACATCCTGTCTGTTTGCAAAGGTTATTTAAATGTAAGATTTAAGCAAAACCTCGCATGTTTAATTGTCAGGCATGAATAAACGCCTGTTTTCCGAAGCGAGAATTAGGAAAGACGTGCTCAGATTAAAACGATAGTAATCGCCATAACCATTTTGGGAGTTATTTGGAAATCCAAAGATGCACTCAAATATTTTAACTCCTATAAGCTCGCCCGAACGGACAGACATAAACGCAACAGTAAAGTGAACCTTAAATCAAGTTCCGTAACAATTAACTCTAAAATTGATAGATGATATCACCTACAATTGTGACGTTAAAAGTTCGAGTCCATGCCACATTACATTTTTAAAAAAGCATGCACAAGTCACCGATTTCTTTCCAGGAGCGTTTCTCTTGGACGGACACTCGATCTCAGACGTATCTATAACATAATGATACATATTCAACGCTGATCAGTTTTCAATAGCTGTTTTACACGTTTGACTTCTTTTTTTTTTATCTAGAGTTGATAAGTCTGCTTCCGAAATCGAAACAAACTGTTTGTTTACATTATATGTCATTTTGTTGCAAATGCCGTTTTGAAAGTTGAATTATAACAGACGCCATGCACGTACACGGCCAACATTTCAAACGCGCGTGACATGTAACAGTATACTGTTAATCGGTCATAAACGTACTTTTAGCATGAGACAGTAAGTAATTACCGTCAGCTTTGTTTGTTTACATAAAAAAGCATCCTCGGTACCCAGGCTATTTATAAAACATATGATATAGTTTATGAATAGCCTGGGTACCGAGGATGATAAACAAAGTAGTCCCTAATATGTTATAGTTATGCGGTATTTTTGCACGCCCTTTTCTACGTTCATGATCACTCCTTGACACCGGTCAAAGGTGTAAACCAAATAGTTTACAATATGAAATTATGTAATAAAATAGGTAATTGACCCTGCACTGTGAAATCATCGTTGGACCGCGTTCTTTGGCGAACGTAGCCTCGGAAGCCCTATAATACTACGGCGTCCATCGTCGTCGTCTGTCCGTCCGCTCACATTTTTCCTCCTCCTTTACCTGTTGCTCAATTTAAAATTCATTTCACATGAATGTTCCGTAGGTGGGCCCTTTTCAAACTTGCTTCAAATATCTCAATTTTATATAACTTAAATACAATAACTTAAACAATCTTATTGTCCAAATCTAACGGCCCGATTTGAAAATTATTTGGCGCAAATGGTCATTGGTCTAGATTTGTCAAAAAATCCGATCCGTTTAAAAACCTAGCCGCCAGTAGACGTGGCTTTTTTTCCTTATATCGATAAAGTAAATCTGTAAAATATATTCTTTTCCAAAATAACTGACCTTATTTGAAAATGATTTGTTCACATCCATTGAACATGGACGCAAGGGGGCGGGGCATTAAATCTTAAAATATGCATGTACACAAAGCACTGGCCAGAATTTAATTTAATTTGGTACAAACGTTTCTTGGTTGACCCGGAAGATTTTTAAATTAGTCCAGTCCGATGAAAGACTTTGCTCCCAAGGCGTAGGGCATGTTTTCATTACATGTATTCATAGTGAAAACATTATTGACCAAAATGTGTAAACCCAATTTGAAAATAATTAGGTCAAAACGTTTATTGGGTGTTCGTCCCTCTACCAATATTGTTAAGATTATTCCAATCCGTTAAAAAAACATGGACACCAGGCTCGATTTCCTTTATGTATAAAGTAAGCTCATTGAACAATATTTTTAAGTTCTATTAAATCAGATGAGCGATATAGGAACATCATGGTCCTCTTGATGTATTTTTTCTATTTTTTTTAAGCCAAAGGTAACGATGATTTGGACAACGGTTCTACAGCATATACGAGAAACATGTCTAGTGACTCGGTATCATCCAGCGACCATTCTGATGCTGAAAGTGATCCATTTAGTGCGAACATCAATATCATAATGGGATACATGCGGACCGGATCCTCATTCACTGGTGTCACCTTACAGGAATATCCGGGCACCTTTTACATGTACGAGCCAATCAGAACGATATGGGAGAAGTTATATTATGATGCCGAGCCAATTACGCCAGCAGCGTACCCTAATGGTTCCACTTTGTAAGCAAAACATTCTTTTATTAGATAAATCTGTAACTGCTCTATATTCTCAAATATATAACTTAATTAACACAAACATGCGCAACCAGTTATATAATTGTGTAACTCGTGTAAATAAATTTGACAACGTATGGATGAAATTTAAAGCTGTATTTGAATTAATGTATATAAGAAGTTTAAGTCAATTTTCTGTATGTGACGTTAAATGCCTCGGATTTGGGAAAGCAGTAGGCGAATTAATTGGTTTCAGCATGAATCATAAATCAGGTGTTTTTTATTTTAACAGAGTCAATGCATTGTTTTAGACTCGATATATGTAAACTTACGAGAAGTCTCTCTTCAAAATGTTATCCAACTCGAGCTAAAATGTAATGTCTACTGACATTCACAACGTAAAACAGGTCCATGTGTGTGGCATCACTCTGCTTTTCAAAATGAAAACTGTGCGCATAAGTTGCATAGAAACTTGAGAAATCTACACGTTTAGAACAAGGTATCTGTTTTAAAAGATCTTTTAAAAGTTATTCAATGTAGTTACTATATATTTGATAGTAAGCCGGAACATGTGAAATGTTTTTGTTGTGTTATATTTTCAGAGAACTAAAACTAGAAGACAGGCATAAAATCCTACTTCAAGAGGCTAAAGATTACATCTCTTGCAACTTTGCCAATATTAGCGTGATGTCCCTCCTCGATAATTTCCACCTAATCAAAACAAAGTCAATGCAAAATCTACATTGGTGCACCACGGAATTTGTAAATTTTACCAACAGCAGCGTTCCCTTAACGAAATATGAAAATTGGGTCACATGTTTAAATGAGGTCAGACAACAGTGTCTGAATGCACCGGTTCGATTGTTGAAATTTATCCGACTTCCAATGGCATCTGTAAAGGAGGAACTAATGCCATTGTTTCCTAACATGAAGGTTATGCATCTGAGCCGGGATCCTCGTGCAATATTCAGCTCTCGTGCCCAGCTAGTTGATACTCCACAGAAAGCCACGACACAGGAAATAGAAGATCACTGTAATCAGTGGGACGAAGACATTGAAGCAGCAAGAGAAATGGCAACAGAATTTCCTGAAAGGTTTAAAACTTTTCGATACGAAGATATAACTGAATATCCGATCGAAGCGTTTACTGTCATTTGTAATTTCTTTGGTAGTTCTTTCGAACCTGAAATAAAAGAATATCTAACACAAGCCACGACTGCTGAAGCTGACAATGGTCCATGGAACTTTAAACGGGAGAACCCGTACGCCACGGCAATGAAATGGCGAAGCCAGTTAGAGTTCGCAAGAGCCGAAGAGATATGTGAAATTTGTGATAAACCAATGAAGGGGCTAAATTATTACCGATTCGCAAGCCAAGAAGAAATGTCTAATCTAGAATTACCTGTACGAGGTCCCCTTGTTAGTACAAGCGTTCAGGGAAATATGACGGAATTGTAATTAGGCATATCATCCGACATCACGGGTTTAGTTCAGCTATAATGCTTTATGTCAATCTCACTGATCTGGCAAAAATGGTTCATGTCAACCGATACTCATCTAGCCATTATGGTGTATGATGACAAGGATAAAGCAGTAACAGTTTATGTCAATGTTACTACTGAAGCAATATCGATTTATGTCAATTATTTTTCAGCTACACATACTTGTTTATATCAATGCTACTAATAAAGCATCACATGCTTTTGTCAATTTTATTGATAAAGCACTAATGTTTTGATGTCGATTTCACTTGTCTTGAAATAATGATCTATATCAATGCTTCTGATAAAGCAATAATTGTTTGTGTTCATTTTACTGACCAAACTTTAATAGTCTGTGTCAATGTTACTGATCAGGCAATAGTTTTGTGTCACTTTACAGATAAAGCAATATTTGTTTGTCAATTAACTGATCCAGCAATAATGGTATATGTCAATGGTACTGATCTATGAAGTGTTTTACACATTGTATACTTTATATGCAATGAGGGACATTAATGATAATTATATTATCTCCCTTGTCAGATAAAGACCAAGGTATACCAAATAGTTCGTAGGTCCTTTTAGTTGGAATCCTTTGTCTTTATCGCTATTTTGCAATGAGATATTGCAATTACTCTGTACACATTAATCATAAATGTGTTAATTAAAGTGATGATTCAAAAGAGAAAATTTACATAGCAGTGTTTAAAGAATTACTAGTCAATCTAACAACAGTTGGCCTAGAAAATGCAATTATAAGTGCACCATCCAGTGCAAAGAAACCAATGATAAAAACAGAGGAAACCAAATGATAGGACCTAGCTAGATGTAGAGTATTAAAGGGAGATAATTGACCGATGTCTCCAATTAGGACATGTGCTTTATTTAATGTAATATTCTACTCTATACCGTATAACTGTGTACATACTTGGTTGGGTCATAAACACTATATATATATATGGCTATAAAAGCATATGCTTAATTTTGTAATTTGTGTTTTAAATTCAAATCAATATTTTTTAAAAAAAAGCAATCAAATATAGTTGGACTAAGTCATAGATATATATATATTTTTTTCAAATACCTTAATAAGAGTTGGGGTTACACGTAAGCCTTTGGTCGCTTTCTTGTTGTCGTCTGCTTCGAAAATGTTAAACAAATTGTAACATCTAGAAAATCAGGCATTCATTGTTCAGCGTTCTTTGGCAAGGCAAGTGTTCTAGCCTAGTAATGGATAGTCATCCAAGGACCAAAACTGTATGCAAGCTAGAAACAGACGTAGACAACCCTTATACTACTTAATTCCATTATATAACAAATCTGCGGCAGACAATTTTGTAGGAAAATCTCAATGAAAGTGTTATTATTGAATAATGTAGAAAACATTGCGGCAAAAGGAAACAATTCATTTGCTTGGCTTGTATACGACTTTCAACAGTTAAGGTCATATCACGGCGGACGGGAAAGATGCTATATATCCCACACCTTATATTTACATTGAGATAAAAACATATAATGTATGAAACTAATACCACCCGACCTGCTGGAGCTCAATAGTTGTATTGACTCCATTTGATCAGCACCATTTAGTTGGCTCTTACTGTTCAAGCGCAAAATGAAACACTGATCACAATAGCTTATCCCCCACTTAGTGCTCAGTTGAGCTATACTATAAATAGCGTCTTCTGCATATTCTTCAAACGTCACCAAAATGATTGAAAAGTGGCATTTAAAACTATAAGTTTCACAGGTATGTAACAGCCGGTCTCAAATTCCACATGCTTGCCACTACGCCATTGTGGATTCCGTCTGCCATTCGTCTTCGAAACCGATGCGGTGGTAAATCAACAGGTCCCAAGAAAGGGAAGTTCCACAACAGTTGATTGAATGATTGTTTGGTGTTTTAGGCCGCTTTCAAATTTCGTTCAGTTATATCACAGCGTTTCCTTGGTAAGTCATCATTACTACTGGTCAATTTATCCTGCCGCTAGCCAATCAGTCGTAATGCTTACCCTGCAACCCTGAGCCCCATTGAAGGCAGCCATTACTACCATTTCTAAAGTCTTTGGTATGACCCGGCCAGGGATGAAAACCTGATGTGGACACTCTACTACTACACAACTGAGGCGGTCAAGTCCCACAACAGAGAAGGCTAAGGTCTGACCCTTCTGTTGTTCCACTCAATAATTTGATATCCGGCCACATTATTCATACCAGTACATCGAAGGTGGTAAGGAAGAAACAAATCAAAAGGAAAAAGAAGTAGAATTTACAACAATATTTATTCAACAATCTTACGAAAATAGCTTATTTGTAATTTACAACCTATTGCACTGGTCCCTTAATACCTTTCCCACTCTCAGACACGCTTTCACGCATCTGCAGTAGACAGCTTTTGAAAACACTATTGCAAAAGGAGAAATTGCTCAGAATGAACAATTTGTACCAATTTGCCAAACTGTTTTCTATTCTATTTGTAGTTTTATCAAGATGTTATCAAAAGTCATGTGCTGCAAAATCATTGTATGTGGGAAGAGCTTAACCCTTTCCCTCATATGACAATTCTGCAGCAGACGACTTTAAACATACTTTGTCAAAGTATATAAAATCTCTATAATTGAATGGATAACCTATGACAAAAAGTGGAAAACATCGTGGCAAAAGTAGAAATTGCACGTTTTGTGCAATTTCTTATTTTGTCACTATGTTTTAAAAAAGCCGTCTGCTGCAGAGGCGTCAGAAAGCGTCTTTATGAGGGAAAGGGTTAATATATCCATTGGGTTGCATTTTAACTTGTTCCCTCATGCAGACGAAATTTGACTCGTCTGCAAATTTCTGATCGGACTGGCTCCAAGAATGTTTAATCAAAATCATCGCTATCCTCTGCATCATCGTCATCACTAAAATCATCGTCATCGTCTTTCTTTGGAGAACCACCAGGGGGAGCTGGGGCATCAGGTGTACTATAATAGTAACAAAGTTGAAGATTAATACCAAGTACCTGTACAAGACACATCTATATAAGAATGTGATTTCTTCTATTCTATCCATTTTATTAGCTCACCTGTTTTTCGAAGAAGAAAAACTTGGGCTATTGTGATACCCTTTGCGTTGTTGTCGTCACAAAACTTTTAACATTACCTCATAACTCAAAAACAGTTGCACATATTCCTAGGAACAAATACACATATCTATACCAAGTAATATAACTCTGGCATTAATAATGATTCAGTTATGCCCCTTATTGGACTTCATAAATAAGAGGGTCATGATGGCCCTTGATTGCTCACTTTTTTTTTTTTTTTACTCTAGCCATATAAGGTAAAACAGCCATGTTTTTTTTTTACCAATAAACATGGCCGGAAGGAATCTCAAAGAGGGTAATCGAAGGAACATTTCTACAGAATTATTTGAAAAATCGGCCAGAAACTTTTGGAGGAGAAGATTTAAGTTTCCACTTAAGCCATATAAGGCAAAACAGCCTTGCCCCCTAGTGGCCATGTTTTTGACGATTCAACATGGCTTGAAGGAATCTAATAGAGGGTCACCCAAGGAACATTTCTTCAAAATTATTTGAAAATCGGCCTTACACTTTCGGAGGAGAAGATTTTTAAGTTTCCACTAAAGGAATCTGTTAGAGGGTCACTCAAGGAACATTTCTACAAAATTATTTGAAAATCGGCGAACCAGAGGAAGATCTTTCTTTTTTTTGGTTGCGTTGCCATGGAAAACAGATTTCTGCATGGATCCCACAACAATTTGGAAGGAATTATGGTTAGGTAATTGAGAGGAAGTTTCATCCCAATTGACCCACTGGTTACAGAAGAGAAGATGTTGACGGATGTCCGATGCCGGACAAAAGTCAACAGATGAGTGTTGTCATTCGCCAAAGTTTGCAGCACTCTTGTCTTAGTTATCATTTTACCACAAACTCGCATTTGCAGTAGACGACTTTTGGAGACATTGTGACATAACGAGAAATTGCCCATATTGAGCATTTTCTCATTTTGCCACAATGCTTTCAAATTCATTTATAGGCACTTTCGATATTTTCAACTATATTTATGCAAAGTCATCTGCTGCAGATGTGTTGTATGTGGGAAAGGGTCAACACTTGACATGATACAGACTACTTTAGATGCCTTTGCAACAGAGGACATTTTCCAATATGATTTCAACTCTGTGTAAACATTTAGCTACCAATTTTCTAGATGCTGCACTTTATTCCTTTCAGATCTTCAAAGCAGGCAACAATCATAAATATCATATCAGGTAAACAAATACAGAAAACATTATTTTAGTTATATCACAGCAACAGATCACTTATTCATTATCCCTAGGTAATCAAACCAGTACTTGGCTAGGAAATGCATCTTGGCCAAGGGCACTCCACCATGCCGCAACAAGGGATCAAACCAGGTTCAAAAACTGCGACACTTACCACTTGAGCACAGCGGATTCCAGAGACGAAAGAGAAGTGTTCAGAAACTGTCACACTACCAAGGCAGACAAAACAGAAATATTAGATATGTGAAGTGGCGTCTTACCTCAAAAAATCTGGGTCTAAACCTTCAGCTACCATCTTAGTTCGCAACGCTCCTTCTGGTACACCCTAAAATCAATAATATAACAATTATTGAGGTATATTAATTATATAAGTGCTCTGCAAAAACCAATGTAAATCCTTTCCCACATTTAGCAAATCTGCAGCAGATGAATTTGAAAACATATGTGGATAAATGTAGTAAATCTCTAGAAATGCCTCCACAATAATTTCAAAAGTACTTAGTAGTCTTTTACAAATGCTTTAACCCTTTCCCTCATACGACAATTCTGCAGCAGACGACTTTGAACGTATTTTGTCAAAACATAGAAAATCTCCATAATTGAATGGATAACCTATGACAAAAAGTGGAAAACATTGTGTCAAAAGGAGAAATTGCACGTTCTGTGCAATTTCTTCTTTTGTCACTATGTTTTCAAAAAGCCGTCTGCTGGAGAGGCGTTAGAAAGCGTCTATATGAGGGAAAGGGTTAAAATGTGTCTGCAAGTGGGGATAAGGCATTTGCAATTGTAGATTTAGATCAGCCAAAGAATCCGTACAGTCGTATCTGGTTCTGCACTGTTTGATTTAAAAAACAAAACCAAGAGGGCCATGATGGCCCTATATCGCTCACCTGATTTTATTTATTTTTCACTTTAGCCATATAAGCCCCGCCCCCTGGCGGCTAAAAACTGTTCATCATGAGCATTTTCTCCTTTTGCCAAGATGTTGTCAAGACAATTCAATAATTATACTTTCATTTAACAATATTTACCATACTTTTACCAAACAATTTTACAAAGTCCCATCTGCTTTTTGTTTGTTTGATTAGGCTTTAACGTCATTATCAACATTTTTTCAGTTATATCACAACACAACAGTTCACTTATTCATGATCACTGGGTAAACAAAACCAGTAATAGGCTAGGAAATGTGCCTTGCCCAAGGGCACTCCACCACGACCAACATGCTGCGGACCAGGGAAGCCATAATTCTGACAAAACCTTGACAGATTTATGTACTTTTGTCAATTGATGGAGGTTATGATGGTGAACAAATATTGTAAGTGTATAAGCTACATCTCTTAACCAAAATTCTAAGTCGAAAAAGGGCCATAATTCTTACAAGAACATTGACAGAGTTATGATCACTTGTCTGTTGATGAAGTTAATGACGGTAAACATGTATTGTAATTTTCAAAGCAATATCTCTAATGGTTTTGAAAAAAAGTGGGGTAGTACGAAAAACATAAGCAAAATTCCAAGTCGAAAAAAGGGTCATAATTCTTACAACAAGTAACTGTAGGATTGCAAGCAATACCATAATCCCCTACCGGTTTGCACGTTTTGACTTATTAATATTCTAAGTCCAAAAAGGGGCATAACTCATAAAAAAATTGACGAAATCCCATGAAACGCAAACTTGATCTGTGACACATGATTACAAAGCCATATACAAAATTTCAGCTCAATATCTCAATTCATGTAGAAAAAAAGTGCGGAAAACTGATTTATTAATATTCTAAGTCCAAAAAGGGGCATAACTCATAAAAAATTGACGAAATCCCATGAAATGCGAACTTGATCTGCGACACATGATTACAAAGCCATATACAAAATTTGAGCTCAATATCTCAATGCATGTAGAAAAAAAGTGTGGAAAACTGATTTATTAATATTCTAAGTCCAAAAAGCGGCATAACTCATAAAACAAGAGCTGTCGGAGGACAGCGCGCTCGACTATTCCACCGCTTATTTAAGTTACCGAGATAATGGACTCTAATGTAGTTGCATGCAAAACATTAACCACAATTTCTTAGTGGGTGATAATTTGCATTATATGCAGGATAGTGTTATTTAACATGATTATTTTCATAGGTTTGATGGTTAGATAGGGTTGTATAACCTTTCAATGGAATGCATCAAGTAGTTACTAAGATATGGACTCTTAATGTAGTTGCACGCAAACCTTTAACCATAATTTCTAAGTAAAAAAAGGGCAACAATTTGCACCATAGATAGAGTTATCTTAATTGGTTGTGTTTATAGTTGTACAATTGGGAAAGGTTGTATAAAGTTTCAATACAATTGTTCAAGTTGTTACTGAGATTACACTCTAAATGTAGTTGCAAAACAAAGTCCAAAAAGGTCCATAACTTGCATAAAATGCTGGTTGGTAAGGGCTGTATAACGTTTCAATGCAATGCATCAAGTAGTTACTAAGAGATGGTCTCTTTATGTAGTTGCATGCAAAACTTTAACCAGAATTTATAAGTCCAAAAAGGCCATAACTTGCATAAAATGCAGGATAGAGTTATCATACTTGATAATCTACATAGGTGTGATAGTTGGGTAGGGTTGTATAAAGGTTCAATGCAATGCATCAAGTATATACTGAGACGTGGACTCTTAATTTAGTTGCACGCAAAACTTTAACCAGTATTTCTAAGTAAAAAAAGGGCCATAACTTGCATAAAATGCAGAATAGAGCTATCATACTTGATAATCTACACAGGTGTAATAGTTGGGTAGGGTTGTAGAAAGTTTCAATGCAATGCAGCAAGTAAATACTGAGATATGGACTCTTAATTTAGTAGCACGCAAAACTTTAACCAGAATTTCTAAGTAAAACAAGTGCCATAACTTGCCTAAAATGCAGGATAGAGTTATCTAACTTGTTAATCTACATAGGTGTAATAGTTGGGTAGGGTTGTATAAAGGTTCAATGCAATGCATCAAGTATATACTGAGATATGGACTCTTAATTTAGTTGCATGCAAAACTTTAACCAGAATTTCTAAGTAAAAAAAGGGCCATAACTTGCATAAAATGCAGGATAGAGTTATCTTAGATAATAATCTACACAGGTGTGATAGTTGGGTAGGGTTGTAGAAAGTTTCAATGCAATGCATCAAGTAAATACTGAGATATGGACTCTTAATTTAGTTGCACGCAAAACTTTAACCAGAATTTCTAAGTAAAAAAAGGGCCATAACTTGCATAAAATGCAGGATAGAGTTATCTAACTTGATAATCTACATAGGTGTGATAGTTGGGTAGTGCTGTATAAAGTTTCAATGCAATGCATCAATTAAATACTGAGATATGGACTCTTACTTTAGTTGCACGCAAAACTTTAACCAGAATTTCTAAGTAAAAAAGGGCCATAACTTGCATAAAATGCAGGATAGAGTTATCTAACTTGATAATCTACATTGGTGTGATAGTTTGGTAGGGTTGTAGAACGTTTCAATGCAATACATGTAGTATTTAAGAACTTGCATGCAAAACCTTAACCAAAGTGTGACGTGGACGCCGACGGCGACGCCGACGCCAGGGTGAGTAGTATAGCTCTCATATTCTTCGAATAGTCGAGCTAAAAATTGACGAAATCCCATGAAACGCGAACTTGATCTGCGACACATGATTACAAAGCCATATACAAAATTTCAGCTCAATATCTGAATGCATGTAGAAACAAGAGTTGTCGGAGGACAATATAGCTCGCCTATCAGGGATATCGTCTATCAGGGCCTACTTCAGAACAGTTATAGCATGGGTATAAAGTCCAAAATCCAAAAGTGGAATAATTTAATTTACAAAAGAAAGACAAGAATTACGCGTAATTAAATGTCTCACTGTGTCCCCTGCTTTGACTATCAAGGCAAGTGTAAAAGACAAAAAGTAAACAAAACTCTAACATTGAGCTAAACACAATTATTTTTAAACAAGAAATAATAAAAAAAAAAAAAAAATACAAGAAATTTAAAAAAAAAAATTGAGCTGAACACAAAGTTCCAAAATTCAAGAAAAAGAAAAAAAAAATAATGCTCAAAGTTAAAAAATACAAGAAAATTAAAAAAATGAAATTAATCCAACAAAATATGAAGAAGCTATGCCCAATTTTCAAAATCCAGCAAAAAAAAAATGTTTTACCCCAAAAAATATGAAAGCCCTAGAACCAGTACTTATTGAGAAAAAAAAAAATCGAAACTTTAACGTTGAGCTAAACGCAAAATTGAAAAATACAAGAAAAGAAAAAGAAAAAAATCCAAATGTTTGAAAAAAATCCATTCCAGAGTTATGGGACTTGACATACAAGGTCCCCTAATGACCCTGAATAAGTGTGTGAAGTTTGAAAGCAACAGCATACACAGTGTCTGAGAAAAGGCCTTACACGCAAAGGTTTGACCAAATTTCTAAGTCCAAAAAGGGGCACAATTCAGTCAAAATCCATTCCAGAGTTATGGGACTTGACATACAAGGTCCCCTAATGATCCTGAATAAGTGTGTGAAGTTTGAAAGCAACAGCATACACAGTGTCTGAGAAAAGGCCTTGCACGCAAAGGTTTGACCAAATTTCTAAGTAAAAAAAGGGGCACAATTCAGTCAAAATCAATTCCAGAGTTATGGGACTTGACATACAAGGTCCCATAATGACCCTGAATAAGTGTGTGAAGTTTGAAAGCAACAGCATACACAGTGTCTGAGAAAAGGCCTTGCATGCAAAGGTTTGACCAAATTTCTAAGTCCAAAAAGGGGCACAATTCAGTCAAAATCCATTCCAGAGTTATGGGACTTGACATACAAGGTCCCCTAATGATCCTGATTTGTTTGTTTGTTTGGAGTTTAACGCCGCTTTCAACAGCTTTGGTCATATCACGGCGGTCAGTGCACCTACCCATGTTTTCCTGGCTTTCCCACACCAGTACTTGCACAACATTCTTTCGAAGCCACTGACTACTTTCTCACATAAATCAGAAGTGAGAGGCAATGGGAAAAATTGCTCGAAAGAATGTTCGCCTCAACCGGGTATCGAACCCGTGACCTACAGATCACAAGTCAGATACGCTACCAAGTGAGCTACCCGGCCGGGTCCCTAATGATCCTGAATAAGTGTGTGAAGTTTCAAAGCAACAGCATACACAGTGTCTGAGAAAAGGCCTTGCACGCAAAGGTTTTACCAAATTTCTAAGTCCAAAAAGGGGCACAATTTAGTCAAAATCAATTCCAGAGTTATGGGACTTGACATACAAGGTCCCCTAATGACCCTGAATAAGTGTGTGAAGTTTGAAAGCAACAGCATACACAGTGTCTGAGAAAAGGCCTTGCATGCAAAGGTTTGACCAAATTTCCAAGTCCAAAAAGGGGCACAATTCAGTCAAAATCCATTCCAGAGTTATGGGACTTGACATACAAGGTCCCCTAATGATCCTGAATAAGTGTGTGAAGTTTCAAAGCAACAGCATACACAGTGTCTGAGAAAAGGCCTTGCACGCAAAGGTTTGACCAAGCTGGCAACGCGGACGCCAACGCCAACGCCAACGCCAATGATAACATAAGCTCCCCTATTTCTTCGAATAGGCGAGCTAAAAAAGTGCGGAAAACTGATTTATTAATATTCTAAGTCCAAAAAGGGGCATAACTCATAAAACAAGTAACTGGAGGATTGCAAGCAATACCATAGTCCCCTACCGGTTTGCACTTTTGAGTCTGTTTCTGTTGTCATAGCAACCCAATGTTTAGGTATATCAAGACAATAAAGTATGAAAATAAAGAAAGGGAAATAACTCAAAAATTAGGGAAGCAAGAGTTATGGTTCATGTGCACTGCACTCCCCCTTGATACGATGTATTCATGTGTGAAATTTCATAGCCATAGCTAGTATAGTTATGGAGATATGCTCCGGACAAAAATCAAGTATGAAAATAAAGAAAGGGAAATAACTCAAAAATTAGGCAAGCAAGAGTTATGGTTCATGTCCACTGCACTCCCCCTTGATACGATGTATTCATGTGTGAAATTTCATAGCCATAGCTAGTATAGTTATGGAGATATGCTCCGGACAAAAATCAAGTATGAAAATAAAGAAAGGGAAATAACTCAAAAATTAGGCAAGCAAGAGTTATGGTTCATGTCCACTGCACTCCCCCTTGATGAGATGCATCCATGTGTGAAATTTCATAACCATAGCTAGTACAGTTTTGGAGATATGCTCCGGACAAAAATCAAGTATGAAAATAAAGAAAGGGAAATAACTCAAAAATTAGGCAAGCAATAGTTATGGTTCATGTCCACTGCACTTCCCCTTGATGAGATGCATCCATGTGTGAAATTTCATAGCCATAGCTAGTATAGTTATGGAGATATGCTCCGGACAAAAATCAAGTATGAAAATAAAGAAAGGGAAATAACTCAAAAATTAGGCAAGCAAGAGTTATGGTTCATGTCCACTGCACTCCCCCTTGATGAGATGCATCCATGTGTGAAATTTCATAACCATAGCTAGTACAGTTTTGGAGATATGCTCCGGACAAAAATCAAGTATGAAAATAAAGAAAGGGAAATAACTCAAAAATTAGGGAAGCAAGAGTTATGGTTCATATGCACTGCACTCCGCATTGATGAGATGTATCCACATATGGAATTTCATAGCCATAGCCAGTACAGTTTTGGAGATATGCTCCGGACAAAAATCAAGTATGAAAATAAAGAAAGGGAAATAACTCAAAAATTAGGCAAGCAAGAGTTATGGTTCATGTCCACTGCACTCCCCCTTGATGAGATGCATCCATGTGTGAAATTTCATAACCATAGCTAGTACAGTTTTGGAGATATGCTCCGGACAAAAATCAAGTATGAAAATAAAGAAAGGGAAATAACTCAAAAATTAGGCAAGCAAGAGTTATGGTTCATGTCCACTGCACTCCCCCTTGATACGATGTATTCATGTGTGAAATTTCATAGCCATAGCTAGTATAGTTATGGAGATATGCTCCGGACAAAAATCAAGTATGAAAATAAAGAAAGGGAAATAACTCAAAAATTAGGGAAGCAAGAGTTATGGTTCATGTCCACTGCACTCCCCCTTGATGAGATGCATCCATGTGTGAAATTTCATAACCATAGCTAGTACAGTTTTGGAGATATGCTCCGGACAAAAATCAAGTATGAAAATAAAGAAAGGGAAATAACTCAAAAATTAGGGAAGCAAGAGTTATGGTTCATATGCACTGCACTCCACATTGATGAGATGTATCCACATATGGAATTTCATAGCCATAGCTAGTACAGTTTTGGAGATATGCTCCGGACAAAAATTTGCCTGACTGACTGACTGACTGACTGACAGATGGACTGACGGACGGAGTGCAAACCTAATAGTCCCCTTCGGCACGCCGGTAGGGGACTAAAAATTGACGAATTCCATGAAACGCGAACTTGATCTGTGACACATGATTACAAAGCCATATACAAAATTTCAGCTCAATATCTCAATGCATGTAGAAAAAAAGTGCGGAAAACTGATTTATTAATATTCTAAGTCCAAAAAGGGGCATAACTCATAAAAAAATTGACGAAATCCCATGAAACGCGAACTTGATCTGTGACACATGATTACGAAGCCATATACAAAATTTCAGCTCAATATCTCAATGCATGTAGAAAAAAAGTGCGGAAAACTGATTTGTCGGACTGACTGACAGATGGACTGACAGATGGACTGACAGACTGACTGACAGATGGACGGAGTGCAAACCTAATAGTCCCCTTCGGCACGCCGGTAGGGGACTAAAAACCTTGACAGAGTTATTTACTCTTGTCTGTTGATGAAGGTAATGATGGTGAACTCGTATTGTAAGTGTCAAAGCAACATCTGTAACGGTTTTGAAAAAAAGTGAGGTGGTCCTAAAACTTAACAAAAGTGTGATGCCAACGCCGAGGTGAGTAGGAAAATACGAGCTTAACAGGGTTTGGTGTCAAACAGATATATCTGAACAAGAATCTTTATCTTATCTATTCTCAATTACTTACCACCTGTAACATTTTAAAATACTTCATATATCTAGGATCCTTTGACACTGGGTTAGCAGCAGCAGCAGGGGCTTCTTCTACTGGTGATGGCGGGGCTTCACTGGGACTGGCTTCTTGCTTTAAAGAAAATTAAATTAATTAATATTCCTTTATCATGCCCTTTCCAGCACCTCTGCAGATGATGACTTTGGAAAATATTGTGGCAAAAGGTGCAATTGCTCATAATGATAATGAGCAATTTCTCCTTTTGGCACAATGTTTTTAACTTTATTCAATAAACTAAATGTTTTCAAATTCTTTTTTTTGCAGATTGGCTATATTTAGGAAAGGGTTAACTAATGTTTCATTAACTTATCCAGCACTTTCAATTTTTGTTGCAATGGCAATCAGAATTCCTCATAGATATAACAGATTTGTTAAAATGTGTTTGAAGACATGGAGTGGATGCTTGATATGAAATTTGAACACAATTGGCCCACTTGTTTCATAGGAGAACATCATGTTCACTGAAGGACAGAGGTTGGTCACATTAGCACATGTTAACCCTTTCCCTCATACAACAATTCTGCAGCAGACGACTTTAACCCTTTCCCTCATACGACAATTCTGCAGCAGACGACTTTGAACGTATTTTGTCAAGACATAGAAAATCTCCATAATTGAATGGATAACCTATGACTAAAAGTGGAAAACATTGTGTCAATAGGAGAAATGGCACGTTTTGTGCAATTTCTTCTTTTGTCACTATGTTTTCAAAAAGCTGTCTGTTGCAGAGGCGTCAGAAAGCGTCTATATGAGGGAAAGGGTTAACGAGGTGATCATTGAATCTGGATGAATGAAACAATTTTTCGGTCGTATCACGGCAGCCAGTTCCCTAACCCATGTATTTCTGGCTTTTCAATGCAACTGGCTGCTTTCCAACATAGACTGTATGCCCATTGGTGGAAGACGAATAACAGTAATCATCAGAAAGAATGTTGGCAGAGCTAGGTTTATTCTGAGAAGGTTTTAACAAGCTTAGTTGTCAAACAAGAGGACCATGATTGATGGTCCTAAATCACCAAATTATTTTTAAATCAGGCCTATAATTATGTTTGTAAAAGAAGATTTTTTAAGTTTTCACTATAAATGAATATACATACATGAATAAGGAAAACAAGCTACGCCCCCTGGTGGCCATGTTTTTCAAGGGGCATAGTTTGAACAATCTTTGGAGAGGAACATTAGACAATGCTACACATGAAATATCTAAGCTCTAGGCATTTCATTTTCAGACAAGATTTCAATGTTTTACCTATATATCTCTTTGTAAAACAGGTGACCCCCAGAGCAGGGCACAATTTTGACCCAAGGGGCATAATTTGAACAATCTTTATAGAGAACCACTAGACAATTCTACACACCAACTATCTTAGCTTTAGGCCTTTTAGTTTCAGACAAGAAGATTTTCAAAGTTTTTCCCTATACATCTCTATGTAAAACAGCTTAAACATATTCAATTCTCATATAGTTTTACATAGTAGGTAACATTAAGAAATATACAATGGAGAAATGGATTGGACTGAAAGCTCAAAGCTTATTTTAGGTCCTCTCAAATTACTTTAGCTTTGTAATTTATCATACAAGAAAAAGATACATAATAGCGAGTGGAGAGAGAGCAGGAGAGTGAGAAAGAGGGAGAAAGAGATAGATATAGAGAGAGCAAAAAGAGATAAATGAGGGTGGTGCGCGTATGGGAGGTTAGTTAATGTGTATGTCAATTATCCATACCAAATAAAATATAACATTAAAAGATTCTTAACCCTTTCCCTCATACGACAATTCTGCATCGGACGACTTTGAACATATTTTGTCAAAAAGTAGAAAATCTCTATAACTGAATGGATAACCTATGACTAAAAGTGGAAAACATTGTGGCAAAAGGAGAAATTGCTCGTTCTGAGCAATTTCTTCTTTTGTTAATTTGTTTTCAAAAGGCCGTCTGCTGTAGAGGCATCAGAAAGCGTCTATATGAGGGAAAGGGTTAAAGAGTTGCAAGTAAACAAAAAGGAATAAAGGAAAGGGGTTAATTATTGTGTTATACTGATTCAAAAATAGCATTATTTTCTTCGAGTGATGAGTTTAAATTTCCATATAACAAAATATCCAGCCTAATATTTTGACCCCAGGGGCATAATTTGAACAAGCTCTGTCATGACCACCAGATGATATGACAGTCACGTTGTACTCACAGATCCGGGTTGTGGTTGGGCCGGAGGAGCTACCGAAGCTGGAGGTGGGGCTCCCCCACTTGAGGTGTCTTGTTGAGTACTAGCACCACTAGCACTGCTTGCTGCTGTTACATTTTCCAGTCCAGGAATAGAGGAAATCTAAAATATGTAGAAATTCTTCAAGGTTCATTATGTCTACAATATTACTCTGTGTTCAAACCATTCCCACATTTCTCATTTTGTCACCATGTTTAAATTTCTGTTCAACGAATGTACTTTCATTTATAAAGAATTTTCATTTAATGATTTTCGTTAATGATTAGAATGTACAAGAAGCTTTTATTGATTCATCCATACCTTCATATAGATGACTTTTTAAAAACATTCAATTGGATTTTGAAAATTGCTCATGATGAGTAACTTCTCCTTTTCCTGCAACAATTGTCTTATGTATCAAAATTAAACTACAAATGTTCATGGTGTTCACATAACTTTTTTTTTGAACTTTAACTATTTTCCAACTTTCACGCAGGTTATTTTAAAAAATAACATCAGGTCAATATAAAAATGTTATACGAAATAAAAGGATACCTTTGCATCTAGCAGATTCATGGTAATTTCAAGTTGTTGTAATCTATTGGACAATGTCTCCAGTTTCTCCTCACAAACACTAGAAAATCTGTTCAGAAATCCGACCGTATGAGTCACAAAGTGGTTTATGAATGCTATCAGTCTCTTCTGATTGATGGAATCAACCTACAATAGAAACAGTCATGTAAACTGTTTACAGGATTGATAGAATCAACCTACAATATAAATAGTCATGTATAAACTGTTTACAGGATTGATAGAATCAACCTACAGTAGGAATAATCATGTAAACTGTTTACAGGATTGATAGAATCAACCTACAATAGAAATAGTCATCTAAACTGTTTACATCATGTGACTTCTTTAAACGTTTTCTGCTTAGAAAACATCTGGTAAATAGTTGAAAATTGGAAATCTGTTCTTGACAGCTGTTGAAAATATTGCTGGAAAAAGGGAAACCGATACTTAAACCTTTTCCAACATACACAGGCTTTCTGATGCCTCTGCAAGCAGACTTCTTTTAAAAACATTGGTGCAAAAGGAGAAATTGTTGATGATGAACAATTTCTCCTTTTGCCACAATGTTTTCAAACATTTCTCCAGATTATTTCGAAGTAAGGTCCTGATTTGTTATATTAGGGAAAGGTCAAATACATAAAAATTATCACCTTTTCGAATAATATTTTCAAAAATCAGAATCAGGTTAAAGGTCATCTTAATGGGAGGAAAACAAGAGAGAAGAAATTGGCTGAAGTAAAGTCAAAATTGATTTGTTTGCCCAGACCAATTTCAAGTCTTCAGTAACTAATCATTACTCATTTACTGTATATGTATATTACATGTATATTTCAGGTATCAGTCATCCTTAATTAAAGACCTAATGATATAGGAGGATGTTGACTCTCATTTATGACTGATACCAGATGTGGAGCCTTTATTTTACTCGTGAGTTTTTCCTTCAGATGATCAGCTGTAATAACCATTGTTTTCTCTTTCCAACAAATCGCATGAAAAACACTCCGACAAGGTAAAGTAATGGACAGTATCTAAGACATGACTAGTGATTTCAGAGACTTATATTGGAGTGTGTATAACAAACATGCTTAGTGGTTCTCGAGACTTTTAATTTACAATCAGTGATGTGACTACACGTTTTCAGTTATCTATGTTGACAGTAGGCTGACAGACCATTTAATTAAGATGGACTTATGGACTAGTCATAATTTGTTTTAAGTTTTCTTTATCCTAAAAAACTTGTCCCCGGGGGGAGGAGATAACTAATCATTACTCATTTACTGTATATGTATATTACATGTATATTTCAGGTATCAGTCATCCTTAATTAAAGACCTAATGATATAGGAGGATGTTGACTCTCATTTATTCAGAGGGAAACACTTTTCTGTTTGAAGTATCAATGTTATTGTTTGCTTAATTCAATATCAAACCATAGACACACACACTCATTCTTAACCATTTCCCACATCCATTAAATCTGCAACAGTCCACATTGAAACATGGACAGCAAAAATATGGAAACTTTCTTTAAATGAAAGTGTTATTTTTAAATAGAGTTGTAAACAATACAGCATTGTTAGCAATTTCTCCTCTTGTCTCAGTTTTCAAAAGTCGTCTGCTGCAGAGGTGTCAAAATGCTTCTATATGAGGGAAAGGGTTAATTTTATTTTAATTTAATTATTAGATATAACTAGAATTGTTTTTGCAAAAAACAGATGTCTCCCCTCAAATATCTGTCAAAATCTCTCAAAACATTCCAACCTATAGAGCAGACAATGGGTTCTGCACATCGCCTTGAGGAGGTGAACATGTGATCCAAGTTTCATGAAAATCCTTCAAGCTATCTTGGAGATATGGAGCGGACACGATTTGGGACAGACAGACAGACGAGACATGGGTGCTGCACATCGCCTTGATGAGGTGAACATGTGACCCAAGTTTCATGAAAATCCTTCAAACCGTCTTGGAGATATGGAGCGGACACGAAATAAAGCCTCACACCTTTGACCTTCAAGCATGACCTTGACCTTGAACAGGTATCGTCGAGCCATGGGTTCTGCACATCGCCTTGATGAGGTGAACATGTGACCCAAGTTTCATGAAAATCAAGCCGTCTTGGCGATATGGAGCGGACACGAAATAAAGCCTCAAACCTTTGACCTTCAAGTGTGACCTTGACCTTGAACCGGTATGGTCGAGACATGGGTTCTGCACATCGCCTTGATGAGGTGAACATTTGACCCAAGTTTCATGAAAATCCTTCAAGCCGTCTTGGAGATATGGAGCGGACACGATTTGGGACAGACAGACAGACAGTCGAGACATGGGGTCTGCACATCGCCTTGATGAGGTGAACTTGTGAACCAAGTTTCATGAAAATCCTTCAAGCCGTCTTGGAGATATGGAGCGGACACGATTTCGGACAGACAGACAGAGACGGACAGACCCCAAGACCAAAAACAATATATCTCCCCTGTATACAGGGGGAGACATAATTAAAACAAGAAGTATTTCTTGAGTACCAGTTAATGTACAGCAGGTGACCATGCAGTTTCACATTGTTTAAGCCTATTTAGTAATATAACAACACTGCATTGGGAAGAAAACTACCAAGGACAAACTCCTCGTCAGTAATGCGAGGGGAGTTGGAATCCCAGCTAGTCTCAATATATCGCCGTTAAATATTGCATTGTAAGATGCGAACAGTCAAAATATAAATTGCATGACTAGTACAGAAACCTGGACTAGAATCCCAGCTTGCCCATTCATCTTTCCAATGTTTGACTCAAGTCAATGATACAACAATTTAAATATTGTTGAAAACGACGTAAAACCGCAATAAATCAAATTTTCATAAATACTATCTTGTTCTAGAACTAGAAATTCTGGTTGAAAATAGTAGTCAAATGGATGAATCCGGGTCAACTCGGCCTCGGGTTGGGTCAACTCGGCCAGTATCCTACTGTATATGTATGTAAAATCAGAATAAGTATTTGATAAACGTTATTTGTATTGATCCTGTCTGTTGATGTTGTTAAGCTAAATTGTATAATTATAATAAAAAATTGTTTGTAACAGCTGTAAAAATCTTGGATACAGTACAATCAATCATCCGAAGAACTTTTCTCAAGACTGACTCATCATCGGTGTCGCTGATGAGCTCGTTATATAATGAGTGGCCGTTGAGTTGTTTAACTGTCTCAAGCAGAACAGGCCGAGTTAACCCGAGGCCGAATTGACACAGGGGGGCGAGTTTGTTAAAAGCCGACCCGTTAACAAATGGATTGACTGCCCATTTCATCCCATTTGTTACATGTGAGTTTTCACCTGTCCACAGAGCATGAATCATTCTAAATCGAAGACGATATTCACCTTCGTGTAATCAACACCTGGACCAACCAGTGGTAAACCGTCTTGGTCCATTGTTGTCAAAGGAAACTTAATTAACAGAACTGTTTCAATCAACGTTCAGCGAGTCCAATCCCCAATGTTTACTTCCGGGGTCAAGGTCGTGTATTGAATTTACAAAAATGTGATTCTCCCTCTTCTGCTAAAAAACAATATTAATGAAATATTCATAAACAAACATATATAATCTGTTGTTAGTGAAATTGGTGTGAAAATTACGTGGATGAATCTTGTTTATTTTTTAACGATTTTATCAGAGTTGGGCTATGAGCTCGTGAAGGTTTGATTTGATTATCATGAAATCCAGATTTGTCTTAGGAACCATTCGAAACCAAATTGTGATATTATTTTGTTTTAAATAAATAATAGATGAACTTTGTGACATAATTATTTATATATGAAATTTCAAACTTTGAAAACGTAAGCACAAAAACAAATTATTTCCGGAGAACTAGACATCTACACATTCACTCCGAATTGAAACATCCGGATCTCTCGCACACTTCCTGTTTTGGAGAAAATTGCAGAACCAGGTGTAGAAAGTTTTATTGGGTCAAAGAGTGGAGATGGAGAGCGCACCGTCCGTTGAGACGGTTAATCAAGCCCTCCAGGCCTTGTACAACAACCCGGATGTTATCGGAAAGGAGAAGGCGTCTGTTTGGCTCGGGGAGCTGCAACGATCCGTAAGAACTTTGATCTTCATTCATTCTGTAATCAGTCCTTCAAGGCTTCATTAATTGTCATTAGCACTGGGTTGTGTGATTCAGAGGAGGAATACAACGGTCTTTTCCCACCTTCATTTCTCTTAAGACTCAACCAAACCCTTTGCAATCAAAAATATAAATTCTCGGTTGAGTACCAACAACATAGTAATACATATTAATATGAGTAGAGGTGCTACCTATTTCGGGTAAACATTTATTATATGTTATGATCGGTGAATAATTCCCCGCGAACTGCAGTTAGCCCCTTGCTTGCAGCACGATCAGTTATTTACGTCAATTACGAGTCCTACCGACCTAGACCCGGCCAAGTAGCTCAATTGGTAGCGTATCTGACTCGTGATCTGGAGGTCACGGGTTCGATACCCGGTTGCGGCGACATTCTTTCGGGCGATGTTTTCCATTGCCTCTCACCTCTGATCTATGTGAGAAAGTCGTTTATGAAATAGCGACGGCTCCTTTCTTACAAGAATTCTACTCTTCATAAATTTCGTCATATTTCAGTATGTAACATTTTCAATGTTTTTGACTCTATAACAATATACATTGTCGGAAAGAAGAACTTACGGAGAATAATATTTACGTTTGTTGTAACCTTTTCAAAGTTTTAGACTCGATCAAGATTACGAGAATAGAATAACTATATCACATTCATTCACTCGTCAATTCAAGGAAGAAAAAGTGAAGTTAAATTTCAATAATTATTCATTTATACGGTAAAATATAGGGAAGTGTCGGGACGACTGAATTTCACACATGGAATTATTATAGGGTGTCGGGTCGATGATCTAGTGATCGCCTTAACAGGGTGTCGGGGTGACATGCATTCTATATACATGTATTTTAGTATAAATTTACCAAATTTAACTTACTTTGTTAGTTATTTGATTCAGAGTGTCTCCTGCCAGGTACCACATATTGAAAAAATATAATAATAGTTATAATATTATATCACAATTACTGTTTCCATTGGCTTTATAAAATGATTTTAAAAGCTTTATAAAAATCCGGACACCTTCGTTCCCCACTAATATTTCCTGACAAACGAATTGTCTCGATTAACGAATCAGTCGGGTCGGAGGTAATATTTACCTAAACACCGTACATCATACTAATTACAACGGTGTAAAATTTACCACGGCGAAAGCGGACCAGAATCTCTTCAACCTATACATTTGTACATTTTCATATTAACGAATGTCGATAACTAAATTGGTTGTAAATGAATATGTTTTTAAGAATTAAACTAGTTATTTTACATGTTCTGTTTTGCTTGTTTATACTTTACCGTTCAGTAATAATAATAATAAATTGACAATTGGGATAGTAGACTTTCTGTTTGTTTGTGGCCCAAAGAAAGCCGTTAAAAGAGTTGGGATAGAATACTTTCTGTTTGTTTGTGGCCCTACGAAGGGCCGTTAAAAGAGTTGGGATAGAATACTTTCTGTTTGTTTGTGGCTCTACGAAGGGCCGTTGAAAGAGTTGGGATAGAATACTTTATGTTTGTTTGTGGCCCTAAGAAGGGCCGTTAAAAGAGTTGGGATAGAATACTTTATGTTTGTTTGTGGCCCTAAGAAGGGCCGTTAAAAGAGTTGGGATAGAATACTTTATGTTTGTTTGTGGCCCTACGAAGGGCCGTTTAAAGAGTTGGGATAGAATACTTTATGTTTGTTTGTGGCCCTACGAAGGGCCGTTAAAAGAGTTGGGATAGAATACTTTATGTTTGTTTGTGGCCCTACGAAGGGCCGTTAAAAGAGTTGGGATAGAATACTTTATGTTTGTTTGTGGCCCTACGAAGGGCCGTTTAAAAGAGTTGGGATAGAATACTTTATGTTTGTTTGTGGCCCAAAGAAGGGCCGTTGCTATTAGATTTGTACATGCCTATGGGTTTGTAATAAATAGACAATTGTATAGAAGACTTTCTAGGAATTTGACATATTGTCGGCTATCAAAGTACCATATCAGTATTTCTACGGTACACACATGTTAACACCTATTAAGACAATCTGGCATAACAGAAAACAATGACACGCACCAAGATTTACGCAATCATTATAATCCAGACTAATTGACACTTGAAATGTGTGAAAGCGGTCTGTTGCCATCGGTAACCAATGAATGTTACGAAAATTAGTCAACGGTTCGAAAAACCAATACTGTATACGGTACGTATGTATACATTACCCATTGGATTACCAGACTAGCGAAACGGATTTTATATTATGTAAATGGTCGTTCCGTTCCCGATTTTTTTTAAAAAATAATTTTGAAGAAATGTTCCTTTGGTGACCCTCTATCAGATTCCTTCAAGCCATGTTGATTGGTAAAAAATATGGCCGCCATGGGGGCTATTTTGCCTTATATGGCTAAAGTGAAAACTTAAAAAATCTTCTCCTGAAAATGTTTGGCCAATTTTCATATAATTTTGTAGAAATTTAATGTTTATTTTAGGTTACATTGCATAGATGGTTGAATAACAGTGTCAATGCTCGATAATGTCAATGTAGAAGTACTGTACAAATCATAATTTTTCCAAAATTTGCAGTCGAACATTACCACGCATGTTAACATTGGTCGTTCAACCATCTATGCAAGATAACCTAAAATAAACATTAAATTTCTAGTGGTATTGTTTTCTGGTTTGATTGACCTTTTTAACCCTTTCCCTCATACGGCAATTCTGCAGCAGACGACTTTGAACGTATTTTGTCAAAAAATGGAAAATCTCTATAATTGAATGGATGACAAAAAGTGGAAAACATTGTGGCAAAAGGAGAAATTGCACGTTTTGTGCAATTTCTTCTTTTGCCACTATGTTTTCTAAAAGCCGTCTGCTGCAGAGGGGTCGGAAAGCGTCTATATGAGGGAAAGGGTTAAGACAACTTAAAAATAATAAGTTTGATAGATATGTTTATCTTTGTTAACCTTTGGTGGTATTCTAACACACACTATCAATGTTATTATTAACCCTTTCCCTCATACGACAATTCTGCAGCAGACGACGACTTTGAACGTATTTTGTCAAAAAATGGAAGATCTCTATAATTGAATGGATAACCTATGACAAAAAGTGGAAAACATTGTGTCAAAATTAGAAATTGCTCGTTTTGAGCAATTTCTTCTTTTGTCACTATGTTTTCAAAAAGCCGTCTGCTGCAGAGGCGTCAGAAAGTGTATATATGAGGGAAAGGGTTAAGTAGATGAAATCTGATCCGTTTGAAATATTTCTTTTTAAACAGATGCATGCATGGCAAATAGCAGACCAGTTGCTGACATCACATGAAAGCCTTGAATCATGTTACTTTGCAGCGCAAACAATGAGAACTAAGGTAAAATGCTTGTTTGAATCTAGAATCCACATAATGGATTAACATGGTATGAATAATAAAAGATGCCTTTTTCTTTCACTCTGTTTAACAATATGAAATTGAAGCACCATGAATGCTGGTTTCATTAACAGAAAATGAGTGTGCACTTTTGCATTTGTTTTATAAACAGAGTTTAATTAACATAGTTTTCATGATACGGGATTTAAATCCCAAGTGGAAGAGATTCTTGCCATATAAAAACGAGCGCACAAGAATCTCTTTCACGAGGGTTTTAATTCCCAAATCATGAAAACAATGTTTATTAAACTATATATTATATACTCGGCGATAATTTTGTTTTTAAACGACAATACCCCTGTGCAGCTCATTTATTTTTAGCTCAGAAGCGGAGAGATCTGAATGACGGAATCTGCAAGCTTTGCACTGACGTCACTACGCGTGCACCGACAAATGTGTACATTGATTGAAATAAATGTGTCATGTTGATTCAAGCTCTTAGTAAAAAGTAGTAAAAATGGAGCTTAAAAGTGTTTAACGATGAGCTAAATTAATAAATTAGAGATTAAAAAAAGTAGTTCCGAAAATCCGGCCAGTGAACTATATCGCACACAAGGCGATATTGCTCAGTAGACAAAAAGCATGTTATAGGTTTTCTCAAGTTGGGAAATCTCTTTATTGTATCATTGAGTATATGATATATATTAATATTGTAAATAACATTTTTCTCCTTGAAATGAATTAACCTTTTCCCTCATATAGACGCTTTCTGACGCCTCTGCAGCAGACGGCTTTTTGAAAACATATTGACAAAAGAAGAAATTGCACAAAACGTGCAATTTCTTCTTTTGCCACAATGTTTTCCACTTTTTAGCATAGGTTATCTATTCAGTTTTAGAGATTTTCTATATTTTGACATAATATGTTCAAAGTCGTCTGCTGCAGAATTGTCGCATGAGGGAACGGGTTAAGTACATTGATTGAACTGTTTTCTTTTCCAGATTCAGTATGCTTTTCATGAGTTGCCAGCGAATGTCCATCAGGTAATATTTGAAACAAATTATAAATATATATCAATTGATTAGTATATTAAAGATAAATTTTCTTTTCTTATCATTCAAATTACATAAAAGCCATGCTCTTTGTAAACCAAGCATAGGGCACTAGTGAGGAGTGTAGACTCGGATCTAGTTATAGAGTAGGGCTCAAATGGTTGTTTAAAGGGAATATCATGACGAGTGTATATTCAGATCTGGTTATAGAGTAGGGTTTAAATGGTTGTTTAACCCTTTCCCTCATATAGATGCTTACTGACGCCTCTGCAGCAGACAGCTTTCTGAAAACATAGTGACAAAAGAAGAAATTGCACAAAACGTGCAATTTCTCCTTTTGCCACAATGTTTTCCCCTTTTTGTCATAGGTTATCCATTCAATTATGGAGATTTTCTAATTTTTGACGAAATACGTTCAAAGTCGTCTGCTGCAGAATTGACGTATGAGGAAAGGGTTAAAGGGAATATACTGTTATACAGGGGAGTAAGAAGGAGTAAACTGGTCTTTTCCACACAATATCTCTCTTACCCCTTTCCCTCATACAGCAATTCTGCAGCAGACGACTTTGAACGTATTTTGTCAAAAATAGAAACAGTTTTATACCACATTTAGTATCATTGTAAGAGATACGCCTAGTGGGGGGATTTGAAACTGGGCCTCCCGGGTTCGATCCCTAGTCGCGGCACGAGTCATGGTGGAGTGCTCTTGGGCAAGGCACATTTCCTAGCCTATTACTGGTTTGTTCACCCAGGGATCATGTATAAGTGAACTGTTGCCGTGATATAACTGTAATAATGTTGAAAGCGGCATAAAATCTAAATAAAACGAACCATTGTAAGGTGAAATTTAAAGTGTCTATTTTTGGTTCATGTAGAACAATTTTCTTTTATGTTTTAGAGGTTTTACATTGAAATGGCAGAAGTTTCATACAATCTATTACCCTTTCCCTCATATAGACGCTTTCTGACGCCTCTGCAGCAGACGGCTATTTGAAAACATAGTGACAAAAGAAGAAATTGCACAAAACATGCAATTTCTCCTTTTGCCACAATGTTTTCCACTTTTTGTCATAGGTAATCCATTCAATTATTGAGATTTTCTATTTTTTGACAAAATATGTTCAGTCGTCTGCTGCAGAATTGCCGTATGGGGGAAAGGGTTAAGCTTTTCAAATGTGTAGACACATTTTGAAAATTTGATCTGCCTACAGCAGCCAACAGACTTGGGAAACATAGTGGCGAAACAGAAATTGCTCATTCTGATTACCTACAGTTAAAAAAACCAAAACAAAATGGAATGACATTCAATATTTGTCAAGTTGATAATAAGAGCGATCATCATCAGTATGTTTAAGTATTATACTAAAATTGTTGTCCTTTATTAAATATTTCAGTCACTTAGAGATTCTCTGATGGAGCATGCTGGAAAGATAACTGCTGACACGGCCCCAGTTATTGTAACACAGGTAAAATCACATTGGTGGTTCTGAGATATGCACAGCAGAAAAAACATTTCACATTAAAGATGAAGAAACCTTTGTCTACTGATTAATCAGAGTCTGAAAAGATGTAAATGGTGCACATTCTAATCTCCATACAAATGGCCAAGAATAGTTGTGCTACATGTTAACTAACATGCCTTAAGACTTGATGGATCCAGAGTTACATTTCTGCTGACACCAAAATCACAACATTTTCTAAGCAAAAGCACAGAGAGATAGGCAAGAAAAGATAGACAAAACTAATTTTTGGCATACTAAGAGAATTATACAAATGGCAAAGAAAACTTATTACTAACTCTTATCTTAAAGTGAAGATGAGAGGTGGTATAATATTGAATAATTGTTTTTCACCAAATTGAAAACGAAATAAATGGTAAAAGAAACTTGAAAACAATATAATAAACAGGATAATCATAGCTCAAGATAAGGAAGATAAAGCCGCGATATGTTTTATTTTCTAACAAAACCCTATGTTGTGGTACGAACAACATAGGGTGGAAGGTTCAAATAAGGTTTTTAGAACATGAAATATACACCCTGAAGTAATAAATTGTAATTTGTTCTGGTGTAAGATTGATATATATTTTCACATGAGAATACAAGTTTTGGTCTTTAATGAAAATATGTGTCAGTTTTACATCTAAATAAATATGTTTATTATACCCCCAAAAAACAAAGTTCGGCAATTCTGCAGCAGACAACTTTGAACGTATTTTGTAAAAAAAAAGAAAATCTCCATAATTGAATGGATAACCTATGACAAAAGGTGGGGGGTATATAGGAGTCACTGTGTCCGTCGGTCGGAAGCCATATTTTGTCCGGCCTATTTCTTACAAACCGCTGGGTGGAATTTAATAACATTTTACATGAAGCTTCTATACCAAGAGGAGATGTGCATACCCTAAAGGTCTTACAATTGCATGTTATTTTATAGAGTTATAGCCCTTTACGTCTGTCTGTCTGTCTGTCTGTCAGTCCCACCTAACCTTGTTGGGACCGCATCTTAACCATGCATCATAGGATTTGAACGAATGAACCATGATGAGGCAACGTGTCGCGCACAAGACCCAGGCCTGTACCTCAAATGTCAAGGTCACATTTAGACGTCAAAGCTCAAAATGAGTCGGCCTGTATTTCAACCATGCATTATAGGATTTCAAAGAAACTTGGCATAAACGTTCACCATGATGAGGCGGCGTGTCGCGCACAAGACCCAGGCCTGTACCTTAAAGGTCAAGGTCACACTTATAGGTCAAACGTCAAAATGAGTAGTTTGATAGGACAACCTTGTCCGGCCCGCATCTCAACCATGTATCTTAGGATTCTCAAGTTACTGGACACACATGTTCACCATGATGAAGTGGCTTGTACCTCAAAGGTGAAGGTCACACTCAGAGGTCAAAGGTCAAAATGAGTACTGTTTGACTCTCTATCAGATTCCACCAAACCATGTTGATTGGTCTTAAAATATAAATGCCAGGGGGCGCGGCTGTTAGCATTAAATTGGCTTTAGTGAAAACTTTAAAAAAAATATTTTCCTAAACTATTTTGCCGATTTGAAATAATTTTGCAGAAATGTTCCTTGAGTGACACTCTTCAAGATTCCTTCAAACCATGGTGATTGGTCAAAAAACATGACCACCAGGGGCCCTCTTGGGCCTTTTCTTAGTATGAACTGACTGGAAATGCACTAACCACTACATCACCGTGGCGGAACAAAAGACTGACCAATTGTATCGGCAGAATTCGCAATAACACTGGGAAGCACAACATTGTAACAGAAATACTTTGAAACAAAAAATACAATGAATTGTAAATTCCGAAGCACCAATATTTAGGTCTAATTCGGTACTTCTTCTTTTTCAGTTGAGCTTAGCCCTTGCAGATCTTGCCTTACAAATGCTTTCTTGGGAAAGTCCAGTTCAAGATTTGATAAAGAAGTAAGTTCCATAGATTTCGACTATGTCTGTCCTAGCATAATAAAATGGATAATACTTAGGTGAACTATCTGATATGTTCTGACCTCTTTTTAGTCCCCTACCGGCGTGCCGAAGGGGACTCTTAGGTTTGCACTCCGTCCGTCAGTCCGTCAGTCAGTCCGGCAAATCAGTTTTCCGCACTTTTTTTCTACATGCTTTGAGGTATTGAGCTGAAATTTTGTATATGCCTTTGTAATCATGTGTCACAGATCAAGTTCGCGTTTCCTGGGATTTTGTCAATTTTTTAATGAGTTATGCCCCTTTTTGGACTTAGAATATTCGTTTTCCGCATTTTTTTTCTACATGCTTTGAGGTATTGAGCTGAAATTTTGTATATGCCTCTGTAATCATGTGTCACAGATCAAGTTCGCGTTTCCTGGGATTTCTTTAATTTTTTAATGAGTTATGCCCCTTTTTGGACTTAGAATATTCGTTTTCCGCACTTTTTTTCTACATCCTTTGAGGTATTGAGCTGAAATTTTGTATATGCCTTTGTAATCATGTGTCACAGATCAAGTTCACCTTTCCTGGGATTTCGTCAATTTTTTAATGAGTTATGCCCCTTTTTAGACTTACAATATTTTCTGCACTTTTTTTAGTCCCCTACCGGCGTGCCGAAGGGGACTATTAGGTTTGCACTCCGTCCGTCAGTCCATCTGTCAGTCAGTCCGACAAATCAGTTTTCCGCACTTTTTTTCTACATGCATTGAGATATTGAGCTGAAATTTTGTATATGGCTTTGTAATTATGTGTCACAGATCAAGTTCGCGTTTCATGGGATTTCGTCAATTTTTTTATGAGTTATGCCCCTTTTTGGACTTAGAATATTAATAAGTCAAAACGTGCAAACCGGTAGGGGATTATGGTATTGCTTGCAATCCTACAGTTACTTGTTTAGACTGTTTTGAATTGAAATATTGAGGTAAAAAGAAATATATTTTCTGAAAACGAACATAATGCATTATTAAACAATTTAATTTAGTCAAGTTTTATTACCTACTTTTATGTTTAAACTTGTTGAAAATGGTATTTATGCTATCTTTTTCAATCTAACAAAATTGATTTCTAATTATTTAATAGGTTTGGAGCAAATGCATCACAAATGCATTTTTTACTGGAAGTGCTGACTGTATTGCCAGAAGAGGTATGTAATAGTACTCGGACCCCTAGATAAGAGGGAGTTAACTAGTCAATCATAAATCATATCTTTGCGTTGGTTCTTTTTATATCACCTGAGCAGAAGGGTCAAGGTGATCTATCCTGATAACTGTCCGTCATCCGTCTGTTGTCATCAGTGTCATCTGTCGATAACTTTTAGCTTTAAACAACATCTCCTAAATCACTAGTCCAATTTCAATCTTACTTCACAGGAATTGGTGGTCCACTTTCAAAATTGTTTGAAGATTTAAATTCTATTGAGAACTTATGTTGCTGCTGCATCAGAAAGGGGGGAAACTGGTCAATCTTTAAAATTCTTCTTCTCTTAATCTGCTTGTCAAATTCCAAAATAATTTAGTAAACATGATTCTTGGGTGACCCTCTACAAAAATTGTTCAGGCCTTACTGATTGCTTGAAAAACATTGCACCCATGCTGCATAAGAAAAAGTGCAAAATGACAACATTTAAAAATTCCATTATTATGAAAGTGCTTGTCTGATTGCACTTCAGTGGTCCTCTACTCTTAATTTGTTCCAAGTCATATTGATTGGGTATAAAATCATAGAAACCAGGAGTCATCACACATGGGGTAAAATTAACTTTTAGCTTCAAGTGACAACTCCTACAATTCCATTTGACAAATTTTAACTTAACTTTACAGGAATGTTACTTTGTTGGTCCTCTTTCAAACTTGTTCAAAGACATACATTCTGTGTAGAACTTTGGTTGCTGCGGCATTACAAAGTAAGCAAAATGCCCTAATTTTATTATTCTTCTCATTCAAAATCTGCTTGTCCAATTACAAGATAATTTGATGGAAATGTTCCTTGAGTGACCCTCTACAGTACCTCTACAATACCTGTTCAAGCAATATTGGTTGGTTGAAAAACAGGGCAGCAAGGTGGCATCAGAAAATGGGAAAATAATTTTTCCCCAGATATTTGCATTTAAATATTTGCTACTATGATATCAGTCAAGTGATCGATTTAGGGCCATCTTGGCCCTCTTGGCCCTCTTGTTTGAATACTTAAAACATAGGTGGGGTTTTCATTGACGCATTTTCAACTTAAATGTTTCCCTAAAATAAAAGGATGTGCGAGGATGGTGACACAAGTAATATCAATCATTTGATTGTAGAGTTCTAATGTGGACCCCCAAAATGTAAAAATGTCCCCCCAACTTTGATGACAAAGTAGTCTCAATGACCCATATGTTTCAAAGCGGAAGGAAAACCATGCATAGGTTTTGATAACAAAATAAGCATCTCATCTTTAGATCTTGGCTCTAGTTATAAAAATTATACGATTGTAGTATTTTGAAATAATAAATTCCTCAATTTATTTTTTAGTTATGTCTTTCTCACATACAAAAAATCTACAGCAGGCATCTTTGAAAGCATCTATGCAAAAGTATGGAGTATCTATGCATAAATATTGCCTTTCTTTAAAATTCTTCCCTTCTGAATAAACTTTTCAGATAATTTGATATAAATGTTCCGTGGGTAACCCTCTACAAAAATTAGTCATGCCAGGCATCATCAGAAAAAAGGCAAAATGACAACAAAATCAAGTCTGATTTTTGGAAAGAGCTTGTGTGATTTCAAGATAAATATGTAGAAATATTCCTTTAGTAACCCTCTACATTAATTTTTCCAATCAATAATGTTTGGTTGAAATGTAATGTTTAGGGGTTCTCTTCAATTGTTCAAAGATATAAATTCTATGCAGAACTTTTGTTACTGCCGCATCAGAAACGGAGAAAAATTGCATAACTTTAAATTCTTCTCTAAACCGCTTGTCTGATTCCAAGATAATTTGGTAGAATGTTCCTTGAAATACCCACTGCATAATTTGTTCAAGCCATATTGATTGGTTGAAAAACATGGCCACCAGACAGCATCAGAAAGGGCAAAATGACAAAACTTTAAAATTCCATTCTTATTTAAGTTTTCATCTGATTTCAGGATTGTTTAGCGAAAATGTTCCTTAAGTAACACTGTACATAATTTGTTCAAGACATATTGATTGGTTTAAAAAGAAATTTGGCAGGCCTGCATCAGGCAAGGGGCCAAAGGAACTTTCAGCTTCAAACGACATCTATTAAACCAATGGTCCAATATCAACTAAACTTCAAAGAAATGTTCTTGTGGTAGCCATGGCTGCTAAAGGTATCTGATTCAAAGTTGATTTAACAGCCCTAAGGAAATGTTTTGCCTTGATTGCCTAAGGAACACAGTAACAATACAGTGACATTTATGACCCCTTTTGGTGGGCGATTTCAATCCATACAAAATTGCTTGTTTTCATCCTTTCAGACATATCATTCCAAGATTCATAACATAAATGTCAAATCTTTGAAAGTCTAGATATGGATAAGTGTATTTTTTCCAATGCAAAAAGCATATCTTGTTCACTAGATCATCAAACGTGACTTAATCAAGTTGAAAACATTCAGGCAAAAGAAAATTTGCTTGTTTTGAGCGATTTCTCCTTTTGTCATAATGTTATGCAAAGTCCTACGATCCGCATGCGTCAACATGTGTTTATGTAGGAAAGGCTTTATGGTCTTATAAGGATTTTTAAGAACATGAGCTATGAATCTTGTTTTTAGCTCTGGGTCCTTATTCACCAACCATTCTGATTTAATTTTCATTCTAATTTTCTTGTGTTACTTTGTGAAATTAGAATAAGAATGGTGTTTAGCTTGATTGATTAATATGGGGCCCTGGTGTTTTATACGAGCTATACTTTTACAGATCAGCAGCAGGTCTCTCCGTCTTGGAGCCAATAGAAGAAAAGAGGTGACGGATGAACTTCATAAAACAGAAGAAACATTAATACAGTTACTGGTAATAAAGTTATCATAAATGTTATAATTTTGGTATGAAAACAAATCTGAGTTTAGATTTGCTTCAATAGAAAAACAAAAAGCTTGAAAATATGATACTGTTTATTGGCCTTACAGGAAATCTACCTTAACCCTTTCCCTCATATAGACGCTTTCTGACGCCACTGCACCAGACGGCTTTTTGAAAACATAGTGACAAAAGAAGAAATTGCACAAAACGTGCAATTTCTCCTTTTGCCACAATGTTTTCCACTTTTTGTCATAGGTTATCCATTCAATTATAGAGATTTTCTATGTTTTGACAAAATACGTTCAAAGTCGTCTGCTGCAGAATTGTTGTATGAGGGAAAGGGTTAACCCTTTCAAACTTACAGATGCCTTTTGACACATCTGCAGCAGATGACTTTTGAAAACATTATGGTAAACCGAAAAATTGCTCATAGAAATAAGAAATTTCTACGTTTGTCATAATATTTTCAAATTTTGTCAATATATATACTTTCATTGGCAAAAAATTTCTATAGCTTTGCCTAAAAGTTTTTTAAAGTTGTCTGCTGCAGATTTCTGGTATTTGGGAAGTTTACGAAGTTATTAGCCAGAAAATCCCTAGACATGTTTGTTCAACCATGCTCTACAAATTGATCTGTTTGTTATAGTCATTTATTTCAAAAACCTCCAGTGCATTACTTGCTGTTTATTGATTTTCGTACTGTGGTAATATGCCGCAAAAATAAAATCAGGAAATTCCAAAATACCTGTTTATTATGCGGATCTTTTCCCGAAATATATCGTCGGCAACCATTTTCGAAATTGTTTGCGCCAATGGCAATCGCATGCCGGAACCCTGCTTATAATAACATTGTCTTTTTCAGAGAGCATGTTTGGAAACCGAGAGTTTATGGTCGGATGTAAAGATTCAAACGAAAGTACTGAAGTGTATGAGTAGTTGGTACAGTATTGATGCCATACCCGAGTCAGTTGTACAGTCAAATCTGTTCACAGAACCATTCAATAGGCTGGTATGTCATTACCTTTTAACCCACATGCAGACATATTTTGACACATCTGCAGCAAACAACTTTTGAAAACAATGTAGCAAAGAAGAAATTGTACATAATAAGGATTTTAAGCTTGTCTGAATTACATATAAAAAAAGACGAGCTATTGTCGTCACTTGATCGGCATCGTCGTTGGGTTAAGTTTTGCGTTTAAGTCACTTACATGGAAACTATCAAAGCCATAACTTTGAAACTTGATAAAAGTGTTTAACTTATACCCTTCTTCACATTGATGCTGAAGATATTTTTTTTGTATTTTTGGACTTTGTCATTTTAAGCTCTCCTGATTTTATAAATTTTGCATTTAGGTCACTTACACGCAAACTTTCAAGGCTATCACTTAACCCTTTACCTCATATAGATGCTTTCTGACACCTCTGCAGCAGACGGCTTTTTGAAAACATAGTGACAATAGAAGAAATTGCAAAAATTTTTGTCATAGGTTATCGATTCAATTATGGAGATTTTCTATGTTTTGACAAAATACGTTCAAAGTCGTCTGCTGCAGAATTGTCGTATGAGGGAAAGGGTTAACAACTTGGAATACCTGTTAACTGTCAAATGTACAATGGAATGAAGGAAAAGTTTTACAAGTAACTGTGTTACTGTCATGTATTTTGACTGGATTATTGACCCTTCTTAATTTAGAAAATTTCAGACACACACTATTTTTGTAACAGTGAACATAATGCAACCAAACTAGGACCGTTAATGGGATTGTGTTTTGGGGCTCCTGGGGTCAAGGTCACTGCTACTAAAAATAGACTTATAGTAATATATTCAATATTTAGTTACAATTGACATAATGTAACCAAATTATTAAGTTTGAAATACATATAAATAAATACTTTTTTCTAAAAATAGAATAATGAGAAAATTACATTTGAATTATTGTGACCAAACTTAGTGTGTAGTATTATTTTTTTCAAAAACCTTTTGTGAATCCTGCTATTTGGGTCAACAATCAGAGAAAAACATTAATACTGGTGTATTTGATAGTTAATTATCGGACCATAAACCTATTTGGACAGCATGCAAGATTATGGATTTTTTACCAGCAAATGTGAAGTTTTCATGTACAATGTTCTTCTGAACAAAATTGTACATGTTTTGTTTCAAAGAAGACATGTGTCGCTCCTTGATAAATCACTGTGTGATAGAAAGACATGCTACATAGAGCAGTGATCCTATTGTGTCAACCTTACAAGGTACATGACATGAAAATGTAAATTATTTATGTTAGAAGTTTATTAATTAAGCAGGATGAGCTATTAGTCTCTGAAACATTGGGCATACGGAAAAATTACTTATAATTGGCACAATGTTTCCTATGCTGTTCAATAGGAACTCTTGGGGCTGAGTTTTTCAAAGTTGTTTGCTGCAGATCTATTGTAGGTTGAAAATAGTTAAGTCTTTCACACATATACCAAATCTGCAGCAGATGACATTGCAATCATATAAGCAAAAACATGAATAATCTCCATAAATAATAGTATACTAATTGAAATGAGTTGAAAACATTGTGGCCAAAGGGCAAAGGATAAATTGCTCATTATGAGCAATTTCTCCTTGGGCCACATTGTTTTCAAAAGTCGACTGCTGCAAAGGCATCAGAAGTGTCTACATGTGGGAAAGTGTTAACTTGAATGTTACTGTTACAGGTCGCCAAAGATTGCAACACAAATTTACATGAGGCTGCTACAGACTGTATATGTAATGCTTTATACTGTATAGAGGTAAGTTAAATAAACATATTTACTCAAATGGGTAGACAATAAATGAATAAATTATTCTTTACATTTGATTTGTGTTCCTGGAAAACCAATTCATGTTTTTATGATTCGACAATTCTAGATATGGGGGCGTATTTCATGCTCTCAAATCCTTAATTGATCTCCAAACACTGGGTACTTAAAAGAATCGTCTATGCGAGATGATCCTATTGAGTTCCTGCAACAAAGGGTTAGACCAAGTAATAAGAGATATTAAGGGACACTTTTCTGTTTACTTCCCTTGTTTCATGCCATAAGTGTCAATTAACAGGCACATCCATGCAACCAGATATTGATGGACAGTATTTGTTAGGTCTATGAAACTTTCTTGGACTGATTGGCAAACAGTGCAGAGCCAGATCAACCTGTGAAGATGTACAGGTTGTTTTCATAAAACACGGCTCATTTCTTTGTTTGTTGTTTTTAGATCGCCTGAGCCGAAGGTGATCTATTCTGATCACTCAATGTCCATCGTCTGTTGTCCGTCGTTAACTTTTAGCTTTAAACATCAACTTCTCCTAAACCACAGGACCAATTTCAACCAAACTTCACAGGAATGTTCCTTTGGTGGTCCTCTTTCAAAATTGTTCAAAGATTTAAATTCCAAGAAGAACTTTGGTTGCTTCGGCATCAGAAAGGGGGCAAAACATCCAAACTTTAAAATTCTTCTCCTCTAAAACTGCTTGTCAGATTCCAATATAATTTAGTAGAAATGTTCCTTTGGTGACCCTTTACAAAAATTGTTCAAGCCATACTGATTGGTTAAAGAACATGGCAGCCAGGCGGCATCAAAAAAGGGGCAAAATGACAAAACTTAAAAATTCCATTTTTAGCTCCACTGGCTTTCAGCCAGTCGAGCTTATGTCATGGCGTATTGTCTGTTGTGCGTGTGTGCATTAACTTTTTCCTTTAACTTCTTCTCCCTAACCACTTGGCCAATTTGGTTGAAATTTTATAGGAAGCATCCTCTCAATGTCCTCTCTTAAATTCCTTAAAATGTTTGTGATCCATCCATAATTCTGGTTTTCATGTCAACCAAAAGAAAAAAATAGTGAAAACTTAAAAAATCTTCTTCTCCGAAAGTGTCAGGCCGATTTTCAAATAATTTTGTAGAAATGTTCTTCGGTGTTTATTAGATTCCTTCAAGAAATGTTGATTGGTTGAAAAACATGGCCGCCAGGGGGCGGGGCTATTTTGCCTTATATAGCTATAGTGAAAACTTAAAAAAATCTTCTCCGAAAGTTTTCAGCCGATTTTCAAATAATTTTGTAGAAATGTTCATTGGGTGACCCTCTATCAGATTCCTTCACGCCATGTTGATTGGTTGAAAAACATGGCCGCCAGAGAGCGGGGCTATTTTGCCTTATATGACCATAGGGAAAACTTAAAAAATCTTCTTCTCCGAAAGTGTTCAGCAGATTTTCAGATAATTTTGTAGAAATCAGAATCCTTCAAGCCATGTTGATTTGTAATAAAACATGGCCGCCAGAGGGCAGAGCTATTTTGCCTTATATGGCTAAAGAGAAAACATAAAAAATCTTCTCCTCCGAAAGTGTCAGGCCAATTTTCAAATAATTTTGTAGAAATGTTCCTTGGGTGACCCTTTATTAGATTCCTTCAAGAAATGTTGATTGGTTAAAAACATGGCCGCCAGGGGGTGGGGCTATTTCGCCTTATATGACCATAGTGAAAACTTAAAAAATCTTCTTCTCCGAAAGTGTCTGGCTGATATTCAAATAATCTTGTAATGTTCCTCTATCAGATTCCTTCAAGCCATGTTGATTGGTTGAAAAATATGGCTACCAGGGGGTGGGGCTATTTTGCCTTATATGGCTATAGTGAAAACCTAATATATCCTCTCCTCCGAAAGTGTTTGGCTGATTTTCAAATAATTTTGCAGAAACATTCCTTGGGTGATACTCTACAAGATTCCTTTAAGCCATGGTGGTTGGTAAAAAACATGGCCACCAGGGGGCAGGGCTGTTTGGAGATTTGATTTTTGCCTTATGGCCGTGGAGCGATACTGGCCCTCTTGGGCCTCTTGTTATGAAATTGCTTGTCTGATTTTAAGAAATATAATAGAAATCTTACTTCAGTGATCCTCAACTTAATTTGTTCAAGCAATAATGATTGGTTACAAAATCATAGCAACTCATAAAAGGGGTATATTGAACTTTTAGCTACAAATGACAACTCCTACCATTCCACTGGACAAAATTCAACTTACATTCACCGGAATGTTCCTTTTGTGGTCCTCTTTCAAAATTGTTCAAAGATTTAAATTCTATGGAGAACTATGGTTGCTGTGGCATCAGAAAGGGGGCAAAATGTCCTCAACTTAATTTGTTTAAGCCATAATGATTGGTTACAAATGACAACTCCTACCATTCCACTGGACCAATTTCAACTTACATCACAGAAAGGTTTTTTTGTTGATCCTCTTTCCAAATTGTTCAAAGACTTAAATTCTGTGTAGAACTTTGGTTGCTGCTGTAACAGATTTTTTTTTAAATCCTTACCTTCATAATCCAGACACTACGGCCATGGTGGAGTGCCCTTGGGCAAGTCACATTTTCTAGCCTAGTACTGGTTTGTTTACCCAGGGATCATGAATAAGTGAACTGTCGCCGTGATATAACTGAAATAATGTTCAAAGCGGCGTAAAACCCCAATAAATAAATTCATAATCCACGTGTCTGATTCCAAGATAATTTGTGAAAAATGTTCCTTGAGTGACCCTCTACAAAAACTATTCAAACCATATTGATTTCGTTGAAAAACAGGGCAGCAAGGCGCCATCAGGAAATGTGCAAAATAACAAAACTTTATAATTCCATTCTTATTAACCCTTTCCCTCATATAGACGCTTTCAAACGCCTCTGCAGCAGACTGCTTTTTGAAAACATTTTGACAAAAGAAGAAATTGCACAAAACGTGCAATTTCTCCTTTTGCCACAATGTTTTCCACTTTTTGTCACAGGTTATCCATTCAATTATGGAGATTTTCTATTTTTTCACAAAATACGTTCAAAGGCGTCTGCTGCAGAATTGCCGTATGAGAGAAAGGGTTAAAGTTATTGTTAGATTTCAAGATACAAATGGCTTTTACTGATAAGCTATTTCTCTAACAGTGTCTACTCCTTGCAGCTTCATTTGCACTCCTGATATAATTTTCCCAGATATTGCAGTTAAGTAAGATAAAATTTTGTAGAAGCTGGAAATAATTTCGAAATCTTTAGAGTGTTAGGTAATATGCTCTCATATTTCTCACTTTCAGTCTCACTTACAGTTGATTTCTGGCACGTCTGCAGCAGACGACTTTTGATAACTTTATTGCTAAATGAAAAATTGCCTATAAATGAGCAATAATTTTTCTTTCTTTTTTTCTTTCTTGTTGCTTGGGAAGATTGTTCTGTGGAGTACTGGTATGAGAAAACCAGGAAATGCATGAGTAGGTAAACTGGCTGCCGTGATATAACTGAGAAATTGTTAAAAACGGCGTTAAACCCCAATCAATCAATCTTTCTTTCTTGAGATTTTATACTTGTTTGTCTAGATCTTCATGTCTCATATATAATAGTAAGATTGCCTAACTCAAGAAACGGAGAACGGGGATCGAGTCGATCGCACACCTTGGCTCTCAGGGTTGCTGGAATAATATTACAGTTGATGTCTCTGTGTCGGAAAAGATAACACTGATAAAACTGGTAATTTACCCAGGAAATGCTGTGATTTAACAGAAATACTGTTGTAAGAAGCATAAAACAGCATTCCAACCAAATGTTTCTCAAGTATGTTAATCTATGAACTAAACAGAACAATTCAGTATTTAGATTTGCTCCTTGGATGTTTTCAAAGCAATCAACTCTAAAACAATCATATCTGGTCGAACACTTAATTTCATTATATTTTTTTTGGCAGGATACTGATGGTCATCCACAGAAAGCACAAGCCTTGTTTGAATCTGTTCTCAGGTTGACAGAGGCTTATCACATGTCTGTAGCTGAAGAAGATATAGACAAGTAAGTTGTTCATTTTGATAGCACAAAAATTAATTTGAATTGCGTCAGGAATAAATGGGTCCTATTGCATCTTGGTATGGCGTTAAATAAAGAGATATTGATATGAAACAAAAGGTGCTATAATTTTAGGTTGTTTGCTTGAATCCTTCTTGTCTCATGGAACTCATGTTATTAACCCTTTCCCTCATACAACAAACAATTCTGCAGCAGACAACTTTGAACATATTTTGTCAAAAAGTAGAAAATCTCCATAATTGAACGTGCAATTCTCCTTTTGACAATGTTTTCCACTTTTAGTCATAGGTTATCCATTCAATTATAGAGATTTTCCATATTTTGACAAAACATGTTCAAAGTCGTCTGCTGCAGAATTGTCGTATGAGGGAAAGGTTTAAACTGCAATCAATCAATTGTTAGAATGTTATTATTTATTCAGTAGATAAAAAAGTAGTCAATTCACCATTCAAGAAACCATAATTGGATTGGTTGATGTTCTACCATTAGCTGGAGGAACTGAAAAACTTATAAAAATTAATGTCAACCGTATATTAAATAGTTAATAATGCTATATGTGATATTTATTAGATTAACTCTTATTATTTTACTCTTATTTTCAGATCCCTTAACTATTGTAGAATATTTACAGAATTAGCAGAGTCTGTATTACAAGTCATAATAAGTTCACCCAACCAGGTAAAATTAATTTGTACTACATTTGTAAAATAAATCTTTCTTTAATTAAAACCTGGTTACCCTTTCCCCTATACAACAAATCTGCAGCAGACAACTTTGACAATATCTTGAAATAAATAAGGAATATCTCTAGAAATGAGAGTATGCTTATTGGATTGAGTTAAAACTGTTTGACAAAGGAATTATTGCTCTTAATAAGCAAACCTCCCTTTGCTACAATGTTTTTAATGCTTTGAATTCATTCTTATCTTAACCCTTTACTAGATATGACAATTGAAATCACATTTAAATTGAAAGCAACTGCAGAGGAAATTTGGAAAGCTGGGCCAAATGTAAAAATAGTTTTAAAAAAGAGTAGGAAACATTGTGGAAAAAGAGGTTGTCTGTTGTATATGTGTCAACAGTTTTATACTATTTATAGGAATCCGCTGTGGTCGAGTGGTTAGCGTCGGGGGATTTCGAAACCGGGTGTCCCGGGTTCGATCCCCAGTCGCGGCACTACGGTCATGGTGGAGTGCCCTTGGGCAAGGCACATTTTCTAGCCTAGTACTGGTTTGTTTACCCAGGGATCATGAATACTTAAATTTAATTGCGCGCTAAATGACCTTAGCTGTTGATGCGCCATAAAACAATATACATTCATTCATTCTACTATTTATATATTATAAGACATAAAGAGTCAGTGAGACTTTAATTAAAGGTGTCAGGAAAGAATTTGAATGATTCAACTGATTAACTATTAACCCTTTCCCTCATATAGACGCTTTCTGACGTCTCTGCAGCAGACGGCTTTTTGAAAACATAGTGACAAAAGAAGAAATTGCACAAAACGTGCAATTTCTCCTTTTGCCACAATGTTTTTTTCACTTTTTGTCATAGGTTATCCATTGAATAATAGAGATTTTCCATTTTTTGACAAAATACGTTCAAAGTCGTCTGCTGCAGGTTAACTGATAGACATTTCTTCTATACAATTTTAATTTTAAATGTTGTCTGATTATACGATCAACTATACATGTGTCATGTTTTGTCATCATTAGTACTACTAGCAATTGGTATTAGCATGCAGCCTTCAAACATTCTTGAATGTTTATTCTAATATAACAATTACTTTTCATATTTTTCAGGGATTGGGTGATTTTAAAATTTTAGAATTATTGTTAATGTGCTTGGGTCACCATCAGTATGAGGTAATGCGTTTTAACTCTTCTTTCAGCTAAGCTTGAATTTTTACATTATTTAACATAAAATTACAATATCATGTTTACCTTAAAATATATGACTCATTTTTAGCTCGACTTTTCAAAGAAAAGGCTACCTATGCTACTCGCGCCGGCGTTGGTGTCACACCTTGGTTAGTTTTTTGTACCAATTTACTTTTTTGTCAAAACCATTACAGATATTGCTTTGAAACTTACAACACTTATTCACCATCATTACCTCTATCAACAGCAAAAGTACATAACTCTGTCAATGTTTTTTTTTAAGAATTCTGGCCCTTTTTCGACTTTAAGAATTTTGGTTAAGTTTAGTACCAATTCACTTTTTTTCAAAACCATTAGAGATATAGCTTTAACACTTACTACATCTTTTTACCGTCATTACTTCCACCAACAGCCAAGAGTACATAATTCAGTGAATGTTTTTGTCAGAATTATGACCCTTTAACGACTTATAAAGTACTTTGCTTATAAATAGTATGATAAAGTACTTTGTTATGTTTTCTGTACCACCCAAAAAAGTTTTGTTTCATTGGCAAGCACGAAAAAGTTGAGCACGCTGTTCTCTGACAGCTCTTGTTTTTAAAAAACTCATCTGGGAGCAATGGAAAAAGTAAAAATGAAAGGACTCATAGTATATATTTGATTGATTGATTGGAGTTAAACATCATTTACAAAGGTATTACAGTTACATTATAGTCAGTAGTTCACCTAACGCGAGATTCCTTGCTTTCTGGCACCAGTACTCCATGCAAATGAAAACCTTCAAAATAAGACTATTGAGCCCGTTGGTGGAAGACGAAGGATTCTAGTCAAAATGACTTTTGTCAATCCTCTGAAAGATTGAATGGCAGAGCAGGGGTTCAAACTCATTGCAAGTAACATATAGACAAAATGACTATTGACTTTCTTCAACCAGCTCTAGTCATCCTTCTGTCAGTAGTTTAGCTTTGTTATACTTGTGTTGATTCAACATTCAAGAAGCTTTAAGAAAATGTTGAAAAGGACTGCATATGAGTTGTTTAATCTCTTACATAGACTGTTTTTTCTAAATATTGAGAGGTTTATTGTCATGTGATGTTGCTTGTGTATATTTGTGTGAATATGTGTTGTTTTTGTTTTTTCAGGTTGCTGAAGTAACATTTAATTTCTGGTACAAATTATCCGAGGAATTGTATCATAAAAACGAGTCGAGTCTGAATGAGTTATTTCAGCCTTACATTCAGAGATTAATCATTGCCTTGAGTACCCATTGTCAGATGGATCCAGATCATGTAAGTACCGCAGCTCAGTGATGTTCTGGTAGAGCAGCTGCCTCTAGGGCAGGAGGTCACAGGTTTTAACCCCAGCATGGTCATGCCAAAGACCTTAATAATGGAAGTAATGGCTTTCCCTCCCTGGCGCTCAGGATTGATTTGTGGGTTAGCATAACAACTGACTCGCTGTTGTCAAGATAAATGGACCAGTAGTGCTGCTTAATTACCAAGGAAATGCTATGATATAGCTAAAAATTGTTGAAATTGTCATAAGACAGCATACAAAAAAACTGAGACCATGTGAAAGGTACAAGTTGGCATTTCTAACAGTACTAGTTCAGATCATTGTATAGAATCTGCTCAGTTCTATCAGAATAATCTGAATATACACAATGTAATAGAAACGTTTTCAATGGCTTATTTTGTATAATAAGTCATATGTGAACAAGATAGATTGTGTTCAAACTGATCTGGATCTACACTGTTCACAAAAACCAACTTGTACCTATTTCCAAGAAAAGACTCCTTTTACACTAATACCTGATTTTGTGTTGCCTGCCTTGGCGGGTAGACACTAAGGAATCACTTCTCTGTCTGTCTGTCATGTTATAGGCGGGTAGACACTAAGGAATCACTTATCTGTCTGTCATGTTATTGACGGGTAGACACTAAGGAATCACTTCTGTCTGTCTGTCTGTCATGTTATAGGCGGGTAGACACTAAGGAATCACTTATCTGTCTGTCTGTCATGTTATAGGCAGGTAGACACTAAGGAATCACTTCTCTGTCTGTCTGTCTGTCATGTTATTGACGGGTAGACACTAAGGAATCACTTCTGTCTGTCTGTCATGTTATTGGCGGGTAGACACTAAGGAATCACTTCTGTCTGTCTGTCATGTTATTGGCAGTGGTTACATGTGATCCTTCTAACTCTTGTATTATATACCCTAATAATTGCAGATGAAGCTCAGCCATGTCCGATCATTATCATATATTCTCTCACAGGGGTCACACTGGCTCAAAATTTTCTTGAGCCACATTTTTTTGGATAATTTTTGGGACAGCCATCGACCCTTTTTAAATCGGGAGTTCAAATTTACCAATGACAAACTTGTAGGTATTGAAAAAATAAACAAGTAAATACATGAATCTATAAATGTTATATTTTATTACAGATCATCATGATGAAGATCATATCAACAACATAATTTGAAAATTGTTAACCAATCAATAAACTATATTATATGTATTTATAACACAATAAAATAAAAGCACATTTGAATTTTTTTTGGAAAAAAATGTCTAAAACAATTTTTGACTATTTACAGCAGTGATATTTCAATACATAAACAATTATTATACATGTATGTTTCTTTTCCCTGCTGAATGCAAAGTGCATTTAATGATGCTACCATCGTGTTCGCCAAGTTGTTCTTGGCTGCAAAGTAAACATTTTGCAGTGACTGAAACCTCACTTTTGTTGACTGCATGTTTTCTTGCTGTAACCATACATGTAGAAGGGCGTCTTCAGTGTTCCTGTGTTCTACAAATTTAAATATACAAATAATTATAATACTATTCTTAGGTAGGAAAAAAATATCACAATTTCCGACCTATTCCCTTTGCCACAATGTTTTATACATGCTGCTTGTTGTATTTAAACATATTTTAAAAATTATCGGCAAATCGTCGCACGGAAAAACTCAAAAATTCGGCAAGTACATCTCAGCCACGCTTTTAACAATACTCATAAATAAATATGATTTGAATATTTGAAGAACAAATGATGAATTATAGAAATATGTAATCACCTTTACACTTCGAATGTTTAGTCACGGCGTCTTTTTTCATGATCCTACAGCCATACATACATGTACGAAGCTTTGATTTTTTGCCTTGATATAAATATCACAGAACATTGATTTATTTTCAGAATCATAACGTAGCCATGAATTTTCTGCTTTCCATTTATGCTGAAAGACTCTAGTTGGTGATTTACTGAGTTTTTGGTTTTTTTGATCAAAGTAACATGATAATCATCCTCGAGCGGAAGCTTAGACGAAGCCATTTTTGCGAGTGTTTAATAACCACATATACTTTTACTTTTTATAGGTAAAAGAAATTGTTTTTAACGATTAAATAATTGCGTAAAAACAAAAGAAAATATATGCGAAAAACTTACCAATTTAATAATCCAACATTAAAGAACAGCGCGAAACAAATCAACACAAATTTTAATTATTAAAGACATTTCACCGCGCGCGAAACTAATCAACACTAATTATAATTATTTAAGCGTTCCACCGTACTACAATCAACTCGCGATTAATTAATTAAATATCATTCATCTTGCCTCTGAACTTCTTTAACCGATTGCATAAATCGCTAATCTATTCTCCTTAGGCTACAATTTACACGCGACAAACAGTTTGAGGGCTTCATGCAAGACGGTTGTAACTACAACGTGTTCCAGATGAAATTACAACCGTTTGCATACAACCATCGAGTTGAAGTCTACCCGTGGTAGATTGTGTACACAGTCAGTGACTATTGATTTTTTAAACCGACACGCGATGAATGTAGGATTTTTATAGCTATATAGTTAAAAGATATTTCTCGTTGGGAATTTTTGGAAATTTGATCGGGAAAAAGGGCTAAAACGGGACTTGAGCCAATGCCGTATTTGTCTGAGCCACTTTGAGCCAATGGCTCAAATGGCGAACGACAGCGTGAGCCCTGCTCTCATCTGATTCAGCGCTCCCACTCTTCATTGAAAACTTAACATTTGCTTGAATTTAGAATTCTTTGAAAGGTCTGGTAACGTAAAAAAGAATAAAGATACGAGGAAATGTCATTATGCTTATTGAATATAAAAGATAATCGAAAACACATTACTTGTTTTATATTATACATCAAGTTGACTCTTTAAAATCTGAACATATAGATAGTCTAAATCATGCATTTTTTGATGCACTATTTTCTTATATAAGGATTTTAGCACTAAGTTTAAATGAACTGCAAATCTGACAATGTATGTATTAATTAAGTTAAATCCAGCGATCCTGTGAACATGTCAATAACTGGAGGTAATTTCTGTGTCCCTTTGGCAAAATTCAAACTCAATACAAAATGAGTCATAAAAGCCGAGTGGTGGAGTAATCCCTTTTGGAACTGGCATGTAGGAGGCCAAAATCCTAAAGACAACAATGAATCTGGTTTGTTCTGATATTGCCAGTTTTTGAACCACTAGCTTGATATATTTTGATTCAGTTTCTTGGACACTTATTCCTTTCCCCACATACAACATATCTGCAGCACATGACTTAAAAAAGATCTTGCTTGTGAAAGCGTTAGTCTTCAGTTTTGATTGTATCTCCAGCTTGCTAATACAGCTTGTGAACACTAGAGCCTCCATTTACTATTCAATCTTCACCAAACTTATATAGTAGTTAAATATTGATGAGAGCTTGATTCCTTTCGCAAACCAGCCAGGTCCACCCGTTCAAGGCTGGATTATGGCCCTTGAATTTGCCAAATTTGCTATAATAGAGCTTGTTAACACCATAGAGGCTCCATTTACTATCTAATCTTCACCAAACTTAGATAGTAGTTAAATATTGATGAGAGCTCGGTTCCTTTTGAAAACCAGCCAGATGTGCCCTTGCATAACTGGATTATGGTCCTTGAAATTGTCAAAATTGCTAAAATACAGCTTGTGAACACAATAGAGCCTCCGTTTACTATCCGAAAATGACCAAAGAACCATCCCAGTAGAGCGTAGGCCCTCATTGGCCTCTTGTTTCTCTTGCCACAATATTTTCTAAAGTGTTCTGCTGTAGATCTGAATATTTCTTGCTTAAAAATCCCATTGAATTTGTTTCAGCTTATCGTAACATTCTTTGAACCTTCTTTTTTGTATTTTTAGGAAGGAGTTTTAGATCCGTCTGACGATTTTTATGATTTCCGAGTTAGAGTGTCCGAGTTGATAAAAGATGTGATATTTATTGTTGGTTCTTCTACATGTTTTACCCATGTAAGTTGACAAAGGGCTATGATTGTTCATTAACCCTTTCTCTCATATAGACGCTTTCCGACGCCTCTGCAGCAGACGGCTTTTTGAAAACATAGTGACAAAAGAAGAAATTGCACAAAACATGCAATTTCTCCTTTTGCCACAATGTTTTCCACTTTTTTTGGCATAGGTTATCCATTCAATTATGGAGATTTTCTGTTTTTTGACAAAATATGTTCAAAGTTGTCTGCTGCAGAATTGCCGTATGGGGGAAAGGGTTAACTTCATTGTTAGTTCACATAATCACAAACAGATTCAGACAAATGTTTTCAATATTGTGGCAGAAGAAAAAAATTGATCATGATAAGCAACTTCTCCTTTTGCCACAATTTTTGGCCGGATTGCTCTAGCAATTCCGGTCTATAGATTGGCGATGTCCGTCTGTCTGTCCGTCAATATTTTGGTTAAAGTTTCAGGTTGAGGCAAAATCTCAGCACTGGAAAGGGTTACAAACATGAAACTTTGCCTGAAGGTAACCAGTAAAAAGTTCTATTGATTTCTATGGTTACTTTGACCTTGACCTTTGTTTGTCGATTTTCAAGGTCAAATTGCCGGCAATCCGGCCTTACCGTCTTCAGCGGTTTCTTGTTCAATTATATTCAATAATAAAACTTTCATTTATGTAAATGTTCGATCATGTTTATTAGATGTTTTCAAAGACCTCTGCTGTAAAAAAAAGATTGCGTATTGAAAGGGTTTCAAAAAATAGAAAAATCTCTATAATTGAATTGATAACCTATGAAAAAGTGGAAAACATTGTGGCAAAAGGAGAATTTGCACGTTCTGTGCAATTTCTTCTTTTGTCACTATGTTTTCAAAAAGCCGTCTGCTGCAGAGGCGTCAGAAAGCGTCTATATGAGGGAAAGGGTTAACTGATATTTTATATTATTTCTTTTTAACTAGATGTTTACAAATTTAAAAAATCAAACTTCGGCAGCGTCATGGGATGTTTCTGAAGCATCACTGTTCATCATGGCTGCTGTTGCTAGAAACATTTTACCGTAAGTATACAATTCCTATATAGTATATCTGATAGATTACTCTATACATAGTTTTATTTGCGGGTGGTTTAATTTCCACTATATTTGCATAAATAGCGTTTCCGCCAAACATAAACATTTATTTATTTAAACATTGCTATTACATGACAACCAGATCATAAAGCGAATGGGAGGTTAACAGTGTAATGGTCCAGCTGATGAAGACTTAAGACACAAAGTGCAGCTAAGAAGTTCTACCCTTTTAACTCTACTTATGGAGTTAGTTTTATTATATTAATTTACAAAGTTAACGTAATTTCGAAATATAATCATCTTCTTTTAGTGTTCACATAGTGGAATATATCTCCATTTTACAACTACGTGGAAAACAGGGGTGCAGTGGTAAAGCACCTGTCTCTTGTACCAAAGGTCCCAGGTTCAAATCTCATGATGAGCCGATTCTGCCTTTTGGATTTTTCCACACAAACACAGCGATTACTGGTTAATCCTCAGTAACCAGACATTCACCGTGATTAATATAAGCTGAAAGCTTGTTTCGCAAACCATGTAAACTTATTTAACATGTAAACAAAGAATTGTTCTGTATTTATGTTATTCTTTACTTACGGATGACCATTTTAAAGGTCTTTGGTATGACTTGGCTGGGGATCGAACTCCTGAACCCAAGGGTGTTATATACCACAGAAAAGCATGAAATACAATGATTATAAACGTGAAATGATCTATAAATAAATAAATTCAAGGATTGGTACTTTTGTATTACAGTGAGGAAAATGAAGTGGTTCCTACAGTTGTCCAGGCTGTTCTATCAATACCCCTTACAGCCCACCTGGCTGTTAGACATACAACCCTCCAGTTGATTGGAGAACTATGTGAATGGATTGACAGCCATCCTCAGGTCATTGGTAAGTAATTTATGTTATAAATAGGGTCATTGGTCAGTAATTCATGTTATAAATAGGGTCATTGGTCAGTAATTCATGTTATAAATAGGGTCATTGGTCAGTAATTCATGTTATGAATAGGGTCATTCATCAGTAATTCATGTTATAAATAGGGTCATTGGTCAGTAATTCATGTTATGAATAGGGTCATTGGTCAGTAATTCATGTTATGAATAGGGTCATTGGTAAGTAATTCATGTTATAAATAGGGTCATTGGTCAGTAATTCATGTTATAAATAGGGTCATTGGTCAGTAATTCATGTTATAAATAGGGTCATTGGTAAGTAATTCGTGTTATAAATAGGGACGGGACCGGGTACCGAGTACTCGATCGGGCGTCCAAGTACCGGTTATCAAAATGGGTATTCGAGGACTCGATTACAATTTCGCCATTTTTGTCTGGCCCACGATAGTGGAGTGAGACATGTATAGCAGTCGCTTTTCCCGGCGACGGCAGCAGCCCTTTCTGCAAATAACAATATCACTGCAACCCCTGCTGGAATTTATCTGACGCTTTGTAAGATGTATATTTTGGTCATGGGACATCAATCAATGTCAACATTTTCAAGGTCAAGGTCATAATTTGGCAGAACCTGACCTTGGTTAGGTAACTTAACCTTGGTTATATCTCAGCAACCCCTCCTGGAATTTTTCTGAAACTTTGTCAGATGTATTGTTAGTCATGGGACATTATTCAACCTCAACATTTTCAAGGTCAAGTTCATAATTTGGCAGAACTTGACCTTGGTTAGGTTACTTATTCTCAAAACTTAACTCTGACTGTAGAGCCTAAATTTTTCATTTAATCTTCATGAAAGTTTATCAAAACATTTGTTTCCATCATTCAACATCAAAATTACCAAGGTCAAGGTCATAGTTTGCCAAAACTTAACCTTGGTTAACTTTGACTGTGTAAGCCACATTTTCATTCATTGTTCTTGTAAGTTTATCAGAACATTAATCTCCATCAAATCTCTTCAAGTTTAAAACTAGGTCACAAGGTTCTGATTTCTTGCGAGTACCCGAGTACTCGATTGGAAGAGTATACGAGTACCCGAGTACTAATATCGATACTCGTTCCCATCCCTAGTTATAAAATATGTTTTTCTTTAGACCCTTTAAAATTGAACAACTATTGAAATTATTCTAAACTGTTCACTCTTAACTTAGTATATGTTAAGTTTGGTTTGTGTAGTTTATGAATATGTCTTGTTTGTTAAGTAAATGTTTATGTTTGGTTTGTGTAGCATATGGTGTTTTTTGGTTTGCGAGATAGTATTAGGCAAATTTTAAATCTTGTAAAGGAAAAGGCATAATATTGCTATTTTAGAAGATTAAATTAAAATTGAATCCATCTGTCACCTAACTGTTTTGCATTATTTGCCAATTTCTCTTTTGCCACAATCTTTTCAGCTCTAATCAGTAAAAGAGATTGTCCATATTTTTAACGAGCTGTTTTAAAAGTTATTTGTTATTATGTGGGAAAGGATTGCAGGACAAAACTTAAATGCAAATTGTGATATAAAATGTATCATGGGTGGTGAAGCATTTGTTGGTTTTTACAGATCCAGTGTTACAATACCTGCTGGCAGGTCTACAAGAATCTCGATTGGCGTCCATGGCTGCTACGGCTCTACAAAATATATCTACAACATGTAAAGACCATATGAAAGCACACTGTGAAGGTTTGATACAAATAACCCAGGCCATTGATACATTCAACATAACAAATGAATCAGCAACTGGTCTCTTAAAAGGTAAACTGCTTCTTTAAATTCAGCTGAAGGAGAAACCTATTAACCCTTTCCCTCATATAGACGCTTCCTGACGCCTCTGCAGCAGACGGCTATTTGAAAACATAGTAACAAAAGAAGAAATTGCACAAAACGTGCAATTTCTCCTTTTGCCGCAATGTTTTCCACTTTTAGTCATAGGTTATCCATTCAATTATAGAGATTTTCTAACTTTTGACAAAATATGTTCAAAGTCGTCTGCTGCAGAATTGTCGTATGAGGGAAAGGGTTAAAACTAGCACATGCCCACCGCATACAGATTCAATTCTATAAACATTGTGGCAAAAAGGGAAATTTTATTAATGAGCACTTCCTCACGCTGCCACAAAGTTTTTCAAAGTGTTTTCCAGGGTTCACACTGGCGGTCGCCACATCCAGGGTTCACACACTGGCGGTCGTACACTGGTGGTCGCTACATCCAGGGTTCACACTGGCGGTTGCCACATCCAGGGTTCACACTGGCGGTCGCCACATTCAGGGTTCATACTGGCGGTCGCCACATCCAGGGTTCACACTGGCGGTCGCCACATAATAAAAAATTGGCGCAAGAAATTTTAAATGGCGAAAGTGATTGGCGCCAATATCTTTCGGGAATAGCTCCTCATAATAAACTGGTATTTTGCGTGGTTTCTAGCATCTTAATCACTCAAGCCTGTGTAATTTGTACACTGTCATCGTGTTTTTTTCTCAGCAGGTGTCAAGTGTCCTTTAATCTCCAAAAATAATTGGTAATAGGATTAGCAAAGCGTGTTGATCAAAGATAGATAGGAAACATTTGACAGATAGGCTTGTGTACCGCAAGATTCAAAGATTGATTATCAATCTAAACAATGATACATCAGCGATTAACATGTTACGATGACTGGTTCTCTGATACAGAAGTATAATTATACCCAAACAAACAGAAAAAAATTGCTTTTATCAGAGTCACCATGTTTCAATCAGTCTTCATACCACAAGATTGCAAACAAAGAAGTTCCTGATGAGGTTGCATAGATGCACAGGCTGATCTGGTTCTCCACAGGTCTCAAAGTTCCCTCTTTGGCGCTCAGGGTTGCGGGGTTAGCTTTAGCAATGACTGACTGATGTCAGGATAAATGGACCATTAGTACTGGTAACTTACCCAAGAAACATCGTTATATAAACATTCTTTTGAAGGTGGCGTAAAACATCATATATACAAACAAACAATTAATGTTCCCTGGATATTCAACCAGTACATGCTTCATTTATGTGGGGTGGTCCAGAATTTTGATGTTTGGCTTTTGCGAGAATGAAACCTAGGACCTTTTGATCAAGATGCCGATGCTCTACCTCTAAGCCTCTGTCTCTGATGTATTTACAGGTGTAGCTACAATTTTAGCAACTTTACCACATGATAAATGTGCAGAGGGAATGCGAGAGATGTGTTCCTTCCAGACGAATGCCATGTCTAAGGTATGTTTTGACTTTGTATATTCTTCTTGTTACTTTTTGTCTCGCCCACAAATGTGTAGTGAAACATCTTTTCCGGCTACACCAGATGCGACTTTTTCAATTCCTTACTGCTAAGCATATATTCACATATAGCGTCGCCAGTTTTTCAATAAGATATATAGGGAAAAACTTTGAAAATATTCTTGTCTGAAACTGAAAGGCCTATAGCTTAGATATTTGGTGTGTAGCAAAATCTAGTAGTCCTCTACAAAGATTGTTCAAATTATGAATCTTGGCCCCGGAGATATAAAATCAGATAATTCAATAACTGACAATGCTTTCAAGTCTTAAACTTATATTGTAAGAAGAGTTGAATTTAGGACCCTAGTATGCTAAAGCTCAAGTATCTTTCTTCAGCTTATTGTAAAACTGATCTTTGACACACCAAGGTTTGAATTTATTTCCTGTTGTATTTGAACATAGGGAAACCAGTTTGTCTATAATATTTACAAGGTATCCAACAAATTTTACTCCTTGCTATTATAATGGTCGTGTTGTTGTTCATGAGGTGGGAAAGAGGTTGGATTGGTGATTATGCAAGCAGGTATTAAGCATTCGTTTCTGCTCAATTTTCTTTTTGGACTTGATTCTTACCAAAATTCAAAAGAAGGTTAGGTAGCTAACATAGAAAGGAAGCCTCAGATTGTTTTGGGGTTGAAATTTGTCAAGGCCATAGATGCTATAACTAAAAATAGACCACCTGTGTTACTGTCACACAAAACAATTCTACAATAGACGACTTTAAAAAGAAATGTTTCTTGTTTTGCCATAATGTTTTCAAAAGTCATCTGCTGCAGAGGGACCGGACCTTATTGCAATGAAGAGCTTATCAATAAAATATAACCTGCTCTCTATTATTTCAGCTTTTAACCGAAGGATCAGATTTACCTAAACAGGGAGCCAATGACGATCCCACTGTGTGGTTAGATAGGTTAGCTGCTGTGTTCAGGTAATTTTGCACTCTCTCACATGCACTCTCTCACATGCACTCTCTCACATGCACTCTCTCACATGCACTCTCTCACATACACTCTCTCACAGCTGACAACTTCCCACATTTTTAGCTCATCTGTTTTTCGAAGAAAAATAGTCTGGATCTAGTGATACCCTTGGTGTCGTCTGCATCATCACAAAACTTCAGCCTTACCTCATAACATAACATAAAACCTATTCAACATTTTCAAATGAAACTTATTACACATGTTCCTAGGAACAATATGCATGTCTATACCGAGTCACATAACTCTGGCTCTAATAATAATTCAGTATTGCCCCTTTTTTTTAATTGAAAGAAAATTAACTTGTTGGCTTGATTTGTTCATTAAAATAAATAAAATAGATGATAGTGATGTATTAACATTCTTTTGTTTTTATTCTTCTATCGGATTATAATTCGGACGGTATTTTTAATTTCATGAAAAAATTAATTGTGATGGGGACGGCGTCCAGTATGTTGTCAGCTCAATAACTTTAGAAGCCTTTGTTCAATCATCACCAAATTTGGTCAGAATGTGTATTGGGATAATATCTCGAACAAGTTCGATAACTAGCCATATCGCTTAAGTCGATCGAGAGTTATCGCCCTTTAATTATAGAAAATAACCAAAATTGGTCTTGTCAGCTCAATAACTTTAGAACCCTTTGTCCAATCATCACCAAATTTAGTCAGAATGTGTATTGGCATAATATCTCGGACAAGTTCGATAACTAGCCATATCGCTTTAGTCAATCAAGAGTTATCACCCTTTAATTTTAGAAATTACCTAAAATTGGTCTTGTCAGCTCAATAACTTAAGAAGTCTTTGTCCAATCATCACCAAGTTTGGCCAGAATGTGTATTGGCATAATATCCCGGACAAGTTAGATAACTAGCCATATCGCTTTAGTAAATCGAGAGTTATTGCCTTTTAATTATAGAAATTACCTAAAATTAGTCTTGTCAGCTCAATAACTTTAGATCCCTTTGTCCAATCATTACCAAATTTAGACAATATGTTGATGGGCAGAATATCTTGGTCAGGTTTGATAACTTACAACGTTATCTTAGTCACTACACAATTATGTCCCCCAAAATGGCCAAAACTGTACTAACCGTGTCCGCTCTCTAAGTATGGCTGATGTACAACCAATTATCACTATACTTGGTCTCAAAAAACTGGATGGGCGTATTTTGTGACATTTGGCGCTTTTGTTGTATTTATTTCTGGACGTGTATTATGTTTCCTTTTAAAACGGTGATGAATGGAGATTGGGGAATTTTATTAGTTGTTTTCATTCTTCATGAGAAATGTGACGACTTAATGTTAAATCTCGCTGTTTATTATGGATTTGTGGCTTGAAAAACAATCAGAAATCTTACTGCTTCTTATTATTCTGACCCGGCCGGGTAGCTCAATTGGTAGCGTATCTGACTCGTGATCTGGAGGTCACGGGTTCGATACCCGGTTGCGGCGACATTCTTTCGGGCGATGTTTTCCATTGCCTCTCACCTCTGATCTATGTGAGAAAGCAGTCAGTGGCTTCGAAAGAATGTTGTGTAAGTACTGGTGTGGGAAAGCCAGGAAAACATGGGTAGGTGCACTGACTGCCGTGATATGACCAAAGCTGTTGAAAGCGGCGTTAAACTCCAAACAAACAAACAAATCTTATTATTCTTATTAGAGAGTCCAGCATTAAATTAGATATGAGACCTCAAATACAGGTGAGCTTCTAATTGTAAAGAGCGCCTTACAGTCAAGTTTTTACTGTATATGTTTAGTCGTCTGTTGCAGATAAACTGTATGAGGGAAAAGGTTTCAAGCAGATAACTTAAAAAGCATTAACACTGTTAGAAAAATATATAATAATCATCATCAACATTATAAGCAATTAAGTTATTTTTCATCATGAGCGTTTGTCATTTTCCAAGGATATTTTGTGCTTTGTCCTAAATTAAAATTTTCAAATTTATCCAGATTTTATTTTGAAATATGAATATTAGCCTGTTCTTGCGAAAAAGGTACAAGTTTTATTTTGTGAACAGTGTAAATCGAGATCACTGATCAGGCTGTTTGCATGTGCAGGCTGATCTGTATCTGCAATGTTCACAAAAGCCAACATTTTCAATGGATAGGCTCAAATCAGGATTTAACCCTCCCCTCATATAAACGCTTTCTGACGCCTCTGCAGCAGACGGCTTTTTGAAAACATAGTGACAAGAGAAGAAATTGCACAAAACGTGCAATTTCTCCTTTTGCCACAATGTTTTCCACTTTTAGTCATAGGTTATCCATTCAATTATGGAGATTTTCTATTTTTTGACAAAATATGTTCAAAGTCGTCTGCTGCAGAATTGTTGTATGAGGGAAAGGGTTAAGGACCTGAAAAAGGGCTCTTTGTGTGTTGAATTTCATTATGGTAACTTTTCTTCTTCTTCCTCATAGATACACCACCCCCTTGATAACCAACGGACAGGTCCATCCATGTCTACCAGTTATTCAGGAGGTAAATTGTTTGTTATATTTGAGTTTAGCACCTTTTTCAACAATATTTTGGTTATATCACAGCCACAGTACTCTTTTTCATGATCCCCAAGTTGTAAACCTATACTAGTCTAAGGCAATGTGCCGGGCCAAAGGGCTCTATACCATGTCCGCCACCAGCTGAAATCAAACATACGACATCCAGTCTCAAATCACACATGATAAGCACTTGGACATGGCTATCCTCAAAACATTTAAAGCAACTTCTGAATTATCACATGAATACATGCAGTTTAATTGAATGGTTACAAATCCATGCAACAATGCAACTTCGTCATATTTTAACCTTTTTTAACTGACTATTCGGAGAATATGAGATCTATTCTACTCACCCTGGCGTCGGCGTGCATGTCACACCTTAGTTAAGGTTTTGCATGCAAGTACATATATTTCACCATAGCTCAGTAACTACTAGATGTATTGCCTTGAAACTTCTACAATGCTTGTTAACTTTAACCTACATTTTAAGCGAGTTATGGCCCCTTTTACTTCTGGTTAAAGTTTTGCATGAAACAACATACAGATTCCATATCTAAGAAATTACTTTATGGATTATATCGAAACTTTATACAACCCTTCACATCTATCACACCTATGTAAATTATCAAGTTAGATAACTCTATCCTGCATTTAATGCAAGTAAGTTATGGCCCTTTTTGGACAAAGAAATTCTGGTAATTCAAGAGTCCATATCTCAGTAATAACTTGATGCATTGCATTGCATTGAAACTTTATACATCCTTTCCGAACTATCACAGCTATGTAGATAATCAAGTTAGATACTTCTAACCTGCATTTAATGCAAGTTATGGTCCTTTTTTTACTTAGAAATTCTGCTTAAAAGTTTGCGTGCAACCACATTAAGATTCCTTAACTTAGTAACTGCTTAATGCGTTGCATTGAATCTTTATACAACCCTTTCCAACCATCACACCTATATACACAATCAAGTGAGATAACTGTATCCTGCATATAATGCAAATTATGGCCCTTTTTTACTTAGAAATTCTGGTTAAAGTTTTCTGTGCAATTACATTAAGAGTCCATATCTTGGTATCTACTTGATGCATTGCATTGAAACTTTAAACAACTCTTCCCAACCATCACACCTAATTAAATAACCAAGTAGTATAACACTATCCAGCATATATTGCAAATTATGGCCCTTTTTGGACTTAGAAATAATGGTTAAAGTTTTGTGTGCAACTAAATTAAGAGTCCATATCTTATTAACTAGTTGATGCATTGCATATACACTTTATACAACCCTTTCCAACCATCATACCTACGTAAATAATGAAGTTAGATAACTGTATTCCGCATATAATGCAATTATTACCCTTTAAGAGATACTGGTCCATACACAATTATGTCCATATCTCTAGCTAATAAGGGGTCGAATAGTCGACTGCACTTATGTACAGCTCTTGTTACATGTTCTTTTTGGTTAGTTTTCCTGGAGAAAAGCTCAAATTTTCATTTATTTAGTGATAGTAGTAAATACTTAATGAATATAGGCTTCAGGCATTTTACTTATCTATTCCCTAATTCTCATTTGTCGTCTGTGTTTGAAAAATTTGTCTTGTTAAAAATCATGAAAAGATGGTTTTATATCAGGTTGTGAGACATTCAAACAATATGTGTAATTTGATTATATATGTTTATAGGTATGGCCTATATTAGCACAAGCATGTACAAAGTATCAAGCCGATGTGCGGATAGTTGAGAGGTGCTGTAGATGTATAAGGTTTGCTATTCGATGTCTAGGAAAGAGCTCATCTCCACTACTCACTCCTCTTGTGCCACAGGTAAATAAGATTATCATAGATCTATTAGATATGATTGATTGATTGGATTTTAACTCCGTTTTCAACAATCTTTAGTCATATCACGACGACAAGTTCACCTACCCATGAGTTTCATTGGTTCTTTTCACCAGTACTCAATATTAAAGTATTTCCAAGCAGCTGGCTGCTTTTTAGCTCACCAGAGCACGAAGTGCTGAAGGTGAGTTTTTGTGATCGCCTTTTGTCCGTCGTTCGTCATCAACATTTGCTTGTTTTAAAACACTCTAGAGGCAACATTTTGCCTCTAGTCTTCATGAAAGTTCATCAGAACATATATCTCCATCAAATCTAGGCCAAGTTCAAAACTGGGTCATGTGGGAGTCACAAACTAGGTTACTAGATCAAATTAAATGAAAATCTTGTTAACACTCTGGAAGCCGCATTTTCAACTCGAGCATGTTGAAACTTTGTCAGAATGTTTGTCTTAGTGATATCTAGTCCAAGTTTGAATATAGGTCATGTCTGGTCAAAAACTAGGTCACGAGGCTAAATTTAAGGAAAATCTTATTAACACTCGTTTTAACTTATTCAATAGCTAGATATCCTGAGAGCTCGGTTCCTTTCGAAAACCAGCCAGATCTGTTCATGCATGACGGGATTATGGCCCTTTAAAATTGTCAAAATTGCTATAATTGACCTTGTGAACAAGTTAAAGTCATCATTTATTATCCGATGTTTACCAAACTTATACAGTAGCTAGATATACATGAGAGCTCGGTTCCTTTTGAAAACCAGCCAGATCCTTCCATGCATGACAGGATTATGGCCCTTTAAATTGACAAAATTGCTATAATTGACCTTGTGAACAAGATAAAGTCATCATTTATTATCCGATGATTACCAAACTTATACAGTAGCTAGATATATATGAGAGCTCGGTTCTTTTTGTAGAGCAATTAAATTAGGACCCTAGAACACTTACTCAGGTGAGCGATATAGGGCCATCATAGCCCTCTTGTTTGAGAAAGTTGTCTGCTGCAGAGGGGTCAGAAAGTGTCTATATGCGGGAAAGCGTAAAAAGCATTTGACTATTCCTTTAATTTCCACAACCTAAGGTTTAAATGATAAATAAGGGAGACCCTGTCAGGTAAGGACCAGGGTTTTCCTCCATCTTGTTGAGATCTCTGAATGTATGACATTTTTTTTTATAGATGGTGACCTTGTACCAAGTCCATTCACATTCATGTTTCCTGTATTTGGGAAGTATACTGGTAGATGAATATGGAGCCACCAAGGAATTCACACAAGGACTTCTGGATATGTTTCAGGTAATTGTTCAACAAACCTGCAGCAGAGAAGTTTGTAAAAAAAAATTACGAAAATCTCTATAATTATGAAACTGTAAAACACGGTTTGTGGCAAACGGAGGCACAATTTCTACTTTGACCACCATGTTTTCATAAGTCGGATACAGATGGGTCAAAATGCATCATCATGTAGGAAGGGGTTAACCCTTTCCCTCATACTACAATTATGCAGCAGACGACTTTGAACGTATTTTGCCAAAACATAGAAAATCTCCATAATTGAATGGATAACCTATGACAAAAAGTGGAAAACATTGTGGCAAAAGGAGAAATTGCACGTTTTGTGCAATTTCTTCTTTTGTCACTATGTTTTTAAAAAGCCGTCTGCTGCAGAGGCGTCAGAAAGCGTCTATATGAGGGAAAGGGTTAAACATAATTCAGGAATGAAGGGTTTTCCTGATTTGACTCCCCTAAAAAATTATCTGCTTTGAAAACATAGCATTAACCCTTTCCTTCCTGCAGACAGATCTTTAGCAGACAAACTTAGAAAACATTATTGCAAAAGCAGAAATAGCTCATAATGAGCAATTTCTCCTTTTGCTACAGTGTTTGTAACCCTATTCAATAATTATATTTTCATTGATAAAAAATGTCCATACTTTAGCCTATATTTTTAAAGTATCCTTCCCAAAGGGTAAAAAATGTAATGAAAATTTGAATATACATTGTAGTAAAAGGAAAAATGGTGTGATTTTGAGCATTTCTTCATTGTCTACAACTTCTTGCCTTCTAAATGTGGTTAATCTGACCATTTTGAGCTTTTACCAACGTAGTAATTTCTTAAGGATATTGATAGGTTGTTTTTATCGTACCACATTGGTGATGTAGTGGTAGAGGTGGGTGTAGGTTGTGTTTTCGATCCCCAACTGGTCATACCAAAGACTTTCAAAAAGAATTCCCTCCTTGGCACTCAGGGTTTAGGAGTAAGCATTATGACGGACTCACTGGTGTCAGGATAAATGGAGCAGTAGTACTGGTAACTTATCCAGGAAACGCCGTGTTATTGATGAAAGCAGAGTAAAACACAGTACAAACAAAACTGTTTTTATTTTGCCATGTGAAGGAACTACTCCTTAAATAAACACAAAATTTGCTGTATTGTTATTTTCTCTCACCGCGACGAAGTGGGGAAAGCAAGACTACGGTGTAAGACAAAGCGGCGTCAAACATCCACATTAAAGTTTTTTTGTTTTATTTTGTTTAATAAATACTAGTTGGATCAAAGATACATCTAGTACCCATCTTCATATTTATTGTCAAAGCGTATGACGGCGAGACATTTAATTACGCGTAATTCTTCTGTGTACATTTGAATATTGATTAAAGCTTTTTTTGATTGATTTTATTGCAGGCATTTGTAGGTCCTACATTTAAACTGCTGGAAGAACAAAATGGATTGAGAAATCATCCAGATACAGTAGACGATCTCTTCAGACTCAGCCTTAGGTTGGTTTTCTAATGATTCTGTTTAGATTGAAAACCAGCAGCAATTCCTGTTTCACATTAGAATCGATATATTGTAGTGAATAGAATTTTGGTTAAGTTATCCATAATAACAAATAAAAAATCAAAAAAATCATTAGAGATATATCTTAAACACTTACAATATGTATTTACCATCATTACCTCCACCAACAGCCAAGAGTACATAATTTAGTGAAAGTGTTTGTAAGAATTATGATCCTCTTTCGACTTATAAAGTAATTAACTTATACATAACATGATAAAGTACTTGGTTATATTTTCTGTATCACCCAAAATAGTTTTGTTTTATTGGCAAGCGTGAAAAAGTTGAGTGTGCTGTCCTCCGACAGCTCTTGTTTTAATTGACTTGGAAGTTCTTGTTAAAGTTTTGCATGCAACCTCATTCGAGTCTACATCTCAGTAGCTAATAAACGGTTGAATAGTTGAGCGCGCTGTCTGTTCCTATGTTTGTCATCTTCTGTGTATTTGTTGTATGAGAAAAAGAGGTAAAGAGCAATCTGTTCTCTCATCTGTTATAGGTTTATACAGAGAGCCCCGTTGCCTTTCTTACAAAGCCAGATAGCTAAGCCAGTATTGTGTTGTGCAATAGCAGCGTGTTCTTTAGATCATAAAGATGCCAATGCTTCCGTTATGAAATTTATTACAGAATTAGTCAAGGCAGCTTCAAATAAAGATGTGAGTAAAGATATTTATTTTTGTTCATAAAGTTGTATATACATCTATACAGTAAACGTCTTTTAGCTCTTTCCCTAGCCGAGCCCCGGTAGCTCAGTCGGTAGTGATGCGGGCTGTCAATCTAGGGGTTGTGAGTTCGAATCCCGGCTCTGCCAACTTTCTTTCCGAGGATTGACAAAAGTCAAAGTGACATGCGTCATTTCTCTTCCACTAATGGGTTAAGTCTATGTGGAAAAAGCAGCCAGTTGCTTGGGAATATTGTTGTGTGGAGTACTGGTGTGAGAAAACCAGGAAATGCATGAGTAGGTGAACTGGCCGCCGTGATATAATTGAGAAATTGTTAAAAACGGCGTTAAACCCCAATCAATCAATCAATAGCTCTTTCCCTGATACAAACAACTTTTGACGTGTCTGCAGCAGATTACTTTTGAAACCATCACAGGAAAGGGAGAAATTGCTAAAAACAAGCAATTTATTGTTTTCCCACAATGGTTCCAACTCTATCAAAATACTCTTTCCAAATTTGTAAATATTACAATATTTTTATGCTCCATGAAAATTTCAGGAATCATGTAGTTGATAATTTGTTAGATCACTTTCATTATATTACTTGATATTACATTAATCCCACTTGCAGACGCATTCTGATGCATCTTGAGCAGACAACTTTTAAAACTATTGTGGCAAATAAAAATCACTTTTGCCACAAATTTTAGCTCCACTGGCTGAAAGCCAGTCAAGCCTATGTCATGGTGAATGTCCGGCATGTGTGCATGCATAATCTTTTTGCTTCATAGGAAGCATCCTCTCAATGTCCTCTCCTAAATTCCTTCAAATTTTTTGGATCTATGCAAAATTCTGGTTTCCATGGCAACGAAAGAAAAATAGTGAAAACTGAAAAAAATCTTCTCCTCCGAAAATGTCTGGTCAATTTTCAAATAATTTTGTAGAAATGTTCCTTGGGTGACCCTCTATCAGATTCCTTCAAGCCATGTTGATTGGTCTTAAAATATAGCTGCCAGGGGGGCAGGGTTGTTAGCCTTAAATTGGCTTTAGTGAAAACTTTAAAAAATCTTCTCCTCCCAAACTATTTAGCCAATTTTCAAATAATTTTGCAGAAATGTTCCTTGGGTGACACTATATGAGATTCCTTCAAGCCATGGTGATTGGTAAAAAAACATGGCCACCAGGGGGCGGTGCTGTTTAGAGATTTAATTTTTGCCTAATGGCAGTGAAGCGATACTGGCCCTCTTGGGCCTCTTGTTTTTAGCTCGACTTTTGAAAAAACGAGAGCTATTGTCATGACACGGGCGTCGGCGGCGTGGTCGTCCGGTTAAGGTTTTTGGTTTAGCTCAGCTTTTTATACGCCCGTTTTGAAAAAAAGGATCGTATTATAGTTTTACCTGCGGCGTCCAGTATGTTGTCAGCTCAATAACTTTAGAAGCCTTTGTCCAATCATCACCAATTTAGTCAGAAAGTGTATTGGCATAATATCTCGGACAAGTTTGATAACTAGCCATATTGCTCCAGTCAATAGAGAGTTATTGCTCTTTAATTATAAAAATTACCTAAAATTGGTCTTGTCAGCTAAATAACTTTAGAAGCCTTTGTCCAATCATCACCAAATTTGTCAGAATGTGTTTTGGCGTAATATCTCGGACAAGTTTGATAACTAGCCAAACTGGTCTTGTCAGCTAAATAACTTGTGAAGCCTTGGTCAGGTTTGATAACTTACAACGTTATCTTAGTCACTACACAATTGTGTCCCTTGAAATGGCCAAAACTGTACTAACAGTGTCCGCTCTCTAAGTTTTGGCTGATGTACAACCAATTATTGCTATACTTGGTCTCAAAAAAACAGGATGGGCGTATTTTGTGACATTTGGCGCTCTTGTTTTTTCTGTTTTCTCCCTATCAGTCGAGCGTCTGTGCCGTACGCGGTGCTCTTGTTTTAACTCTTCAATAATTTTACTATCACATGTGGAGATTTTCCATATTTATTCAAAGTTGTCTTCTTCAGATCTGTTGTATGTGGGAAAGGGTTAATGGCTTCCATTCCCTTTTTCTGTCCATATCTCAGTAACTAATAAGCGGTGGAATAGTCGAGAGCGCTGTCCTCCGACAGCTCTTGTTTTAGTTAATAATCTTTGACATCAGAATACATCTTTCAGGTTTTCAATGAGATAAAGGGTTATATATAGTTCAGTGTATTTTAATTATTGTTTACAGGAGAGAGAGGATTTTGATACCAGGAGTGCCTTAGTGAAAGGTTTGTTAACGGAGCATGGCCAGTCACTAGTTCATGCATTAGTCCACTCTATAATATTCTGTCTACCAACATACATGGCAGGCGATATCGGGGAGGTCATATACGAAGTGATGATGGTTGATAGACCTGTAAGTTAAATTTGGTGTATTTAGTAACATTTGGCGCTCTTGTTAGATTTCAAGATACAAATGGCCTTGACTGATAAGCCATTTTACTTTTTCTTTAACGGTGTCCACTCCTTGCAGTTTCATTTGCACTCCTGATAAAATTTTCCCAGATATTTGCAATTCAATATTTGCTACTAATTTACTATCACTCAGGTGATCGATTTAGGGCCATCTTGGCCATCTTGTTTCTTGATATAAGCTTTTTAGGAACTAACAAAGAAACTGAATTTATGTTTTCACATTTGAGCATTAAAGTGCCATCTAGTCCCTCTTGTTTATTATAATTATCTTTAACCCTTTCCCTCATATGACAATTCTGCAGCAGACGACTTTGAACGTATTTTGTCAAAAAATAGAAAATCTCTATAATTGAATGGATAACCTATGACTAAAAGTGGAAAACATTGTGGCATAAAGAGAAATTGGTCATTATGAGGAATTTCTTCTTTTGTCACTATGTTTTCAAAAAGACGTCTGCTGCAGAGGCGTCCGAAAGCGTCTATATGAGGGAAAGTGTTAAGACCAGAATGCATTCTTCAAAATTGGTTCCGATATAGCCCTTTATTTTGTTTTCCTTTCATGCTCTTTCAGACGTTCTGTGTGTGGTTAGAGACAGTGTTGAAAGCCTTACCAACTGAGAACACTGCTGGTGCAATATCTGTTACACATAAACAGTTAACTGACTTTCACAAAGCTGTAACCAGCGCGGAAAGGGTAACGGATGTGAGTGACGCTGTAAGGGAATTTGCGCGCCTGTACAGATGAGGATAGATGCCTATAGGAATGGATGTGTTGTGTTTTAGTTGTAAATTACAAATGCTTTTAACCCTTCACCACTTGCAATAAAGTACAGCTGAAGCTATAACTGCAATACATGGAAGATCTCTGTAAATCTCACTATAGTCTTTGAAAAGAGGTAAAAACATTTTGGCAATAGGAGAAGTCGCTCTTGTTCCTGAATTTCTCCTTTTACCACATTGTTTTCTAAAATAGTCTGGTAAGTATGCAAAATAATTTGGGAAAGGGTTAAATGTGGGCGATACTAGTGCATGACACTGTGAGAGAGAGTGCGTGTCTGCCCGGGGGTGGAGGCCTACTTGAAATCAGGAATGGGCTTTAGTTGTGGATTGAAAATGATTTAAACACTCCCTTAAAACCCTTTCCCTCATACGACAATTCTGCAGCAGACGACTTAGAACATATTTTGTCAAAAAATAGAAAATCTCTATAATTTAATGGATAACCTATGAATAAAAGTAGAAAACATTGTGGCAAAAGGCGAAATTGCTCGTTTTGAGCAATTTCTTCTTTTGTCACTATGTTTTCAAAAATCGTCTGCTGCAGAGGCGTCAGAAAGCGTCTATATAAGGGAAAGGGTTAACCACAGACAAGCGGTGTCACTAAACAGAGTCTGGTAGAGTCCGGTAGAATCTGGTGGTCAAATATCCCATTATATCAATGCTTTGTTGTGTTTTTGTATTGAACTGAATAAAATAAAAGTGTTATTGTATCTTATAAATAAAAAATAATAATGTATTTTCCTAGTTTAGTTAGTTTTCAATTGAATATAGAAATATGATATGCATGACATTGGCCGCCATTTTGTTTAAGCAAATCTTCAAACCAAATCCTATTTAGCTCTTGTTTTATTAATAATTTGCCGAAATAATAATATATGTTTAACACATATATACCAATACATATTATATTAACTTTTTATAACTAAAAAATTGAATAAAACGTATTTATTTCTCAGTAATGACCAGACTCTATCAGTCTCCACTGTCACGCATATCATATTTCTATATTCGTACGAAAATGAACTAAAATAGGCAAATACATTATTATTATGTCTCCCCCTGTATACAGGGGAGATATATTGTTTTTGTCCTGGGCGTCTGTCTGTCCTTCTGTCTGTCTGTCTGTCTGTCTGTCCGTCTGTCCGAAATCGTGTCCGCTCCATATCTCCAAGACGGCTTGAAGGATTTTCATGAAACTTGGCTCACATGTTCACCTCATCAAGGCGACGTGCAGAACCCGCGTCTCGACAATATAGGGTCAAGGTCAAGGTCACGCTTGAAGGTCAAAGGTTTGAGGCTTTATTTCGTGTCCGCTCCATATCTCCCAGACGGCTTGAAGGATTTTCATGAAACTTGGGTCACATGTTCACCTCATCAAGGCGACGTGCAGAACCCGCGTCTCGACAATATAGGGTCAAGGTCACACTTGAAGGTCAAAGGTTTGAGGCTTTATTTCGTGTCCGCTCCATATCTCCGAGACGGCTTGAAGGATTTTCATGAAACTTGGGTCAAATGTTCACCTCATCAAGGCGATGTGCAGAACCCATGTCTCGACTGTCTGTCTGTCTGTCCCAAAGTTATAGGTTGGAATGTTTTGAGAGATTTTGACAGATATTTGAGGGGAGACATCTGTTTTTTGCAAAAACAATTCTAGTTTTTTATTTATATGATACAATAACACTTTATTGTATTCATTTCAATACAAAAACACAACAAAATATTGATACAATGAGATATATGACCTCCAGGCTCTACCGGACTCTACCAGACTCTACCAGATTCTATCCGACTCTGTTTAGTCATACCCCAGACAAGAACTATGTCACAGATGACTTTGATAATATATAAGTAAAATATGGATTGAGCTATTTCTCCATTTGTCACAATATGTCAGAAAGTTGTGATGCGAATATGTGTTAAAATGCATGTAGGAAGCTTTAAAGATTGCTAGAAAGTAAATTGTTTGTATCGGTCTTCATTTGAAGGGATCATCTCAAAGAAGTGGTTGTTAACCCTTTCCCACATATAGATGCTTTCTGACGCCTCTGCAGCAGACAGCTTTTTGAAAACATAGTGACAAAAGAAGAAATTGCACAAAACGTGCAATTTCTCCTTTTGCCACAATGTTTTCCACTTTTCGTCATAGGTTATCCATTCAATTATGGAGATTTTCTATGTTTTGACAAATTACGTTCAAAGTCATCTGCTGCAGAATTGTCATATGAGGGAAAGGGTTAATGAGTAATAATATGACAGAATTATGATAAAAATGTCTTTTGACATGTCCATAGCAGTTGTGATTTTTTGTTTGTTTTTTTAGAACAGTGTAAACCTTTTCCCACATAGAAAGAATATGATGCTGTCGAATTTGAAAACTATTGATTGAAAATGTGGAAAATCTCTAGAAAAGCAAGAATGATGATTGAATAGATTTGGAAATATTGTGGCGAAAGGAGACATTGCATATTGTGAGCAATGTTTTCCTTTTGTCACAATGTTTTCGTTAGTTGTCTGCTGCAGATTGGTCTTCACATGTGAAAGGAAGAAATTCAGAAACGGCCTGACATTAATACCTTGCAATATTTCTTTTTTTTTTCTAATAAAGTTTTATTTTTTGTGTTGGCCAATAACAAAATCAGTGTTAAGACTCTCCCTAAAAGCAGAAGAAAATAAGATGGTAGAAAATCTGGAATATTGAAAAATACCATTTTCAGATCATACTTTAGAAGTGGGGAAAAGACATTGTGAGAAAAGGAGAAATTGCCCATTATGAGCTATTTCTTCATTTCCCATAAAGTCTAGAAAAGTTATCTGCTATAGAATTTTAAAGTGTCGGATACATGATAGAAGAGTGATAAGCATCGGAGGTTTGAGTTCATGCATTCCTGGTTCTATCCGTCTTTGTGATGGTAATGAGGGAAGAGTACTTGTTTGGCAAGGCACATTTTTGTAATCTAGCACTGGTGAGTCGGTACAGGATCATGTTTAAGTGTATTGTGGTTGTGATTTAAATTAGATACTGTTGAAAATGACATAACACTCCCAATTTAAAAAAATAAAGAAAGAAGTTTTAGTAGAAAAATCGATTTTACTCCATCTTACCTTAGTTTTAAGAATGTGTGTTTGAATATAGGTAAGTCATTAAATAAACCTTTACCTAAAAGTATTTCTTGATCAATTCTTTGCTTTTTACCTGAATAGAACACCCATTATAGAAACTCGAATTATACATCAGTATTTTACATTGCTAGGTTTAACAGTGTAAATGGCTGCTTCTTTGATTTTAAGTTCAATACAGATATCCTTTGATAGAAGTTATTAAATTCTAAGAATAATATCAACTCACTCTGACATGTTAGTTGATATTGTTCTACAAATTCTCAAGAGGATGAAGTATCAGGTTTTCTGTCACAGGTTGAAAGTGTAATTCTTCATTCAATACCGTCTTGATCTTGAAATAAGCAATTAGGTCAATGAGCAATGACCGGTTCCTGAGATGAAGAATCGGGGTTGAATTTAGAATGATACATAAGTATTAACCCTTTCCCTCATATAGACGCTTTCTGACGCCTCTGCAGCAGACGGCTTTTTGAAAACATAGTGTCAAAAGAAGAAATTGCTCAGAACGAGCAATTTCTCCTTTTGCCACAATGTTTTCCACTTTTAGTCATAGGTTATCCATTTAATTATGGAGATTTTCTATGTTTTGACAAAATATGTTCAAAGTCGTCTGCTTCAGAATTGTTGTATGAGGGAAAGGGTTAACTAAGATGTCAAGAGGTTCGAAATGAACATTATGTGTTCTTTAAGATCAGCCTGCACATTCACACCATCTGATCAGAAATATTCTGCTGCAAGTGGGAAAGTGAGGGTTAACAGTGTTATGTAGATGTTCTACAGATTCTTGTGGCTATCTGATGAATTATGGACTGTAGCTCATCTATTTTAGAAATTTGAATTTTTATGAATTGTAAGATAACTTTTAGTTTGTACAGATATAAATGGGGGGAAAGATTGTACCCATAATACAAATGTATAAATGTTTGCTGTGCTACCGACTGACTTAATAAACTCTAATGAAATCTATATTGGGCAATTATTAAATAGTGGCATTAGTAGAACTTGCTGCAGATCAAAATATGCTTGCATGAGGGAAAGTGTTAAATCATAAATGCCCTCTTGCACATGTATTATAAACCTACCAGTGTAACCCTTTCCCTCATATAGACGCTTTCTGACGCCTCTGCAGCAGACAGCTTTTTGAAAACATAGTGACAAAAGAAGAAATTGCACAAAACGTGCAATTTCTCCTTTTGCCACAATGTTTTTCACTTTTTGTCATAGGTTATCCATTTAATTATGGAGATATTCTATTTTTGGACAAAATACGTCCAAAGTCATCTGCTGCAAAATTGCCATATGAGGGAAAGGGTTAAAAACATTTCATAGTTTATCAGAACTGAATATCATTCAACCCTTTCCAACATAGAACCAACCTACAGCAAATGAATTTGAAATTGTCTTGAGGGAAAAATGTAAAATGCATTTGAATGAAGCTATAATTTTAGAATAGATTGAGCAATTTCTCCTTTTGCCACAATGTTTTCTACTCATCTAAGTAGTTTCATACAGATGCATATTGGAAAGGTTTAATGCTTTTGAAATTTGAACATTTCTAAAATTGAAAGTACATGTATAATTTAATTGTGGCAAAAGGCATCTGCATGATGAAATGGGTTAAATAGATAATGGGTACCAGTATTTATGTTTCTGTTATTAGGCGAGTTGTGCCAAATTGGTTTTTTTATATTCAGTATATTTTCTGTATCTTGCTTGCAAATGCATAGACATTCTGTATTATTATTTTTTTTGTATTTTTTACTTAGATACTTATGGAATATCTTGCTATTTTTACCAGCCTAAAAACAAAACAATTATTTGTGACACCAATCAAATCATGGTCCAATTATTATGCTAAACTACAATTAACCCTTTCCCTCATACGACAATTCTGCAGCAGACGACTTTGAACGTATTTTGTCCAAAAATAGAATATCTCCATAATTAAATGGATAACCTATGACAAAAAGTGAAAAACATTGTGGCAAAAGGAGAAATTGCACGTTTTGTGCAATTTCTTCTTTTGTCACTATGTTTTCAAAAAGCCGTCTGTTGCAGAGGCGTCCGAAAGCGTTTATATGAGGTAAAGGGTTAACTAGATTACCCTTTCCCACTTGCAGACATATTTAGACGCTTCTGCAGCAGATGACTTTTGTAAACAATTTGCCACAATGTTTTCAACTGTATTCAATAACTATTCTTTCATTAATAGAGTTTTCAATGTAGCTGTTCCAAGTTGAAAACATTTGAAGACCCCTTTTCCACTTTCAACAAATTTGTAAAATACAACTTTCATATCATCTACGCAGAAATGTGGAAAAAGAATGTATGATATTGAACAGGGTTGAAAACGTTGTGTCAAAAGGAGAAATTGCTCCTTAGAGCCATTTATCCTTGTGCCACAATGTTCTAAGATGTCGTATGATGCACATGTGTCTTTAACCCTTTCCCTCATACAACAATTCTGCAGCAGACGACTTTGAACATATTTTGTCAAAACATAGAAAATCTCTATAATTAAATGGATAACCTATGACTAAAAGTGGAAAACATTGTGGCAAAAGGAGAAATTGCTTGTTTTGAGCAATTTCTTCTTTTGTCACTATGTTTTCAAAAAGCCGTCTGCTGCAGAGGCGTCAGAAAGCGTCTATATGAGGGAAAGGGATATGTAATTTTTTCGACATGCACACAACTTTTGAAAATATTATGGCAATTCCTTCTTAAGCAACAATGTTTTTCAACACAATTCAAAAATGAAACCTTTATTTGTAGAGATATTTTGCTATATGTGCCAAAATGTGTTCAAAGTCGATGACTGTATACTTGCTGTATATTTAAAAAGGTACATTTGAGGTAGAATTAAAAAGAAATCTGAAGGTATGCTGATTTTGAACCATTTCTCAATACATGAATGATATCATATGAATTAAATATTGTTGCAAATTGGGACAGTGACAACATGGGTGATCCTATATGTTTTAAAAGTTAACCCTTTTTAGCTCGCCTAAGCACGAAGTGCGAGGTGAGCTTTTGTGATCACTCACGTCATCGTCGTCTGTACGTACGTCTGTTAAAAATTTCCTACAAATGACTTCTCCTACTAATGGACCAATGGACTGATTTCAAAATAACTTCACAGGAATGTTCCTTAGGTGGTCCTCTTTTAAAGTTGTTCAAAGAATTAAATTCCAAGTAGAACTTTGGTTGCTGCGGCATCAGAAAAGGGGAAAATTGCCAAAACTTTAAGAATCTTCTTGTCCAAAAGAACTGGCTTGATTTGAAAATAATTTTGCTCAAATGTTCCTTGGGGCACCGTCTACCTAGAATGTTCAAATTTGTCCAATCCATTAAAAAACATGGCCGCCAGGCTGCGGAGCTTGTTTTCCTTAGATGTGCATTGTAAAATCTTTAAAAATCTCCCTGTCAAAAAGTACTGGCCTGATTTAAAGATAATTTGGCACAAATGTTCCTTGGGGGACCTTCTACCAAGATTGTTCAAATGAATCCGATCCATTGAAAAACATGGCTGCCAGGGGCGGGGCTTGTTTTCCTTATATGTGCATTGTAAAATCTTTAAAAATCTTCTTGTCCAAAAGCATCTGTTTGATTTAAAAATTATTTGGCACCAATGTTCCTTGGGTTGCTTGTTTTCCTATGTATAGATTAAAAACTTTGAAAACTATTAAAGTTCTATTAAATCAGGTGAGCGATATAGGGCCATCATGGCCCTCATGTTTCATATATAGACGCTTTCTGAAGCCTCTGCAGCAAAATACTTTTGAAAACATTATGGCAAATTTGCCACAATGTTTGCAACTCTATTTAGCAATAACACTTTCATTTATAGAGGCCATCCACATTTTTGGCCAAACATTTTCAAATTCCTCTGATGAAGATTTGTTGTATGTGGTAAAGGGTTAAACTTGCTTGTGGACAGTTTCACCAGTGTCTTCATTGTCTGCATATAATTAAAACTGCCTTGGACGTAAAAATTAAGTGTGGCTGTACACTTATTGACATATTATGCCATAATGGGGATGCAAGAAAACCCCTTTTTACCCGACAAGAGTTCTTATAGTATGAAAAGTCTATCAACATTCTATTGGGTATGGATTTTATTTGTAAATACAGTCGAACCTGCGCTAAAGGCCACCTTGGAATGGCAATTCCCTGTCTATAACGGCCATACTTTTAGTTTTCCAAATACTCATTTTCTGCAATTAAAGACCAACAGTTACTGTGAACAAAGACCATTTTTGTGTCACCCTGCATAGCATGGTAGGCATCTAGGGATTACTTTTTATTTTGTCCGTCGTCTTGTCTGTCTGTCCTTCACACTTTCAATGAGCAGGTGCAGGTGACACATGTGCTCCGCGGAGCACTCCATTCTAGTGTTCTCTTCACCTAGGTGTGGTCTTTAAACACAGACTGGATTGTACTTCGGACTGTAGTAGGTAACAAGTTTACCTACTGAGCAGCTACAAGAAAAGGGCAAAAGTCAAGTCAAGAGTTTACCCCAGCTTTTCCCCCATTTCTAGACCTTTCAGCCTACTAAGGTTGTATATTTAATTTTTCCCTCTTACACTTTTACTGTGTAATTTCTTTTTGTTTCTTAATGATCAATGTTATGTTGACAATGTATGATTATTGCCCATAAAAACACTTAAAACTTTACTCAGACTTTGTTGTTTTTAGCTCCACCGTGTGCTGCCAGTCAAAGCTTATGGAACTACATATTGTCTGTCATGTGTGCATTGACTTTCGGCTTCAATTGACTTCTCAGTAACAATTAGGTCAATTTTGAAGTAACTTTGAGGCAAGTATGTTCTCTTTATTTTTGTATTTTGTGAATCCCTCCAGAACTGCTATTGCCCAGGCATGAAGCCACTTGCCAGATATTGTTATAATTTCACAGTGATGCGATATTCTATCATATCTATGAAACACTACATGGCTGCCATTTGGCGGGGCATTTTTTAGCTAGACTATTCAGAGAATATGAGAGCTACTCTACTCACTCTGGCGTCAGCGTCACACCTTGGTTAAGGATTTGCACTTGAGTACATATATATGCAAATTATGGCCCTTTTCGGTATTGGAAATTCTGGTTAAAGTTTTGAATGCAACAACATTAAGAGTCCATATCTCAGTAACTACTTGATGCATTGCATTGACACTTTATACAACCTTTCCCATCAATCACACGTGGACCAGTAGGAATTCCCCCAGGAAATGTCATAATATAACTGATTTTTTTTTTTGAAAGTTGAAACATGCAAAATCCACCATGCAAATATATAATATCATTTATAGCAATGTCTAATTTAACAGGCCATGTTTGAGTTATCACTCTGACAAGCTTTTTGTGTTTAAGGTCACTGTGACCTTGACTAAGGTCACTGTGACCTTGACTAGATGACCACAAAATCAAAAGGTGTCATCTACTGGTCAGGCCCAACATCCAAGTCAAGTTTGAGGACTATAGCTCTAGGCATTGTTTTGTTATCGCTTGGTCACTGTGACATTGACCTTTCACATGATAACCTCACAATAGGGGTCATCTACTGGTCATTCCCAGCTTCCATGTTAAGTTTTAGGGTCATGGGTGCATGCAATGTCGAGTTATCACTCGGACAAAATTTCGCTTTCATTGTCAGTGACCTTGACCTGATGACCTCACAATCAATAGGGGTCATTTACTGGTCACCCCCCAGCCTACATATCAAGTTTGAAGGCAGTGTATTGTTATCACTCGGACAAGCTTTTCAGGTTCAAGGTAACCTTGATCTTTGACTCTTCAAAATCAATAGGGGTTATCTATTGGTCACGCCCAGCCTCCATGTCAAGTTTGAGGCACGGGGGCAGCCAATGTCGAGTTATCACTCTGACAAGCTTTTTGAATTCAAGGTCACTACTGTGACCTTTGATCTCAACAACAATAGGGGTCATGTACTGGTCACTTCCATGGCAAATTTGATGGCCATGGGTGCAGCCAATGTCGGGTTATCACTATGACAAGCTTCACTGTGACATTGACCTTTGACCAAATGACCTCAACATCAATAGGGGTCATGTACTGGTCACCCAGGCTCCAGCCTCCATGTCAAATTTGAGGGCCATGGGTGCAGGCAATGTCGATTTATCACTCTGACAAGCTTTTCACTGTGACCTTGACCTTTGATGTAATAATCAAAAGGGGTCATCTTCTGTTCACCCCCAGCCTCCATGTCAATTTTGAGGGCCTTGGGTGCAGGCAATGTCGAGTTATCATCAGACAAGCTTTTCGCGTTCAAGGTCACTGTGACCTTGACCTTATGACCTCAAAATCAATTGGGTTCATCTACTGGTCATCCCAAACCTCCAAGTTTGAGGACCATAGGTCCAGGCATTGTTGAGTTATCACTCAGACAAGCTTTGGACCGACATATGCAAAGCAATATACCACTCTTCGAAGGGGGAGATAATAAGGGCCATAACTTGCATAAAATGCAGGATACTTTTATCTTACTTGATAATCTACATAGGTGTGATAGTTGGGTAGAGTTATATAAAGTTTCAATGCAATGCATCAAGTAAACACTGAGATATGGACTCTTTAATTTAATTGCACGCAAAACTTGAACCAGAATTTTTAAGTAAAAAAAGGGCCATAACTGGCCTGAAATGCAGGATAGAGTTATCTAACTTGATAATCTACATAGGTGTGATAGTTGGGTAAGGTTGTAGAAAGTTTCAATGCAATACATGCAGTATTTAAGAACTTGCATGCAAAAACCTTAACCAAGGTGTGACGTGGATGCCGACGCCAGGGTGAGGAGTATAGCTCTCATATTCTTCGAATAGTCAAGCTAAAAATGGAATTTTCAAATTTTGCCCCTTTTCTGATGCCGCCTGACTGCCATGTTCTTTAACCAATCAATATGGCTTGAACAATTTTTGTAACGAGTCACCCAAGGAACATTTCTACCAAATTATATTGGAATCTGACAAGCAGATTCAGAGTAGAAGATTTTGAAAGTTTGGACGTTTTGCCACTTTTCTGATGACTCAGCAACCAAAGTTCTCAAAGGAATTTAAATCTTTGAACAATTTTGAAAGAGGACCACCAAAGGAACATTCCTGTGAAGTTTGGTTGAAATTGGTCTTGTGGTTTATGAGGAGATGGAAACACTTTCATAAAAATGGAATTTTCAAATTGTGCCCCTTTTCTTATGCCGCCTGACTGCCATGTTTTTCAACCAATCAATATGGCTTGAAGATTTTTGTAAAGAAACACCCAAGAAACATTTCTACCAAATTATATTGGAATCTGACAAGCAGATTCAGAGGAGAAGATTTTTAAAGATTGGACGTTTTGACCCCCTTTCTGATGATGCAGCAACCAAAGTTCTCAATGGAATTTAAATGAACAATTTTGAAAGAGGATCACAAAAGGAACATTCCTGTGAAGTTGGGTTGTTATTGGTCTTGTGGTTTATGAGGTGATGATGTTTAAAGCTAAAAGTTGACGACGGACAGAGTGATCAGAATAGATCTATAAATAGCTTGTAGTTCCTCTCCCCAGGGTATCCACAAAGTAAAAAGAAGCCCAGGTCTTGTTTCCATTTTTTCAACATTGTCAATTGAGTAATCACAAAATTTTACCCTGTCCCTCATACAGATGCTTTCTGACGCCTTTGTTGCAGACGACTTTTGAAAACATAGTGGCAAAAGAAGAAATTGCTGAGTGATTTCTCATTTTACCAAAATGTTTTCAACTTTATTCAATAATTATACATTCCTTTATAGTGATTTCTCATTTTACCAAAATGTTTTCAACTTTATTCAATAATTATACATTCCTTTATAGAGATCTTCAAATAAGACAAATATGTGGAAATACTTTGTTTGTTTGGCTAATACTTTTTCACATTCTATGTTTCTTTAATTTTCTATATTATGTCCCTGTCATTTTTTTTTAAAAGTGTCACTTAAAATCACCCAAATGACATATGTAACAGTTGACTTGATATGAAATTGAGGAAAGATTTCTTTTTGATGGTTTGATCAATACTTTGAGGGGAATCATGCTTAACACGAACAATGACAGACAGAAAATGAGAAACCAAACTTAAAAATTTAGCTACAGACAAAAAAGAAATCAGCTCATAATAATTAATTTCAAAATTATTTCAACATTTTCAACAGTTAAATATTTATTTGTTCAAGATTTCCAATACATCAAACTGAGATTCAAAATGAAACTGTTGGAACACAGAAAATTCTTGAAATAAATAACCCATCGTGATAGAAATGTTTCCCACATAAAGTAAATTAAATGGCATTTACATTAACGAAATATCTACATTAATATTACCAAAGTGTTTGCATAAATTTCCTTCCAAAATAGGGGACATTTTTTTAAACTTTCTAACATCGGTACATTTGAGTTTTTATCAAGCTTATTTAATGAGAGGATTTATCATAAAATAAAAAGATCACAGACTTGTGATCTCCTACTTAACCCTTTCCCCCATACGACAATTCTGCAGCAGACGACTTTGAACGTATTTTGTCAAAAAATAGAAAATCTCTATAATTGAATGGATAACCTATGACTAAAAGTGGAAAACATTGTGTCAAAAGGAGAAATTGCACGTTTTGTGCAATTTCTTCTTTTGTCACTATGTTTTCAAAAAGCTGTCTGCTGCAGAGGCGTCAGAAAGCGTCTATATGAGGGAAAGGGTTAACCCATACACACATACAATAAATCTGTGACATCTCCTACTTAACCAATTCTCTATTCTTAAAGCAAATCTCTAATTGAAAGAATTCTTATTGAAAAAAAAGTTGAAATCATCCTGGTAAAAGGAGAAAATGCTCATTCCTAGCAATTTCTTCTTTTGCTAAAAGGTTCTAAATAGTCATGATTCTCTCCTTGTTTTACATTCATCTAGCACTCAAAATATAAAAGACTTGCCACTTTGTTCAAAAACAATTTCTTTAATAAGAGAGGTATTCAGTGAAATTATACATTGTCAATATTGAAATTGATATCTTCAACTTTCTAATATCAAAGTCCCACTTTGTAATATGGGACCATCACAGATGTGCTATCAAAGGATAACTGGTAGTTAAAACGGCCGATGGATGCCTTCTTTCCTTTTTACGTTGCTGCTTTTCTTCAAGGAGGAAAAAGCATTTTCCCAGTATTGTAAATGTTCATAGCACTTTCTAATTAACACTTAATAGTCAAACAATAACACAAGATGTACCTCCAGTATAAACTTTGAGATTTTTTTTTAAGTACAAACATAATACAGGATATCTCTAGACTTTTCACAGATGACTTTGTAAGAAAAGAAATCATCAAAACTTGATCCTGCAATCAAATGAGGAAGAAAGGATTTGAATGAGTGTATTCAAGACCCTTAATTAAGACAAAGAACATCGACATAAAAAGAAATCCAAGTTCTAATAATATAGGTTCATCTACGCTTTTGTTTTAGCCCAGATAGTGGAGTCACACCCTCGTACTAACATATCTGCTGGGGGATCTACCATGATAGAATTGTACAGTTCTTCAAGTGGGAGTTCCGCGTCTGATTTGGCTTTGTTTGAGGCTTCGTCAACCATTTTCCTGATTTCAACATCAATTTGCTGAAAAGGTAAACACATGCTTTCATAGCTGTCGACAACAAACTAGGGTAGGACATACCGGAAAAAAAGAGAAATAATATATTGTTGATTGCAGCTGTGAGGTGTCAAAAGGCCTCTCTGTATTAACCCTTTCCCTCTTGCAGATGTATTTTGACGTGCCTGCAGGAGACTATTTTTGTAAACATTGAGGTAAAAGGAGAAATTGCACATAATGAGCAATGTTTTGAGTTCAATAAATGTTCTTTTATATATATATAGAAAGTTTTTATATTTTTGTAACAATGTTTATGAAGATTTGTTGTATGTGGGAAAAGGCGTTATGGAAAGGATTAACTGATTACCTACAATGATAACATGAAACTAGAAACGTGTGGGCATGCCATAGATGCCACTTACAACAGCCATATTGTAAATCTTCGCAATATTTCCTGTCAAAGGGCAAACGACTTTTAAGATAAATCGGATGGGAACTAAATTAAATTTTATCTGCTCCTTCACAATAGACTTTTAACGATAGAATGAACAAGAGCTTTCAGAGGACAGCATGCTTGACTATTCCACCGCTTATTTGATTACTGAGATAATGGACTCTAATCTAGTTGCATGCTAAACATTAACCACAATGTCTTAAAGGGTGATAATTTGCATTATATGCAGGATAGTTATTTAACTTGATTATTTTCATAGGTGTGATGGTTGGGAAGGGTTGTATAACGTTTCAATGAAATGCATCAAGTAGTTACTAAGATATGGACTCTTAATGTAGTTGCACGCAAACCTTTAACCATCGGGCAACAATTTGCACCATATGCAACTAGTTCAAAGTCATTGCAAAGAATAGTGATAACTCTCTAGGCAAAACCAACTTGAAGATCACAGGCCTAAGTGTATGTTAGTTATAAGGGTAAATGCTAGCTTGCACGAAAACTTTAACCATGAACTGTTTCCATATAGAAGGTCACAGTGACCTTAACCTTTGACCTACTGACTCCAAAGTGTATAGGCATAACCAACTTGCTATGAAGAATGTCCATACAAAGTGTAAAGACCATAGGCCTAGGCGTTTGTTAGTTATAAGGGTAAATGCTAGCTTGCACAAAAACATTAACCATGAACTGTTTCTATATAGAAAGTTACAGTGACCTTGACTTTGACCTACTGACTCCAAACTGTGTAGGCATCAACAACTTGCTATGAAGTATATCCATACCAAGTTTGAAGATCATTGGCCTAGGCGTATGTAAGTTATAAGGGTAAATGCTAGCTTGCACAAAAACTTTAACCAACGGCGACGCCGGGGTGACTACAATAGCTCCCCTTATTCTTCGAATAGTCCAGCTAAAAATCCAACGACACCAGAATTTGTGTTTAACCCTTTCCCTCATATAGACGCTTTCTGACGCCTCTGCAGCAGACGGCTTTTTGAAAACATAGTGACAAAAGAAGAAATTGCTCAAAACGAGCAATTTCTCCTTTAGCCACAATGTTTTCCACTTTTAGTCATAGGTTATCCATTCAATTAAAGTTGTCTGCTGCAGAATGTTCATATGAGGAAAAGGGTTAAACCACCTCAGCATCAAATATAGGGAAATAAACAAATATTTTGAAGCCAGGTTCACTTGAAGAAAAAAGACACATTTTATCCTCTCCTACGTACAACAATTCTGCAGTAGAAGACTTGGAACTCTCTCTAAATGAAAGTATAATTATTGAGTTGAAAGGGTTGCAACAAAAGGCGTCTACTGCAGATTGGAAAGGAGAGATAGGATTAATATACTAGTGTACCTTTAGTTCTTCAGCGGTTGCTAGCCCTGTATCAAGGAGTCTGTTTTTGTGAGTTATAATTGGGTCCCTTCTCTCTCTCACTTCCGTGATCTCATCTCGAGAACGATAACTGAAATAGATTTGTAGTGACTTATACACAGGCTTAATGTCCATTATAGAGAGTGAGCAGCCTTACCTTGTTCCGGAGTCGAACATACTGTGCCAATGATATCTGTATGTAGCTGCATCAATAACAGTGTAAAGAAATGAACATTCAAGTATTGATTGTTTTCATATCACTGTGGCCAGTTCACCTATCCATGCGTTTCCTTGCATTTATCACACAAGTCTTTCTAAGCAGCTGGCTGCTTTTCTACTAAGACTAATATCACATTAAAGGAAGATGAATGACGCTTGTTACATTGACTTTTGTCAAATGTCGGAAAAAATAGTGGCCTAGCTGAGGTTCAAACTCCCAACCCCTGATGAAAGCCCGCGTATCTACCAGGGCTTGGGAATGTCAGAGATATACTTTACTCATCTGTATTTACAAGCAGCCTTACCTTGTTCCAGGGTCAGACATACTGTGACCGTGATATCTGTATGTAGCGGCATCTATCACAATGGGACCATTCTTCAACACATACTCTTTAGCGAACCTTGTGACTTCCTTGATAGCCAGGATATCCATACCATCTACCTGTGGTGAAACATCAAACAGGCAAACAAAATAAGTCTGTGAGCCTTAACATGTTGCCTGTAGGGAACATCTGACATCTCTACAGCTAATGAATGATATGTTCAAACAAAGAAGGAAAAATTGCTTCTTTTTTTTTTACATAAATGCAGACTAGGTCATATATCAATTGTAATAGAAATGTTATAATACTTCTTTCAATCGGGAATGCCTATAATTTGAAAAGAAGCTTTTATTTCAGTGGCAAGTTTCTTTTGCCGTTGAGTAATTTTTTCTCTTTTACTCTGGCACTCATCCTTTCTTTTGAATGACCCTTTCATAACCAATATAGAACCACCTCGTCGGTGTAGTGGTAAAGCATCCGCACCGGCCGGCTCATTCAAAAGACTTTAAAAATGGTAGTAATGAATACCGTCCTTGGTGCGTTAGCATTACGACTGACTGGCTGGTGTCAGGATAAATGGACCAAAAGTACTGGAAACCTACCCAGAAAACGACATAACTGAAAAATTGTTGAAAGTGGCATAAAAAGATAGAAAACAAGAGGTCCATGATGGCCCTGGAATCGCTCACCAGAAGATTTTTTTTAAAGTTTCGACTATATGCATATACGGCAAAACAGCCCTGCCCACCCCCTGGTGTCCATGGTTTTTTTACCAATCAACATGGCTTGAAGGAATCTGACAGGGTCAGCCAAGGTACATTTCTGCAAAATTATTTGAAAATCGGCCAGACATTTTCGGAGGAGAAGATTTTTAAAGTTTCAACTTTAACCATATATGGCAAAACAGCACCGCACCCTGGCTGCCATGTTTTTTACCAATCAACATGGCTTGAAGGAATCTGATAGAGGGTCACTCAAGGAACATTTCTACAAATTTATTTGAAAATTGGCCAACCTGTTTGGGAGAAGAAGAATTTTAAAGTTTGTTTCGTTTGGTTGCCATGGAAACCAGAATTCTGCATGGATCCCAAATATTTGAAGGAATTCCAGTAAGGTCATTGAGAAGATTTTTTAAGTTTCCACTATAGCCATATAAGGCAAAAAGCCCCCATCCCCTATGTGCCATGTTTTTCGACCAATCAACATGGCTTTAAGGAATCTGATAGAGGGTCACCTAAGGAACATTTATACAAAATTATTTGAAAATCGGCCAACCTGTTTGGGAGGAGAAGAATTTTAAAGTTTGTTTCGTTTGGTTGCCCAAATATTTGAAGGAATTTCGGTGAGGTCATTGAGAGGATGCTTTCTAGGAAATTTCACCCCAATTGACCAACTGTTTACATAGGAAAAGATGTTGACGGACAAACGCCGGACATAGGGCGATCACAATAACTCACCTTGAGCACTTTATGCTCAGGTGAGCTAATTAAAAACAAAAGTAATGAAAGTAAATTATACATAACGATGTTACTTGTCACATATTATAATAATAACATTTGAACAGAAATAATATCAAATGTTTTTTCTCCCTACAATATATTGAAAGAAAGAAAAAAATAACCACATACAGGCGCTTTCAGAAGACTGCAGCAGACGACGTATGAAAACATTGTGGTAAATGAAGAAAATTATCATAATGAGCAATTTCTCCTTAAACCACAATATTCTCAAATCTATTCAATAATCTACCTTTTGATTGCAGAGATTTTTCAGTATTTTATGTAGAAGTCTTACAAGACGTCTGATGCCGATTTGTCGTATTTGGTACAGGGTTATGAGAAAACAAGGGTGTTCAAAGGAACACACATGCTACCTGCCAATATGTCAGTAATTGAAAGTGTGGTGGACAGAATAACGAGGGCTTGGCATCAAACGGTTGTAACTAAAATTGGTATTTTTTTACCAAGGTTATTTACCTCGCCATAAAGTCTTTATAAGCGTTAAATCATTTTACTTGGTAAACAATGGAAATTTAGGTGCCATTGCTCGTTCTGAGCAATGGCACCTAAATTTGCATTGTTTACAAAAGGGTCAAAATCGCCCCTAATCCAGGGTTTTCAAAATAGGTTTTGAGTTACAACCGTTTCACGCCAAGCCCTCGAGATGATGGAGAAATGATCCCTATGCAACTCCCTTTCACACAAAAAATGAAGTCCTACCCAAATTCCAGGAATATAATCGCCTCTCTTGTAATAATCAGTGCTAGCAGAAGCCCTTGTCACACTGGTACCCATTCCGTATCCATTGTTTTCACATACGAAAATAGCAGGTAATTCCCACAATTTGGCAATATTGAAGGCTTCAAAGAGTTGACCTTGATTAGCTGCTCCGTCACCATACAGGGCTATACAAACATTTGGCTTTCCTTCATACTTTTGGGCAAAGGCTATTCCAGCACCTAGAGGTACCTGTCAAGTAAAGAGTAGTATTTTCTACTTATCTCTCTAATTACCCACAACATAGGTATTTTAGCCAAATAAGGATTTCAGAGCTAAACATGACCTGCAGACCTGTTCAATGTTTACTTGTTATATTTATTTAAAATGTCTGCTTTGAAAATTTCTGAGGAACAAGATAATTTTTATCATTGATTGATCGATTGATTGGGGTTTAACGCCGTTTTTAACAATTTCTCAGTCATATCACAGTGGCCAGTTCACCTATTCATGTGTTTCCTGGTTTTCTCACACCAGTACTCCACACAACAATCTTCCCAAGCAACTGGCTGCTTTTCCACACAGACTTAGCCCATTGGTGGAAGACAAATGACACATGTCGCAATGACTTTTGTCAAACGTCGGAAAGAAAGTCGGCCGAGTCGGAATTCGAACTCACAACCCCTGGATTGACATCCCTCGTCATTACCGACTGAGCTACCGGGACTCGACATATAATTTTTATCAAATTGGAAGTATTATTTCGGTACTGTGGGAAAAGAAGAATTTGCTCAATTTCCCATATTTTCAAAATTTGTCTACTGCGGAAGGTGCCAAATTAATCTGTAATGAGACAAAGAGTCCAGACAAATCAGCTGTAATGATCAAAATGACCGATTGTTAGGCGTTTTACGCCACTTTCAAACAAAATTCAGTTATATCACGGCGTTTCCTGGGTATGTTCGAGTACTACTGGTCCATTTATCCTGACACCAGCCAGTCAGTCGTAAAGCTCGAGTACTACTGGTCCATTTATCCTGACACCAGCCAGTCAGTCGTAAAGCTAACTCCGCAACCCTGAGTGCCAAGGAGAGCAGCCATTACAACCATTTTTAACCCTTTCCCTCATACGACAATTCTGCAGCAGACGACTTTGAACTTATTTTGTCAAAAATTAGAAAAATCTCTATAATTAAATGGATAACCTATGACTAAAAGTGGAAAACATTGTGGCAAAAGAAGAAATTGCTCGTTTTGAGCAATTTCTTCTTTTGTCGTTATGTTTTCGAAAAGCCGTCTGCTGCGGAAGCATCAGAAAGCGTCTATATGAGGTTAAACTCTTTGATCGAAATGAATACTCATAATACCAACATGACCATGTCAGCCAAATTCACAAGTGTATGCATCTTCTCACATTCAGCCATTTAGCCAAATTAACCCTTTCCCTCATACGACAATTCTGCAGCAGACGACTTAGAACATATTTTGTCAAAAAATAGAAAATCTCTATAATTAAATGGATAACCTATTCATGACTAAAGCTTAAAAGTGGAAAACCTTGTGACAAAAGAAGAAATTGCACGTCTTGTGCAATTTCTTCTTTTGTCGCTATGTTTTCAAAAAGCCGTCTGCTGCAGATGCGTCAGAAAGCGTCTATATGAGGGAAAGGGTTAACAATTATATAAAATTGCATATTCATATTTGTTCTTGCATTCAGACATATTTTCTCTCCGTCATAGAGTTTAAGCCAGAGATCAGGAAATAATGGATGATTTAGAATTCAACCACAGACCCCTGAATTGACTTCCACTGTTTGTACCTATCCAACACCTTTGGATCATTGCTACCCTAAATGTATGGGAATGGACAATTTCTTTTGATAAATGGAGTTTTAGTATCATGGCATTTTCCGGGAAATTTTGGTAAAATTATGATTTTATCCTGACAACAGTGTCAGGAGTCGTAATACAATCCTGCAATTCAGAGAACAAATGATTGATTGATTCCGGTTTTCAACAAAGTTTCAGTCATATCATAGCGGCCAGTTCACCTACTTTTACTCCACACAACATACTTTCCAAGCAACTGGCTGCTTTCCCAAAGGTGGAAGATAAAAGATGCTTGCCACAGTGACTTTTGTCAAATGTCTGAAAGAATATTGGCCAAGCTGGGGTTCAAACTCACAACCCCTGGATTGACAGGTCACGTTTATACCGACTGAGCTGCTGGGAATAAATGAGGGAATCCACTATAAACTAACATCTAGGTTGACCAGGTAGCAATCATGGGACTCTTGCACTTTAGGTGGTCACTCTAACCAATGGGTATTTATCTTGTGATAGCTCTCTTAACCCTTTCCCTCATAAGACAAATCTGCAGCAGACGACTTTGAACATATTTTGTCAAAAAATGGAAAATCTCTATAATTAAATGGATAACCTATGACGAAAAGTGGAAAGTATTGTGTCAAAAGGAGAAATTGCACGTTTTGTGCAATTTCTTCTTTTGTCACTATGTTTTCAAAAAGCCGTCTGCTGCAGAGGCGTCAGAAAGCGTCTATATGAGGGAAAGAGTTAATACCAAACACAATTTTATGTTGTGAATAATAAAAAGAATAGTCTCAAGTCAAAGAGAAGATTCTTTTGAGTACCCATATAGCAGATTTTAAGGGTAAATAAGCAGCTAAGAACATTAAAAATGCTTCTAATATAGATGACTGACAGTGTCAGAAAGTAATCACATACCTGAGCACCCACTATCCCATTTCCTCCATAAAAGTTTGGTGCATACATGTGCATGGATCCTCCTTTACCTCTGGCACAGCCAGAAACCCGACCTGGAAACAACGAGTTTGAATTAACCTTGTCCCACATACATTAAATCTGAAGCAAATGACTTTGAAAACATAGAGACAAAAACATGGAAAATCTCTATAAATGAAAGTATAATTATTGAAAAGCATCGAGAACTTGTCTCAATATCTTCAAAAGTCATCTGCTGCAGATGTCTCAAGATACATCTCCATGAGGCAGACACCTTAAGACATTTCACATAAAATATTTTATACATGTGCATGGTAATGGACTTGCTTGTCAAATTGCAATATTGCCGAGTGCGTGGGTAAACAACGCCAACAGACAACAACATGGTAATGGATAGTCAAGATGGCTTCAAGGCAGGCAATACACATATCATATTCACTAACACACATATCATACCCAGTACCACATATATCATATTCACTAACACACATATCATATTTACTTACACACATTTCATAATAACTTACACACATATTATTCACTAACACACTACACACATATCATAATCACTAACACACATATCATATTCATTAATACACATATCATACCCAGTACCACCCATATCATATTCACTAACACTCATATAATGTTCAGTCACACACATATTATATTCCTTAACACAAACACATATGTTGCTGTTAGGGACACACATACCATGACCAGTAACACACATATCATATACACATATCATATTCAGTAACACACATATGATGATCAGTAACACACATATCATATTCAGTTAAACACATATCATATTCAGTAACACGCATATCATATTCAGTAACACACATATCATATTCAGTAACACGCATATCATATTCAGTAACACACATATCATATTCAGTAACACACATTTCATATTCACTAACACACATATATTAGGGACAACCATATCATGATCATTAACATACATATCATATTCACTAACACACATGACATATTCAGAAACCCACATAACATATCCAGTAACACACATATCATATTCAGTAAGCAACATATATCACATTTGGTACACATACCATATTCAGTAACATAGATATAACCCACAAAACATTTTCAGCAACAAACATCATATTCAGTAATACACATATCACATTTGGTAACACACATGTCATATTCAGTATTGAGTAACAAGCACATCTTATTCAGTAACCCACATATCATAATCATTAACACATGTATCATATTCAGTACCACACATATACTGTTCTGTGTCACACATATCATACTCAGTAAAGCACATATAACATTCAGTAACACGTATCGTACTCAGTAACACACATATCCTATTCAGTAAGACAGATATCATATTCAATAACAGATGTATCATATTCTGTAACATACACACATAACATATTCAGTAACACACATGATATATTGTAATATTTATCTTGGTAGAAACTGCAATGTTGTTGATGATTAATTTCACTTTATGTTAGTATGTCCAGTTTACAATGAATTTTATCTTTTATATCTTTTAATGACATAATGAGTGGATGTAGACCCACATATGTAAACTCACTCATAAAATATTGTATTGAGGCATCTAAAATCAGATTACTTTTAGATGAACAGGTCTCTAATTGAATCATAAAGTATGTGTCATATACATGTACTAATTATTTCAATAATTTTTATTAAATTACATATCATACTAATTATAACATCTTTCAAATTTAAAAAAGCTACCCTCAATGAAAGAATTGTGACATTTTTTCTTTTCCCCTTTCCTTTCTTCACCTATTTTCCATGGAGTAAAAATGTGTGCTATGAATATGGAAAATGGATTATTAACTCATTCACTGATGCTTTAACAATTTGGTGCCTCTGCAGCACAATCCTCTTAGCAGTGCTCAGTATAACCTACCTTAGTGCATGTATGACAATCTTAGAAACAAAATGTAATACATATGTGGCCTGAAGGAAGTTGGATAATAACTGAGAACAATGACTGGATTTTTTTTTTTTATAAAGGGGTATTACTCTTAAAATATGCCCGATATCTAAATTATCATGTTTGTACTTGATACATTGAAAATAAGGGAGAAAATGAGAGACAACTCTAAAATAAATACACAGGAACATACCTACAAAGCAGAGGACTTTTGTAATCATTGTGGCAAAAGGAGAAATTGCTCAGAACGAGCCATTTTTTCAGTTGCCAAATTTATTTCAACTATATTTAATAACTATAATTTCATTAATAAACATTTTTCCATATTTTTGTCTAGACGTTTTCAAAGTTGTCAGCTTCAGATTTGTTGTATCTGGTAGATGGTTAAAACCAAATAGATTACCTGTGAGCTCTGCCAAGACACTCTGGACACTGACGCCACGTATGTAAGCCCAGCCGTGAGCTCTGTAGGCTGTTATAACTGCATCATCTCGGGTTATAGCTGCTTCCATTCCAACACAGCAAGCTTCCTGTAATTCAACAAGAGGGCCATGATGTTTTTTTTACCAATAACCATAGCTGGAAGGAATCTCAAAAAGGGTCATCAAAGGGACATTTCTACAAAATTATTCAAAAATCTGCCAGACACTTTGGGAGGAGAGGATTTTTCAAGCTTTCACTAAAGCCATATAACGCAAAACAGTCCCGCCCCCTAGTGGCAATGTTTTTTGATGAATCAACATGGCTTGAAGGAATCTAAAAGAGGGTCACTTAAGAAACATTTCTACAAAATTATTTAAAAATCAGCCAGACACTTTCAGAGGAGACAAAGTTTTGACTATATGCATATACAGCAAAACAGCCCCGCCCCCTGAAAGCCATGATCTTTGACCAATAAAAATGGTTTGAAGGAATCCGAGGTGAAGATTTTTAAAAGTTTCCACTATAACCATCTAAGGCAAAACAGCCCTGCCCCCTGGCGGCCTCGTTTTTTTACCAATGAACATGGCTTGAAAGAACCTGATAGAGGGTCACCCATGGAACATTTCTACGAATTTATTTGGAAATTGGCCAACCAGTTTGGGAGAAGAAGAATTTTTTTTAAAAACAATTTGTTGCCATGTAAACCAGAATTCTGCATGGATCCAAAAAATGTGAAGGAATTCTGACATCCAAGACCTGTTTTAAAGGCGAGATGTTAGGAAAGACTGGCCTCAAGTCTGTATGCTCCATGCATGAATGGATTAGTTTTAATTGAGATAATTGAACCCTTTCCCACCAGCAGAATTCGAGGGCTTGGCGTGAAACAGTTGTAACTCAAAATCTATTTTGAAAACCTTGGTTTAGGGGCAATTTTGACCCCTTTGTAAACAATGCAAATTTAGATGCCATTGCTCAGAACGAGCAATGGCACCTAAATTTCCATTGTTTACCAACAAAAATGATTTAACGCTTATAAATACTTTATGGCGAGGTGATAAACCTAGGTAAAAAAATACCAATTTTAGTTACAACCCTTTCACGCCAAGCCCTCGAAATGCACTTTGACACAGGTGAAGCAGACAACTATTCAGTTACAGATATATTCCAGATATCCCTCAATATGTTCACAAATTATGGGTATGGGTTAACGATACTGCACCAAGGTAGTTGATCTAGTATCATACCGAAGGAATTCATCTTAAGTTAACCCTTTCTCGGAAACAACAAATTTGCAGTAGACGACTCCGAAAACATCCAGGAACAAGGCCCCTAAAAAGGACCATTATCGCTCCACTGTCATAAGGCAATAAATTAAATCTCCGAACACCTCTATAATTGAATGGATAACCTATGACTAAAAGTGGAAAACATTGTGGCAAAAGGAGAAATTGCTCGTTTTGAGCAATTTCTTCTTTTGTCACTATGTTTTCAAAAAGCCGTCTGCTGCAGATGCGTCTATATGAGGGAAAGGGTTATGCAACCTACCTGTCCAGAGTACAAGTGACAAAAGCCTCGAATGGCTTTAGACTTGTAGAGATTAGCTGCCACTGTTTCCATCCTTCTAATGGTCATCATCTCTTTGTAGAACTTGAGACCCTCATCTCTCGTCATAGACACAGTTCTACTTGGGGATTCTTCCAGTTTGTGTAATTTATAAGGCTGAAATTAACCAAGTAGTCAAACCTGTGCTTAACGACCACCTTTGTATAGCAATTCCCTCCCTGTCTATAGCCACCACGTTTTTAATTTCTCAATTACTCATTTTTTGCATAAATGACCCTGCACTTAATAACCACCTGTGAACAAAGACCAGATTGTTCTCTTCCTATGGGTGGTCCCTATACACAGGTTGGACTGTATTGGCAACATTGAAATGTAATAAAGAGTTCTACAATGTTTTGAAATCTTTATATGATATCAAACTCTATATTATGACTTTTTTACCTGTAAACTGTTAATTGGGATTTGTTCTGGAGGTCAAATTACACTAAATACATCCGCGGGCCCCTTTGATCTACAGTACTGTAGTGTGTAAACAAAACATTGTTTGCCTAGAAATGGTTGTACAGACTGCATTGGATATGTGACAATGGGTGTAAATTGTTTGTAAATATGTAGAGGATGAACTGAAACTGTTTGATTTGATCATTTTAGGTATTTTGACCTTGTGTGAAAGTGAAAGTAGAGGATGTGGAAACCCAGTTTCAGCCTAGCTGGATTGTGGTAAAAAGGACGGTCCCCATCTTCACAGAGTGACTTCTTTCTTGCATAATGCATGACCCCACATTTCCTATGGATTATTTTAAAGGTAAGAAGTATCTCTTTTCAATGATATATGGTGTTCTACCTGGGAAACGCTTAGAAAGTGTGACAAACGAGGGTTGAAACTGGTTGATTGGCATGTAAACAAAGAAGGAATTTATTTGGTGTATTGTGACCTGAACAATGTTTCTCCAATTTCCAAAGCAAACCTTATCAGAGCTCTAGATAAGCAGAGTAGTTCACATCCCCAAATCCTTATATGACACTCAAACCCTAGTTTGTGGGAACTCAAAATAATACTCTCAGTGAGACGTTAACCCTTTCCCTCATATAGATGCTTTCTGACGCCTCTGCAGGAGACGGCTTTTTGAAAACATAGTGACAAAAGAAGAAATTGCACAATACGTGCAATTTCTCCTTTTGCCACAATGTTTTCCACTTTTAGTCATAGGTTATCCATTCAATTATAGAGATTTTCTATATTTTGACAAAACATGTTCAAAGTCGCCTGCTGAAGAATTGTCGTATGAGGGAAAGGGTTAATGCACCTTATTTGATAATTATGTATTGAGTGTCATCATTATAGTTTCATAACATGTGGGTGATCATCATTCCTCCGTCAGTTGGGTCACAAACTATGTGATAGATGTACCATAACAATGATCACTTCATGGACAAAGGAAAGGGCAGAATCTTTTAGTTGCCTCAACTTGCCTGTATATTACATATCTTCGACAATTTAGATCTTTTCAGTTTGTTAATTAACCCTTGCCCACATGAAGATACCTTTTGACGCATCTGCAGTCAACGACTTTTGAATAAAACATTGTGGTAAAAGAAGAAATATCTCTGCAATGAAAAATTTCTCTCTTTGCCACAATGTTTTCTACTCAAATCAATATTTTTGCTTAGATATGCTCAAATTTGTCAGCTGCAATATTGTTGCTTGTAGTGTTAAATCTCCCTATACCTGAGTTTCAAATGTAGCCTCATTAACTGTGCTGTAATTTTTCATCTGTAGCATTCCAGCAGCTCCCTAAAAGAAGAGAAAAAAATCTCCATTTATATTCAGTAAAATTTGTTTTAGCAGTCAACTTGTATTACGCAGCCACTTGAAGATCAACCAAAACAATGTTTTCTTCTTCGAAAAGAAAATTGGCTGAGTGATTGTCCGGCTGTCCTAAAGTGTTGACCGTATCGGGTAAAAATGTGGAGCTGATATTTAAAGTATATACTGTCACAATTGTCTGTGCAGGTACCTGAATCTAAGGGGGAGCGTGTGGATCAATGGTTTGATGTCAAATTAGGCAAACAATTGCTATTATATAGAGTGAAACATATGGTTAAATCCATATCAACTGCAAACTATATTTGCATTTAGGAACAATCAATTTCCCTCTGAAGAGTTCAGACTGTTGAACGAAACCGGTCAGGACAGTCAAGTTAACTTGGAAGCATGCCTCCTTTGGCTGACTTCAGCCAAATTCTCATAATGTTTTCTTCTTTACTTATCTTGCAGGGCTCACACTTTCATCAGTCATTGGATCAAAGTGGGATAATGGCTCAAAGTAAAATGCATGTGCCTCAAAATATTCAATTTTACTCGAAATTGTCGCTGTAAAAAAAACTATCCATAAGTAAGTTATAAGATAGGGGTTCATTGTTTGATAATAGGATAGAAAGAAACAGGTTAAACAGTAACAGGAAAAAAAGCATTGACAACAAGAAACAGGATAAACAACAAATGTCACAAAATACGCCCTTCCTATTTTTTTGAGGAATTCTGATGAGGTCATTGGGAGGATGCTTTTTGTGAAGTTTCATCCCAATTGACCCACTGGTTACTGAGGAGAAGAAGTTGAAGCACAACGCACAACGGACGCCGGACAAAATGCGATCACAATAACTCACATTGCTTGAGAAACGATGAAACTGGGTGCCTGGAGTGGAATTTAGGCTCATGGGGGTATTTAGCATCTTTGATTTTTTTTGCATAAAAAATTATGTTTTTCAAGCTATTTAAACTTTTGTTTGATTGGTTAATGGCCTAAAATAGGCATAAACATGAAGTTTGGTCACTTCTCTAAACATGTGACACAGTAAAACCTAAAATTGTTATGTGTTTCTGTTTTTTTTGTCTTGGAGCCCCGTATAAATAATGCGCAAGCGCAGAAAACTTGCCGGACTCAAGTCGCTAAACCTTGGTTTGGGTGGCATAGGACATTTGAAATTTCTTTAAAAATAATTGCCTAATTGTCCTAATATTTGCTATTTTGTTTTCATTGTATATCATACTCTGTAAATTTACACAAAAACCAGATCTCTGAGGGCAAAGAAAGTGTCTAAAGGCAGGGCTTCCGCTGTAATTCGCCAAACACGCCAATGGCGAAAAAATAAAAAAAATGGCTGAAAAATTATTCGCCGTAAAATGTTGCTTCTTATACACGAAATTCCCTTTACTAAACTTCTCTATCTGGCTGTAAATCTGCATAACACACAGCCGAAAACACAGTACACAACGAATCGTGTCACACGCCAAGGTGCTAACATTGGGGGTAAACAGCATATCTTTTATCACCTACTCGTATCGGTTGTACTTTCATGTTTAATAATTGATTGAAACAACGACACACGCTGATGATTGTTTACAGTTTGCGCCTTTGATTTCATTAATAATATGTTAATCAAAACTAATTAAGTAGGTAAAAAAAAAAATCTTGGTAGCGCTTTTATTTATTACAAAAATGACGAAATAGGCAATTGAAAATAAATTTCCTATTGGAATCGTGTAAACAAAAACATCGTCTTCGTCGATCTTTGATCATATATATCTGTGTATGTTATGTGTTTATATGTCTCTGATGTTATCAAGATGTTAATCGAAATTATCAAGGCCCAATCTTCTTGAAATGAAAAATTAGTATTGATAAGTTTGACGACGTTATTAAATAAGTCGCCAAGCGTCAAATATTTGGTTGGGTGGGGTACTATTTCTTGCCGATTGGTTAGGAAAACATTTTACGCCCGCTTTCAAAATAAAAATAACTTCAAACAACGCATTTTAACACTTTGTTAATGCTTTTCGTCTGCGGAATTTTCTTACACACAATCTTGCATACGACCTAAAATACATGCTTGACAGTGACTTTGTTTACGTAATTAACGCAACATTTTACATGAGTAGGAACACTGAATATTTTTTTTATGAATCTTCATATTGATGGTGGTGACCAGAAATCTTTTGAATTTGCATTAGCCCATTGTAAATGGATAAACATAACACGTAGGAAGATCTGTGGTTATTAAACCTTTTCATGTGTTTTCATTGACCATACTAGCCTAGGCTGATACAATATCAAATGGATTTATTTTAGAAGCATTTAGATTGGTAAAATCATTAAAGTTAGAAACAGATTGGACACAAAAGAATGAGAACCATGATAACATAATAATAATTAAAGAATGGAACATGTTTAAGGGTTTTGTTTATTTTTTTATTTAGTAAAATTATAATCATTTTATGACATTTCATGTATTGGTAAACCATGATGAAATAATATTTTTTTTTATAGCTGTATTGATACACCATATCACAACATTTAGTCAATGACAGAACACACATTAAAAGTGTTAGGTATGCTTAAATTAGTGTATATTTAAGCATACAGCTGAACAAAAAAAAAATGTCCCACGGAAGGGGGCTCACCCGATCCCGAACCCTCCACCTTGCGTAACAAAATTGTGGTTTAATGTGGACCAAAAAATATATGCTCCAGTGGAAACCCTGAAAGGGTCAATTTTTTGTTGTCTGCAAAACTATTTGGATATAGTCAAACTGGTTGAAAATGATAACATTGGTTGCCCTAAAAAGTCTAGGAATAGTGCATAAATATTAAGTTTGATCATTTCTATGAACATTTGACACAGTAAAACCTAAATATGTGATGTCTTTTCTTATTTTTAATTTGCGAAGACCAATGTATTGCGTGAAAGCATAAAACTTAAACATAGGCCTATTCAGCAAAAAAAAAAATTGGTTTGGGTGGTATAGAAAAATTTAATTTTCTTTGATAATCAGTGCTTAATTGACCTAAAATTTACTTCTTTTATTTCATTTTATATCATACTTTGTAAATAAATATAGGTCTTAAAGGTCAAATAATGCTTTTAAAATACATCCGCAAATAGTCACTAAAAGAAAACTTTGTCTGCATAAGAAAAGAGTGTATACAATCACCAGAATGTATTGAATATATGAAATTGAGATTAAGTTCATTGTAAATGTGTATGTGTATAGGATGCACTGGAAAGGATTGATTTGATCACTTTTAGTATTTTGACCTTGTTTGAAAGTGAAAGTAGATTGTGCTATAAAACACCGGTTTTGTCCGGGCCCGATCAGGTCCAAAATGACGGTAACCATTTTCGCTTGGTGAGCTCTTTCTTGCATTATGCATGACCCCCCCCATTTTCTTTGGATTGTTTTAAAGCTTAGACGTCACTCTTTTAAATGATATATATGGTGTTCTACATGACAAAAGCTTAGAAAGTGTGACAATTGACTTATTGAGGACTGAAACTCGTTGTTTTACATGGAAATAAAGAAGGAATTTATTTGGTGTGAATTTGATTTTCATCATACATGTATTAAAAGGGGCCTTTACATTGTGAAAAAAGTGACATGTAAAATGTTATGAAAGACAGATTTTGTGAACAAAAAGAGTAGTGTTTTGATTGTCAATGTGGCCAAATTTCGGCCTCAATCTGTGTTTAGTCCAGGTTTCTGTACTAGGTTTTTCATCTGTTTTATTAATTCGACGTTATCACTGTAATTCGCCCAGTAGGCAACACAAACAAATTCTAAAATATTTCGGACACCGCTGGCTACTTTTTCACAAACTGATAGGCCATTGGTGGAATAACTGTACAGTAGCCTGCGATAAACTCTATCAATATGAACACAATTTAATGGTTGAGATCACATCCGATACCATTTAAACCGACACCAAATTATCTATCCGAGTACAGGTAACGCTCGTAAACTATGCATCTTTTTCTTCCATTTGTAAACATCAGTGTTTTACTTTAGTTGTCATACAAAAGGAATAAATTTAAATCACCTAATTTTTCAAAACATAAAACTGACTTACATTTTTCGCTGAAATACAACTCCTGACCAATTTAAGTGTGGAAAGCATTGTTTAACGAAACCCAAGGTCGTATGTACAACTGTCAAATGTCCTTTTCGGTATGCAAGAAATATACTTGCCTATTCGATCTATATACTCGGTGTGGACCACCGAAAAGTTTGGAGACTCTTTTTCTTTTTAAGCGATAAAAGTTTTAAACAACAACATAACCAAGGGCACCGCAAAGCGGATGCATCCCCTCGGTACTAAATTTAAAAATATGGCTAAAAATACGGCCAATGACCTGGATATTAATGTTATGTACCAGAAACTACTAATGTTATTTGTCCTTGCCTTTATCAAATTGTTATTAATGTTATGTACCAGAGAACTAAGTGTAATTTGTCCTTGTCTCCGCATTTGGTCTTACCAAATGACCCCGCCTTTGCCCATTTACAATCAATAGGCTTCCAGACCTTGCCATATTCTAACTGTATGGCAAGTTTGGTTAAGATCGGTCGAAGGATGTTCAGTGTAGAGTAGTCACAAGATTGTTATATGGGAAAATAGTCAAAGTCCAATTTCGACATTGACCTTGAAAATAAATAGTCTTCTAGACTTTGCCATATACTAACTGTATACCAAGTTTCGTTAAGATCGGTAAAAGGATGTTCAGTGTAGAGTGGTCACAAGGTTGTTACGGACGGAAAGTCCAATTTTGACCTTGAACGTATGACCTTGAAAATAAATAGGCTTCTAGACCTTGCCGCCATATACTAACTGTATACCAAGTTTGGTTAAGATCAGTCAAAGGATGTTCAGTGTAGAGTGGTCACATCGTTGTTACGGACGGAAAGTCTAATTTTGGCTTCTAGACCTTGCCATATACTAACTGTATACCAAGTTTGGTTAAGATCAGTCAAAGAATGTTCAGTGTAGAGTGGTCACAAGGTTGTTATATATGGCAAAATAGTCAAAGTCCAATTTTGACCTTGACCCTATGACCTGGAAAATAAATAGGCTTCTAGACCTTGCCATATACTAACTGTATACCAAGTTTGGTTGAGATCAGTCAAAGGATGTTCAGTGTAGAGTGGTCACAAGGTTGTTATATTGGAAAATAGTCAAAGTCCGATTTTGACCTTGACCTTGACCCTATGACCTTGAAATTAAATAGGCTTCTAGACCTTGCCATATACTAACTGTAAACCAAGTTTGGTTGAGATCGGTCAAAGGATGTTTAGTGTAGACTGGTCACAATGTTGTTATATGGGGAAATTTTGACCTTGACCTTGACCCTATGACCTTGAAAATAAATAGGCCTGTAGAACTTGCCATATACTAACTGTATACCAAGTTTGGTTGAGATCAGTCAAAGGATGTTCAGTGTAGAGTGGTCACAAGGTTGTTACGGACGGACGCACGGACGGACGCACAAACGGACAGCCCTGTTACTATATCCCCTCTCAAACTCTGTTTGACGAGGGGATAATTAAAGCAAGACTCCTGACAGGAACATATTTGCTACAAGGAACAAGAGCAAAAATCAGTTAAAACTAAACCAAAGATGTATGCCAGCTTTGTTGTAAAGAAAAGGAGACCTCGAACATGTTATGCTAAATTGTCAGAGCTTAGAACCCATACGTGATAATGTTATACCAGGGACACTATGTTAAAGTATCCCTGTAATATAGTGTCCCTGTTGGATTCTGGAGATTTCTTCTAACTACCATTTCGTCTAACTGATACTATAGAGTAAATGAGGTAGACATTTAAAATCTAAAAATAGCATTCGACTATATATTGACAAGGTTTTTATTTATTCAACATATTTTGCCCTATCAATATATGACATAGCGCCTTATACAGCATTGTAAATGCGTACAAGAGAAAAAACGAAATTAGCGTAGTTTTGTGTTTTTATTAATATATCTTTTACAGTTGTAACCGATTTTCATGTTAAATGAGTTCTTAATTGGATTCAAGCAATATCGTCTTCGAAAAAGAGTTTTTCAGGTTCACCAGTTGGGTGGCGAGAGACACGATCTGCAGCACGATGTTGTATGCCTGGAATGTGAATCATCCAAAATCGGTATCGCAAGGTTTTCTCTTTGAGGTTCCGGAGCCTATTTTTGGAAATGTTTTCTAGAGATCGATCACCAAATAATTTCAGTAAGGATTTATGATCGACAGCTATGATCAAATTGTAACATCCCAGTACAAAGTATCTGGCCTTGTCGAGGGCGTCTGCAACAGCAAGGGCTTCTCCTTCGACAGGTGCATAACGAGATTATGTTGCGTGTGTGAACCGCGTACCTACGAGAGTGACTTCCCACCCATCGTTGCAGCATAGTGGTTCTCATTGGGACACGAGCAGTGTTTTTAAAGCAACCAGAAACCAATGCCAATCTTGGACCAGTCAGTTGCCAGACATGTAAGTTTAATCGGGTCACAGATCCGTACACCATCTTGGATCTCAGAAGTAATGATGGTTTTGGAGTTTTCGAATATTTCTTGGAGCTCATCAGTCAACCGGAAAGACGTGTTAGGTTTGAGTAACTGGCGGAAAGGAGGCATCTTCTCTGTCATACTAAAGGCATATGATATTTGGTTGGCGAGTCCAAACCAAGAACGTACATCTGTAATGTTTTTGGGTGTTGGAAAATCAAGAATTGCTCGCAAATATTTCTGAGATGACTGTACACTATCGTTGGTTATCTCGAACCCTGCAAACAAACATTTATCCTCAGCATTTATTTTCTGAATTCAGTGTAATACCGTTGCGGCCACATTTGTCTAGCCACTGGACTGCCTGGAAGAAACTGTCTTCAATAGTGTCAGCCCACAGCAGTACGTCATCCACACACTTCGTCTTGTTTGGAATGTCAGATACCAATTCATCTTGTATATCCATCATCCGATGCTATATAACCTTGTGGCGCAGTCTTGTAGCGATTCCTGCCCCCAGGGGTGATGAAAGTTGTCAGGTGCCTATCCCCACTACAGATGGGCACGCTATGGTAGCCGTTCCAGTGATCAAAGACGGTCTTCTTCTTTTCATTCGGTACATATCGGGTATGGTGAAATGGTGAGGGAGTGTGATGTGTCTCACGAGTAGCGTGAACATTAAGTGGCTGAAAGTCAACAGTACGCCTGGGTGTGCCATTCTCTTTAAATAGCACAGATAACCATTCTGTGGCACCAAGTAACAGGATCACCAACAGGAAACTGTTCAATTACTCCAAGTCTACCATCCTGATCCAGCACTGACTTGACAGCATCTCGCCAATGAAGTGGGACAGGCACCGGAGTGTGATGAGCGACTGGTTTTGTATCAGGATATATGATTAATTTCATCGGGGACCATCCATTAATGGTGGTGTTTACCGGTATTGAACGTGCTAAATTTATAGTAGTCTAGCAGATAATCCTTTAGACGACCATACCTTTTCTCGTTGCTTGAAAGGGCAGCTTTGTCGGGGATACTGGGGGTTGTGAATGTCGACGCCTAGAAATAAAATCCCATTCAACATAGAAGGTGCGCGCCCGTACAATGATTATAAGTCACAATAAAGGGAGAAATGTAACGGGATCGGGTATATAACTTCTACAGCCTTACTTTGGAGCCGACTATAAAATAGCGACGTTGGTAGAGTGGTTGACATTTTCGTAAATTTTTCGGGCAGACCCATGAGAATTAGACAAGTTTTCCTTTTTGGGGTCTAATTCCCCACCCTAGTGCCAATAATTTTGTCTAAATCCCCATAGGTAGGAGATGCTTTGTGTACTCCGGGTACCGGGATGTAAAATCCGGCCAATGTCTATTTCCCGGGACCCGGCATCATTCGGCGTGTCAAATTCCCGCCTGTCGGGAATCGTCTTCTGTCTAAAGTCCCGTGTATGCCCACCGCCCCACCCCACCCCACCCCCTGGGGCAAAATATTGATAGGTGCATAAGACATAATACTCCTTCTTATTTATAAGTTAGACGAAATCTCTACCCCGTTTACTCTATAGAATCAGTTAGGGTTCTATTAATATTTTCCAAAGCTTCTATGTTCGGTTGCTACATTTCAAAATATAACCGCGCACAAGCCTTGCCATTGATACTGATTGTCTTGTCTTTGCCCTTATTTGATCAACGATTTTTTATAATCAATTTTGATTGAGAAGAAGCAGAGATAAGTTTTTAAAAAATCAAGTTTTTTAAACCTGTGTTCCGAACAAAAGAGACATAGATCTAGATCTAGTAAGGATATTCACTTGTGACAAACAGCGGAGGAATTTAACAACAACAACAATGGCGTCCAAACGCAGGGTTTGTGCTGAAGATCCAACCATCAGCAAGACGAAAAAAACACAGGTTAGGGATACAAAAGAGTAGAAAATCGCAAACCGTCTGTATAATAATTCGACTTTTGAAATCTAGGAAATGAAATTGTATGATATCAATGCAAAATATTGTCCCCTGTTCTCGGGTTTCATTTCGCGCCATCTCGGATTTCTTGCCAAAACTGAAAGTGGCAATATTACACAGTTTAAAGCTGTAATGCTGTAAGCCGGATACACAAGAACTTTCATTTTCTCAATATTACTCCCAATATGCATTTTGGTGTTAACAAAAGGGTTTATCTGTTCCAAGTAGTGACAGATTTAATGGAAACTTGACTAGTAGAATTCACACTTGGTCAATAATTTGAAAATAGGCGAAGGAAAGTCTTTAAATAGTGTTGTTTGTAAAATGATTTATTCAGTTAAGACAATTTTGTTGTGAGTGAAATGTTTCCAGATCTCACAGGTTCGGGTCAGTTTGTGGCATTTTTTTCAATAACTTGACAACTATACAACTCTTGATAATTTTTGATAATAAAAAGTCGTCCAACCCAATCACCAATTAAGCTACTAGCTTTTACTATGATTCAGGGTATTGTCTATTGACATTACAAAAATGTTGTTGCAATCACGAAACACATGGCTGCTTTGCTCACTGAATATCCGATATAGAGAGATTTTATTTTTGCTGTGTCTCCTGCCACATACTTTTTTTTTTAAAACTTGTCTCCTACTCCGGTAACGACACATGCTGTTAAACCAGGGGTTGTGAGTTTGAATCCCGGCTCTGCCAACTTTCTTTCCGACGTTTGACAAAAGTCAATGCAACATGAGTCATTCGTCTTCCACCAATGGGCTAAGTCTATGTGGAAAAGCAGCCAGTTGCTTGGAAAGATTGTTGTGTGAAGTACTGGTGACGGAAAATCAGGAAACACATGAGTAGGTGAACTGGTCGCCGTGATATGACTGAGAAATTGTTAAAAACGGCGTTAAACCCCAATCAATCAACCTACTCCGTACATGTCACTAAGTATTTAAAATATAACGTATTATCTTGATCAACACTTTTTTATACGACCGTTTTTTAAAAACGGTCCGTATTATGGTATCGTCATGTCCGTCCCTCCGTCCGTCCGTCCGTCCCTCCGTCCGTCCGTTCGGGTTTTCCGCACTTTTTTCTTACATACTTTGAGCTATTGAGCTGAAATTTTGTATAAGGCTTTGTAGTGATGTGTCACAGATCAAGTTCATATTTCCTGGGATTTCGTCAATTTTTGAATGAGTTATGCCCCTTTTTGGACTTGGAATATTTTTTAGAATATTTGTTTTCCGCACTTTTTTTCTACATGCTTTGATCTATTGAGCTGAAATTATGTATATGGCTTTGTAATCATGAGTTACAGATCAAGTTCACATTTCATCGGATTTCGTCAATTTTTGAATGAGTTATGCCCCTATTTGGACTTAGAATATTGGTTTTCCGCACTTTTTTCTTACATACTTTGAGCTATTGACCTGAAATTGTGTATTAGGCTTTGTAGTGATATGTCACAGATCAAGTTCATATTTCCTGGGATTTCGTCAATTTTTGAATGAGTTATGCCCCTTTTTGGACTTAGAATATTTGTTAGAATATTTGTTTTCCGCACTTTTTTTCTACATGCTTTGATCTATTGAGCTGAAATTATGTGTATGGCTTTGTAATCATGAGTTACAGATCAAGTTCACATTTCCTCGGATTTCGTCAATTTTTTAATGAGTTATGCCCCTTTTTGGACTTAGAATATTGGTTTTCCGCACTTTTTTCTTACATACTTTGAGCTATTGACCTGAAATTGTGTATTAGGCTTTGTAGTGATATGTCACAGATCAAGTTCATATTTCCTGGGATTTCGTCAATTTTTGAATGAGTTATGCCCCTTTTTGGACTTAGAATATTTGTTTTCCGCACTTTTTTTCTACATGCTTTGATGTATAGAGCTGAAATTATGTATATGGCTTTGTAATCAAGTGTCACAGATCAAGTTCATATTTCCTGGGATTTCGTCAATTCTTGAATGAGTTATGCCCCTTTTTGGACTTAGAATATTTGTCAATTTCTGCATGAGTTATGCATTTTTCATAGTTTCCCATTATTCTTTAACGACTTTATTAACTTTTTACAAACAAACAATATATCAAAACAAAGAGGAAACTTACAAAGAAGTTCCTGACGGGCGTATTATGTACCGTTTGCGGTACTCTTGTTAACCCTTTCCCTCATATAGACGCTTTCTGACGCCTCTGCAGCAGACGGCTATTTGAAAACATAGTGACAAAAGAAGAAATTGCACAAAACGTGCAATTTCTCCTTTTGCCACAATGTTTTCCACTTTTTGTCATAGGTTATCCATTCAATTATGGAGATTTTCTATGTTTTGACAAAATACGTTCAAAGTCGTCTGCTGCAGAATTGTCGTATGAAGGAAAGGGTTAATGATGGTAATGCCTAAGGTGTTACAATATTGTAAACAGTTTGTTTTATTAGTCGCAGGGCAGAAGCCCGCGACTTCTATTTTTAATAGCTTTTCGGAAATGACATGGGAGGAGAAATTATTATTAGAAAAAAAACCAAATTTAAATGTCTTGAACATATTACAATTACGTTTGTTTAAAAACACTAATTAAGTTATGACACATCTAAAATGAAATAAATATTCCGATGTTTTAAGTATGTGCAAATTCTTTATTTTGACTCGCATAAATTTTATGGTTTTTTGTCTCATTTACGAAGACAAAAGAGTCCCTGCTAGACTTGCTGCAGACTGTTATGTGTCAATATCGAGATAAAAGTCACGTCGAATTCTCCTTTTAATAGCAATTTTAACTTACTGAATGTTATTTTCATGTTCAAAGAGATGTCTTGATTTGTGTAAAATTCATTTAATAATGTTAATCCGTGAATATCTAAAATAGGAACTGTTTCTAAGCTAAATATGTTGACCAAGTGACTACTGAATACCGACTGCGTAGATAAATCTCCTTTGCAGAGAGCCGTTCTTTACACTCACTTACAAATAGTTAATTATAGTTGATTTAAAATGTTTAGTTGGTTCGAAACAAATGACGAAAAGAACAAACTGAGATAAAACTGGTTTTAATATAAAAATTGCTTTGAATGAACACTCGCTGCCTATAAAGAGAGTGTAAAAAACGACAATTATGCAAAGAAGAAACGAATCCGGTCTTTCGTACAAAACTATTTCGTCCTTGACAATTTTAAATGTGTCATTAGATTTTGCTTGCGATCTGCATATTGTTATGCTTCATTGACACAAGGGCGCTCATCATTATATCATTTTAAAACACACTCTCTGCCTATAAAGAGAGTGTAAAGAACGACAACTATGCGAAGAAGAAACAAATCGGGTCTTTCGTACAAAATTATTTCGTCATCGACAATTTTAAATGTGTCATTAGATTCTCTACACGCATTTTGCTTGCGATCTGCATATTGTTATGCATCATTGACACAAGGGCGCTCATCATTATATCATTTTAAAACATGAGTAAACTAATGATTGGCAAGATTACTCATTTCCTGTTAATGATCAATAATTAGTTGGCTGTGTGTATGGTCAACCTACCTTAGAATGGAGATTGATCATTAACAATGAAAGGCTTCAATTATATTTCAATGAAGGACATTCACTTTGTTGAAAAAAAGTTATGATACATTTTCATTTGACCCCACCCCTGATGTTCCAATATGCCCTTTAGTTGATAACTGTTTATTCAACTACTATAATGTAAGTGTTATGCATCACTGCAGTATGGATTCCGGCGACATTGATGCGTTGCATCAACTTTCTCTTGTTGGTTTTATATATACAAACAAAGTTAGAAGATCAGTTAATAATTGATTATTAATGTTTATATATCTATTTTATTGATTAATAGTGTTTATTTTATTGATATTTATGATTGTTCACAAAATTCACTGCAATAAAATTTGTCATTTTAACTGGATAATTTATTTTTTAATTCTTCAGAAATGTTTCAACAATTGCAATGAAACTTTTCTTTACAATTTGAATACTGGATCGTTGTGGGATTCGAGCCATCATGAGGCAATCTACAATTTCCTTTAAAATTGCCAATATTTACACAACCAGAGACATGAATTTATATGTCCCTGACACAACTTTCCGTACTTGGTAGCAATAAAAAATAATAACTACAAACATACGTGGTTACAATTCAAGAACACGCATCGGTCAAGTATGTGGCAGCAATTAAGACAACTCAGGAAACGTACATTGTTCTAAATCTCGCAGCTTTAATTGACTGTTGATTGAGTTGAACAATTTAATTGATATATGTACCTGGCAGGAGACAATCCGATAAATGTCGCAGGAGACACATTGTGGTTTTTATTGTGATCACATTTTGTCCGGCGTCCGGCCAGCATTCGTCATCCATCGTTAACATTTGGGCTTGTTAACAGTCTACAGGCTACAATTTGCATCCAATCTTCATGAAAGTTTATCAGAACATTCATCTCCATCAAATCTAACTTGGCCATATGAGGTCAAAAACTAGGTCACTAGGTCAAATTGATGGGAAATCTTGTTAACATTCTGGAGGCCACATTTTCAACTTGAGCACATTGAAACTTTATCAGAATGTTTGTCTTGATGATAGATATGTAAGTCAAGTTTGAACATGGGTCATATCGGGTCAAAAAGTAGGTCACTAGGTCAAATTGAAGGAAAATCTTGTTAATACTCTAGTGGGTGCGATTTTTGCTTCAGCATTTTTGTATTAATGATATCTAGGTCAAGTTCAAATATGGGTCATATTGGGTTAGAAACTAGGTCACTAGACCAAATTGAAGGAAAATCTTGTTAACATTGTAGGAGCCGCATTTTTAACTACTATAATATCTAGGCCATGTTCGAATATGGGTCAAGCCGGGTTAAAAACTAGGTCACTAGGCCAAATTGAAGGAAAATCTTGTTAACACTTTGGAGGCCACATTTTTTGCTTCAGCAGCTTGAAATTTCTTCAGAATGTTATCTAGGTCAAGTTCGAATATGGGTCATATTAGGTCAACATCTAGGTCACTAGGCCAAATTGAAGGGTAATCTTGTTAACACTGTATACTGCATTTTTAGATCACCTAGAGCCAAAGGCTCAAGGTGAGCTATTCTGGTCACTTTTTGTCCGTCGTCTGTCTGTCATCCGTCAGCGTTAACTTTTAGCTTTAAACATCATCTCCTCCTGAACCACAGAACCAATTGCATCCAAACTTCACAGGAATGTTCCTTTGGTGGCCCTCTTTCATAATTGTTCAAAGATTTAAATTCCATTGAGAACTTTGGTTGCTGCGGCATCAGAAAGGGGGAATGTTCCTTGGGTGACCCTCTACAAAGATTGTTCAAGGCATACTGTTTGGTTGAAAAACATGGCAGTCAGGAAGCATCAGAAAAGGGGCAAAATCATCTTTTTAACTTATAGCTTTAAACATCATCTCCTCCGAAACGACATTACCAATTTCATCCAAACTTCACAGGAATGTTCCTTTGGTGGCCCTCTTTCAAAATTGTTCTAAGATTTAAATTCCATTGAGAACTTTGGTTGCTGCAGCATCAGAAAGGGGGCAAAATGTCCAAACTTTAAAAATCTTCTCCTCTGAATCTGCATGTCAGATTCTAATATAGTTTAGGAGAAATGTTCCTTGGGTGACCCTCTACAAAGATTGTTCAAGGCATACTGTTTGGTTGAAAAACATGGCAGTCAGGAGGCATCAGAAAAGGGGCAAAATGACAAAATTTGGAAATTCCATTTTTTTTAAGTCCTTGTCTGATATTAAGAAAATTGAATAGGAATCTTACTTCAGTGATCCTCTACTTGATTTTTAAAAGCCGTATTGATTGATTACAAAATCATAGCAACCTTGCGTCATCAAAAAAGGGGTAAATTGAACTTTTAGCTACAAATGACAACTCCTACCATTCCACTCGACCAATTTCAACGTTACTTCACAGGAATGTTCCTTTGATGGTCCTCTTTCAAAATTGTTCAAAGACTTACATTCTATGTAGAACTTTTGTTGCTGCGGCATCAGAAATTGAGAAAAATACCCAAACTTTAAAAACCTCCATCTCCATAATCCATTTGTCAGATTCCAAGATAATTTGGCAGAAATGTTCTTTGAGTGACTCTCTACAAAAACTGTTCAAGCCATATTGATTTCGTTGACAAACAGGGCAGCAAAGCCGCATCAGGAAAGGTGCAAAATGACAAAACTTTATAATTCCATTCTTATTAAAGTTCTTGTTAGATTTCAAGATACAAATGGCTTTTACTGATAAACTATTTCTTTTACTGAGTGTCCACTCCTTGCAGTTTTATTTGAACTCCTGATTAAATTTTCACAGATATTTGCAGTTAAATATTTGCTTCTAATTTACTTTCATTCAGGTGATCGATTTAGGACCATCTTGGCCCTCTTGTTAACTTGAGCATGTTGAAACTTTATCAGAATGGTGTTCTTGATGATATGTAGGTCAAGTTCGAACATGTGTGATATTGGGTCAAAAAGTATGTCACTAGGTCAATTTGACGGAAAATCGTGTTAATACTGTAAAAGCCGCATTTTTGGTCTGAATGTTTATCTTAATGATATCTAGTCCCAGCTTGAATACGGGTTATGCCCGGTCAAATTGATGGAAAATCTTGTTAACACTCTGGAGGCTGTATTTTTTGCTTCAGCAGCTTGAAATTTTGTCAGAATGTTTGTCTGAATTATATCTAGGTCACGTCCGAATATGGGTCATATTGGGTCAGAAACTAGGTCAATAAACGAAAATATTGTTCAAACTCTGGAGGAAACATTTTTACTTTGAGCAAGTTGAAACTTCGTCGGAATGTTTGTCTTTTATGATATCTAGTCCATGTTGGAATATGGGTCTTATCAGATAAAAAAAATAAAGATCACTAGGCCAAATGAAGGAAAATCTTGTTAACACTGGAAGTTGCGTTTTGAATCTTTGTCAAAATAATTGTCTTGATGTGTTTTGCATTGCATTACATTGCTTAATTCAGGTGAGCAAGCTAGGGCCTCTTGTTTTGTGAAAGTTTGTCCCTTGTTTAGTAATGTGATACCTTATCGACCAGACTAGAGGATATTTGTTTGTTTTGAGTGGATATGGAATATATCTCATTGAGAAGTTATACAATTGAATATTTTCACGAGCACGTAGTGCGAGTGAAAATGTTAAAATTGCATCACTTTGAGTTGAAATATATCCCATATACACTCAAAACAAACAAATTTTCTTTATACCCCCGATAAACGAAGTTAGAGGTGGTATATTGGAGTCACCCTGTGGTTGGTCGGTCGGTCGGTTGGTCCGTTGCGATTTTCCTTGTCCGGAGCATAACTTTAAAACCAATTGTTGGAATTTAATCAAACTTCATACGATGATACAACACATTGAGAGGAAGTGCAGTGTATAGGAACCATAACTCTATTTTACCTAAATACAGAGTTATTGCCCTTTGTTACTTTTTCTTGTCCGGATAATTACTTAATAACTAATAGATGGAATCTAAATAAACTGCATACAATGGTAGAGCATAATGAGAGGAAGTGCAGTGTACAAGAACCATAACTCTAATTTACAGAGTTATTGCCCTTTGTTACTTTTTGTTGTTCGTAGAGTCTTGTCCGGAAATTACTTTAAAACTAATTGTTCGAAATTAATAAAACTTCATAAGATGATACAAGACATTGAGAGGAAGTGCGGTGTACAGAAACCATTACTCTACTTAACCTAATTACAGAGCTATTGCCCTTTGCTAGCTCACCTGAGCTTTGCTTAAGGTGAGTTATTGTGATCGCCTTTTGTCCGTCGTCCATTGTGCGACAATTTCTTCTCCTCAGTAACCAGTGGGTCAATTGGGATGAAACTTCACAGAAAGCATCCTCGCAATGACCTCACCAGATTTCCTTCAAATATTTGAGATCCATGCAGAATTCTGGTTTCCATGTCAACGAAATGAAAAAAAGGGGGCAGGGCTATTTTGCCTTATATGGCTATAGTGAAAACTTAAAAAATCTTCTCCTCCGAAAGTGTCGGGCTGATTTTCAAATAATTTTGTAGAAATGTTCCTTGGATGACCCTCTATCAGATTCCTTGAAGCCATGTTGATTAGTCGAAAAACATGGCCGCCAGGGGGGGGACGGGGCTATTTTGCCTTATATGGCTATAGTGAAAACTTAAAAAATCTTCTTCTCCGAAAGTGTCAGGCCGATTTTCAAATAATTTTGTAGAAATGTTCCTTAAGTGACCCACTTTCAGATTCCTTCAAGCCATGTTGATTGGTCGAAAAAAAATGGCCACCAGTGGGCAGGGCTACTTTGCATTATATGGCTATAGTGAAAACTTAAAAAATCTTCTCCTCCAAAAGTGTCAGGCCGATTTTCAAATAATTTTGTAGAAATGTTCCTCCTCTATCAGATTCCTTCAAGCCAAGTTGATTGGTCAGAAACTATAGCTAAAGTGAAAAAAATAATAATCAGGTGAGCGAGCCGAGCCCTCTTGTTACTTTTTCTTGTTCGGAGAATTATTAATAACTAATAGATGGAATCTAATAAAACGTCATACACTGGTAGTGCACAATGAGAGGAAGTGCAGTGTACAAAGACTATAACTATAATTTATATCATTACACAGTTATTGCCCTTTGTCACTTTTTCTTGTGCGTAGAATCTTGTCTGGAGCATAACTTTAAAACAAATTGATGGCATTTAATCAAACTTCATACGATGATACAACACATTGAGAGGAAGTGCAGTTTACAGGAACCATAAATCTACTTAACCTAATTACAGAGTTATTGCCCTTTGTTACTTTTTCTTGTCCGGAGAATTACTTAATAACTAATGGATGGAATCTGATAAAACTGCATACAATGGTAGAGCACAATGAGAGGAAGTGCAGTGTACAAGAATCATAAGTCTAATTTATATAATTACAGAGTTATTGCCCTTTGTTACTTTTTGTTGAGCGTGGAATAATTTCAAAAATTGTTGGAATTTAATAAAACTTTATACTATGTTACAACACATTGAGTGGAAGTGCAGTGAACAAGAACAATAACTCTATTTTAGCCAATTACAGATTTATTGCCCTTTGTTACATTTTCTTGTTTGTAGAATAATTTTAATCGTCCATTATCTTTAAAACTACAAGTTGGAATTTAAGGTGGGGTTTCTTAATATTCCACTACGTTTCCTATCAGGGCGACGTTCGGGGGTATTAATCACATTTAGTGATAGTTATAGTTTTATTTAATGATAATTGATGTCGAAAAAAATAATATACCCATTAGGTATTTTTTTATATACAACGTGTGTAGTATAACATGACCGAATACTTAATGTTAGTCCCTTTGACGTCATACCTATATCACTCACAGTATCGGTGATATGGATTATATCTCACTGATAGAACTCAGTATCTCATCGTTTAGCATTAAATAAATCATGATATCTGTGCATTGCAATTGGGAGAAGTCTCCTTGAGAAATTACCGGACTGGACTCACTATATTTATTTTATTTCAGGATTTACGCAACCCAGCTATAGAGATTCATGGTGAAATGGCATTCACTGATGTTGACAGGCAGCATACTTATCTGGTCATACATCCAATGACAGTGACCACAGATGATGTAACACTTGACATACTGTCATGGCCACGGTGCACCAGTTCGCTGCCTTCATGTCCACAGACTTCCAGTATGACAGAATTTAAAAAACGCGCAAATCACTTGCTTGCCAAGCCACTTAAGTCCCTTGTCTTCAGTTCTGAAACTGTAAGATGGCATTACATCAATGACACAGTTGAAGGTATGCTCTCTTGCTTTGATCTGTTGCTGCATCGTATATCGAGGGCTTGGCGTGAAACGGTTGTAACTTAAAACCTATTTTGAATACCCTGTTTTAGAGGCAATTTTGACACCTTTGTAAACAATGCAAATTTAGGTGCTATTGCTCACAACGAGCAATGGCACCTAAATTTCCAATGTTTACCAAGAAAAACGATTTAATGCTTTTAAAGACTTTATGGCGAGGTGATTAACCCTGGTAAAAAAACTACCAATTTTAGTTACAACCGTTTCACGCCAGCCCTCGATATCATGTATTAGTTTATTTGTGGCATGTATATGTTTTAATTGCTCGAAGCAGGTCATTTTAAGTCTTGAGTTTTTAAATCACCTGAGCAAAGCGCTAAAGGTGATCTATTCTGATCAGTTTTTGTCCGACGCCCTCCGCGTTAACTTTTAGCTTTAAACTTCATCATCTTCTAGACCAAATTCAATCAAACTTCACAGGAACATACCTTTGGTGATCCTCTTTTAAATTTGTTAAAAGATTTGAATTGGTTGCTGCGGCATCAAATAAGGGGAATAATATCCAAACTTAAAAAGATTTCTCCTCAGAATCTGCTTCTTGGATTTTAATATTATTTAGTAGAAATGTTCCTTGGCTGATTAATTACAAAAATTGTTCAAGCCATATTGATTGGCTAAAAAACATGACTCCCAGACGGCATGAGAAAAGGGGCAATTTGTTGAAACTTTAACATTTTAATCTTATGAAAGTGCTTGTCAGATTTCAAGATAATTTTGTAGAAATGTATCTTAATACTTTCCCATTTGCAGATGCGTTTATATTTTATTGATTGTTTAAAAGACATAGCAACCCATGCATCATCAGAAAAGTGGTAAAATTAACTTATAGCTTCAAATGGTATTTTCTCTTAATTAGCTTGACCAATTTTTAACCAAACATCACAGGAAAGCCTTATATGGCTATAGTGGCTATAGTGAAAACTTTAAAGATCTTCTTCTCTGAAAGTATTAGGCTAATTTTCAAATAATTTTGTAGCAATGTTCCTTGGGAGACCCTCTATAAGATTAAGATTCCTTCAAACCATGTTGATTGGTCATGAAATCTTTGGTCCAGAGTGTTGAAACTTCACAAAGAGATTGCACTTATTGAATAGATGACCCCTAATGTTTTGGAGGTCACTTAATCAAAGGTCATGGTCACCAGGGGCATAAAGGTAATTTTCGCTCAATATCTCATGAACACTGGCACAGATTCATCAAATATCACAGGATGATTCCACTAATTGAATAGAAGACCCCTTATTTTTTGCTATGCCAAGGTCACAGGGGGAAAGGTCAAATTAATTTCCCCTAAATATCTTAAAACTCTTTGGCCAAGAGTCTACAATGTTCACAGGATAATTGACCTCATTTGCTTTTGTGGTAACAAATAAATGTCAAAAAATAATAACTAAGCGTTCAAAATAGTGAAATAGATGTTTTCTTTTTGTTATTGTTTGGACTTGGTGAGCAGATGATCCTTTTGTGTTTTAGGTCACATTTATACTCATGTCCAACCTTATCATTCATGATTTCTGACTTTTGTCTGTGTAATTCACTAATTGGGGAACATCAACGCATCTAGTTTGACTTAACACTTTCCCTAATATAGACGCTTTCTGACGCCTCTGCAGCAGACGGCGTTTTGAAAACATAGTGACAAAAGAAGAATTGGACAAAACGTGCAATTTCTCCTTTTGCCACAATGTTTTCCATAGGTTATCCATTCAATTATGGAGATTTTCTATGTTTTGTCAAAATATGTTCAAAGTCGTCTGCTGCAGAATTGTCGTATGAGGGAAAGGGTTAATAACCATTTTTAGTTCTGTGTTCACAGCTTATGCCGTGGTGTGGTGTCCGTGAGTCCGTCCGTAAACAATTGCTTGTGAACGTGATAGTCTTCAGTTTTGATTGTATCTCAATCAAACTTATACAGTAGTTAGATATCCATGAGAGCTCGGTTCCTTTCACAAACCAGCCAGACTGGATTATGGCCCTTGGAATTGTCAAAATTGCTATAATAGAGCTTGTGAACACAATAGAGGCTCCATTTACTATCTGATCTTCACCAAACTTACACAGTAGCTAGGTATATATGAGAGCTTGGTTCATTTTACAAACCAGATCCGGCCATGCAAGACTGGATTATGGCCCTTGAAATTGTCAGAATTGCTATTTATAATAGAGCTTGTGAACGCGATAAAGTCTTCAGTTTTAATTGTATCTCAATCAAACTTATACAGTAGTTAGATATCTATAAAAGCTCGGTTCCTTTTGCAAACCAGCCAGATCCGCCCATGCAAGACTGGATTATGGCCCTTGAAATTGTCAAAACTGCTATAATTGAGCTTGTGAACACAATAGAGGCTCCATTTACTAACTAATCTTCACCAAACTCAGATAGTAGTTAAATATTGATGAGAACTTGGTTCCTTTCGAAAACCAGCCAGATGTGCCCTTGCGTGACTGGATTATTGCCCTTGAAATTGTCAAAATTGCTATAATACAGCTTGTGAACACAATAAAGCCTCCATTTACTATTCAATCTTCACCAAACTTAGATGGTAGTTAAATATTGATGACAGTTCGGTTCCTTTCGCAAACCAGCCAGATCCGCCCATGCAAGACTGGATTATGACAAAATTGCTATAATAGAGCTTGTGAATACAATAGAGGCTCCATTTACTATCTGATCTTCAACAAACTTAGAAAGTAGTTAAATATTGATGAGAGCTTGGTTTCTTTTGAAAACCAGCCAGATGTGCCCTTGCATGACTGGATTATGGCCCTTGAAATTGTCAAAATTGCTATAATACAGCTTGTGAACACAAAAGAGCCTCCATTTACTATCCGATCTTCACCATACATACATGCTCTGGATTGAAAATGACCAAAGAACCTTACCAGTAGAGCATAGGCCCTCATGGGCCTCTTGTTTGCTAAGTTTTCAATCATATCTTTTTTTTTACTTTTTTCAGAAACTCTTTCTGCTCGTCAAAAATTAATTGCCGAGGGATTTAAGTATGGCATGGCAAACTGCCGTGGAAGAGAAATGGTACAGTATGTATTACAGGAGTTGCTAGACAAAGACCAGGCTCTCATTAATGTCATTAACTGTGGAGGGCGTACTACCTCAGCTGAACCATCAGTGCGTAAAATAAAATTCACTTTTAAAACTTCTTCATCAAATTCGGAGAATTCACCTGAAAAATATAGTCCAATAAAAGTTCAGCCGAGACGGGTGAAAACTCACCAACAGGAAGATGAAGAAATGTTCCATGAAAACGTTCAATGTAGAGTGAAAAGATTTGCACCTGACATTGTTGTTGAAAGACGCGATTCACACGAAGTCAACGAGTTACTTATTGTTGAGGTAAAAAAAGGTAAACAGTTGACTCAGTTCAACGAAAACTATCTGAAGTATCAGTTAATACCCTCAGCTATAAGGCAAGGGTCATCATTGGGGCTGTTGGTTTGTGCCAAGGAGGCCGTGTTGATCAAATACACTCTTGAAGAAAAGGGTTTGCGACACATGCAACAATACTATGATTTTGATGATAAGTCTCCTCTTGAAGACGTTGTTGAACTCATGTGTGACCTCTATCATCACACACATAACGTTTGAAGGTGAAAGAATTGATCAATCTTTTCTTCTGAATCTGCTTTCAGTATTTTTAGCTCACCTTTGCACGAAATGCAAGGTGAGCTTTTGTGATCTTCATCCTTTGTCGTCTGTATCATTCAGATCTGTTGAAAAACATGGCTGCCAAGGGGCGGGCCTTATTTTCCCTGTCATTATATTGCCCAAGTAGTTGACTGTCTGGTTGGCATGACAAATCACTTTGCATAAATCAGGTGATTGGTTCAGGGCCATCATGGCTCTCTTATCATTTAATTACAGTGTTGTTTTCGGGTGACTCTCTACCAAATTCCTTCAATTATTTTTTGATCAAATCAAACCTTTGACTACTGCAGCATGAAAAAAAGGGCCAAAAAGCAGGGCCTCCCTCCACTGTCGATCGCTAATTGTGAAAATAAATCCAAAGTGAGCAGTTTCTCCTTTTGCCACAATGTTTTCAAAGCTATTCAATTATTTAACTTTCATGAATAAAGAATTTCATTAAATTTGCTTCAATGTCTTTTCCTGCTTTACGTTTTGACACCATATCCTGTTTTGAAGGTGCATTTTTAGCTCGACTATTCTGAGAATATGAGAGCTATTCTACTCACCCTGGCTTCGGCGTCGGCGTAACACTTTGGTTAAGTTTTGCATGTGACCATCATGCACCCCAACCCAAAAGAAAATCATTTACATATTCCAAATGACAGTATGTGCCCCTTTAGATACCAACTCTATAGCTGTCAAAACTGCATTTTCGTTGGGTGATATCAATTCTATGAATTTGCTTGTTACTTCTTGATATGTTTAACCCTTTCCCTGATACAATTAGTCTGCAACAGATGACTGAAAACATGTATGCAAAAATTTAGTAAATATATTTTAATGAAAGACATAGTGGCAAAAGGTGAAATTGCTTGTTTAGAGAAATTTCATCTTTTGTCACAATATTTTCATAAGTGAGGAATTATAGTGTCTGTATCAATGTACATATATTGTCAACAATTATCATAATACCCTTGTAATAATCATAGTATATAGCTAGACAGTGTATTCATAGAGAGATTGTATACCAGTTGTAGATTAAAGATATAGTCTGTATAAAGAAGTATTCTGTTTTTAGCTCAACAGAGCACTAAGTGCTCAAGGTGAGTTTTTGTGATCGCCTTTTGTCCGTCGTCCGTCGTTCATCGTCAACATTTGCTTGTTAACACTCTAGAGGCAACATTTTGCATCCAATCTTCATGGAAGTTTATAAGAACATATATCTCCATCAAATCTAGGCCAAGTTCGCAACTGGGTCATGCTGGGTCAAAAACTAGGTCACTAGGCCAAATTTAATGAAAATCTTGTTTACACTCTGGAAGCCGCATTTTTGGCTTGAGCATGTTTAAACTTTGTCAAAATGTTTGTCATTAGTGATATCAAGGTCAAGTTAAAATATAGGTCATGTCGGGTCAAAAACTAGGTCACTAGGCTAAATTGAAGGGAAAATTTTGTTAACACTCTTTAAGCTTTTTTATTTTGAGCATGTTGAAACTTTGTCAGAATGTTTGTCTTGATGATATCTAGGCTAATTTTGAATAAGGGTCATTTCTAGGGTTTGATTATTTCACCTTGAGACAGTGGATAGTTGTATCAGCTTACCTGACCACAAAATGAGTTATTGTGAAAATGTTAAAATTTGTTAAAAGATTTTAAATTCTATGATGCACTTTGGTTACTGCGGCATCAGAAAAGTGGGAAAAATGTCCAATCTTTAAAAATTCTTCGTCTCAGAATATGCTTATTGGATATGATTGTTATTTGGTAGAAATGTTCCTTGGTTGATTCTCTACAAATATTTTTCAATCCATATTGTTTGGTTGAAAAACATGACACCAAGGCGGAATGAGAAAATGTGCAATTTGTCGAAACTATAAACAAAATTATCTCATTAAAATGCTTGTCAGATATCAAGATAATTTTGTAGAAAAGTATCTACATGTATACTTTACATAATTTTGTTTACACAATATTGATTCTTTTAAAGACATAGCAACTATGTGTCATCAGAAAAGGGCTCAATTCTCTTAATTAACTGGACCAATTTTAACCACAAACCTCACGGGACTATTCCTTCTGTGGTCCTCTTTCAAAATCATTCAAAGATTTAAACTCAATGTAGAATGTTAGCTGCTGCGGCATCAACATAGGGGAACATTTTCCAAATTTCCAAATTTTTCATTTACATTTGTATATCACTCATGTGAGCGATTTAGGGCCCTCAGCTTTAAACTGGTCAGAATGTTTGTCATAATGATATCAAGGTCAAGTTTATCAAAATTGGTCATGTCTGGTCAAAAACTAGACAGATTAAAGGAAAATCTTGTAAACACTCTAGAGACATCATTTGTTGCTTCAGTAGCTTGCAATTTTGTCAGAATGTTTGTCAGGATGATTTCTAGGTCCGGTTCAAAAATGGGTCACTAGGCTTAATTGATGGACAATCTTGTTAACACTCTAGAGACTGCATTCTTTATTTCAGCAACTTAGAACTTACAGTAATGTGTTCCATGATAATATCAAGGTCAAGATAACAAATGAGTAATGTCGGTTTTTTTATGCCCCCGGAATCACCGATTCGGTGGGCATCTAGTTTTTGGCCTGTCTGTCTGTCAATTTTTAGCTCTACTGGCCAAAGGCCAGAAGGGCTTATGTCGTGGTGATTCGTCCGTCGTCCGTCCGTAAACAATTTCTTGTTAACACGATACAGTCTTCACTTTTGATTGTATCTCAACCAAACTTATACAGTAGTTCGATATCCATGAGAGCTCGGTTCCTTTCGAAAACCAGCCACAGATCCGCCCATGCATGACTGGATTATGGCCCTTGAAATGGTCAAAATTGCTATAAAAGAGCTTGTTAACACGATACAGTCTTCACTTTTGATTGTATCTCAACCAAACTTATACAGTAGTTAGATATCCATGAGAGCTCGGTTCCTTTCGAAAACAAGCCAGATCAGACCCATGCATGACTGAATTATGGCCCTTGAAATTGTCAAAATTGCTATAATAGGGCTTGTTAACATGATACAGTCCTTATTATGTCTCCCCCATTACATGGGGGTGACATATTGTTTTTGCCCGTTCCGTCCGTCCTTCCGTCTGTCACACTTGTTTCCGCTCAATAACTGAAGAACGCTTGGGAGTAGGAACTTCATACTTGGTATGCAGGTTGGTCATGACCAGTAGCTGACCCCTATTGATTTTGATAACAGAAGGTCAAAGGTCAAGGTCATGGTGACCTTGTGAGGTAAAAAATGGTTTCCGCTCAATAACTGAAGAACGCTTTGGCTGAGGAACTCCATACTTGGTATGCAGGTTGGCCATGCCTAGTAGAAGACCCCTATTGATTTTGAGGTCAGTACGTCTAAAGTCAAGGTCACAGTGACCATGAGCTTGAAAGGTCACAGTGACAATGAGCTGATAAATAGTTTTTGCTTGGGCCCAGGAACTTCATACTTGATGTGCAGGTTGGTCACCACTAGCAAATGACCCCTATTAATTTTAAGGTCACTAGCTTAAAGGTCAAGGTCACAGTGGTCAAGGTCACATCCGTCACACTTGTTTCCGCTCAATAACTGAAGAACGCTTGGGCATAGGATCTTCATACTTGGTATGCAGATTGGTCATGACCAGTAGATGACTCCTATTGATTTTGATGTCAGAAGGTCAAAGGTCAAGGTCATGGTGACCTTGTGAGGTAAAAAATGGTTTCCGCTCAATAACTGAAGAACGCTTGGGCCGAGGAACTCCATACTTGGTATGCAGGTTTTTGATTTCAAAATCAAAGTCATAGTGACCTTGAGCTGAAAGGTCACAGTGACAATGAGCTGAAACATTGTTTTTGCTTAATAACTGTAGAATGCTTTGGCCATGGAAGTTCATACTTGGTGTGCAGGTTGGTCACCACCAGTAGATGACCCCTATTGATTTTGAGGTCACTAGCTTAAAGGTCAAGGTCATGGTAACCTTCAGCTGGAAAATGGTTTCCTCTCAATAACTAAAGAATGCTTATGTTGAGGAACTTCATACCTGGTGTGCAGGTTGGTCCTAACCAGTAAATGACCTTTATTGAATTTGTTTGATTTTGTGGTCACAAGGTCAAATGTCGAAGGTCACGGTAACCTTCAGCTGAAAAATGTGTGTTACTCAATAACTCAAGAACGCTTATACCCAGGAACTTCATACTTGGTGTGCAGCTTGGTCCTAACCTGTAGATGACCCCTATTGATTGTAATGTCAGTAGGTCAAAGGTCAAGGTCGTGGTGACCTTTGGCTGAAAAATGGTTTCCGCTCAATAACTGAAGATTGCTTGGGCCCAGGACCTTCATACTTGGGTGTGCAGGTTGGTCACCAGCAGCAAATGGCCCCTATTGATTTTGAGGTCACAAGGTCAAAGACCAAGGTCATGGTAACCCTCAGCTGAAAAAATGGTTTCCGCTCAATAACTGAGGATTGTCACTGTTGCTTCATCTCCAGTCCAAAACTAAAAAATTCATCTCCATCATTTCTTTTCCTCCCCTACGACCACACAAATGGGGAGACAAGCGCTTTTTCAAAAAAGCAATCTCTAGTTTTTAGCTCTACTGGCCAGAAGGGCTTATGTCGTGGCGATGTGTCCGTCGTGCGTGCGTCCGTCCGTAAACAATTTCTTGTTAACACGATACAGTCTTCACTTTTGATTGTATCTCAACCAAACTTATACAGTAGTTAGATATCCATGAGAGCTCGGTTCCTTTCGAAAACCAGCCAGATCCGCCCATGCATGACTGGATTATGGCCCTTGAAATGGTCAAAATTGCTATAAAAGAGCTTGTTAACACGATACAGTCTTCACGTTTGATTGTATCTCAACCAAACTTATACAGTAGTTAGATATCCATGAGAGCTCGGTTCCTTTTGAAAACCAGCCAGATCCGCCCATGCATGACTGGATTATGGCCCTTGAAATGGTCAAAATTGCTATAAAAGAGCTTGTTAACACGATAGTCTTCACTTTTAATTGTATCTCAACCAAACTTATACAGTAGTTGGATATTCATGAGAGCTCGGTTCCTTTCGAAAACCAGCCAGATCCGCCCATGCAAGACTGGATTATGGCCCTTGAAATGGTCAAAATTGCTATAAAAGAGCTTGTTAACACGATACAGTCTTCACTTTTGATTGTATCTCAACCAAACTTATACAGTAGTAAGATATCCATGAGAGCTCGGTTCCTTTCCTAAACCAGCCAGATCCGCCCATGCAAGACTGGATTATGGCCCTTGAAATTGTCCAAATTGCTATAATTGAGCATGTGAACACAATAGAGGCTCCATTTACTATCTGATCTTCACCAAACTTAGATAGTAGTTAAATATTGATGAGAGCTTGGTTCCTTTTGAAAACCAGCTAGATCCGCCCATGCAAGACTGGATTATGGCCCATGAAATTGTAAAAATTGCTATAATACAGCTTGTGAACACAAAAGAGCCTCCATTTACTATCCGATCTTCACCATACATACATGCTCTGGATTGAAAATGACCAAAGAACCATACCAGTAGAGCATAGGCCCTCATGGGCCTCTTGTTTATTGTATCTCAATCAATCTTATCCAGTAGTTAGATATCCATGAGATATTGGTTCATTTCTAAAAAACGGCCAGATCTACCCATGCATGGCTGGATTATGGCCCTTGAAATTGTCAAAATTGCTATAATACAGCTTGTGAACACAATAGAGCTTCCATTTACTATCTGATCTTCACCAAACTTAGATGGTATTTGAATATTGATGACATATTGGTTCCTTTTGAAACAAGCCAGATCAATGCCAGTAGAGCATAGGCCCTCATGGGCCTCTTTGTTTTTAGATCACCTAGAGCCAAAGGCTCAAGGTGAGCTATTCTGATCACTCTGTGTCCGTCGTCCGTCGTTAACTTTTAGCTTTAAACATCATCTCCTCCTGAACCGCAAGAACAATTTCCACCAAACATCACAGGAATGTTCCTTTGGTGGTCCTCTTTCAAAATTGTTCAAAGATTTAAATTCCATTGAGAACTTTGATTGCTGCGGCATCAGAAAGGGGACAAAATGTCCAAACTTTAAAAATCTTTTCCTCCGAATCTGCCTGTCAGATTCAAATATAATTTGGTAGAAATGTTCCTTGGGTGACCCTCTATAAAAATTGTTCAAGCCATACTGATTGGTCGAAAAACATGGCAGTCAGGCGGCATCAAAAAAGGGGCAAAATGACAATACTTTAATAAAGCATCCTTATAAAAGTGCTTGTCTGATTTAAAGATAGTTTTGTAGAAATGTTCTTTCATTGATCATCTACATACTTTGTCAAGCCATATTGATTTGTTGAAAGGCATAGCAACCAAGCAGCATCAGAAAAGGAGTAATTAAACTTTTTGCTTCAAATGACATATGGTTATTAGATTTATGGTCTAAGGGAGGTAACACTTGGCAGAGTATTATGCAAGGGTTGTCTTCAACAGGAAGTAAAAGTTAAAATCGCAACCTTTCTGGTCTCAACAGCAGATGGAAATAAAAGTTTGTTATTGAAAGTGAACAAGCAATTATGACATGATTTGTCATGGACATGAATGTTCTTTTGTTGATCCTCTTTCAAAATTGTGCAAAGACTTGCATTCTATTTAAAACTTTGGTTGCTGCAGCATCAGAACATGAGTAAAACGACCAAACTTTAAAACCCTTTTCCTCCATAATCTGCTTGTCAGACTCCAAGATAATTCAGTAGAAAGAATCCTTAAGTGACCCTCTAAAAAAACTGTTCAAGCCATATTGGTTTATATTAAAAACAGATCAAGAAACGTGCAAAATGACAAAAACTTAGTAATTCAATTCTAATTGAAGTTCTTGTTAGATTTCAATATATAAATGACCTTTACTTATAAGCTGTTTATTGAGAAGTGTTCACTCCTTGAAGTTCTAATTGCACTCCTTGATCTTTTCCCCAGATATTTCTACTAATTTACTATCAATCAGGTGATCGATTTAGGGTCATCTTGGCCTCTTGTTTTTAACCTTGACCACTACTTTTGAACCATAACAGGTACGGCTACCATATTTCACATGTGTATTCCTTGTGACATGACCTTTCTGTCAGTACTAAAATTTTTGACCTTGGGACCTTGACCGTTGACCTACATTTTGAAAACTTCTTTGTCTGTGGCAAAGAAAACTTTAACCTTGACCACTACTTTTGAACCGTAACAGGTACGGCTTCCATATTTCACATGTGTATTCCTTGTGACATGACCTTTCTGTCAGTACCAATAGTTTTGACCTTGACCATTACCTTCGACCTAGATGTTGCCATTCTGGGGCATCAGTGTTTCACAAACACATCTTGTTTAAACCTGGTATGACCCATATTCGATTGATTGATTGATTGATTGATTGGGGTTTAACGCCGTTTTTAACAATTACTCAGTTATATCATGGCGGACAGTTCACCTACTCATGCATTTCCTGGTTTGAGTACTCCACACATAAATCTTTCCAAGCAACTAGCTGCTTTCCCACATAGACTTAGCCAATTTGTGGAAGAGGAATGACGCATGTCTCATTGACTTTTGTTAATCGTTGGAAAGAAAGTTGGCCGAGCCGGGATTCGAACTCACAACCCCTAGATTGACAGCCCACGTCGCTACCGACTGAGCAACCGGGGCTCAGCTACCCATATTCGAACATGGACTAAATATCCTCAAGACAAATATTCTGACAAAGTTTCAAGTTCCTCAAGTAAAAATGCGGCCTTCGGAGTTATAACAATATTTTTTTCTTTCAATTCAGCCTAGTGAACTAGTGTTTAACCCAATATGACTCGTATTTCAACTTTGCCTATATATCTTTAAGACAAACATTCTGATAAAATGTGAAGATGCTAAAGCATAAAATGCGGCTTTTACAGTGTTAACAAGATCATGACCAATATTCAAACTTGGCCTACATGTCATCAAGACAAACATTCTGATCAAGTTTCAACATGCTCGAGTTAAAAATGCAGCATCCAGAGTGTTAACAAGATTACCCTTCAATTTGACGTAGTTAACTAGTTTCTGACCAAATATGACCACTATTATAACTTGACCTAAATAGCATACAGACACAATTTCAAGCTGCTGAAGAAAACAATGCGGCCTCTTAGAGTGTTGACAAGATTTTTCTTCAAATTAGCCTAGTGAGCTAGTTTTTGATCCGACATGACCCATATTCAAAGTTGGCCTATATATTATTAAGATAAACATTCTGACCTAATTTTTAACTGCTGAAGCAAACAATGTGGCTTGTAGTGTTAACGAGATTTTCTTTCAATTTGGTCTAGTGACCTAGTTTTTGAACAGACATGACCAATATTCGGACTTGGCCTGCATATCATCAAGACAAACATTCTGATACAGTTCTAACATGCTCAAATTAAAAATGCAGCCTCCAGAGTGTTAACAAGATGTCCCTTCAATTTGGCCTAGTGACCTTGTTTCTGACCTAATAAGATCCATATTCGAACTTGACTTAGATATCATTAAGACAAACATTCTTACGCGAATGCCGTTGATACCTCCACAGCGCATGCGGGCCGGTTGATGGAGAGGTTGGCGTTTGCACGCTACCGCTACAACTAAGTTCATGGTGCATTGGTGACTGAATAGGAGAGGCATGGTCTCATTCACTACACTGCCACTCTCCCTCGCTTGTGGGTACTGCCCTCTCCTTCTCATTCCGTTTCCCCATCTTTTCAAGGGCATCTTGTAGTACTGTTAACCTGACACTTTGGGATAAACTGTGTGTTAACTTGTTACCTTCTGTGAAGAGCGCGACTGGGTAATCTGGTGAATGATGCGATGAGCCGGCTTTTATGACCTGCGAGCCACAGTAGGTGACCGGCCTGTCCCAGGTCAATGTCTGCCCGATTTCCGGCCGGGCTATGAGCGGCGTCTGGGGTGTCCAAAATGTGGCCCGACGCTCGCCCGGTATGTGTGATGCCCGGCCGGACATCGGCCAGGCATCAACCGATTAAATTGCGATCAGCTTGCAATAATGTTTTTAAGTCCCGAGTTAAAAGTAACTCGATGCCTTCGAGGGGTCCGGATTTCGAGTGTCCCGGGTTCGATCCCCAGTCGCGGCACTACGGTCATGGTGGAGTGCCCATGGGCAAGGCACATTTTCTAGCCTAGTACTGGTTTGTTTACCCAGGGATCATGAATAATTAAATTTAATTGCGCGCTAAATGACCTTAGCTGTCGATGCGCCATAAAACAATATACATTCATTCCTTCGAGGGGTCCCGAAGGATTTTGGCCGAAAATGCCTTGAAATCCGCCGCAAACTACTCGCAAACCTATCGCAAGGCAATTGTGACTAGGGTTTAAGTGAAACAATGTGGGCTACATTTTTAATTCATAAATCTGCAGTAGAAGACTTTTGAAAACGTGAAGATTGATATCCAGATCTCTATGTGCAGACATAAAGCAAATTCCTGTAAGCATTTTCTTCGCCACTGATGATCTTAAGTCGGACTTCACGAGGTCAATAGTTGAAATTCTTTTTTCGAACTCGCAATTTGTCATCAAAAATATGATCGCTATCCAACGAATTGTTTGGACATTCGGATCACATTCATTAAGCAAGTCGTCACTGGTTGACTGGTCGGTAAGATGAGGGTGATACACCACCCCATTTATTCCTCCAGCACTTGATTTACACCTGGAGTGTATCGTTCGATGGCAGGTCTTCCCTGATAAAGTTTACCGACTGCTCGTTAACCCTTTTCCTCATACGACAATTCTGCAGCAGACGACTTTGAACGTATTTTGTCAAAACATAAAAAATCTCCATACTTGAATGGATAACCTAAAAAGGGAAAACATTGTGGCAAAAGGAAAAATTGCACGTTTTGTGCAATTTCTTCTCTTGTCACTATGTTTTCAAAAAGCCGTCTGCTGCAAAGGCGTCAGAAAGCGTCTATATGAGGGAAAAGGTTAAGTGCTATATCAACTGGCGGGAACAGTCTGAATGACGTAGTTTTTATTGAAGTTTTACGCCGCTTCCAACATTGTTTCAGTTATATCACGGCGACAGTTCACTTATTCATGATCCCTGGGTAAACAAACCAGTACTAGGCTAGAAAATGTGCCTTGCCCAAGAGCACTCTACCATAACCGTAGTGCCGGGACACCCTGTTTCTAATCCCCGACACTAACCACTCGACCACAGCGGATTCCGAAATGTCGTAGTAGCCCGCTGCTAGAGTGAGGTAAATCGTTTGAATGATTCTTGAAGCAGATGATCCAAGAATGGGATAGTTTTAACAGGCTTATACTATTCCTCCGGAGTATCATCGGGGTTTTTGTTACGGCGTGTCTGTCGGCTACATGAACCGGTATAGTAGGTACTATGCCGACGGATACAGCAATAGCCGCAGCTTCCTGAAACTCCTGCTGTTTCGGTACTGGTGACATGACCAGGACTGGAAACGGACTCGAGATTGATAATATATATTAAACAATTAAATAAATAAATTGCTGATGGGTTTCTTTGGATAATATAAAAAAAAGTAAAACAAAAGAAGAATAAAAAATAGTGGATCTGGGATCATCTTTGTTTACCATTTATTTTTCGTCGCACGGGCCGGTCCCGGTAAATCCGACATTGCATTTGTCACGCGACTTCTTTGTTAACAATAAGCTCCCATATTTGATCTCTCGACGCATTGATTCCTAAGCATTTGTTAAACGTATATTAGGTTCTCACGACTTAAGTTTTTCACTGATGTTCCAACAACATTATAATGATATTTTTGGGGTGATCTCTTAAATTCATAAATATTCTTTTGAAAACCATATAAATCTGCATTAGAAGACTTTTGAATATCCAGATCTCTATGTGCAGACATAAGGCACATTCTTGTAAGCATTTTCTTCGCCATTGATGATCTTCAGTCGGACATTACGAGGCCAATAGTTGAAATTCTTTCTTCGATCTCACAACTTGTCACCAAAAATGTGATCGCTATCCAACGAATTGTGTGGGCATTTGGATCATATTCCTTAATCAAGTCGTCAATGGTTGACTGGTCGGTAAGATAAGGGTGATACACCACCCCATTTATTCCTCCAGCACTCGATTTACACCTGGAGTGTATCGTCCGATGGCAGGTCTTCCCTGATAAAGTTTACCGACTCGTCGTTAAGTGCTATATCAACTGGCGGAGAACGGTAAGGAATTCGTAGTAGCCCGCCGTTGAATTGAGGTAAATCGTTTGAGGAATTCTTTGAGCACATGATCCAATGATGAGATAGTTATTACAGGCTTATAATTCATCGGGGTTGTTGTTACGGCGTGTCTGTCGGCTACATAAACCGGTAAAGTAGGTACTATGCCGACGGATTCAGCAATAGCCGCAGCTTCCTGAAACGCCTGTTGTTTCAGTACGGGCACCGCGGTAAATCCGCCACTGCATTTGTCACGCGACTTCTTTGTTTACAATTTAGTTTTCGTCGCACGGGCCCTACTGGTACGCCCCCGGTAAATCCGCCACTGCATTTGTCAAACGCCTTCTTTGTTTAATATTTATTTGTCCATAATCTTCCATATTTGCCCTCTTGGGGCATTAATTTCTAAGCATTTGTTAAACTTACTGGAGTACTCACGCCTTAAGTTTTTCACTGATGTTCCAACAACATTATAATGATATTTTGTGGGTGATCTTAACCTTTTAAATGCAGTTTAATTGAATCCATGATAAACTATTGTTCTGGCCCCAGGTCAAAAACACAATGTGCAATATTTTAAGACTAGTGTCGGACAAGGTGCTACAATAAATTTCAGTGTAAGTAGAAACTGATTTCAAATGCAATATTTGTTTTCTAGTTTGATAATAAAAGTTGACTGTTCTAATATATTACACATCATGATGGTTGACATAATTATGTACTTGATACAGATAAGAGAATGTGTTAATTATAACTTTGAAATTGTAGATAATACTCAACCAGTTTTGAAAACATGGAGTAATACTCAATTAACATGAACGGCTTATCTGTTGTACCGGGTGATTTTACATTTATAAGTACAATGCACATAGTGTTACATCTTAATACAAGTGAGTTTAAAGCAAATCATTACACAATTACTTGGGCTAGTAACATTTGGTAAATTACTAGCCCGACTTGCTTGTCCGTTCAGATCTTAATTTCTATCGCTGAGAAAGGGTGAAATATGCCCAATTTCCGAAATATTTTGCTATGAATTCGCTTAATTGTCTGATACAAATCTAATAATGCAGAGATGTTCATTGGATGACTCTCCTCAAAAACATAATCATATTGATTGTGTAACGTGTACCGGCGTAAGCCATCGCGGGTCACCCATCCAGGCACTAACCGCGATGAACGTTGCTTAACTTTTTTATGAAAAGGTACCACTCTACCAAGGTCGCTATAAAAGTCGGCTTCTACGACAAGGCCGTAGAAGTGATATTCATAACTATAACCTGTTCCCGTTCCCGTTACAATTGGTTGTTAAACACGGCAAACAGGCTGATTCAGAAAAGGAGCAAATAAAACATTCTTACATTCTTATGAAAGTGCTTGTCTGATTTCAAGATAATTTAGCAGAACTGTTCATTCAGTGACCCTCTATATATGTATACATGTGTTTAAGTATTACTGATTGGTTGAAAGCAGTTAGCCTCTGAAAGGGAGACATTGAACGTTAAGCTTCAAATGACATCTCATCCTAATCCACTGGACAAATTTAAAAAAAATAGTCACAGAAGTGTACTTTGGTGGTCCTTTTCTTAATTATGTTCAAAGATTTCCATACTACTGTTTGTGCGGTAGGGAGTAAAATGCCTAATATTGAGAATTCTTCTCTTTTTAGTCCACTTGTCTGGATCCAAGGTTATTAAGTAGAAATGCTCTAATAAATTTTAAAACACCATTCTTTCTTTTGACAGTGCTTGTCTGATTTGTTCCATCAGTGACCTTCTTCATAATCACTGAAGCCATATTGATTGGTTGAAAGATAAAGTTACGAGGTGCTATCAGGGGAATTAGAAAATAGTTTTCCTTTTTGGGGTCTAATTCCCCACCCTAGAGCCAATCAGTTTGTCTAAATCCCCATAGTGGGAGATGCTTTGTGTACTCCGGGTACCGGGATGTAAAATCCGGCCAATGTCTATTTCCCGGGACCCGGAATCATTTCCGCTTGTCGGGAATCGTCTTCTGTCTTAAGTCCCGTGTATGCCCGCCGCCACCCCAAAACATATTGAAAGGTGCATTAATATCATAGTAAATATTAATAGATTGCATACTCTGAATGCATCAGTTGATCCAGTACAGTACATAAATAGGAAGACAATGTACTGTAATGAATGATCATAGAGCTATTGGGTAATATGGTCATTAAAAAAATACCATGTCAACCGAATAATATTTTCGGAGTAGGGGTCAATTAATCTTCACTAGACCAACAAAAATGATGAACTTGGAAACATTTCATTCTGGCCTGATGCTTCATTTCTTGTCTGTCATGGTGGGATTTTTTTTTAGATAGTACTTATAGATACTCATATTTCATTTGGTTTGTTTAGGCTATGGTAAAAAGACAAAATATCATTGCAAGTAAAATTATCGACCTCTCTCTCTGTTGTCGTGTTCCATCTCAAATCAAACTTACAGTGGTTTGTTACAGAAGTTACGAGATGACTAGTCTAAGAAATGACTAATCCCGCAGCTGTCCGTATGTTAAACATTACTATATGATGTAAACTTCCGGTGTCATGGCGTCAAAGGACATAAACAAATCCTAGTTACAGACACTATTTTCCCAATTACTCGTCCTTTTCTTGGATTTGAATTGCATTGATTGCTCGCACAGGTATACATCCATTTTGTGTTATATTTTTTCACAAATCAAATCAGTTTATTGTTGTAAAAACATTCTAAAAAGGTTGTGGCAATCGAAACAAGTCATTTCCTAATTTCTAGTACTTCTAAAGTCAAGATAAGAAGGAGTGAAATATATCACAATTTCACCTGTTACTCTATTGTTCCTACTTAAATGTGTCTTCTCAATGAGAACATTTATTTGAGTAGCCACACAAAAGATTTAATATGAGTATAGTACTAGTCCTTCAAAGGAAGACATTGCGTATGCTCATTCTTCATTTTGTTAATATGAGTTCTAGTTATTTTTATTTTCATCTATTTCAGAAAAGACTTCAACATCATGAGTAACCCAATGTCCAGTCTGAGGAAGCATAAAACCCCAGGGTTTGGGTATGTACAACCTAGTATGATTAACCCTTTCCCTCATACGACAATTCTGCAGCAGACGACTTTGAACATATTTTGTCAAATAATAGAAGATCTCTATAATTGAATGGATAACCTATGACTAAAAGTGGAAAACATTGTGACAAAAGGAGAAATTGCACTTTTTGTGCAATTTCTTCTTTTGTTACTGTGTTTTCAAAAGCCGTCTGCTGCAAAGGCGTCAGAAAATGTTTATATGAGGGAAAGGGTTAAGCAGTATTTCAGTGGATAAGTTTTGTGATGTGAGAGACATCGGAATCCCTTTTCCGTCGTCTGTTCTGCTCTCTGTCTGTTTAGTTGTTTGTCTGTCCATCTGTCTGTTACACTTTAAACTTATTGATCATACCGTTGACTATGTTTGGCATTTTTCTTCAAATTTGCAACACTGCTTCATGTATATAGTGATCTGGAGAAAAGGACAATATATGGAACATAAGTATAGCTTGATTATTTTTGGAGTAATCCCCTTTTGTAGAAGTCTTGTGTTCAGCCATTTACTCACTTATTTTCCATTGCATCAACTTAAAACTTGGTATACAGACTTGGTATCACACATGCTCTACCAAAAATGATGATGGGTCATTCAGAAATAATGTACGACTTTGTGTTATGGAATTATTTGGACTGGAAATAGCTGTTGAAAAGATAGCATATGCAATAGAGACGGTTGGAAAACATATTTTTGACTGTAAGTTTGGGAAGTCTGATCTTCCAACTAATTCGACTACACAAAACATAATTGATGAGGGTCACTACCTAGCAAAGGCCTTTATTGCTGAAAAAATTGAACAAACAGAAAGCTTCGGTATAAGTCGCGATGGAACTACAAGACGGAAAGAAAAGATTGTGGACACGGCTGTTACATTGGATACAGGTGAAATAATAAGCTTAGGGTTTACCAAAGTTTCAAGAGAAACTGCACAAGTAATAACAGATGTTACCAAAAATCACTTCAAAGAACTTGCTCAGACACATTCTGAAATAAAGGACCAGCCACAATCAAATGAACCAAATGAAGAATTTATAAAACAATCACTGGGGAAATTAGCATTCACCATGAGCGACAGGGCTAGTAATGAAAAGCTGGCAGATAAGCTTTTAGCAGACTGGCGAAGTGATGTTTTAAGTAAATGTGAAAATGAAACACAACGGGCAGCAGTATTAAACTTTCATTGCATGGCACATGTTTTGTTAGGTTTTCATAGGTATCTTTGTGACGATATTAAGAAAGTCGAGAAAGAAATTGTAGAAAAAGAAGGACCTATAGGCCGCGATTGCATCCCTGTTTTTAAAATGTGGTCGAAAAAACAAACTGTCATGGAGAGAATTGCGAAGACAGCTGCTGATACCTTTGGACCAGCTGGTGATCACTTGGGTTTACGTGATAGGTGGGAAGCCCACTGTGCATCCAAAGGTGTTAAGTCGTTAATCGGAAATTACAAAGACAACCGGTTCAATGCGCTGTTTCAAACAGCAGCTGAAATTTTATTGCACCGCACAGAGTTTTTGAATGTCCTTGAAACCGTTGCCAATCCCAACCTAAAACTGAAAGCTGTGAAAGCAGACCTTCAAAGTGAACATGTGCAAGTGATGCTACAGGCTTTATCAGTCATGTATGTTCAAGTTACTGGTCCGTACTGGTGGCTTGTAGCTTCAGGAACTGTAAGCTATCTTGAACTATCGCCAACTATAAGAAAGCTTGAAGCTTATCTACAAGAAGGTGTAAGTCGACCTGAAATACTGTTGAAAAATGAAAAACAATGGATTAACAAAGACCATAATGAATATAATGTACCACACATTGAGAAGTTCGAGAACATGCTACATAATATGAAAGTGACAACCTTACTTCCCACTCTCTTAAAGACAATGTCTGCAGCTATGCTTCGAACAGTGCAGAAACAGCTTGTAGACTTTTTAGAAGGTGGTCAATTTAGTGAAACGCCCTCAAAAGAAGATCTTCAACGAACATCATACGCGCAAGTCACCAATCTTGGCTGTGAACACCATTTTGGTGACTTGGACAGCAGTCAACGAAGACGCCCAAATGCTTCCTTTCACCACCACACTTCAGTACAGTTAATGAAAAGAAACCGTCGTAAACTCTTTCAATGGTTAGAAAAAATGCCAGCAAAGGAACAGTTGGATATTATGAAAACTGCCAGATCTGGAGGACGCGACATGAGAAAGAGGCATCGAACGCAGGAAAAGGATATTAACACTGAAATTTTCAATATCATGTATAGCGAAAAGCCTAAGAAAAGAAGGAAAAAGAATGATAGAGATCTCGATATAGATGAAGAAGATTATGAAATAACTGTTCCTATGGAAAAACTACTTCCAAAGTTTGAAGACAAATTTGAAGACAACGAATATGTTATTGTTGCTTATCAGGACTCCTGGTACCCAGGGTGTGTAACTAATGTTATTTCAGACACAAAAGCAACAGTGAACTTTATGGCTCCCTGTAGGAAGGCAGGAACATTTATGTGGCCGACAAGGAAAGATGAACAAAATGTAGAAAAACAATTTGTTTTAAAAAAAGGACTTGTGCCAGACTGTTGCAATTCTGGGCGTCAATGGTTTTTTAAAGACTTTGGTGTGATAGATAAGTTGTATCAGACATACAAGGAACATTATTTTGATTGAATATATGTCTGTCATTTATGAAATTGATAATCAGCTTTGTAAATAAAACATTTGTTGTTTGTTATATTGTTATTTAAAAAGAATATATGTCATTTATATCGAAAAAATTTACGTTTAAACTTGAATAAAATATTATGTCACTTACACCTTCATTTTTGCGATTTTTTCTACCAGTCTTTTAAAGATAATGTTGAACCCCTAAGTGGTACATAAAAACTGATTAATGCATTGGAAAGAGCAGGAATATGTACATAAGATTGGCAAATTTCATTAAGATAGATAAAGAAATAAAAAAGTTATAAGACTTTTATGGTATAATTGTTAAAAAATGGTTCCGCCGCGCGACTGTCACGAATGACGATTTTATAATGGTGAAGATTCATAAATGGCGATGAAAATTTGCGACTTCAATTTCCTATAACTTTTGTTGTAGTTGGGTTATTTCAAAAATTTAAAGTGTTTTGTAAAGCACTTTTTGAGCTCTCTGATAAATATATATTTTCATATTCCATACTCTGTTTTGAAAAAATCATCTGAGGTTGCTACAGATAGACGTGCAAATGGGCTGTGCGCAAACAACCATTTCTTTTATCCAGCCATTTTCTGACTTAGTATTCAACTTCATGCAGGCGACACATGTGTAAATACTTACAAACACTCTTGTTTCATATCTTACCATGTTTATGACATGTGTAAATACTTACAAACACTTTTGTTTCATATCTTACCATGTTTATGACATGTGTAAATACTTACAGACCTCAGGTTTTTCAATCTATCTATTGCACTTTAACACCTCTCCCACTTGCAGTCACATTTGCAGCAGACGACATTTGAAAACAATGTGACAAAAAGAGAAATTGCTCATAATTAGCAATATTATCTTTTGCCACATTATTTTCAACTCTGTAAGTGTTGAATAATGAAACTTTCTTTTATAGAGATGTTCATTATTATTGCCTAGATGTTTTCAAAGTCGCCTGCTGCAGATTTGTTGTATGTAGAAAAGGGTTAATTAAATTCCTGACCTAAATAATAGTAATACTGACATAATTCAAGTTCAGGGTTGCAATGTGTACTGGCAAAATGCAAGTTGAAATTACAATTTTGCAAATTATTGAACTAGCAATTAGTTGCCATTCAAGAGTGTGTAAATTCTACCTACAATGAACACAATGTGTCTTTCGCTTAATTTACACTACAATTTTAAAAGATGAAATATAATTAATTAGTGAAATTACCACAGGCGTCTTCAATGTTTTTGTTTTTTTAATTGCTAAACATGATTGTATCTTTGAGAGCGTGTTAACTTATAATAGCCTTTAGTCTCATAGACCTCATCTTGTTTTTAGCCCTCTCCCTCATACGACAATTCTGCAGCAGACGACTTTGAACGTATTTTGTCAAAAAATAGAAAATCTCCTTAATTGAATGGATAACCTATGACAAAAAGTGGAAAACATAGTGGCAAAAGGAGAAATTGCACGTTTTGTGCAATTTCTTCTTTTGTCACTATGTTTTCAAAAAGCTGTCTGCTGCAGAGGCGTCAGAAAGCGTCTATATGAGGGAAAGGGTTAAGCACACCTGAGCATGAAATGCTCAAGGTGAGTTATTGCGATCGACCTTTGCCCGGCGTTCGGCGTCCGTCAACATCTTCTCCTATGTAACCAATGGGTCAATTGGGATGAAACTTCAAAGAAATCATCCTCTCAATATCCTCACCAAAACAAATGTTTGATTCATGGCAACCGAAAGAAAAGAAAAATTCAGGCAGACTTTGAAGTTACTTTCAAATAATTTTTCAGAAATGATTGTTAGGTGTCCCTCTATTTGATCACTTTGAGCCATGTTGATTGGTAAAAAAACAGGTAGGAGGTGGTGCTGTCTTGCATGGCTTTAGTGACAATTATGTAGAAATTTCTTGGGTGACCCTCTATCATATTCCTTCAAGCCATATTGATTGGTCAAGAAAAGTGGCCGTCAGGGCAAGGGGCTGTTTTGGCCTTATATGGATATATTGAAAACAGCTTCTGCTTCGAAAGTGTCCGGCCAATTTCCAAATAATGTTATAGAAATATCCCTCCTTTCATCCCCTTTCAGTATCAGCTTCCTTCAAGCCATGTTGAATGGTCGAAATACATGGCTGTCAGAGGCTATAGTGAAACTAAAAATCGTCTCCTCCGAAAATATCTTGCCGATTTCCAAATTACTTTTTAGTCATGTTCCTTCGGTGACCCTCTATATGATTCCTTCGAACCATGTTGATTGATCAAAGGACATTGCTACCAGGCGCTTTTTACTCTTTATGTCCAGAGATTTTGAACAATACATTATAAAGAAAATAAATGTAATTTTAAAATACTAACTGGTACATAAACATTATTTGCTGATCTTCTAAGTCATATTATTTGAGGGAAGACAGACAATATAGGTTAACCCTTTCCCTCATACGACAATGCTGTAGCAGACGACTTTGAACATATTTTTTCAGAAAAAAATGGAATATCTCAATAATTGAATGGATAACCTATGACTAAAAGTGGTACACATTGTGTCAAAAGGAGAAATTGCATGTTTTGTGAAATTTCTTCTTTTGTCACTATGTTTTAAAAAAGCCGTCTGCTGCAGAGGCGTCAGAAAGCGTCTATATGAGGGAAAGGGTTAAAGATTTTTTTACTTTGTGGCAGTGGAGCTGTACTGGCCCTCTTAGGCCTCTTGTATTTGCTTACCTGCCCTTCTAAACTGCTTATTTGGGTTGGCATGACAATATATCCCATTGCATATGAGTGGTCCAGTGTTAACATGGCCCCTCTTGTTTTAATTTCAGACAAAGACCAATGCCGTTCCGTAATCCAGCATATACAGGTTTGTTTTTTAAACCCTTTCAAACATACAACAAATTGCCAGAATTGACGCTTTCTGACGCCTCTGCAGCAGACAGCTTTTTGAAAACATAGTGACAAAAGAAGAAATTGCACAAAACATGCAATTTCTCCTTTTGCCACAATGTTTCCACTTTTTGTCATAGGTTATCCATTCAATTATGGAGATTTTCTATGTTTTGACAAAATATGTTCAAAGTCGTCTGCTGCAGAATTGTCGTATGAGGGAAAGGGTTAAACATATTTAATTCTCATATATTTTACATCAAGAAATATACAATGGAGAAAAAGGATTGGACCGAAAGCTCATAGCTTATTTTAGGTCCCTCTCCTATAAAGATTGATTTACAGGAAGCACAGTGAATATTTTACATGTTCAGGAAATATCAGCTTACTTTAAGCCCTAGTCCTACGACTTCCCGGATTGTCCCAGAGCATCCCGGACTGAAATGTGGCCGATCCATGTAGGGTCCGGGCTTATCCGGGATAGTCCAGGATGATCTTGGATGGTTCGTCATGGTCCGGGACACCACCCCAGCAATTTTAAACTGTTTAAAATTGCAGTTGTCATCCGGGACCATTCAGGAGGATTTATCAATCCGGGGTAGTCCGGGACGTTTCGTGTAGTGGGAAGATCTGTAGTGGCACCTTGTTGATCCTGGGCATGTTATGTTGGGTCCGTGTTTGGTCCGGGACAGTCTGAAGCTGATCACGGATGGTCAGGGTCCTTCCGGGATGGTCCGTGGCGCTGCCGTGTTGGTACCTGTCAGATCCATGTTTGCTCCGAGTTGATCTTGATTAGGGGTGTTGCGTGTTGACCCGGGGTGCTCCGTGTTGAGTCCAGCTTGGGTGTGACTGTAGCTTTAGCTGTATAATTTATCATACAAGAAATAAAAGATAGAGAGAGCAAGAGAGGGGGAAAGAGAGAGATAAAGGAGGATAGGTGCCCATATGGTTTAGTTAACCCTTTCCCTCATATAGACGCTTTCTGACGCCTCTGGAGCAGACGGCTTTTTGAAAACATAGTGACAAAAGAAGAAATTGCACAAAACGTGCAATTTCTCCTTTTGCCACAATGTTTTCCACTTTTTGTCATAGGTTATCCATTCAATTATGGAGATTTTCTATGTTTTGACAAAATACATTCAAAGTCGTCTGCTGCAGAATTGTCGTATTAGGTAAAGGGTTAATGTTTATGTCAAATATCCATACCAAATAAAATATAACATTATTTACTTGGATTGATGAGTTTGGATTTCCATATAACAAAATATCAAGCCTTTTGTTTTGTGAAAAATCTCTTAGCATGCCATGTCTAAAATCATTGTAGTGGGGTCATTATAGTAGGAAATGTAAAGAGGTTTATTTTTTTCCACGTGCGCAAAGGGGAGAATCAACAACATTACGGAGAGAAAGATTTGAAAATTCACACGCCAAAAAATACAGGAAATCTCTTTAAATGAAAGTATAATTATTGAATGGAGTTAAAAACATTGTGGCAAATGGAGAAACATCTCTCAATGATCAATTTCTCCCTTTGCCACAATGTTTTTGCTTTCAAAATGCGTATATATACAGAAAAGGGTTTCAATAACATGTGATATTCTGTCTATTACAGATGATGAGCACAAATTATTAGATGAGATAACAGGTGGGATGGTGTCACAGAGACTGAAAACTCGGGACCCTTTCATAGGGGGTCTTCCCAAAGTTCCTGACCCAGGAATTAAGGCAACTCAAGGGTTTGGAATGACAGGCAAACAAGGAGGTAGGCACATGACCCCCATTTTTTGTGTCTAAATTTGCAAATGTCTCTTTCTTGATGCATCTGCAACAAAGAACCTGATGCTATTTTGTGAAGGGATGAATAGTTTTTAGTATTGCCAAGGTATATTTTTTTCTATGTCAAAGTTTTACTTTTGTTTTTAAAGATTTTCAATGATTTTCTTCAGTCAATTGAATTTGAAATTGAAGATTGCATGTCCAGTCGTGAATATCGGTACTTGCTAATATGTTATGTGTTAAGTTTCTCACTTCCATTATATAATGTTTATTAACCCTTTTCCTCATACGACAATTCTGCAGCAGGATAACCTATGCCTAAAAGTGGAAAACATTGTGGCAAAAAGAGAAATTGCACGTTTTGTGCAATTTCTTCTTTTGTCACTATGCTTTCAAAAGGCCGTCTGCTGCAGAGGTGTCAGAAAGTGTCTATATGAGGGAAAGGGTTAACTCTTTCCCTGCACAAAGTGTAGGGTGAGCTATTGTGATTACTCTCCACGTCGTCGGTGTCTGTCTGTCTGTTCACATTTACCTACAAACGACTTGTCCTCCTAAACCAATTTCAAAACAATTTCACAGGAATGTTCCTTAGATGGTCTCCTTTCAAATTTGTTCAAAGATTCTAATTCCATGGAGAGCTTTATTGGCCGTGGATTCAGAAAGAGGGAAAAGTGCCAAAACTTTAAAAATCTTCTTGCCCAAAAGTACAGGCCCGATTCTAAATTTATTTTGCGCACATGTTCCTTGGGTGAACCTCTACCGAGATTGTTCAAATTATTCTGATCTGTTAAAAAACATGGTCAACTGGGGCATGAGCTTGTATTCTTGTATAACATCAAAAAATCTTCTTTTGCATAAGTACTTGCATCTTTTGAAAATGATTTTACACAAATGTTTCTTGCGAGATCCTCTACCAAGACTGTTGAAATGATTCCTATCTGATGAAAAACATGGTTGTGAACATGTTTTCCTTATATATATGTATGATTATATAGAGTGAAAATATTTAAAAATCTACTTGTACTAAAGCATTCACCTGATTTGGAAATAATATGGCACAAATGTTCCTTGGGTGACCCTCTACCAAGATTGTTAACATTATTCCAATCAGTTGAAAAACATGGCCACCAGATTCTGGGGATTGTTTTCCTCATATGTATATATATAGTGAAATCTTTAAAAAAAAACTTCTTCATAAAAAAAGTACAATGTATTTGAAATTGTTCAAATTATTCTGATCTGCTTATCAGGGGACAGGCCGCATTTTGCTTATATGTATGGAGTTAAACCTTAGAAAACTTTTTAAAATTCTATTAAATCAGGTGAGCGATATAGGACCATGATGGTCCTCTTGTTTTTACATGTGATTCCAATTTAACATTATTAGATAGAATCTGAAAGTCTTTGCATAACACTTGTAGATAAATCAAACTCCTGCATGCTTTTAGTGTCAGTATTTTCTTGTGTCATTGCATGAACAAAACAATTTAGCAGCTTTCCTTGGTTTAAATATAATTAGCAGTAGTACATGTATCGATGTAAAAAGAGCTTTATAACTAGCCTTTCTTTATAGTACCTTCACAGTTTTTAAGGACATTCATGTTTAGGAATTAACCCATTCCCACATGCAGAAATATTTTGACATGTATAGCAGATGGCTATGAATACATTGTGAAATAAATGAGAAATAACTCATCTGACATCAAGGTCATTTTCTCAATTTGAAACAATGTTTTCAACTCTATTTAATGATCTGAATGTATTGAAAGGCTGCTTTTCACCTCTTAATTTTTAGGTATTTATGCCTTGATGCTGTAGTGGGAATTCATGAGCCTAAAATTAATTTGTTTCCTTTTCATGTAATTAAACAGATGATCCACAGAAACCAATTGTGATTTTATTATCCCCTCTTCTAATGGAGTTTGAGAGGGGATATAGTAACGGGGCTGTCCGTTTGTTTGTTTGTTCATCTGTGCGTTCCGTAACAACCTTGTGACCACTCTACACTGAACATCCTTCGACCGATCTTAACCAAACTTGGTATACAGTTAGTTTATGGCAAGGTCTAGAAGCCTATTTTTTTTAAGGTCATAGGTTAAATGTCAAGGTCAAAATTGGACTTTGACAATTTTCCCATATCAACAACCTTGTGAAACATTTTATAAATGAAAATATAATTGGTATAAAGAGTTGAAAACATTGTATCAAAATGAGAAATTGCTTGTTTTGTATCTTGTATGCGACAAATGCGTCAGAATTGGTCTGTCATTGGGAAAGGGTTAACCCTTTCCCTCATATAGACGCATTCTGACGCCTATGCAGCAGACGGCTTTTTTTAAAAAAAAAATGAGCAGTTTTTCCTTTTGCTACAATGTTTTCCACTTTTATTCATAGGTTATCCATTCCATTATAGAGATTTAAGACAAAATATGTTCAAAGTCGTCTGCTGCAGAATTGTCGTATGAGGGAAAGGGTTGATAAATGTCTAAAATAGTTTATAGAGGAGTTGGTGGAATAGAATATGTGAACAATTTTGTTAAGTTTATATATTGCCTGGAAACCTTTATGACATATTAATAAATGTCTAAAATAGTTTATAGAGGAGTTGGTGGAATAGAATATGTAAAGAATTTTGTTAAGTTTATATATTGCCTGGAAACCTTTATGACATATTAAAGGTTGTTTTCCCGAAATGATTTCAGATTTATCTAGGTCAAACACTGACCCTGATCTTTTGGATGAAGGTCAAAGTAAGTATTCTACACAAGTGTGATATTCTCTACCCTTACTCTCCTTCTACTTTCCTCCAATTGAATAACATGGCCACCAGGGGGGTGGAGCTGTTTATACCTTCCTATGCATTAACTCATAGACTGATACAAACAATGGTTGACACCTCTGCAGCAATGCAATATTTTCAGATGTCTGCTACAGAGGTATAAGTCTCAACCTTTTCCCACATAAAACAGATCTGCAGCAGATAACTTTGAAATCATCTAGGCAAAAATATGGAAACAAATTATAAATGAAATGTAGTATAATTGAAAAGAGTTGAAAACATTGTGGCAAAAGTCATCTTCCGCAGAGGCGTTGGAAAAAATCTATCTGTGGGAAAGGGTTAGGGTATAAAAAGTCTCTTTCTAAATCTATTACAAAATTCCTTTCTAATAACACCTTAGTGCTCACCAAATAAGTGTATTCAGTATTGCCAAGTGCAAGGGTAAACAACACCAGGCCATCATAATGCTCACCAAATAAGTGTATTCAGTATTGCCAATTGCAAGGGTAAACAAAACCAGGCCATCATAATGCTCACCAAATAAGTGTATTCAGTATTGCCAAGTGCAAGGGTAAACAAAACCAGGCCATCATAATGCTCACCAAATAAGTGTATTCAGTATTGCCAAGAGCAAGGGTAAATAAAACCAGGCCATCATAGCGCTTTCATAGTGTTTCAAATGTCAAAGAGTCTTGTTGCCAGATTGTACAGTGATCGGAATTGAAAGCCTTCTTTAGAGAAGTAAATCTTTGATCTTGTGCACAAGCACAGTCTCATCATAGCCTTCAGTGCCCTTTCTGTAAATAAACCTTTCCCACAAATAGATGGGTTCTGACACATCTGTAGCAGACGACTTTTGAAAACATTGTGGCAATAGAAGAAATTGCTCAAAACAATTTCTCCTTTCACCACAATGATTTCAACTCCAATGTTTTCAACTCCAAGATACATTTATTTAAAGAAACTCTCCATACTTTTGCTGAGAGATTTTCAAAGTGTTCTGCTCCAGATTTGCTATATGTGGGAATGGGTTGAATATTCGGGAAAGGGTTAATACAGATCTAAATAGAACTTTTGTCCAAAAAGGTAAATGTGTATGTTTTTAGAATTGCTAGTTTACTTTTGTGACTGAATTTAAAATGTGGCTACATAGTATTGAAGTGTTGTATTTTCAACTCATTCCTAATCTTACTTCAGTGATCTTCTTCTTAATTAGAATCACCTGGAGAAAATAATAAAGAAAGATTTTAGACATATGAAAGTCGTATTCCATAACAGTATAGAAAACATAAAAAGAGGAATGGTTCATCATAATCAGCTTCTACTTTCATTGTTGTGATGACATGTGAGATGTTTTCATTTTGAAAGGTATGACCATAAAAAACATTGTGCGCACTGTTAAATAGTTCACCAATTCGTATTGAATACTCTAAAAAGGCAAATGTCACGTGTGAATAACTTTGTAATTACACAGTAGCTATTGAAAACATTCCTCTGGAAATACAAATATGTTTTGATTCAGTAGAAAATTTGCTGGAGATACCCGAGTCAAAAACATGTAATCATGCTCAGTATTGGCGGAAGGTACCGATTATAAGCTTGGATTATAGGTTATTGCATCAATATGGGAAAATATTGTGTTGGACGAGTTCCTTCGGCTGAGTTGCCCGAGCTTGCGAGGGCAAACTCCGCCGAAGGAACGAGTCCCAACACAATAGATTCCCATAATCATGCAATAACCTTTTTATTGTATAATTTGATATTGGCTATTTAAAATGTGTCGTTTTGTTTGTTTTAAACACTTCACACTATTAGAAAATTAACAGTAGTTTTGGATTGTTTAGATAAATAAGCATTAACGATATATCGCGCAATTATACTCTCCTTTACGCTGGTTGCTAAGGTCGCGGAAAATATAATTTACGAACCGCCATTGTTGTCGACTCGAAATTGGAATCGTCGACAAAATGATGTGTAACGCCTTTTCTAACAGTGTTTTTCATTAAGAACTCGTGTATTATCTTATTCTTGTATTTACGCCTGGATATTTGTTTTTTTATTACGATTTAGATGTTCTTTTAAAGGGGCCTTTTGACCTCGCAGTATGTTCAGTAAAGCGAACACACATCTTTGCTATACATATAAAGGCTACTGCGTTGATAAACTTCACATCGGAGGATAACAAAACAAATCTGAAGACATACCTTTAAAACAATCATTTGCTTATTCATCCTAGCAGTTATGAATCCCTCGTTATTTGTTGATACATCAGCGACAATCAAAACAACAATCGAGCAATATTATTGATGTACACATCACATTATTACGTCAGAAACTACGTACGTATTTACTAGCATAGCTAACGCTATAAATAGACCAGCTTGGGTTTTGTGTATGTCTATCGATTTTTTCACTATGTGTCATCTATAAAAGATGTACCAAACAATGTACTACGAACCGTATACGCACAGCTTTTTCCTAGGACTATCAGAGAGCCGAACCTTGAGCAGATCACATCTGTAAACTGATTCAAGTCCCGTCTACATTGATACACAGCCTAAACAACACAGATGTTTGGTTTTTTTCATTTATATTTGTAAATATGCCTAATTAGTTGTTTTAACCATTTTAATGGCTTCACTTGCCTGCGATGCACTAAGCCCTGACAGTAACAAAGTAGAAGTAGAAGTTAGCTGATCTCTAAATCATGAAAGGTTGGATGAGAGCGCTTTGTAACGTTAGTGTATGGAAATAGTTCCGTCCTTAGCGTCACGTGAAAAAGATTCCAGTGCAATATCAACCTGTGCAATATCAAATGATATTGCATCCTTTGTTCGTATGGAAACAAGAAGGAACAATATCAAAGTATACAATAAAAATAATTATTATACCTCACGTGACTTTGTAATGTTAAATTCTCATATACTCATCATGGGAAATATCTTACTGTCTCATGCTAACAGTACGTTTTTGACCGGTTAACAGTATACTGTTACATGGCACGCTCGTGAAAATGTTGGTTATGCACGTGCATGACGTCATTTCAAACAATAACGTCACCTTTTAGACGCGCGTGCCATGTAACAGTATACTGTTAACCGGTATATTCATATGTGTGTGTTCGATCTACCCATGTTCACCTCCCCTACAAAGGTACAGAATAAATTGAATAAATGTGTAATTTTGTTCGGTATAATAAAATAAATATTGCATGGCTTCCAGTGTGACAGTACATATTGTCAACATTCGGGTAAATACTGTTAACCTCGGCTTCGCCTCGGGTAACAGTATTTTCCTCATGTTGACAATATGTACTGTCACACTGGAAGCCATGCAATATTTATATAATATCTCGCCGAAAAATATCCAATATGTTGTTTTTTTCAAAAGATTATATGGAAAATCTATGCAGGCCCTCAAACATATCAAACACATAGAAATCTATAATTCATTTATCAGAGTTAACCCTTTCCCACATACAACAAATCTACAGCAGACGACTTTGAAACCATACCCTAAACAAAATGGAAACTGCCTTCAAATGAAAGTACTTTAATTGAATAGAGTTGAACACAATGTCATGGTGACGAAAGGAGAAATTTCTCAGAAAGCGTATATATGAGGGAAAGGGTTAAGCAATATTGACTTTCTTCTATGCAAGGTTTTACGTACACACAGAAACATTATTGTGTAAAGTGTCCAGGTAAAGGTTTAATTTGTGTTGAAACTTTTGGGCTGATTTGAAGATTTTTATGCTTAAAACCCCAAACAAATTCAATATAAATTTCTATTAGTTAAAAACAGTTTATTTGTTTATGTTGTATGCAGAAAGTGTGTAAACGAAACAAAATGTACAGAATATTGACCCATTTCATTATTTGTAGCCCTTCACACAGCAATATATTACTAAAAAATATGGAAAATCTTTATAATTGTAGGTTTTATTACTGAAAAAGTTGTGGCTATAAAGGAGAAAATGCTCATAATAAAACTTCATTCAATGGTAACGCAGTGTACAAGAACCATAATTCTATTTGAGCTAGTTATTGCCCTTTATTACTGTTTTCTTGTCCACAGAATAACTTTTCCTGTCAGGGCGGCATTCAGGGGTATTAATCACATTCAGTGATTTTGCTGGGGTTTTACGCCGTTTTCAACAAAAAAATTCACATTTAATGATAGGTCTAGTTGAAATCAGTTCCGGAGGTCAAAGATTTAACTCTTCCCCACTTGCAGACGCATTTCGACACATCTGCAGCAGACGACTTTTGAAAACACCCTGACAAAAGTAGCAATTTCTACATTTACCACAATGTTTTCAACTCTAATAAAAAATTACTCTTTCATTTATAAAAAATTCCCACATTTAAGCGAGATCTTTTCAAAGGCGTCTGATTTAGATTTGTTGTATGTAAAAAAGGGTTATTTTCATACTATTTTGTTTCATCTCCTCGGTTATCTCACTAACCCTAGCTTCCTCCAAATTTAACTTATAACATGTTCTCTAATATTCTCTCCTTAATAGAAAAGTGTATCAAGAGGTGTTTCTTTGGATTATCATAGATGTAATATCGAGGGCTTGGCGTGAAACAGTTGTAACTAAAATTGGTAATTTTTTACCAAGGTCACCTCACCATAAAGTCTTTATAAGTGTTAAATCATTTTTCTTGGTAAACAAGGGAAATTTAGGTGCCATTGCTTGTTCTGAGCAATGGCACCTAAATTTGCATTGTTTACAAAAGGGTCGAAATTGCCCCTAAACCAGGGTTTTCAAAATAGGTTTTAAGTTACAACTGTTTCACGCCAAGCCCTCGATATAGAATAAGAATACAACAATTAAACAATTTTGTCCTGGATATTCTGCCTCCACGCTTTCCCACATACAGCAAATCAGCAGCAGACGACTTTGAAATCATCTTGACAAAATGTGAAAAAAATCCCTATAAATGAATGTATTTTCATTAAATAGAGTATCAACAATGTCTTCGAAAGATTTCATCTGCAGATGCGTCAAAATGCATCTACAAGTGGGAAAGGGTTAAAAGAATCTGAGGGTCAGAATGGAAAGTATGGAGGATTGGAAGTATAATTTCTATAACGTCGTAAATATTGTGATAAAAGGATAGATTTCTTATTGGGAAGAATTTTTTTCTTTTTGTCAATTTTTAGCTCACATGAGCATGAAGCCCTTTAACCCTTTCCCTCATACGACAATTCTGCAGCAGACGACTTTGAACTTTTTTTGTCAAAACATAGAAAATCTCCATAATTGAATGGATAACCTATGACGAAAAGTGGAAAACATGTTGGCAAAAGGAGAAAATGCTCGTTTTGAGCAATTTCTTCTTTTGTCACTATGTTTTTAAAAAGCCGTCTGCTGCAGAGGTGTCAGAAAGTGTCTATATGAGGGAAAGGGTTATCCGGCGTCCATTAAGACAAGGCTGTTTTGCCTCACATGGCTATAGTGAAAACTTAAAAATTCTTCTCCACTAAAAGCATCTGACCGATTTTCAAATGATTATTTAAAAGCGTTTCTTTGTGCGACCCTCTACTAGATTCCCTCAAGCCAAAATGATTGGTCAAAAAACATGGCCACCAGGGGTTGGGACTGTTTTATTCTTTATGCTCAGCATGTATGATTTAGAAAATGATTTCCTAAGAAAATAAATGATCTGATTTTGAAATACGAACTGGTACATAAAAATTTCTTAGGTGACCTTCAGTCATATTGATTTGATAAACAATAGATAACAAAGGGTGTGGGTTATTTCGCCTTGTGGCAGTGAAGCTATATTGGTCCTCTTGGGCCTCTTGTATAAGCTAACCTGACCAAAAAATTGTGGTTTGCATGACAAATCAACTTGTATAACTCTGGTGAGCAATCCAGTGCCATCATGGCCCTCTTGTTTCCAAAATGTTTTCAATAGTATTCTTTATGAAGAGAAGTTGTTTATATTATTATGACATTCTGATTGTATGACATGATAATGTGTGACATACATGACCCATGTCCATTATTAATCACATTTAGTGACAGCTTTAGTTATAACTATATGTTATCCCTTTCCTGATTGCAGACAAGTTTAGAAACGTCGCGGCAAAATGATAAAATTCTTTAATGAGCATTTTTCCTTTTGCAACAATGTTTTGAACTCAATTCAATAATTATAATATTATTTACAGATATTTACCATATTTCAGCCTAGGTGTTTACAAAGTTGTCTGCTACAGATTAACTGTATGTGAGAAAGGGGTTAATTTTTGTCTATTATATTATAGCCTCTACCAGATTCCCTTAAGCTTAAATGATTTTTGTCTATTATATTTTCCAGTACCAAATGACCATGAACTTATGTCAACAATGATGAGTCGTATCACACAACTGGAAGCGAGAGCGGCTTATCAGTCCAAGGAACTTGAGGATAAGGTATGCATACATCATGTATCATACCAACAAACACCAGCGCTCTCAGTTAACCCTTTCCCTCAATGCCAACACAATTTGATGTGTCTGCAGCAGATGACTTTTGAAAATGTTGTGACAATTTTTTTTTCAATATTTTAGTCTAGATGTTGCCTGCTGCAGATTTGTTGAATGTGGAAAGGCTTAACCCTTTCCCTCATACGGCAATTCTACAGCAGACGACTTTGAACGTATTTTATCAGAACATAGAAAATCTCCATAATTGAATGGATAACCTATGACTAAAAGTGGAAAACATTGTGGCAAAAGGAGAAATTGCACGTTTTGTGCAATTTCTTCTTTTGTCACTATGTTTTCAAAAAGCCATCTGCTGCAGAGGCGTCAGAAAGCGTCTATATGAGGGAAAGGGATATCATACCAACAAACACCAGTGCTCTCATTTAACCCATTCCCTCTTGCCAACAAAATTTTGATGTGTCTGCAGCAGATGACTTTTGAAAAGGTTGTGACAAAAATGTTTCAATATTTAAGTCGACAATTGCCTGCTGCAGATTTGTTGAATGTGGAAAGGCTTAACCTGTCCAAACTTGTAGAGGCATTTAGACAATTTTTAAAAATATTGTGATAAAAGGAGAAATTAGTAATTTCATATTTATAATATAAATCTCATAACATCTGTTTATGTTAAAGACAACCATCTAAAGTTTGACTGTTTTGTATTGTTTAAATCTTTCCCACATATAGATGCATTTTGATGCATTCTGCAGCAGAGGACTTTTGAAAACAATTTAGCTTTTCTTTTATAATATTTTAAACACTATTCAATAACTAAAGTTTCATTTATTAAATATTTCTTTAGTTTTGCCTAGATATTTCATAATTTTCTGCCGCATATTTACTGTTTGTGTGAAACGGTTGAACATATTTAATTTTCAAAATTGATTTCAAACATGGTTTTGTTTATCTCTGTTTGTCATCAGAAGCCCACAGGGAAGACTGGGCATGCCAATCTGTGCAGCCTCTATAAATAAAGTCTTTATTATTATTATTATTATTATTATTAGGACAGAAGAGTCAAAGTATTGTCAGAAAAGTACAATCTGTTACAGAAATCTCAAGGTAAGATATCAAGGGCTTGGCGTGAAACGGTTGTAACTAAAATTGGTAATTTTTTTACCAAGGTTAATCACCTCGCCATAAAGTCTTTATAAGCGTTAAATCATTTTTCTTGGTAAACAATGGAAATTTAGGTGCCATTGCTCGTTCTGAGCAATGGCACCTAAATTTGCATTGTTTACAAAAGGGTCGAAATTGCCCCTAAACCAGGGTTTTCAAAATAGGTTTTCAGTTACAACTGTTTCACGCCAAGCCCTCGATATGATCCATCCTATCAAAGTTGCCCTTTCCTCCTTGCAACAGAAGTCTTCTGAAACCTTACACAGCAGAATACTGATGATCTTTGAAAAATATTAAATGAAAAAGAGGACTTTTCTCATAATGTTTGATATTCTGCAATAAAATTAAAATACATTTTTTAGCTCCAGTGCCTGAAATACAGTCAAGTTTATATGTCATTTGGATTGTTGATTGATTTGGGTTTAACACATTTTCCAACATTTTATCTATCATAATACATGTATTATCACGGCAGACAGTTCACCTACTCATGTGTTTCCTGGCTTTTGGACACCAGTACCCCACACAACAGTTTTTCCAAGCAACTGTTTGATTTTCCACATAGACTGTTAGCCCAATGGGTGACCTTCTACCTGATTTCTTCAAGCGATGTTGAATGGTCAACAGACATGGCCACCCGAAGCTGGCGCTGCTTTGACCTTTATGCCCAGAGTGTAATTTTTAGAAAATATATGTCTGATTTTGAAATTTTAACCAATACATAAACATTTCTTTGGTGACCTATCAGTTTCCTCGAGTCATATTGATTTGACAAAAGACAGACAATATTGTTAGTTCCACAGGCTGAAAGCCTGTTGAGCTTATGTTATGGTAAATTGTCCTTCATGTGTCAGTGTGTGCATCCATTTGTGCATGCATGAATAAACTTTTGGTTTAAAAGACTTCTCCTCTGTAAACACTGGGTCAATTAAGATGAAAATTCATAGGACGAAACCTCTCAATGTCCTCTCCTAAATTCGTTCAATTTTATTGGATCCAAGCTAAATTCTGGTTTCCATGGCAACAGAAAGCAAAACTTCTCTAAAACTGGTGCACTGATTTTCAAATAAACTTCTAACAGATTCCTTCAAGCAATGATGATAGTTCAAAATACATGGCAGCCAGGGTGATGGGCTGTTTTGCCTTATATCTATAGCTGTAAAATAATTTCAAAAGATTTCTCCTCCAAAAGTATGAAGCCGACTTTAAAATTATTTTGTAGGAATGATCCTTGGATATCCCTCGCTAAGATTCCTTCAAGCCATGTTGATAGGTAAAGAAAAACATGGTTGCCAAGGGCTGGGGCATTTAGCCTTATATGGCTATAGTTAAAACATTAAAAATCTTCTCCTCCTAAAGTATCTTACAAATTTTCAAATAATTCTGTAGAAATGTTCTTGGGTGACCCTCTTCAAGAGTCCTTCATGCCATGTTGATAATTATATAAACAAGGCCACATTGGGTGGGGCTGTTTTGCATTATATGTAATTATGTCTCCCCCTGTATACAGGGGAGATATATTGTTTTTGTCCTTGATGTCTGTCTGTCTGTCTGTCTGTCTGTTCGTCCCCAAAATCTTGTCCGATCCATATCTCCCAGACGGCTTGAAGGATTTTCATGAAACTTGGGTCACATGTTCACCTCATCAAGGCGACGTGCAGAACCCGCGTCTCGACAATATAGGGTCAAGGTCAAGGTCACGCTCGAAGGTCAAAGGTTTGAGGCTTTATTTCGTGTCCGCTCCATATCTCCCAGACGGCTTGGAAGGATTTTCATGAAACTTGGGTCACATGTTCACCTCATCAAGGCGACGTGCAGAACCCGCGTCTCGACAATATAGGGTCAATGTCAAGGTCACGCTTGAAGGTCAAAGGTTTGAGGCTTTATTTCGTGTCCGCTCCATATCTCCCAGACGGCTTGAAGGATTTTCATGAAACTTGGGTCACATGTTCACCTCATCAAGGTGACGTGCAGAATTTGCGTCTCGACAATATAGGGTCAATGTCAAGGTCACGCTTGAAGGTCAAAGGTTTGAGGCTTTATTTTGTGTCCGCTCCATATCTCCCAGACGGCTTGAAGGATTTTAATGAAACTTTGGTCACATGTTCACCTCATCAAGGCGACGTGCAGAACCCGTGTCTCGACAATATAGGGTCAAGGTCAATGTCACGCTTGAAGGTCAAAGGTTTGAGGCTTTATTTCGTGTCCGCTCCATATCTCCAAGACGGCTTGAAAGATTTTCATGAAACTTGGGTCACATGTTCACCTCATCAAGGCGACTTGCATAACCCGCGTCTCGACCATACCGGGTCAAGGTCAAGGTCACGTTTGAAGGTCAAAGGTTTGAGGCTTTATTTTGTGTCAACTCCATATCTCCAAGACGGTTTGAAGTATTTTCATGAAACTTGGGTCAGATGTTCACCTCATCAAGGCGACGTGCAGAACCCGCGTCTCGCGACCATACTGGGTCAAGGTCACGCTTGAAGGTCAAAGGTTTGAGGCTTTATTTTGTGTCCACTCCATATCTCCTTAAAGGATTTTCATGATACGTGGGTCACATGTTCACCTCATCAAGGCGACGTGCAGAACCCGCGTCTCGACAATATAGGGTCAAGGTCAAGGTCACGCTTGAAGGTCAAAGGTTTGAGGCTTTATTTCGTGTCCGCTCCATATCTCCCAGACGGCTTGGAAGGATTTTCATGAAACTTGGGTCACATGTTCACCTCATCAAGGCGACGTGCAGAACCCGCGTCTCGACAATATAGGGTCAATGTCAAGGTCACGCTTGAAGGTCAAAGGTTTGAGGCTTTATTTCGTGTCCGCTCCATATCTCCCAGACGGCTTGAAGGATTTTCATGAAACTTGGGTCACATGTTCACCTCATCAAGGTGACGTGCAGAATTTGCGTCTCGACAATATAGGGTCAATGTCAAGGTCACGCTTGAAGGTCAAAGGTTTGAGGCTTTATTTTGTGTCCGCTCCATATCTCCCAGACGGCTTGAAGGATTTTAATGAAACTTTGGTCACATGTTCACCTCATCAAGGCGATGTGCAGAACCCGTGTCTCGACAATATAGGGTCAAGGTCAAGGTCACGCTTGAAGGTCAAAGGTTTGAGGCTTTATTTCGTGTCCGCTCCATATCTCCAAGACGGCTTGAAAAAATTTCATGAAACTTGGGTCACATGTTCACCTCATCAAGGCGACTTGCATAACCCGTGTCTCGACCATACCGGGTCAAGGTCAAGGTCACGTTTGAAGGTCAAAGGTTTGAGGCTTTATTTTGTGTCAACTCCATATCTCCAAGACGGTTTGAAGTATTTTCATGAAACTTGGGTCAGATGTTCACCTCATCAAGGCGACGTGCAGAACCCGCGTCTCGCGACCATACTGGGTCAAGGTCACGCTTGAAGGTCAAAGGTTTGAGGCTTTATTTTGTGTCCACTCCATATCTCCTTAAAGGATTTTCATGATACGTGGGTCACATGTTCACCTCATCAAGGCGACGTGCAGAACCCGCGTCTCGACCATACCGGTTCAAGGTCAAGGTCACGCTTGAAGGTCAAAGGTTTTAGGCTTTATTTTGTGTCCACTCAATATCTCCAAGACGGCTTGAAGGATTTTCATGAAACTTGGGTCAGATGTTCACCTCGTCAAGGCGACTTGCAGAACCCGCGTCTCGACCATACTGGGTCAAGGTCAAGGTCACACTTGAAGGTCTAATGTTTGAGGCTTTATTTTGTGTCCGCTCCATATCTCCTTAAAGGATTTTCATGAAACTTGGGTCACATGTTCACCTCATCAAGGCGACGTGCAGAACCCGCGTCTCCACCATACTTGTTAAAGGTCAAGGTCACGCTTGAAGGTTAAAGGTTTTAGGCTTTATTTCGTGTCCAGTCAATATCTGCAAGACGGCTTGAAGGATTTTCATGAAAATTTGGTCACATGTTCACCTCATCAAGGCGACGTGCAGAACCCGCGTCTCGAACATACTGGGTCAAGGTCAAGTTCACGCTTGAAGGTCAAAGGTTTGAGGCTTTATTTTGTGCCGCTCCATATCTCCAAAACAGCTTAAAGAATTTTCATGAAACTTGGGTCACATGTTCACCTCATCAAGGCGACGTGCAGAACCCGCGTCTCGACCATACCGGTTCAAGGTCAAGGTCACGCTTGAAGCTCAAAGGTTTTAGGCTTTATTTCCTGTCCACTCAATATCTCCAAGACGGTTTGAAGGATTTGCATGAAACTTGGGTCACATGTTCACCTCACCAAGGCGACGTGCACAACTTGCGTCTCGACAATATAGGTTCAAGACAAAACATTAGTAATTAAAAATTGAGTACTGTCCAACTTGGTCAAATTTTTGTTTGTCTGCTTTATAGGTTGGAATGTTTTGAGAGATTTTGACAGATATTTGAGGGGGAGACATATGTTTTTGTCAAAACAATTCTAGTTTAGTATTTGCCTTATGCAGTGGAGCGATACTGGCCCTCTTTAGCCTTTTTTTTTTTTTTTTTACCTTGTGGTAATAGGACCACCATGACTGGTTTATACTACTGATCTCTCTTTTCAATATCCAACTTCTGTAAGACCTAATTTCATGGAAGACAATGGTGCAGTGGGAGAGCGTCAGCCTCTCATACCAAAGGTCCCAGCATAGAATCCTATTATGCGCAGGTTCTTCCTCTTTTCAACTTAAAAGGGGCAAGAACTGTTCTCCTTGAAGCAGACATAATGCGTGATTTATTTAAGTTGAAAGTCTGTTTCAAAATCAATGTTAAGTCTATAAATTTTAACTATTTTCAGGGATGAAAATATTTAATGATCAAACCAAATTTCCTTTATTTTATTAGAGTTTTATTAAAATGACACTTGAAATTGAATGGTCATAATGCTTTACTTTACAGTTGATGTCTAAAACATAAATATGATGAAATATATTTTGGTTTTGTTGATCCTGTTGTGGAACATTCAGAGAGCATTTATTTTAAGATCACGAAAATCAGGCTTCACACAACTAAGATCAAATAAATGAATTCATATTTCTTATAACTTTTACAGATAGAGATCGGACGGATCATGTAGCAGAACTCGAAAATAAATGTTTTGAACTCCAAAGACAAATACATGATATGGAGGTAGGGAGCCATTACTTTTGTCTTTATCATTTCACTCGTAGCTTTTGTCATTCAACTGTTTTCCTTGACAGAAAATATTTTAACCCTTTCCCTCAAACAGACGCTTTCTGACGCCTCTGCAGCAGACGGCTTTTTGAAAACATAGTGACAAAAGAAGAAATTGCACAAAACGTGCAATTTCTCCTTTTGCCACAATGTTTTCCACTTTTTGTCATAGGTTATCCATTCAATTATGGAGATTTTCTATGTTTTGACAAAAAACGTTCAAAGACGTCTGCTGCAGAATTGTCGTATGAGGGAAAGAGTTAAAGTTATTCTAACATTTGTAGATAAACACCTCCCTGCACTTCCTTTCTAAAGGATCCAAATAGATTTGGCTTTACAATGTTTCCTTTAACCCATTCCCTCATACGACAATTCTGCAGCAGACGACTTTGAACATATTTTGTCAAAAAATAGAAAATCTCTTTAATTGAATGGATAACCTATGACTAAACGTGGAAAACATGGTGGCAAAAGGAAAAATTGCTCGTCTAGAGCAATTTCTTCTTTTGTCACCATGTTTTCAAAAAGCTGTCTGCTGCAGAGGCATCAGAAAGCGTCTATATGAGGGAAAGGGTTAAACCTTTCTAACCATACAACAAATCTGCAGCAGATGAAAACATCTAGGAAAAAATATGACCATTCTCTATAAATGAAAGCAGGATTATTGAACAGAGTTGAAAACATTGTGGTAAAAGGAGAAATCGCCTGTTTACAGCTTCCATGACTTATTAAGGAAACAGTGCTGAACCAGATCAGACTGTGATGATGAACTAACTGGACATACACATGTCACAATCGACTTATGTAGCTAAAGGTCATCAGTACAAACCTGTGTCACATCATAACTCATTAACCCTTTCCCTCATATAGACGCTTTCTGACGCCTCTGCAGCAGACGGCTTTTTGAAAACATAGTGACAAAAGAAGAAATTGCACAAAACATGCAATTTCTCCTTTTGCCACAATGTTTTCCACTTTTTGTCATAGGTTATCCATTCAATTATGGAGATTTTTATGTTTTGACAAAATATGTTCATCTGCTGCAGAATTGTTGTATGAGGGAAAGGGTTAACTTACTTACATCAGACAAATATGAGATTTGCTAAGTACAGTAGTTTGTTATACTTCTATTGAAAATTGGTTAAATTAGATGACCTATATAGGAAAACCATGTTCCTCTTGTTGTGTAAGATGTTTTTCAAAGCAAATAATGTCAATACATAGATCCGAGATTGTATTTTAAGTTGAGCCAATCGTCATGCATCACAAACAAACCAACAATTAATTGTTAAAAACTACCCAGATCTCGTGCATCACATTGCTTTTGTTTGTTATGCAGAAACCGTGTTCGTCAATCAAATGTAGCTTACAGAACATATTTATTTACAGAACATATTTATTTTTTTGATTGGCTTAAAATACTGCATCTAATTTTCATGTCGGATCTATGAATTAAGGTACATTTCAAATATACATGTATGTTAATTATTACAGGAGTTTCTAGCTGACTATGGAATGATATGGGTTGGGCAGAAATCAGATGAAGGATCAGAAAATGATGATGATATTGAGGATGAAACTGATCTATGGCGACCAGGTAATGTATTAACTCATTCCTACATACAAAAAATTGTGCAGTCCATATAGTCCAATCTGTCTAGTTTTGTTTGATATATTAATTATATGAGGAATGTTAACGCTGAAATGGACGACAAAAGAAGACATGTCTTACTAATAGTTGAAATGACGTCAACATCATTTTCTTAATATACAACAGACGCTCAAACAATTTCGTTATTTAGAGCAACTTTATTTTTACTTATCATAATGTGGTTATTTTATAAGTTATTATACTCCCGACAGACGAAGTTTAGAGGGGGTATATTGGAGATTGTTGGAATTTAATAAAACTTCATACGATGATACAACACATTGAGAGGAATGCGGTGTACAGAAACCATAACTCTACTTTACTTAATTACAGAGTTATTGCCCTTTGTTACTTTTTCTTGTTCGTAGCATAACTTTAAAACTTATTGTTGGAAGTTAATAAAACTTCATACGATGATACAGCACATTGAGAGGAGGTGCGGTGTACAGGCACCATACTTAATAACTAATAGATGGAATCTAATAAAACTTTATACAATGGTAGAGCACAATGAGAGAAAGTGCAGTGTACAAGAACCATAACTCTAATTTACACAATTACAGAGTTATTTCCCTTTATTAGTTTTATTTGTTGATGAATATGTCGTTTATAAAAACTAAATTAAACTTTGTGTAAACATGTGAGTTTATTTCCGCGTACACATAAAAAAAAGAAGTCAAACTTTGAGCGATGATTACATCATTTCATATGCGATGTCACTATCACTGGTTCTCTAATGGAGTGGCCCATATGTATGTGCATTTTTTCGTCAATAAATAACATACACACACAAGTGTGGTATAATTTTCATTCAACTGTTTGTTTCAGTGTATTATCAAAATTCTTTCATCGAGTGAAAAGCAAAAGGTGATATTTTCAGGAGTGGCAAAGCCATAAGAGAAAATATAACCTTGTTCTTTTAAAAACACTGCAACTTTTATTTTTATATAAACAGTGACTTTTGTTGATTCATGTCATTAACTGTAGACCTACTGGGCCTGTTCAATATGTTATCACAACGTTAGATGCACATACTACCTTTATTGTATCTTTAAGATTCAGTATCTTCATAAATACTGCTAACAACATTGAGACGACAAAAGTTATAAATTCACTGCAAAAAGTTATAAACTCACTGTAAATTTATAAGATTATGATTCACTGAGAAATTTCTATAATTTATACATAAGCATGAAATAAAAGTTATTTTCTAATAGTCTCAATGATGGGTGTTATTTCTGTTTCTTGTACAGAGTCCTCTGTGTCGCAGGAGCCTAGTTTTAGAGTCAACTATGATGTTCTGATTGAAAATATCAAGGATCTGAATGTTCTTGCTGGAGAAGGGACCTTAAAAGTCAGTCACACAAAGGATGGTGCTAGATTAAAGGTAATAATCTTGTCCTACATATAGACGCAGCAGACGGCATAGTGACAAAAGAAGGAATGCACAAAACGTGCAATTTCTCCTTTTGCCACAATGTTTTCCACTTTTTGTCATAGGTTATCCATTCAATTATGGAGATTTTCTATGTTTTGACAAAATACGTTCAAAGTCGTCTGCTGCAGAATTGTCGTATGAGGGAATTGCTCCTAATATTCTGACCGTTCTCTGTCCATCATTAACTGGACTTAATTTAACCAATCTAACAGGAATGTTGTTCTGACCACTCTGTCCGTCATTAACTGGACTTATTTTAACCAATCTTACAGGAATGTTGTTCTGACCACTCTCTGTCCGTCATTAACTGGACTTATTTTAACCAATCTTACGGGAATGTTGTTCTGACCACTCTGTCCGTCATTAACTGGACTTATTTTAACCAATCTTACAGGAATGTTGTCCTGACCACTCTCTGTCTGTCATTAACTGGACTTATTTTAACCAATCTTACGAGAATGTTGTTCTGATCACTCTCTGTCCGTCATTAACTGGACTTATTTTAACCAATCTAACAGGAATGTTGTTCTGACCATTCTCTGTCTGTCATTAACTGGACTTATTTTAACCAATCTTACGGGAATGTTGTTCTGACCATTCTCTGTCCGTCATTAACTGGACTTATTTTAACCAATCTTACGGGAATGTTGTTCTGACCACTCTGTCCGTCATTAACTGGACTTATTTTAACCAATCTTACAGGAATGTTGTTCTGACCACTCTCTGTCCGTCATTAACTGGACTTATTTTAACCAATCTTACGGGAATGTTGTTCTGACCACTCTCTGTCCATCATTAACTGGACTTATTTTAACCAATCTTACAGGAATGTTGTCCTGACCACTCTCTGTCTGTCATTAACTGGACTTATTTTAACCAATCTTACGAGAATGTTGTTCTGATCACTCTCTGTCCGTCATTAACTGGACTTATTTTAACCAATCTTACGAGAATGTTGTTCTGATCACTCTCTGTCTGTCATTAACTGGACTTATTTTTACCAATTTTATGGGAATGTTGTTCTGACCACTCTCTGTCCGTCATTAACTGGACTTATTTTAACCAATCTTACGGGAATGTTGTTCTGACCACTCTGTCCGTCATTAACTGGACTTATTTTAACCAATCTTACAGGAATGTTGTTCTGACCACTCTCTGTCTGTCATTAACTGGACTTATTTTAACCAATCTTACGGGAATGTTGTTCTGACCACTCTCTGTCCATCATTAACTGGACTTATTTTAACCAATCTTACAGGAATGTTGTCCTGACCACTCTCTGTCTGTCATTAACTGGACTTATTTTAACCAATCTTACGAGAATGGTGTTCTGATCACTCTCTGTCCGTCATTAACTGGACTTATTTTAACCAATCTTACGAGAATGTTGTTCTGATCACTCTCTGTCTGTCATTAACTGGACTTATTTTTACCAATTTTATGGGAATGTTGTTCTGATCACTCTCTGTCTGTCATTAACTGGACTTATTTTTACCAATTTTATGGGAATGTTGTTCTGATCACTCTCTGTCTGTCATTAACTGGACTTATTTTTACCAATTTTATGGGAATGTTGTTCTGACCACTCTCTGTCTGTCATTAACTGGACTTATTTTTACCAATTTTATGGGAATGTTGTTCTGATCACTCTCTGTCTGTCATTAACTGGACTTATTTTTACCAATTTTATGGGAATGTTGTTCTGATCACTCTCTGTCTGTCACTAACTGGACTTATTTTTACCAATTTTATGGGAATGTTGTTCTGATCACTCTCTGTCTGTCATTAACTGGACTTATTTTAACCAATCTTACGGGAATGTTGTTCTGACCACTCTCTGTCTGTCATTAACTGGACTTATTTAAATGCCAAATCATTCAAATATGTTTTGCCTTATATGACTATAGTGGACTATAAAAAAATCTTTTCTTCTAAAAGTATGAAGGCGTATGTTAACTGGGTGACCCTGTATGACATTCCTTCAAGCCATGTTGATTTGTCAAAAAACATGGCAGCTAGGGGCAGGCTGTTTTGCCTTATACAGGTATAGTCAGATTTTTAAAAATCTTCTCCAACGAAAGTATGAAGCTGATTTTCAAATTATATTGTAGAAATGGTACCTTTATGAGATTCCTTCGAGCCATGTTGATTGGTCGTACAACATGGCTGCTGGGGAGTGGGGCTGTTTTGCATGTTATGGCAATAATTAATAAATTTCCAGGAAACCAATTCTGTACAGTCAAAACTGTATTTCAATGGCATCCTTATTTGTTGCAAGCTTTCTATGTACAGTTAACACTGTATGCCAATGGCATCCTTAATTTCAGCATTAACATTGTATTTTTTTGGCATCCTTTATTCAGCATGGCAAACTGTTTGTGTACTATTAACATTGTATTTCTTTGGCATCCTCTTTGCAGCAAAACAAACTGTATGTGTACTATTAACATTGTATTTCTTTGGCTTCCTTTTTTTAGCAAGGCAAATCATTTGTGTACTTTTATCATTGTATTTCTATTGCATCGTTAAATTCAGCTAGGCAAACCTTTTGTGTACTTATAATATTTATTTTTTTATGAATAAAAGGACTTTGGGTTGTTTTCAATCTTATTGAGGAAAGGCCAGGACTAATTATTTGTCAATAAGGCATTTAGCAAACAAACTATCATCGTCAGCTGCAATTTTTTATGTTTCTCCATTGGTCTGCTTAGTTACCTAGGTTCACTTGCTTTGCCTTATGGCTTGCGAGCACTGGTACTTTTTTTAGGAGGCATGATGGCCTCAAATTTGAACATGTTTTAATTTAAATGTATATGTCGATCATGTGACGATTCTTGAATTCACATGATAATTTAGATAAAAATATCACAGATATATGTAAACTTACCCTGTTAGTCACAGGGTAAAATCTGCGATGGAAAAATGAGGGAAAACAGCAATATCTCGGCGTTTCCAAGGTTATATAATCTAATTTTCTTTTTTTTAATGACAGCTGGCCACCTGGATTTCAGTCACTTTAACAGTATATTTCAATGGCATCCTTATTTTCAGCAAAACGATTCTGTACAGTTAACACTGTACGCCAATGGCATCCTGTTGTTCAATGGTCCATTCCGACCCTTCACAGATCCGACCACCCAACATTGTGTTCAGGACATCCTGGATGGCTACTTTCCAACAGAACTCCAGAATAGGTTTCCTGATGGTGTGCCTTTTATTGTAAGTTTAGTTCTTCCTAGTTAACCCTTTACCCCCAGTTATACACGTTATTAGACACATTCTGCAAAGCAGCAGATGAGCTTTAACCCTTTCCCTCATACGACAATTCTGCAGCAGACGACTTTAAACGTATTTTGTCAAAACATAGAAAATCTCAATAATTGAATGGATAACCTATGACAAAGAGTGGAAAACATTGTGGCAAAAGGAGAAATTGCACGTTTTGTGCAATTTCTCCTTTTGTCACTATGTTTTCAAAAAGCCGTCTGCTGCAGAGGCGTCAGAAAGCGTCTATATGAGGGAAAGGGTTAAAACCATTGTGGCTAGAAGAGAAATTTTTCATCATGAGCAATTTTTTCTTTTGCCAGAATGTTTTAAACTTTGTTCAATAAATATGCTTTATATATTTTATAAAGATTTTTCATATTTGTGCCTGGATATTTTCATGGATGTCTGCTTCAGATTCGCCGTATGTGGAAATCCTGTACCATAATTTATCTGATACAAATCCCTTCCCCACAAATTTACCGCAGACAACTTTGAACACATAATAGTAACAATAAATATGGTAACTCTATAAATTAAAAGTATTGAATAATGTTGAAAACATTGTAGCAAAAGGAGAAATTGCTTGTTAAGAGCAATTTCTTCTTTTGCTACAGTTTTCAAAAGGCGTCTGCTGCAGAAGCATCAGAAAGGGTATATATGTTGGAAATGAAATCCTCTGAGGAAAAGAAAATATATTAAAGATTTAAAAATAATGTGGAGAAAAAAGAAATTGATAGATTGGAGTAATTTCTATTTTTTAACAAGGTTAGAGAAAGTAGGTTATTGCAGTCTAAATGATCTCTATCGGCTAAAGGACTAAGTGATGATAAGCTATGTCTTTCTGGTTAAAGTTTTGTGTGCACCTATATTAAGAGACCATATCTTAGTAACTACTTGATGCATTGCATTAAAACTTTTTACAGCCCTTCCCACCTATGTAAACAATCAAGTTAGATAACTCTATCCTGCATATAATGCAAATTATCACCCTTTAAGAAATTCTGGTTAATGTTTTGCATGCAACTACATTAAGAGTTCATATCTCAGTAAGTGGTGGAATAATCGATTGCGCTGTCCTCTGACAGCTCTTGTTAACTTTAGCATGTTGAATCTTTACCAGAATGCTTGTCTTGATGATATCTAGGCTAAGTTTGTATATGTTCCGGTCAAAAACTAGGTCACTAGGCAAAATTGTAGAAAAATCTTGTTAACACTCAAGAAACCCTTTTTTGAATTGAGCATGTTGAAGTTTTGTCAGAATATTTATCTTCATGATAACGAGACTTATAATGTTGAATATCGGTTATGTCTGGTCATAAACTAGGTCACATGTCCAATCTTGAGAAAATCTTGTTAACACTCTAGAGACCACATTTTTTCTTAAATGTTCCTTTGGTGACCCTCTACTAAGATTGTTGAAATTATTTTGATGATATGATCTGTTAAAAACATGTCTTCTCTTTTTTAAGTCTTAAATAGCGCATTCTCTGGTGAGCAATCCAGGGCCTCATGGCCCTCTTGTTACATCTTAATACCAGTGATTTTAAGGCAAATCCTTACAAAAATATTCAGGCTAGTAAAATTTGGTAACTTACTAGCCCGACTTGCTCTTCAGTTCAGATCTTAATTTCTATGGCTGAGAAAGGGTGAAATATGCCCAATTTTTTAAAATATTTTCCTCTGAATTTGCTTGATTGATACAAATATAATTTGGTATAAATGTTCAATGGATGACCCTCTTCAAAAATAAAATCTTATTGATTTGTTGTAAAACACGGACGGCAATCAGGCGGATTCAGAAAAGGGGCAAAATAACACAATTTTAAAACATGTACATTCTTATGAAAGTGCTTGTCGGATTTCAAGATCATTCAGTGACCCTCTACATGTCCGGATCCAAGGTTAATAACTTATAAGTAGAAATGTTCCTTCAGTGACTCTTTACGAAAATTGTTCAAGCGATATTAATTGGTTGAAAAAAAGGCAGCGAAGCAGCATCAGAAAGGGCAAAATGACAACATTTAAAACGCCATTCTTATGAAAGTGCTAGTATTCCTTCAGTGACCCTCTTCATAATTATTTAAGCGATATTGATTGGTTGAAAGACATAGTTACCAGGCAGCCTCAGAAAAGGGGTTTGCTTCAAATGACACCTCATTCTAATTCACTGGGCTAATTTCAACAAATTTTCACAGGAATATTCCTTTGGTGGTCCTCTTTCAAATTTGTTCAAAGATATACATTCTAAACACAACTTTTATTGCTGCGGTAGCAGAAAGGGAGCAAAATGCCTAAACTGTAAAACACAACTGTTTTGGTAGATAACACTTCTAACTTTACTGTTATCTTTGTAAACATTAATAGATTGCATACTCTAAATGCATCAGTTGATCCAGAACAGTCAATAAATAGGAAGATACTGTACTGCAATGAATGATCATGGTGGGATTTCCATAGATTCTTTGGGTAATTAATATTACCATTAAAAAAAGTACAATGTGAACCAAATGATATTTTCAAATAGGGGTCAATTAATTTTCACAAGACCAACAAGAAATGATGATCTTGGAAACATTTCATTCTAGCCTGATGCATCATTTCTTGTCTTTCATGGTGGGGATTTTTTTAGATAAATATTTCTACCTTAGTACTTTCAGCACTTTGATTTATAAACAAGTTTCGTTTAAAATCAATAAATCAAATGCTTTGATCAACATTTTTTAAATCACGCAAACGGTAATTTGTAAAATTAAATTTGATCCAAAAACATAATATGTAATATAATATCAGGTTAACGCGGAACATCATACATGTACTATCAATTCTTTGGTACTAACCATTTCCCTCATACAGACGCTTTCTGACGTCTCTGCAGCAGACAGCTTTTAGAAAACATAGTGACAAAAGAAGAAATTGCTCAAAACGAGCAATTTCTCCTTTTGCCACAATGTTTTCCACTTTTAGTCTTGGGGTATCCATTCAATTATAGAGATTTTCTATTTTTTGACAAAATATGTTCAAAGTCGTCTGCTGCAGATTTGTCGAATGAGGGATAGGGTTAAAATACATTTACTGACATATTTTAAGTCATTAATTACATCTACTGACATATTTTAAGTCATTAATTACATCTACTGACATATTTTAAATCATTAATTACATCTACTGACATATTTTAGGTCACAGACAGTCGTGGGGTGCATTATGAAGAAAAACGCTCAACAGCTTTTAAAGGAGTCGGACAAACTCTTGGCGGGGAAACCAAACCCTCAAGACTGGTTCCATCTAATGTCAAAGATAGATCTACAGATATGAAGGAACCAAACAGAGATCCAAGGGAGACTACTAGTGAATTACCTGGTATGTGTGGAACTGAAATTCACATATATGAAATCCCCTTAACCCTTTCCCTCATATAAACGCTTTCTGACGCCTCTTCAGCAGACGACTTTTTGAAAACATAGTGACAAAAGGAGAAATTGCACAAAACGTGCAATTTCTCCTTTTGCCACATTGTTTTCCACTTTTCGTCATAGGTTATCCATTCAATTATGGAGATTTTCTATGTTTTGACAAAATACGTTCAAAGTCATCTGCTGCAGAATTGTCGTATGAGAGAAAGGGTTAAATAAGTTATTATAATGTCAATTTCTACTTTGATTGTTCTTAAGCCTTTCCCACCTGCTGATGCATTTTGATGCATTAGCAGCAGACAACTTTTGAAAAATATCGTAGCAACAGGAGCAATTGCTTGTGAAGAGCAATTTATCTTTTTGCAAAGATATTTTCAACTCTACTCAATATTTATAATAATATTCATCTTTAGAGATTTTCCATATTTTTCAAAGCTGTCTGCTGCAGATTTGTAGTAAATGGGAAAGAGTTAACGAAAACAGCTTTAAAAATATCATATCAGAGGTATTTAGATATATCTAAAACAGTGTTTTGTGTGTGTGCTACCTTAAACCTTTCCCTCTTACAACAAATAGGCATCAGACGACTTCAAAAATGATCTTGGCAATGATCAGCATACTTTCTAAAAAAGGAAAGTATCGAGGGCTTGGGGTGAAACGGTTGTAACTAAAATTGGTATTTTTTTACCAAGGTGAAATACCTCGCCATAAAGTCTTTATAAGCGTGAAATCATTTTTCTTGGTAAACAATGGAAATTTAGGTGCCATTTCTGAGCAATGGCACCTAAATTTGCATTGTTTACAAAAGGGTCAAAATTGCCCCTAAACCAAGGTTTTCAAAATAGGTTTTTAGTTACAACCGTTTCACGCCAAGGCCTCGGTATATGTAATAGCATTTGAAAGAAGCAGATGTGGCAAAATGAGAAAGTTGATCTTTATGATTCATCTGCTGCAGACACGTCAGATATGTCTGCAAATGGGAAAAGGCCTAATAGATGTTTGAGTGAAAATAACAAACTTAACCCTTTCCCGCATGCAACAATTCTGCCGCAGACGACTTTGAACGTACTTTGTCAAAACATAGAAAATCTCCATAATTGAATGGATAACCTATGACAAAAAGTAGAAAACATTGAGGCAAAAGGAGAAATTGCACGTTTTGTGCAATTTCTTCTTTTGTCACTATGTTTTCAAAAAGCCGTCTGCTGCAGAGGCGTCAGAAAGCGTCTATATGAGGGAAAGGGTTAACGACTCGTTAGGATTACAATATTGAATCAACAAAGCAAATAAAAGATGGCCCCCAACATAACAGATACTGATTTGTATACTCGGCACACACAGGCTTACTGATCATTTAGAGTCCGTCAAACTTGTGGAAGCGGTCACTTCTGGCAGCCTGTTGAGGGTGAACCCAAAACCGCTTTCTTATATATTTGTCTAGTACAAACCAGCCACCTGTCTTCAGCTGCAAAAGTTTACTCTCGGCCCTTGGTGACTGCCTTGACAAGTTTGACTGTATAAAAAAAGATGACTTATTAGTCACTTGAATAACTACCGTGTTAAGTAAATCTAAATTTATCTTACGTATTAGATAAAACTCATATCTGATTCAGACAATCAAAAGTTACGGTTGAAAACTATCTTGGGAAATTAGGACATTGCTCAAAACGAGTGTTTTCTTCTTTTCTAACAATGATTTAATTCCTGTTTTTGAAAATTTATCAGATATTTTCAAAGCAGAAGACAATATCATTATCATAGCAAGCTAAAAGGTTAACACTTTTACATATGAAGACGCGTTTCTTGTGTAGACGTATTTCTTTTTAGATGCATTTCTTGTGTAGATGCCATTGCTTGTGTAGACGTATTTCTTGTGTAGACGTATTTCTTGTGTAGACGTATTTCTTTTTAGATGCATTTCTTGTGTAGATGCCATTTCTTGTGTAGACGTAATTATTGTGTAGACACATTTCTTATGTAGACGTACTTCTTGTGTAGATGTATTTATTGTGTAGACGCATTTCTTGAAAATATTGGCAAAAGGAGTAGTTGCTTCTAATAAATAGTTGTTTCTTTTGTCAAAAAAATTTCAAGTCTATCCGATAATAATATTTAATTTTTGCTACTTTTGCTTAGATACTTTTAAAGTCATCTGCTGCAGAATTGTTGTATTTGGAACAGTGTTAACCCTTTACCACTTACAGAAGCGTTCTTCCGCATCTGCAGCAGATGACTTTTGAAAGCATTTATGCTAAAGGAGAAATTGCTCATGATGAACATTTTATCTTTTTGCTACAGTGTTTTCAACTGTTTTAAAAAAAATATTTTCATTTTAAGATATATTCCATATGTTTTCCTGGATATTAGCTGCTGCAGAATTGTTGTATGTGGAAAAGGGTTAAGTTATTGACAAACATTTAAATGATTATATTTGCAGGTCCTCAGATGTCAATTGAGAACTTTTTACAGAAACTCCCAAGGTCTGTGGTAAAATCAGGAAAGGTCATAGATATCAGAAACTCTATAGGAGAAACTTTACAGGTAATATTTATCTTACTTTTATCATATCATGTTACAGAACATTTGTATAGTTAAATAAAAAGTAACGCTTTAACTTAACTCTTTCCCTCATACGACAATTCTGCAGCAGACGACTTTGAACTTATTTTGTCAAAACGTAGAAAATCTCCATAGTTGAATGGATAACCTATGACAAAAAGTGGAAAACATTGTGGCAAAAGGAGAAATTGCACGTTCTGTGCAATATCTTCTTTTGTCACTATGTTTTCAAAAAGCCGTCTGCTGCAGAGGCGTCAGAAAGCATCTATATGAAGGAAAGGGTTAAATGGACGACATTGAATGACTCTGCAGCAAAATACTTACAGAAACACTGTAATGAGAGCTGCTGGCACCTCAGGTCATTAACCCTTTCCCACATACAGACGCTTTCTGGCACCTCAGGTCATTAACCCTTTCCCACATACAGACGCTTTCTGGCACCTCAGGTCATTAACCCTTTCCCACATACAGACGCTTTCTGGCACCTCAGGTCATTAACCCTTTCCTACATACAGACGCTTTCTGGCACCTCAGGTCATTAACCCTTTCCCACATACAGACGCTTTCTGGCACCTCAGGTCATTAACCCTTTCCCACATACAGACGCTTTCTGGCACCTCAGGTCATTAACCCTTTCCCACATACAGACGCTTTCTGGCACCTCAGGTCATTAACCCTTTCCCACATACAGACGCTTTCTGGCACCTCAGGTCATTAACCCTTTCCCACATACAGACGCTTTCTGGCACCTCAGGTCATTAACCCTTTCCCACATACAGACGCTTTCTGGCACCTCAGGTCATTAACCCTTTCCTACATACAGACGCTTTCTGGCACCTCAGGTCATTAACCCTTTCCCACATACAGACGCTTTCTGGCACCTCAGGTCATTAACCCTTTCCCACATACAGACGCTTTCTGGCACCTCAGGTCATTAACCCTTTCCTACATACAGACGCTTTCTGGCACCTCAGGTCATTAACCCTTTCCCACATACAGACGCTTTCTGGCACCTCAGGTCATTAACCCTTTCCCACATACAGACGCTTTCTGGCACCTCAGGTCATTAACCCTTTCCCACATACAGACGCTTTCTGGCACCTCAGGTCATTAACCCTTTCCCACATACAGACGCTTTTGGCACCTCAGGTCATTAACCCTTTCCTACATACAGACGCTTTCTGGCACCTCAGGTCATTAACACTTTCCCACATACAGACGCTTTCTGGCACCTCAGGTCATTAACACTTTCCCACATACAGATGCTTTCTGACACCTCTGGAAAAAAAAATTCATTTATAGACATACATGTATAACAAATATTTGCCTAAATGATTTCAAAGGCGTCTGCGGCATATTTCTTGTTTGTTGTTTATAAGAAAAGGCTTATAATATCTGTAAATATATATCACTTACATGTACATTCGACTGCATTGTGTCATTTTAGTTGTCATCTGTTTAAGAGAAAAGGGTATGACTCATTATTATACCCCTTCGAAGAAGAGGGGGTATATAGGAGTCACTGTGTCGGGCTGTCTGTCTGTCGGTCGGAAGCCATATTAAAATTTTACATGAAGCTTCTATACCAAGAGGAGATGTGCATATCCTAAAGGGGTTACAATTGCATGTTATTTTACAGAGTTATGGCCCTTTTACTTATTAAGTTATGGTGTAGGTCAAGGTACTGTTTAGGGGGTATTTTATCATCTTCAGTGATAGTTCTAGTTGTAATTTAATTGAAAATTAACTTTGTTTTTAAAAAAATCAGTTATATAATGACAGCTAGTCCGATCTAACCATACAGTATGTTTCCTGTTTGTTGTTCACACCAACACTCCACACACTACTCTTTCAAGGCAGCTGGCTACCTTACTTAATTCACAATGTAGACTTGTAATGCATTATTCATTCAAATGAATTCATTGTTTTTTGTTTGCTTTTAGACCAGTTCAAGTTCACCAGGAGGGGTTACTGTTATAGAAACAGATACAGTCATGGAAATGAAAAAAAGGTAAAATGATGTTAACCCTTCCCCTCATACAACAATTCTGCAGCAGACGACTTTTAACATATTTTGTCAAAACATAGAAAATCTCCATAATTGAATGGATAACCTATGACAAAAAGTGGAAAACATTGTGGTAAAAGGAGAAATTGCACGTTCTGTATCTGTGCAATTTCTTCTTTTGTCACTATGTTTTCAAAAAGCCGTCTGCTGCAGAGGCGTCAGAAAGCATCTATATGAGGGAAAGGGTTAAGTGATTTAATATTGTGCAAGAGATAATTGATCATTTTCTGCACTGGAAAATGTTTGAGTGGAAAGAAGCCATAGCTCATTGTTAGTCGTTTCTGCTTTCCCTTGAGTGTTTCTTTTTACTACTTCAATTTCTTTTTCAAAATGTTGTATTAATTTGATTAGAAGTTTTTAATTTTAAAAAGTCTGAAATGTACATATAAGATAGTCGGTTGATAAACCATCCTTGGAACATGTTTTTATTACCTGGACAATTTGATCATGTCAAACATAAACCAACATTTGGTGGTTTTGAAATAACAAGTGGTGCTCCAGGAATATAAACGCTTTCCGACGCCTCTGCAGCAGACGACTTTTTGAAAACATAGTGACAAAAGAAGAAATTGCACTAAACGTGCAATTTCTCCTTTTGCCACAATGTTTTCCAGTTTTTGTCATAGGTTATCCATTCAATTATAGAGATTTTCTATGTTTTGACAAAATATGTTCAAAGTCGTCTGCTGCAGAATTGTCGTATGAGGGAAAGGGTTAACTTGTTGCAACCAATATTTAAAACATAAATCCTTTCCCACATATATATATATAAACACTTTCTGACGCCTCTGCAGCAGATAATATTTGAAAACAAGCAATTTCTCCATTTACCACAATGATTTCAACACTTTTCAATAATTATTCTTTAATTTATAGGGTTTTCCACATTTGTGCAAATATTTTTTCTTAGTCTTCTGCTGCAGATTTGATGTATGTGGGAAAGGGTTAGGGAAAAACTAAGATGGTTCTGGGTGAAAATATGAAGAATTTCTATAAATCAAAGTGACGTTGATATCACTTTCTGTTTATGTCACATTGTAAACATACAACCAGATGAAGACCAAAACGCCGAAATGTTGTTAGTTAAAAAAATATGTTGTGTTGAAGTTTGACTTCTTTACAATTTGTTCATATAAATCAAAGTGTAATAGAGTGAATAGAGTTAAAAATATTGTGGCAAAAGTTGTAAGCTGTAGATGCATCAAAATTCATCTGCAGGTGTGAATGGGCCAACAAGTTCTTACACATTTATGAACTAGCCTTTTCCACCTTTTGATAAATGATTACCGTAGCAACAACTGTTGACCACAATTGGCCTGAATGAATAGGCCAGTTGATCTACCTTGGGTGAAAATGTGGTTTAACCCTTTCCGACTTTAAAAAGCAGTCTTATAAAAAGGAGAAGCATCTCCTTTTGTCACACTGTTTCCAACTCTAACTAGAAATATCACTGAAGGTGATGAATACCCCCAGTTGGTGCTTGACAATATACATATGTATGAGAAATTCAAGGGGCCATAATTCATTTAAAAATAATTCCAGTGCAACACGCCGACAATATGCACAACTAGGCTTGGTATCAATCATTCTTGTGAAGTTATATTGAATTCTGACCGACCGACAAGCGTGACTCCTATATAGCCCCCATATACTATGTATCTGGGGGTATAATGAGTTGAGCAGAATAAGGGTTAAGCTTGATTGCTTCCTTGTTGTAATTTTAGATTAGAAGAGAGTGACAGACCACATACACCGAGGAATATAACCACATTAAGAATTAAATCTGAAGATGGGAACCATACTTATATACTCAAAATGCAATTTGATGAAACAGTGGGAGATCTAAGAAAATACATCACTAAACACAGGTAAGCTTTTTAACACCCCAAATACATAACCCAACACAGGTAGGCTTTTTAATCCCCCTTTTCTATGAACAACATATTTGCAGCAGAGGACTTTGATATCAACCAACCAAATATATGGATTTATAAGTTCTTTAAATGATAGCAATTAAATAAAATGAGCATTTTCTCCTATTATAACAATGTTTTCAAAAGTCGTCTGCTGCAGGTGTCAGAAAGTGTCTGTATGTGGGTAAGTGATTAACAGGAAACAAAACAGATCATTTGTTTAACCCTTTCCCACACTTAGACACTTTCGGACACCTCTACAGAAGACAGCTTTTTAAAACATTGTGACAAAAGGAGAAATTGCTCCATACAAGAAAATTCTCCTATTGCCACTATGTTATCAACGTTTTCCAGTAAATATATCTTCATTTATAGAGATTTTCTGTGTTTTTAACTCGCCTGTCACATAGTGACAAGATGAGCTTTTGTGATCGCCCTTCGTCCGTTGTCTATCTACAATTTCTTGTGAATACGATAAAGTCTTCATTTATTATCCGAAGTTTACCAAACCTATTCAGTAGCTAGATATCTATGAGAGCTTGGTTCCTTTCAAAAGCCAGGCAGATCCGTTCATGCATAATGGGATTATGGCCCTTTAATATTGGCAAAATTGCTTTTAATTGACCTTGTGAACACGATAAAGTCTTCATTTATTATCCGATGATTATTCAGTAGCTAGATATCCATAAGAGTTTGGTTCCTTTCGAAAACCAGTTAGATCCGTTTATGCATAACTGGATTATGGCCCTTTAAAATTGGCAGAATTTTTGACCCCAGGGTTTTAATTTGAACAATCTTGGAGAAGGTCCACTAGATGATGCTACATACCAAATATTAAAGGCCTGGGCCCTCTACTCATAGACAAGAAGTTTTTTCTCTATATGAGTCAATGAAAAACGAGTGACCCCCGGGGAGGGGTCAATTTTGACCCGAGGGCTATAATTTGAACAATCTTGGTAGAGGTTCACTAGGTGATACTACATACCAAATATCAAAGGTATGGGCCTTCTACTTTCAGACAAGAAGATATTTTAAGTTTTGGTTAATCTCCCCTTTTTTTTTGCAAAGTTCTGCATGGAATAGAATTCTTTGAGGAGAAGTTATTTGAAGGAAAAAGTGAACGGACGGAGCGATCACAAAAGCTCACCTTGCTCTTTGTGCATAGATAAGCTAAAAACCTGTAAATAGAATATTTTCCTTCTTATTCAAATACAACAATATATATTATCTTGGTTCAGCCATACAGGACTATCATGGTCCCAAGTTCAAGAACATTTTTCATGTTCTAAAATCCTTTTTTTAGACTCAAACCCATTTTGTGTGTACTCACTAGAATTGTCTCGCTGTGATGATTCTTTTGAGTAGCCACAACATAGGGTTATGTTGATTTATAAGAGAGATATTATTGGGAAAACACCAGTTTACTCCCCCCTTGTCTAGTCCTCTGATGGTCGTTTTGTTTTTCCTTTCAGGCCTCCTGGTGCTACAGAGTTTGACATAGTGTCGGCGTATCCAACAAGAGTGCACTCTGATAACAGTGCAACATTAATGGAAGCAGGTCTTACACCAAACGCAGTGGCACATTTAAAATCCAAGAAAACGTAGCAGAGATTCTCTTGCCTGTTGTTTTTCTTTATAAATGGTTGTTTTATATATCTTAGATATCGAGGGCTTGGTGTGAAACGGTTGTAACTAAAATTGGTATTTTTTTTTACCAAGGTTAACCCTTTCCCTCATACGACAATTCTGCAGCAGACAACTTTGAACGTATTTTGTCAAAACATAGAAAATCTCCATAATTGAATGAATAACCTATGACAAAAAGTGGAAAACATTGTGGCAAAAGGAGAAATTGCACGTTTTGTGCAATTTCTTCTTTTGTCACTTATGTTTTCAAAAAGCCTTCTGCTGCAGAGGCGTCAGAAAGCATCTATATGAGGGAAAGGGTTAATGACCTCGCCATAACGTCTTTAAAAGCGTTAAATATTTTTCTTGGTAAACAATGGAAATTTAGGTGCCATGGCTCGTTCTGAGCAATGGCACCTAAATTTGCATTGTTTACAAAGGAGTCAAAATTGGCCTTAAACCAGGGTTTTCAAAATAGGTTTTTAGTTACAACCATATCACGCCAAGCCCTCAATATGCAAGTAGGGATTATACATCATACATGTATTATATTGCAACAAGTTATTTGATACAGATAAAAAATGATGCCTATGATGCAAACGATTCACCACAAATGATGAGAAGTGTAAATGACATTGATCTGAATTGCTTATCAAACAAATTATTTGTAAAAATTTAATTTTATAATACGTTTTGAATCATATTTTCTCTAGTCAAAATTGATTGGGTAAGGTTCCAAACCTCAGGTGAGATTTTGTAATCACTGACCCTCCATTGCCTGTAAAAAGCTTCTCCTTTGAAATTACTGGTTTTATTTCAAAAATAATTTCGCAACCAGTAGTTATAGCAACCAGAAGGAAAAAGGTTCAATTTAAGAATGGTTGGACAAAATGCTTGACATACAAAAATTGTGAAAGTCTTATTGACTGGTTACAAAAAGTCGGTTGGTTAGAGGCGGGACTTCCTACAATATGTAAAATATCTATACATGATAATATGATTATTGACAAGAGCTAAATATATTGTGGCAAATGGAGAAACAGCTCATCATGAGCAATTTGTCCTTTTGCCTTAATGTTTTTGAAAGTTGTCTGCTGCGGAGGAATCTGTATGCAGGAAAGGGTTAAAACAATTTAAGCGATAGAGGACCGTCATTATTGTAGTGATTCTAAAATGGTTCCAAATACAATGCATATCAGAATTTAGTGTTGCTTAACCCTTTCCCTCATACGACAAATCTGCAGCAGACGACTTTGAACGTATTTTGTCAAAAAATAGAAAATCTCTATAATTGAATGGATAACCTATGACTAAAAGTGGAAAACATGGTGGCAAAAGGAGAAATTGCACGTTTTGTGCAATTTCTTCTTTTGTCACTATGTTTTCAAAAAGCCGTCTGCTGCAGAGGCGTAAGAAAGCGTCTATATGAGGGAAGGGGTTAAACCTGTTTCAAGCCAAAAATAGGCCTTACCAAATGTAAACTGTTTGAAGGAAAGAATGACAAAGGTGAAAGTACAGAGAAGGGAAACAAGAGGGCCATGATGGCCCTGGATTGATCACCTGATTTTATGTTTTATCACTTTAGCCATATAAGCCCCGCTCCCTGGAGGACACAGTTTTCAACCAATCAATATGGCTCCAAGGATTCTGATAGTGGGTCACTTAAGGATGTCGGACAAAAGGCGATCACTATAACTCACCTTGAGCACTTTGTGCTCAGGTGAGTTAAAAACTGATGAATCGGTGGAATAGCTATGGTAAATGAAAAGAAATCTTACTATGTATTTAATTCTGCATCAAAAAAATTCCCCCAGTGTTTTATATTATATTTTCAAATCAAATTAATCTATAAAATATCGTATAAGGTGACAGGCTCACCGATTTCCAGCTGCAGATGCATACAAAAACATTGTACCAAAAGAATAAATTACTCATTATAAGCAATTTCTCTTTTTGCTTCAAAGCTTTCAGCTCTATTTAATAATAATGCTTTCTTTCATAGGGATTTCCCATACATTTAGCATAGGGATTTCCCATACATTTAGATAGGGATTTCCCATACATTTAGATAGGGATTTCCCATACATTTAGCTACATGTTTTCAAAGTCATCTGCTGTAGATTTCTTGTATGTGGGAAAGGTTAAAGATATGCAATAGGGAATCTCTTGGTATGAAATTGGCATGGGATGTTTTTTCTGTGGAAGGGAAAGCCCCCGACACTTTTGGGATTACTTATCTATTGTCTGTCCATCTTCTGTCAGTCTTTATTAACCCTTTCCCTCATACAACAATTCTGCATCAGACGACTTTGAACATATTTTGTAAAAAAATAGAAAATCTCTATAGTTGAATGGATAACCTATGACTAAATGTAGATAACATTGTGGCAAAAGGAGAAATTGCTTGTTTTGAGCAATTTCTTCTTTTGTCACTATGTTTTCAAATAGCCGTCTGCTGCAGAGGCGTCAGAAAGCGTCTATATGAGGGAAAGGGTTAAGTTGCTTTTGACTGGTTGTTGATTATTGGCAGGAGAAACATGTGTTCTTTTGAACTCAATTGTTCCTCAACTGTTTTCAAAGCAGAGGGCTTGAAAAATATCATATAACCAGTCAATTTTACATACATTATCTGTGATAAGTACATTTGTATTTACTTTTTTTGTCAAAGAAGTGTAACCGAGTATTAGTGTCCTTAAACATGTGTTTAGGTTTTGATATATAATTGTCTTATTACCCTTTTCCAAACCACATAAACGCTTTCTCAACATAGGGTTTAGTAGAGTGATAAGATTGATTGATTGATTGATTGGGGTTTAACCCTTTCCCTCATATAGACGCTTTCTGATGCCTCTGCAGCAGACAGCTTTTTGAAAACATAGTGACAAAAGAAGAAATTGCACAAAACGTGCAATTTCTCCTTTTGCCACAATGTTTTCCACTTTTTGTCATAGGTTATCCGTTAAATTATGGAGATTTTCTATTTTTTGACAAAATATGTTCAAAGTCAATTTATTCTGTACCTTTGTAGGGGAGGTGAACATTGGTAGATCTTCTACAATGTAACACACATGTATAAATATACCGGTTAACAGTATATTGTTACACGGCACACGCGTCTAAAAGGTTATTGTTTGAAATGACGTTATGCACGTGCATAACCAACATTTTAACGCGCGTGCCATGTAACAGTATAGTGTTAATTGGTCAGAAACGTACTGTTAGCATGAGACAGTAAAAAATTGCCCATGATGAGTCTGAGAATTTAACATTACAAAGTCATGTGAGGTATAATAACACTAGATGGTGACCAGGAAAGATCCTGATAAGGCTGCAATAAAGCATGGGCTGATCTAGATCTTTCCTAGTAGCTAAGTCAGGAGTGTTAGTTTTCATGTAACGTGGTCCATATTATTATTTTATGAAACAAAAAGATGTACATGTACTTTAAGCCATCCATTAATTTGTTGAAATAAATTTGTTAATGATCTAATTACAGATTTTTTGTAAAAAATAAAACGAGAATTTACTACGTCTTTAGTACTTTTCTTTTTTTTTCCAGTCCATTTATAGTGCTATCTTTTAATATATTTTTTAGATTTTCAACCTAGTTTATTCCTGAAGGTTGTTTAACCCTTTCCCTCATATAGACGCTTTCTGACGCCTCTGCAGCAGACGGCTTTTTGAAACATAGTGACAAAAGAAGAAATTGCACAAAACGTGCAATTTCTCCTTTTGCCACAATGTTTTCCACTTTTTGTCATAGGTTATCCATTCAATTATAGAGATTTTCTATGTTTTGACAAAATACGTTCAAAGTCGTCTGCTGCAGAATTGTCGTATCTACAACAACTTCTACTGTATCTTATACATCACTGTTGGTTATTGAAGATGGGCAATGTTATCTATCTGAGCAAAACAATCCCCCTTGGTCTGTCACTTAATATGCCCATCTCCCAATGCAACATATGAAAGAATTCGGCATCAGAAGACTGAACCCTTTGGCCTTATACAAACACCGAGCTACTCATCGTCTATTAACCCTTTCCCTCATATAGACGCCTCTGTAGCAGACGGCTTTTTGAAAAACATGGTGACAAAAGAAGAAATTGCACAAAACGTGCAATTTCTCCTTTTGCCACAATGTTTTCCACTTTTTGTCATAGGTTATCCATTCAATTACGAGTCGTTAACCCTTTCCCTCATATAGATGCTTTCTGACGCCTCTACAGCAGACGGCTTTTTGAAAAACATAGTGACAAAAGAAGAAATTGCACAAAAGGTGCAATTTCTCCTTTTGCCACAATGTTTTCCACTTTTTGTCATAGGTTATCCATTCAATTATGGAGATTTTCTATGTTTTGACAAAATACGTTCAAAGTCGACTGCTGCAGAATTGTCTAAGAGGGAAAGGGTTAACACAAAGAGTTCTGCAGCAAATGACTGAAAAGATGGAGGCAAAACTATGAAAAACTTCCGTAAAATAAAATTATAATCATTAAATAGAGAAGATAACATTGTGACAAAGGAGAAAGTCATCATGAGCATTTTCTGCCTTTCCCAATGCTTTCAATAGTCGTCTGCTGCAGATGAGTAAACAAGAGGCCCATGAGGGCCATTGCTCTACTGGTATGGTTCTTTGGTCATTTCCAATCCAGAGCATGTATGTATGGTACAGATTGGATAGTAAATGGAGGCTCTATTGTGTTCACAAGCTGTATTATAGCAATTTTAACAATTTCAAGGGCTATAATTCAGTCATGCAGAGGCAAATCTGGCTGGTTTGTGAAAGGATCTGAGCTCTCATCAATATTTAACTACTATCTAAGTTTGGTGAAGATTGAATAGTAAATGGAGGCTCTATTGTGTTCACAAGCTGTATTATAGCAATTTTAACAATTTCAAGGGCCATAATTCAGTCATGCAGAGGCAAATCTGGCTGGTTTGTGAAAGGAACTGAGCTCTCATCAATATTTAACTACTATCTAAGTTTGGTGAAGATTGAATAGTAAATGGAGGCTCTATTGTGTTCACAAGCTGTATTATAGCAATTTTAACAATTTCAAGGGCCATAATTCAGTCATGCAGAGGCAAATCTGGCTGGTTTGTGAAAGGAACTGAGCTCTCATCAATATTTAACTACTATCTAAGTTTGGTGAAGATTGAATAGTAAATGGAGGCTCTATTGTGTTCACAAGCTGTATTATAGCAATTTTAACAATTTCAAGGGCCATAATTCAGTCATGCAGAGGCAAATCTGGCTGGTTTGTGAAAGGAACTGAGCTCTCATCAATATTTAACTACTATCTAAGTTTGGTGAAGATTGAATAGTAAATGGAGGCTCTATTGTGTTCACAAGCTGTATTATAGCAATTTCAAGGGCCATAATTCAGTCATGCAGGGGCAAATCTGGCTAGTTTGTGAAAGGAACCAAGCTCTCATCAATATATAACAACTATCTAAGTTTGGTGAAGATCGGATAGTAAATGGAGCCTCTATTGTGTTCACAAGCTGTTTTATAGCAATTTTGATAATTTCAAGGGCCATAATCCAGTCTTGCATGGGCGGAACTGGCTGGTTTGCAAAAGGAACTGAGCTCTCATCAATATTTAACTACAGTCAAACCTGTACTACCGACCACCTGGTATAACCGACCCCCTGGTGTAAGCGACCACATTGAACTCCACCCCCCCCCCCCCGATGTTTTTTAGTCATAAATAAACCTGCAATAAGCGAGATCCTGCTGTCTGCGACCAACGGACACTAAAACCATTCCCTTTTTAATAAAAATCCACGGTTGAGCGACCTTAAATCTAACAGTCAAATAATTCTAACACAACTGTCGCGTGTGAACCACACAGGTTTAAATTATCATCAAGCTAAAGGTGTTACATGTAAAATTACCCGAGGTCAAATTCTGAAGACGTGTATTATAGAGTGGGTAAAAACCGATAATTGCGTTGTTAGCAGTTTGTATTTAATACACTTTAGCTACAGTTATTGTCTTTGTTACGATCTCGCTTATTGCAGGTTAATTTATGACTAAAAAACATCGGGGGAGTTCAATGTGGTCGCTTACACCAGGGGGTCTGTTATACCAGGTGGTCGGTAGTACAGGTTTGACTGTACTATCTAAGTTTGGTGAAGATTGAATAGTAAATGGAGGCTCTATTGTGTTCACAAGCTGTATTATAGCAATTTTAACAATTTCAAGGGCCATAATTCAGTCATGCAGGGGCAAATCTGGCTGGTTTGTGAAAGGAACCAAGCTCTCATCAATATATAACTACTATCTAAGTTTGGTGAAGATCAGATACTAAACAAGGGCACCGCAAAGCGGATGCATCCTCTCGGTATTTAATCATCACATCGAGTTATCTTGTGATCAAGATCAGGCTTCTAGACCTTGCCATATACTAACTGTATACCAAATTTGGTTAAGATCAGTCAAAGGATGTTCAGTGTAGAGTGGTCATAAGGTTGTTATGGACGGAAAGTCCAATTTTGACATTGACCTTGACCCTATGACCTTTGAAATAAATACGCTTTTAGACCTTGCCATATACTAACTGTAAATCAAGTTTGGTTAAGATCGGTCAAAGGATGTTCAGTGTAAAGTGGTCACAAGGTTGTTACGGACGAAAATCCAATATTGACATTGACCTTGACCGTATGACCTTGAAAATAATCAGTCAAAGGATGTTCAGTGTAGAGTGGTCACAAGGTTGTTTTATCAGAAAATAGTCAGTCCAATTTTGACCTTGACCTTGACCATATGACCTTGAAAATAAAAAGGCTTCTAGACCTTGTCATATACTAACTGTATACCAAGTTTGGTTAAGATCAGTCAAAGGATGTTCAGTGTAGAGTAGTCACAAGGTTGTTATATGGGAAAATAGTCAAAGTTCAATTTTGATCTTGACCTTGACCCTATGACCTTGAAGAAAATAACTAGGCTTCTAGACCTTTCCATATACTAGCTGTATACCAAGTTTGGTTAAGATCAGTCAAAGGATGTTCAGTGTAGAGTGGTCACAAGGTTGTAATATGTGAAAATAGTTAAAGTCCAATTTTGACCTTGACCCTACGACCTTTAAAATAAATAGGCTTCTAGACCTTGCCACATACTAACTGTATACCAAGTTTGGTTAAGATCAGTCGAAGGATGTCCAGTGTAGAGTGGTCACAAGGTTGTTATATGGGAAAATAGTCAAAGTCCAATTTTGACCTTGACCCTATGACCTTGAAAATAAATATGCTTCTAGACCTTGCCATATACTAACTGTATACTAAGTTTGGTTAAGATCAGTCAAAGGATGTTCAGTGTAGTGTGGTCACAAGGTTGTTATATGTGAAAATAGTCAGTCCAATTTTGACCTTGACCTTGCCTGTATGACCTTGAAAATAAATAGGCTTCTAGACCTTGCCATATACTAACTGTATACCAAATTTGGTTAAGATAAGTCAAAGGATGTTCAGTGTAGGGTGGTCACAAGGTTGTTATATGTGAAAATAGTCAGTCCAATTTTGACCTTGACCTTGACTGTATGACCTTGAAAATAAACAGGCTTCTAGACCTTGCCATATACTAACTGTATACCAAATTTGGTTAAGATCAATCAAAGGATGTTCAGTGTAGAGTGGTCACAAGGTTTTTATATGGGAAAATAGTCAAAGACAAATTTTGACCTTGACCTTGACCGTATGACCTTGAAAATAAATAGGCTTCTAGACCTTGCCATATATTAACTGTATACCAAGTTTGGTTAAGATCGGTCAAAGGATGTTCAGTGTAGAGTGGTGACAAGGTTGTTACAGACAGACACACAAACGGACAGCCCCGTTACTATATCCCCTCTCAAACTTTGACGAGGGGATAATAAAGCCTCTATTGTGTTCACAAGCTCTATTATAAGAATTTCTACAATTCCAAGGGCCATAATCCAGTCTTGCATGGCCGAATCTGGCTGGTTTGCAAAAGGAACCGAGCTCTCATAGATACCTAACTACTGTGTACGTTTGGTGAAGATCAGATAGAAGTAAATGGAGCCTCTATTGTGTCCACAAGCTCTATTATAGCAATTTTGACAATTTCAAGGGCCATAATCCAGTCTTGCATAGGCGGATCTGGCTGGTTTGCGAAAGGAACCAAGCTCTCATGGATATCTAACTACTGTATAAGTTTGATTGAGATACAATCAAAACTGAAGACTGTATCGCATTCACAAGCAATTGTTTACGGACGCACAGACGGACGCACACACAGACGACGGACACCATACCACGGCATAAGCTCTTCTGGCCTTTGGCCAGTAGAGCTAAAAAACCTAAAGATGAATCAGTATAATGGAAATGTTTTAACAAAATAAATGAGACATATTACATTTAACAGTTTTAATAGTTTTCATAACAAATGTATAACACATTATCCTGTTTACTAGTGGGATAAAGCTATCACAATTATCATTTCTTTAACAAAATAAATAACAAATAAATAATTTATTCAATATTAAACCTTACCTAGATTGAAAGAATCCGACTTTGAAAACATCTGAGGGGGAAATATGGGAAATGTCTCTTAAATGAAAGCCCATAATACAATAAAGTAGAAAACATTGTTGGAAAAGGAGAAATTGCTCATGATGAGCAAATTATTCTTTTCCCAAAATATTTTCAAAAAGATCCGTTACAAACACGTCGGAATTCTTGTGCATACATGTAGGAAAGGGTTGAATATGTAACACATAACAAACAAAGGTTAACTTATCACAGATATGTCTATGCCTTTTAATCTCTTTCGTCACTGAAACGAATGTTTAAACAACGGCAGTACATAAATCGTGAAAAAAAATAGGAAAAGGAGCTTAAAATGAGCAATTTTTCTATTTTGAATTTGACTTGATGTTGGTATTATTCAGATGATTTGAAAACATATGAAGACAAAATACTTTGTAAACCAATCTTAACATTTTCCAACTTGCCAACTTTGGCACATCTGCAGCAGATGACTTATGAAAATATTGCCAGATATTTTCAACTTTTTTCAGTAATTAATCATTTATAAAGATTTTCCATATTTGTGTAGACGTTTTCAAAGTAATCTGATACAGATTTGTTGTATGTGAGAATAGGGTTAAGGGTTTTGACAAGTATAGCCCTTTCCCTCATACAGCAATTCTGCAGCAGACGACTTTGAACGTATTTTGTCAAAACATAGAAAATCTCAATAATTGAATGGATAACCTATGACAAAAAGTGGAAAACATTGTGTCAAAAGAAGAAATTGCACATTTTGTGCAATTTCTTCTTTTGTCACTATGTTTTCAAAAAGCTGTCTGCTGCAGAGGCGTCAGAAAGCGTCTATATGAGGGAAAGGGATAGACAACAAACCGCACATCCATGCCGTGTCATCTAAATGTATACTGTATGTCGGAGGCTTCTTGAATGTATTGATTATAAGCAACCAGTGTTGATCCAGATTTGACTGCACTGATGTGCATGGTGATCTGGATCTACACTAGTAGTTTTCCTGAAGACGCTCATGTCATATAGCGAATAGGTAAGATGGGATAGAGGCAAGCTAACACAAAAACAAAAATATATAACAAACAACTTTTTCTCTGTTTTGCATTACAAAAATAATTCTTATCCCTTTCCTACATAGTGGCTCTCTGACGCCACTGCAGCCGACGGCTTTTTGAAAACGAGCAATTTCTCCTTTTGACACAATGTTTTCCACTTTTAGTCATAGGTTATCCATTCAATTATGGAGATTTTCTATGTTTTGACAAAATATGTTCATTTAAAAACAGTGTTGCCAATGGCAATATTTTGCTCATAATGAACAATTTTGTTCATTACTTATACTTTAATTTACAGAGAAATTCCTCATCTTTGCCTAAATGTTTTCAAAGTAGTCTGATAAAGATTTGTTTTAGGTGGGAAATGGTTAAATGATGATCATATGGATGGAATATCCTGGCTGCAAATACATGAACCATTAAAATGCTATTAACTCTGCAGCAGACGGCTTTTTGAAAACAGAGTGACAAAAGAAGAAATTGCACAAAACATGCAATTTCTCCTTTTGCCACAATGTTTTCCACTTTTTGTCATAGGTTATCCATTCAATTATGGAGATTTTCTATGTTTTGACAAAATACGTTCAAAGTCGTCTGCTGCAGAATTGTCGTATGAGGGAAAGGGTTAACGACAATTACAGATAAAGATCTGATGATAATTACTTCTGGCCAATTTAGTTACAAAGACTCTCAACAGTTTAACCCTTTCCCACATACATCATATGACTGTGAACAAATCTGGGTTAAAATGTGGCAACGCTTTTTAACCCTTTCCCTCATACGACAATTCTGCAGCAGATGACTTTGAACGTATTTTGTCAAAACATAGAAAATCTCCATAATTGAATGGATAACCTATGACTAAAAGTGGAAAACATTGTGACAAAAGGAGAAATTGCACGTTTTGTGCAATTTCTTCTTTTGTTACTATGTTTTCCCAAAGCTGTCTGCTGCAGAGGCGTCAGAAAGCGTCTATATTAGGGAAAGAGTTAAATGAAAGTAAAATTATTGAAAAGAGTTGAACAACTTGTGGCAAAAGGAGAAATTGCTCATCATGAGCAAGTTCTTATTTTGCCACAATGTTTTGAAAAGTTGTCTGCTGCAGAGGCGTCAGAAAGCGCTTGTATGTGGGAAAGGGGTTAAAACATAAATAATTTGTACGCCACATTATTTCAACCCACTACCTTTATCTAATTAAGGATTTATCTAATTGAAGGTTTATCTAATTGATTGACAAAGAATTTCTTAACCCTTTACCTCATACGACAATTCTGCAGCAGACGACTTTGAACATATTTTGTCAAAGAATAGAAAATCTCTATAATTGAATGGATAACCTATGACTAAAAGTGGAAAACATTGTGGCAAAAGTAGAAATTGCTTGTTTTGAACAATTTCTTCTTCAGTCGCTTTTTTTTCAAAAAGCTGTCTGCTACAGAGGCGTCAGAAAGCGGCTATATGAGGGAAAGGGTTAAACATTGAACAATACAATGAGTAATGATATGACACTATTTTAGTGAGCTTTGCGAACAACATTTTAATTGATTGATCCATTAACCCCTTCCTACTTGCAGACACATTTTTGATGCATTTGTAGATATGAAAAAACCATTGTTGCCAAAATAGAAAATTTGCTTATAATGAGTGATTTCTCCATTTGCCCACAATGTTTCCCACTCTATTCAATACTAACACTTTAAGAATCAGAGAATTTCATACTTTTGCCATTTATTTTAAAGTTGTCAGCTACAGATTTGTTGTATGTGGGAAAGGGATTAAGAAATCAAATCTCTGAAAAAAAGTAAAAGAATCAAATAAGGTTGGCAATAAAAGTATGATTTTAAAACAAACATAGACAAAAAACCCACCTATCATAATCTTAGTGAAGAAATTTCTCGTTTTACTGTAATATTTTCAAAAGTTACCTGATGCAGACAGTGACTTAACCCTTTCCAACATACAATAAATCTTCAGCAGACAACTTTGAAATTATCGAGTCCAAATTATAGAAAAATCTCTATAAATCAAAGTACGCCTTATGAATAGAGTTGAAATGATTGTGGCAAATGGAAAAATTCCTTTTGCCATGCAATGTCAAAAGTCTTCCGCTGCAGAGGTGTCAGAAAGTGTCTATATGTGAAAAAGTCATCTATAGCAGGAAAAGGTTTATCCTATAGCCCTGTCACACATGCAGACACATTTTGACACATCTACAGCAGACGACTATTAAAAACATGGCAACAAAAGGAGTCATTGATAATAGTCACTTAGCAATTTCTCCTTTTGCCAAAATAGTTTCACCTTTGAATATAATACTTTCATTCATAGAGATTTTCCATTTCATAATATTGCCTTGATATTTTTTAAAGTAGTCTGCTGCTGTTTTGTTATACGTGGAAACGGTTTTAATTAACTCAACACAGGTACCCAATAATTTTGATTGGAAAGAGTCCAAAAATATCACTCACGATTAACGCTTTGCGTTTACAGATAGCATGTATACGGCATGTAAATTGAACAGTCATAGTCACATGACTAAACACTATTATATATATATACATTGTGTACATGTTTATTCAGATCTTGTTATGTATTTATGAAGCAACAGTTGGCGTGAAACGGTTGTAACTAAAATCGGTATTTTTCTTACCAAGGTTAATCACCTCGCCATAAAGTCTTTATAAGCGTTAAATATTTTTCTTGGTAAACAATGGAAATTTAGGTGCCATTGCTCATTCTGAGCAATGGCACCTAAATTTGCATTGTTTACAAAGGCGTTAAAATTGCCCTTAAACCAGGGTTTATAAAATAGGTTTTTAGTTACAATCGTTTCACGCCAAGCCCATGATATGTTACCAATCAGTTGACCTGCTTAATTCAGCAGAAGCAAAACACCAATAAGCACCTATGTGATGTTAAACAAGAGGATCATGATTGTACTAAATCGCTCACCTCATTTAATAGAAATCACGCAGTTTTCAATGTTCTTACAATATTGCATACAAGGAAAACCTTGTGGTTGTATTTATCAATGGAATGAAATAATTTCAACAGTCTTGGTAGAGAGTGTCACTCAAGGAACATTTGTGAACAATTATTTTAAAATCAGGTCTATATGTTTGTACAAGAAGACTTTTAACGTTTCACTATATATCACATAAGGAAAATAATTCCTCCCCCTTGTCTTTCAATGAAACAAAATAAATTGAACAATATTATTAGAGGGTCACAACATTTGTACCAAATTATTAAATTATTGGCCCAGTTTTTTCGTACAAAAAGATTTTTAAAGTTTTCACAATATATACATATAAGGAAAACAAGCTCGACCCTTGGCGGCCATGTTTTTCAACAGATCGAGATAAATTGAACAAACTTTATAGAGTGCTTTTGTGCCATATTATTTTCAAATCGGGTCAGTACTTTTAAAAGACTTTTTAAGTTTTCACTTTATATACAACGAATATACATGTAAGGAAAACAAGCTCCGCCTCCTGGTGGCCATGTTATATAATGGATTGGAATTGTTTGAACAGTCTTTGTAGAGGGTTACCCAAGGAACGTTTGTGCCAAATTATTTTCAAATCAGGCCAGTACTTTGGACAAAAAGGTTTTTTAAGTTGTCACTTTATATACATATAATGAAATCAAGCTCTGCCCCAGGAGATCATATTTTTCAACAGATCAGAATAATTTGAACAATCTTGAAAGAGGGTCACTCAAGGAACATTTGTCCACAATTATATTCAAATCCTGCCAGTACTTTTAGAAAATATTTTTTTTTTAATTTTTACTATACAAACATCTATATAAAACAAGCTCCGACCCCGGGCGGCCATATTTTTCAATGGATCAGAAAAATTTGAACAATCTTGGTAGAACATTTGTGCAAAATAATTTTCAAATCAAGCCTGTATTTTCTGACAAGAAGATTTTTAGAGTTTTGGAATTTTACCCCTTTACTGATGCCGCGGCAACCAAAGTTTCTTTGAACAACTTTGAAACAGAACCACCTAAGGAACTTTTGAAATCGGCTTATTGGATAAGGAGAAGTTGTTTGTAGAAAAATGTGAAAAGACAGACGACGACGATGGACGACAACGAACGGTGAGTGATCACAAAAACTCACCTTGAACACTCAGTGCTCAGGTGAGCTAAACAGAACAAAAGTAAAGTACATGTAGATATTATTAAACACTTCTACATTATGTCTGAATGGTTATAAATGTTACATGAATCCTTTTTTTTTAAAAATATCCTTTCGAGCCTGTTTTACCAAGATACAGACATTGACATCTTTACAGCTTTCCACTTACGAAATCTTTATGGAAAAGGGAGTAAATACTCAAAATTTATATATTTAGCAGTAGCTAATACATGTTTCAATCAATCAATCGCAATATATCAAACAATCAATCTATTTTCTTAGATTTTTTTTAAATATTACATCAGGTAATAGTTTTTGCAATTTCATTGTGAGTTTTTTATATACATAGTTTCATTCAAAATAATGATTTGAAGAAATCCTAATGAGAACATTTCTCTTAATTGAAATTTGAAATACTTTTAGCCTCTGGATTTTGTATCTGCTTTGTTTATACTTCCAATATGATCAATTTTCCGATTAATGTTGTTTTACTGATTAACCCTTTCCCTCATACAACAATTCTGCAGCAGACGACTTTGGACATATTTTGTCAAAAAATAGAAAATCTCTATAATTGAATGGATAACCTATGACTAAAAGTAGAAAACATTGTGGCAAAAGGAGAAAATTGCTTGTTTTGAGCAATTTCTTCTTTTGTCACTATGTTTTCAAAAAGCCTTCTGCTGCAGAGGCATCAGAAAGCGTCTATATGAGGGAAAGGGTTAAACGTATTTCAGTTATATCATGGCAGCCAGTTTCAGTACTCTTTCACACCTTCACACAACACTCTTCCCCGAACAATTCTAATATAAGAGATTCTGCAATGTTATAAAACATTGTTGACTACAGTGTGCGAAATGGAATCTTATATATTATGTAAATGGCTTAACCCTGTCCCACTTACAACTAATCTGCAGCAGACAAAATTGAAAATATCTTGTCAAAAAGGTGAATCATTTCTGTAAATGAAAGAAGAATTATTGTGGCAAAAGTAGAAATTGCACATGATGAGCAATTTCTCCTTTTGCCGCACATGTTTTCAAAAAATTGTCTGCTTCTGAGTCACCGGAAAGCGTCCTGATGTGGGAACAACAAGATAATTGCCCTGTGCAGTCTTGGGGTTAATTGCGTGCATCTATTTCAATTTGGTTTTACTTATTCACAAACAGACTGACGTATGTTTATTAACCCTTTCCTACCAACAACAAATCTACAACATATGGTGCTGAAAATATCTTTTGAAATCATAAAGAATCTTGTGCTTACTGTTACAGTAGAAAATATTGTTGGAAAAGGCAAACAAATTATACAAGCAATTTCTTTTTTTCCCACCAATGTTTTCAAAATTTGTCTGCTACTAAAGGACATATCGAAATGCTTCTGCATGTGGGAAAGGGTTGACACATTCCTGTTTCTGCTTTTAAATTTCCATACAAAAATTATCTGAAGAAACCTGGAGAAAGCATTATTTTCACTTAATACATTCTCTTTCATACTCTTTGTTTCAGTGCAGTTCTTTTTCCTTCATATTTTATGTCGTTAACCCTTTTCTTACCTGTAGATGCATTGTAATGCATCTGCAGCAGACAACTTTTAAAAACATTTTGGCATGAGGAAAAATTGCTCATATTGTTCATATTGTGGCAAATGGAGAAAGGTTCCTGTCACAAAAACAGTAACATAATGAAGTTACTTGCATGTATACATCATAAAACATTTAATACATTCTCTTTCATACTCTTTGTTTCAGTGCAGTTTCTTCTTCCTTCATAATTTACGTTGTTAACCCTTTTCTTACCTGTAGATGCATTGTGACGCATCTGCAGCAGACAACTTTTAAAAACATTGTGGCATGAGGAGAAATTGCTCATTTCTTCTTTTGCTACAATGTTTACAATATTCGTACCTGCTTTTATAGAGATTTTCTGTATTTTTGCCTACATTTTTTCAATCATCAATTGCAGATTTGTCTCAATTGACAAAGGGTTAACTATCTAGAATTTGAAAAAAACAAAAAAACAATTTAAATAATTTAATCAATTGAACATGTTCAACTATTTCCCACATACGACAAATTTGAAGCAGACGAAAATATGGTGACAGAAACCTGAAAAATCTCCATAAAAGACAACTTTATTGTTAAATAAAGTTGAAAAGATTGTGGCCAACGGAGAAATTGCTCATCATGAGCAATTTCACCTTTGGCCACAATCTTTTCAAAAGTCGTCTGCTGCTATTGTGTCAAAATGCGTCTACAGGTGGGAAAGGGTTAAAAGGTATTTTTCCACACAATTTAAATGTAAGCTTTCTAATATATGAACACACTGTCAACTTTTGACACCTAGGATTCTAATGAATTACATACAAGGGAAGCTGATGTAAGAGATTTATCTTCATCCTAATTGAATTTTTGTAAGGCATTTTTGTTCAACCTAATTTAAAGTTCAAAGCTAAATTGCAAAGAAACATCTGTAATTGACCACTTTAACCCTTTCCCTCATATAGACGCTTTCTGACGCCTCTGCAGCAGACGCCTTTTTGAAAACATAGTGACAAACAAAGAAATTGCACAAAACGTGCAATTTCTCCTTTTGCCACAATGTTTTCCACTTTTTGTCATAGGTTATCCATTCAATTATGGAGATTTTCTATGTTTTGACAAAATACGTTCAAAGTCGTCTGCTGCAGAATTGTCGAATGAGGGAAAGGGTTAAACAACTCAACTCAACTCAACAAAATTAAACAATAATTATGTTTTATAGGCTTATAAAAGCTTCTTGACTAATCCTTTCAAAGATTCAAATTTTCAGACGCATTTTGACACATTTGCAGCATAAGACATTGTTGCTAAACACTATTCAATAATTGTATGTTCAATTATAGAAATTTTACATAGTTTTGCCTAGATGTTTTTCGAAGTTCTCTGCTGCAGAATTCTTGTTTGTTGGAAAGGATTCACTAACCAATTACTATTATGCCATTTGTAGACTCTATTAGGGTAGATGGATTAACTAAGCAATTACCAATATGCCATTTGTAGACTATTAGGGTAGATGGATTAACTAACCAATTACCATTATGCCATATGTAGACTCTATTAGGGTAGATGGATTAACTAATCAATTACGAATATGCCATTTGTTGACTCTATTAGGGTAGATGGATTAACCAAATATTGCCTTCATGTTTACATGCTTCTTTTGTCACAGGCTTGTCTAGGCCTTTACATTTCTTTGACCATCAACATACATCACTCTGAAAAGAAGTAAAAATGAAATAGTTAAAGTTAAAAACAAAACGAATCAGCTATAGTTAATTACAAAATGAAACGGTTGTAGTAAATTACAAAATGAAAGTCCAGAGTGTAAAGAAGATTTTCCTTCCATTTGGCCTATAGTGTTCTAGTTTTTTACCCCCAAAAAACCCATATTTTGAACTTGGTTTAGATATTATCATTTTTTCTGGCAAAGTTTCAAGCTGCTCAAGTCAAAAATGCGGTCTCTATAGTGTTAACAAGATTTTTCTATCATTTGGCCTAGTGACCTAGTTTTTGACATGACCTGACCCATATTCAAACTTAGCCTAGATATCATCAGGACAAACATTCAAATGTTTGAGAGAGATCTTGAAATCAGAATGCATGAACAAATATTTCTTCATTCTTTGTTCCTTGTTTGTTTTATACCAAAAAATTAATGTGAAATTGTTTAAGAATCTGTCTGCTTTGAATTTATTCAAGTTGAAATTATTATGCCAAAAGCAAAATTGCTCCCCATGAGCATTTTCTCTTTTTTCCCACAATGTTTTCTTCAAAATTTGTCTGCGCCAGAATATCAGGAGTCATCTGCATCACATACACAAAATATGCAGCAGATGACTCTGAAAGCAATTCTAAGCAAAAGTATGAAACATATCTCTGCATTAACCCTTTCCCTCATACGACAATTCTGCAGCAGACGATTTTGAACATATTTTGTCAAAAAATAGAATATCTCTATAATTGAATGGATAACCTATGACTAAAAGTGGAAAACATTGTGACAAAAGGAGAAATTGCTCATTTTGAGCAATTTCTTCTTTAGTCACTATGTTTTCAAAAAGCTGTCTGCTGCAGAAGCGTCAGAAAGCGTCTATATGAGGGAAAGGGTTAAAGTATAATCATTGAACAGAACTAAAAACATTATCGTAAAAGCAATTTCTCCATTTGCCATAATGTTTTCAAAAGTTGTCAGCTCCAAATGAGTCAAAATGAGTCTACAACTGGGAATATTTAAAAAAAAATATTCAAAAAACACTTTGTTTGAATTAAAAGTCCTGTTTACAATGTTCTGCCCTTTATGGGTTTTTGTAGTCTACAAGCAAACATAGGCCATCTGAGTGTCAACAATGGGATTGATTGATTGATTGATTGGGGTTTAACGCTGTTTTTAACAATTTCTCAGTTATATCACGGCGGCCAGTTCACCTACTCATGCATTTTCTGGTTTTCTCACACCAGTACTCCACACAACAATCTTCCCAAGCAACTGGCTGCTTTTCCACATAGACTTAGCCCATTGGTGGAAGACGAATGACGCATGTCGCATTGACTTTTGTCAATCGTCGGAAAGAAAGTTGGCAGAGCCGGGGTTTGAACTCACAACCCCTGGATTGACAGCCCGCGTCGCTACCGACTGAGCTACCGGGGCTCGGCGTCAACAATGGGAACAATAGTTTACCCTTTCTCTAAAATAAACAAGGTTTGACTTATTTATGACAGACAAACGGAATCCGCTGTGGTCGAGTGGTTAGCGTCGGGGATTTCGAAACCGGCTGTCCCGGGTTCGATCCTCAGTCGTGGCACTACGGTCATGGTGGAGTGCCCTTGGGCAAGGTACATTTTCTAGCCTAGTACTGGTTTGTTTACCAAGGGATCATGAATAAGTGAACTATCACCGTGATATAACTGAAATATTGTTGAAAGCGGCGTAAAACCCCAATAAATAAATTATGACAGACAATATTTGAAAACATTGTGGGAAAAATAAGAAATTTCCTTTTATCAGCGATTTAAAATTTCCCACCATCTTTCCAAATCTTTATCTTTATTTTATTTATAATATAATTATTATTTTCCCTATTTTATTCACAACAGTTGCTTTTAAAAGTAAACATTTCTTCAGGGGATATTTTGGAATAGTTAACACAAGAGTTGTCCATAAGACAGCGCGCTCGACTTTTGAGTGCTTGACAATAAAACAATCTTGTTTGCAGTAATAGGCAAAACAAACAACTTTTACAGATGGGTATTATGATGGTTAACAAGTTTTTCTAGTTTCACAGCAATATCCTAAAGGGTTAACCCTTTCCCTCATATCACAATTCTGCAGAAGACGACTTTGAACGTATTTTGTCTAAACATAGAAAATCTCCATAATTGAATGGATAACCTATGACAAAAAGTGGAAAACATTGTGGCAAAAGGAGAAATTGCTCGTTTTGTGCAATTTCTTCTTTTGTCACTATGTTTTCAGAAAGCCGTCTGCTGAAGAGGCGTCAGAAAGCGTCTATATGAGGGAAAGGGTTAAGTGTCAACTAAGTATTGTTTTGGCATTAACTCATAATTGCCTTTTACCCACCCACATATCAAGTTTCATTAACCTAGCGCTCTATCAACCTAATTACTTTCCATGTTACTAGTTATTGCATAATTACATATTTAGACCAGACAGACATACAGAGGATTATAAAGTCGAAAGACCTCTTGGGGGGGGGTGAAATTGGTAAATCTTGAAAAGGCATGATAAATTATACCCCCTCCCCGATTTATAGTTAACAAGTTACACATAATGTAGGTAACACCTATGACCTGTTGTATTTTATAGCATGTCATCAGTCTTTTATAAAACTAGGTTAGGCTATTATGTTCCTGTCTCGATCTAAATCTCATCTAACAAAAGGATTTACCTTATACGAAATTAGGTGCTATTCAAAAATGATCAGCGTAAAATTGTGTTACATAAGAATTTAATTTTCATACAGACTTAAAACCTTTTCCCACCTGCAGACAATTTGAACGATTGTGCAGCAGGCAGCGCTTGAGAACACGCTGGCAAAAGGGGACATTGCTCATGATGAGCAATGTCTCATTATGCCACAATGTTTTCAACTTTTTTCAACTATATTACTTTCATTTCTAGAGCCAAAGCTCAATGATGAAATTTGATTTATGACTTTTAACCCTTTCCCACATACAAAAAACTGTAGCAGACAACTTTGAAACATCTAGGTAGAAATCTCTAAAATCAAAATCACAATTATTGAATAAAGTTGAAAACAATGCAGCAAAAGGATTAATAACTCATTAGGAGCAATTTCTCCATTTGCCTCAATGTTCTGCAGTGAAGGCATCAGAAAACAGATCAGTTTTTGAGGAAGGCTTAACCCTTTCCCTCATACGACAATTCTGCAGCAGAAGACTTTGAACATAATGTCAAATAATGGAAAATCTCTATAATTGAATGGATAACCTATGACTAAAAGTGGAAAACATTGTGACAAACGGAGAAATTGCACGTTTTGTGCAATTTCTTCTTTTGTTACTATGTTTTCAAAAAGCCGTCTGCTGCAGAGGCGTCAGAAAGCGTCTATATGAGGGAAAGGGTTAATATGCCATATCTCAAATCTATACATGGGATGTGCTGCATGAAAACAAACTACTCAACCAGCCAATATCCACAGATCAGCCTGCAGGTAAGTCATCTGATGACAATCTCCACTGTATGCAATATAGACATACAATTTAACCCGTCTCCCTCATACGACAATTCTGCAGCAGACGACTTTGAACATATTTTGTCAAATAATGGAAAATCTCTATAATTGAATGGATAACCTATGACTAAAAGTGGAAAACATTGTGACAAAAGAAGAAATTGCACGTTTTGTGCAATTTCTTCTTTTGTTACTATGTTTTCAAAAAGCCGTCTGCTGCAGAGGCGTCCGAATCTCGCCCAAGTTTGAACTTAACTCTTAACATGATGAGCAATTTCCCTTTATAGCATAATGTTTTCATCTTTATTCAATAACTGTTCTTTAATTTATAGAGAGTTTTCATACTTTTCACTTATTCTTTTCAAAGTTGCAAACCTGTTGAATGTGGGTTAACCCTTTCCCTTATATGGCAATTTTGCAGCAGACGACTTTGAACGTATTTTGTCAAAACATAGAAAATCTCCATAATTTAATGGATAACCCATGAGAAAAAGTGGAAAACATTGTGGCAAAAGGAGAAATTGCACGTTTTGTGCAATTTCTTCTTTTGTCACTATGTTTTAAAAAAGCCGTCTGCTGCAGAGGCGTCAGAAAGCGTCTATATGAGGGAAAGGGTTAATTTAACATGCTGACTTCAAAATCAAATGTAATGATTTGTATTTCCAACATAAGACTAATATATCAAAATAAATATACAATGATTTTCAATACTACTAAAATAGCGTAAACCCTTTATCTAATAGACACTTTTTGGGATTAAATTCTCCTTTTCCATCTAATTATCTGACATAAAATCAAATCCGCACCAGACATATTTGAAAACATCAAGGCAAAACAGTCTTTAACTCTATAACTGTTTCCCTCATACAGACATGTTATGATGCTTGTGCAGCAGACAACTTTTGAAAACATTGGAAACATTTGAAACATTGGGACGATAATAAAAATTGCTCACTTTGAGCCAATGTCTCCGGTTCCAACAATGCTTTTAAATCTGTCATAACACAAACGTCAAATATTTGCAAATTGCAAATATAACATTATATCAAAATTGCTGATTTTGAACCCTTTCCAATACAGTTTGACGACTTTTGAAAACATTGTGGCAAAAACAGAAATTGCTTATAATGAGAAATTTTCCATTTTCAACAATCCTTTCATCTTTATTCAACAATCACATTTTCATTTATAGAGACTTTCCATATTTGGACCTAGCTGTTTTTAACCCTTCTCCTCATACAACGAATCTGACACAGACGACTTTGAAATAATAAACTTAGTTGTTTTGGTGTTTTACACCGCTTTCAACAATATTTTAGTTATATCGCGACATTTCCTGGGTAAGTTACCAGTACCACTGGTCAGTTTATCCTGACCCCAGTCAGTCAGTTGTAATGCTGACTCGACAACCCTAAGCGTCAAGGAGAGCAGCTATTACTACCGTTTTAAAGTCTTTGATATGATCTGGCAGGGGATCAAACAAGCGACCTCCTACACCCAAGGTAGACACTTAGTAAGTTCTATTTTCCCAGATAATAATTTCCATAATTACCATTTCTTCTTTCTATTGATTGATTAATTGTTTGGCGTTTTAAGTTGCTTTCAACAATTTTTCAGTTATATCACGGCGTTTCCTGGGTATGTTACTAATACTACAAGTCCATTTATCCTGACACCAGCCAGTTAGTTGAAATACAAACCCCGCAACCCAAGGAGGACGGCCATTTCTACCATTTTTAAAGTCAAGAGTTATGTCCAGACGGGAGATTCCTAGTGACATTCCACACCTGAGGTGGACGCTCTACCACTAAACCACTGAGGCGTTTTGTTTAAATCTATAGACTACCTCATATTGTGGTTTGTGGTATTCTTTAACCCTTTCCCTCATATAGATGCTTTTTGACGCCTGTGCAGCAGACGGCTTTTTGAAAACATAGTGACAAAAGAAAATACTGCACAAAAACGTGCAATTTCTCCTTTTGCCACAATGTTTTCCACTTTTTGTCATAGGTTATCCATTCAATTAAAGAGATTTTCTATGTTTTGACAAAATACGTTCAAATTGTCGTATGAGGGAAAGGGTTAATATTGCCTCAAGTGAGTTCCAACAATTTAGGACATTATTGAGGACATAATGTTAATATTGTGAAAATATGAAGATTTAAAAATAATCAGTTAATCTTAATCCCTCCTGATCTAGTACTTTGACCTACTGTACTGGAATATACTAGTTCTTTAACCCTTGCCCTCATACGACAATTCTGCAGCAGACGACATTGAACGTATTTTGTCAAAACATAGAAAATCTCCATAATTGAATGGATAACCTATGACTAAAAGTGCAAAACATTGTGGCGAAAGAAGAAATTGCTCGTTTTGAGCAATTTCTTATTTTTGTCACTATGTTTTCAAAAGGCCGTCTGCTGCAGAGGCGTCAGAAAGCGTCTATATGAGGGAAAGGGTTAACATACATGTACCGGAAGGTAGTCTATCAAAACTAGCTTTTTATTAATTCAAAGAAAACATAATACAGGTTATGATTGATCCTTTTCTTTAACACTTTCTTGTTTGTAGATTTGTTTTGCATCATCTTTTGAAGACAACTTTTGAAAACATTGTGGCACAATTTTATTTTTCATCTCTTTTCAATAATTATCTCACTAATATCTAATTTATAGAGATTTTCCATATGTTTTCAAAGGCATAGTTTGCTGCAATTGTGTTACATGTGGGAAGGGATAACCTCATTTAACCCTTTCCCTCATATAGACGCTTTCTGACGCCTGACTGCAGCGGACGGCTTTTTGAAAACATTTTTCTATGTTTTGACAGAATACGTTCAAAGTCGTCTGCTGCAGAATTGTCGTATGAGGGAAAGGGTTAACATTGGATCATTTTATACATTTTAATTATAATAGTTTAAAATAATAGCTAATCCAGTTAACCCTCATACGACAATTCTGCAGCAGACGACTTTGAACATAATTTGTCAAAAAATAGAAAATCTCCATATTTGAACGGATAACCTATGACTTAAAGTGGAAAACAATGTGTCAAAAGGAGAAATTGCTCGTTTTGAGCAATTTCTTTTTCGTCACTATGTTTTCAAAAAAGCTGTCTGCTGCAGAGGCGTCAGAAAGCGTCTATATGAGGGAAAGGGTTAAAGTTAAGCCTTTTAATTTATATGACATTTTTTAAAAATGTCTGTGAAAAAAATGATTACATAAAAATGTTTTCCTATAATGTTTCTAAAGGGACTTTCTCACATTTTTTGTTGCAAAACTAAACAAGGGCACAGCAAAGCGGATGCATCCCCTTGGTATTAAATTTAAAAATATGGCTAAAAATATGGCCAATGACCTGGATATTAATGTTATGTACCAGAAAACTAATGTTATTTGTCCTTGCCTGTATCAAATTGTTATTAATGTTATGTACCAGAGTATGTTATGTACCATGTACCAAATGACCCCGCCATTGCCCATTTACAATCAATAGGCTTCTAGACCTTGCCACATTTTTTGTTGCAAAACTAAACAAGGGCACAGCAAAGCGGATGCATCCCCTTGGTATTAAATTTAAAAATATGGCTAAAAATATGGCCAATGACCTGGATATTAATGTTATGTACCAGAAAACTAATGTTATTTGTCCTTGCCTGTATCAAATTGTTATTAATGTTATGTACCAGAGTATGTTATGTACCATGTACCAAATGACCCCGCCTTTGCCCATTTACAATCAATAGGCTTCTAGACCTTGCCATATACTAACTGTATGGCATGTTTGGTTAAGATCGGTCGAAGGATGTTCAGTGTATAATGGTCACAAGGTTGTTATATGGGAAAATAGTCAAAGTCCAATTTTGACCTTGACCGTATGACCTTGAAAATAAATAGGCCATATACATAACTGTTTACCAAGTTTGGTTAAGATCGGTCAAAGGATGTTCAGTGTAGTCGTCACAAGGTTGTTACGGACGGAAAGTCCAATTTTGACCTTGACCCTATGACCTTGAAAATATATAGGCTTCTAGACCTTGCCATATACTAACTGTATACCAAGTTTGGTTAAGATCAGTCAAAGGATGTTCAGTGTAGTGGTCACAAGGTTGTTATATGGGAAAATAGTCCGAGTCCAAGTTTGACCTTGACCTTGACCCTATGACCTTCAAAATAAATAGGCTTCTAGCTTGGTTATTTAAGGTTCGTGAAGTTAGGTTGACTAGTGAACAATCGACGAGCGATAAACTGATGTGAAGTTAGCTTGAAGAGTGATAAATAGATGTGAAGTTAGCTGGACGAGAGACAAACTGCTGCTGCTTCATCAGATTCTCATATATTTGACATAGTAGGAAACATAAAGAAATATACAATGGAGAAATGGATTGGATTAAAAGCTTATAGCTTATTGTAGGTCCTCTCCAATAAAGATTGATTTTCATGAAGCACAATGAATATTTTACATGTTCAGAAAATATCAGCTTACTTTAGCTGTATAATTTTTCATACCAGAAAAAAGTTAACGAATTGACGAAATTGATGAAGCAGCAACAGTTTGGCACTTGTCAATTTAGTCGCTTGTCAAGCTAACTTCACAGCAGTTTGTCACTCGTCAATTCGTAGCTCATCAACCTAACTTCACAAAGAATTTGAAGCTCGTCACTCGTCAACCTAACTTCAAGGACATAAAAAAAGTCACAGTTTGACACTCGTCAACCTTACTTCAAGTACATAAAAAATGTCACAGCTCATCACTCGTCAACCTTACTTCAAGGATCTAAAAAATGTCACAGTTCGTCACTCGCTAACCTAACTTCAAGGACCTAAAAGATGTCACAGTTTGTCACTCATCAACTTAACTTCAAGGACCTAAAAAATGTCACAGTTTGTCACTCGTTAACTTAGCTTCAAGGACCTAAAAAATGTCACAGTTTGTCACTCGTCAATTTAACTTCAAGGAGCTAAAAAATGTCTCACAGTTCGTCACTCGTTAATTCGTTACTCGTCAACCTAACTTCACAGACCTTGTTATTTACATTAATGTGATAGTTGGGAATTATTGTTAAAAGTTTCAATGCAATGCATCTAGTAGTAATTGAGCTTTGGTGAAATAATTGTACTTTCATGCAAAACCTGAACCAAGATGTGACGCCGCTGCTGGCGCCAGGGTGAGTACAATAGCTCTCATATTCTCTGAATATAGTCAAGCTAAAAATGTGTCAATAAGGGATATTGCTTATATTGAGCTATTTCTCCATTTGATTTCACCTCTATTAAATAATAATACTTTCATAACATTTGAAGAGATTTTCAACATCTTTGCCTAGATGTTTTCAAAGTTATCTGATGCATAAGATAGTCTAATTAAACCCATTGAGGAATGTTTTCCTACAATTTAAAGTATTTCTGACGCCTCTGCAGTAGACGGCTTTTTGAGAACATAGTGGCAAAAGAAGAAATTGTTCAAAACGAGTAATTTCTCCTTTTGACACAATGTTTTCCACTTTTAATCATAGGTTATCCATTCAATTATAGAAATATTCAATGTTTTGACAAAATATGTGCAAAGTTGTCTGCTGCAAAATTGTCGTATGAGGGAAAGAGTTAAATAAACAAACCCCCAAAAAGCTACTAATAAAGAGGCAAAGATTGCTTTGATAAACTATAAATTTAGGTTATAACTGTTATAATTGTCATTGTTTGAAAATTTTACTAAAAATCCTAAGACAATACCATCTCGCATGTTGACACCTCTGAAGCAGATTTTTTTTTTAAAAAATTGCTAATGATGATCAATTTCCCCATTTGTCATTGTTTTTGATTTTATTCAATAATTCAACTTTCATTTGTAAATATTTTCTGTGTTTCTTCTTAAGTCGTCTGCTGCAAATTGGTTGTTTGTGGGAAAGTGTTTTGGAAGACAGTGGTAGAGCGTCAACCTTTCATATTAAAGGTCCCAGGTTCAAATCCCATGATGAGCAGGACTGGTTCTGCCTTGATATGTTTCCACACAAATGGTGCGGGCATAGGTTATATTAATTAAATCCCCAGATAGCAGCCATGTAGTGTGAATAATATAAGCTAAAAGTTTGTTTTGCAATTAATGTAAAATAAATAAGTTTAAACTAAATTGTGTCAAATGCGAAGACTAAATAGGCCTTGGCTTATAGGTTAAGGAATAACCCTTTTCCACATAGAAATATTCTGCAGCAGACTACTTTGAAGTTGTCCTGTCAAAAATATGAAACATCTCTGAAAAAAGATGTAGGCATTTCAGTTGAAAACCAGGTGGCAAAAGGAGAAATTGCTATAAAGTAGTCTGCTGTAGATCCGTCATTATGTGTCTACATGTTGGATGGGTTCAATAAATATGTCGGTTCAGTTGGAGATCATCTTTAATCTTGATAACATTAATATCAAGTGTTAATATGGATCAAAACTAAACAGATTAATTCCATATGGTCTCATAAAAATCCCCCCATACAAGACTAGCTTAACCCTTTCCTTCATATAGACGCTTTCTGACGCCTCTGCAGCAGACTGCTTTTGGAAAACATAGTGACAAAAGAAGACAAAAAACGTGCAATTTCTCATTTTGCCACAATGTTTTCCACTTTCTGTCATAGATTATCCATTCAATTATGGAGATTTTCTATTTTTTGACAAAATACGTTCAAAGTCGTCTGCTGCAGAATTGCTGTATGAGGGAAAGGGTTAAAAAGTCCCATCAATCTAAATACAATGTTCGATAAAAATGAAAAAGTTTCAGACTTAGGTATGTTTTTAAATCCAGACAATTTACAATTATGCTTATTTTGAGTAGTTTGAAACTTTCCTTTTTTATTACATACCTGCTCATTTTTCAGCACAAAAACATGCACATACTGATGGTCATGCACAGTTCAAACATAACGGATTAATATTCGGTATTTGACTAGGTCAAATTACATTATCAAATATGATAATGGTACATCACTGAAATATGATGTGACGTCACTGAAATATTAATTATCTTTAGTCACAAACTTTATTGTACACGTAAATTGTGATATTTCGTTATTTAAAATATAGAAATAGTATATTTTTTCTTTGTTGTTCTGTCATAAAAGTTATACAAGTCATATGATAAATGGTAAATTATGTTGTAGTAGTGAACAATGGCTTTGTATTGTCTCCTTGGGATGTGGTCAAATTGACATATCTCTCAACATTCGGTCTTGTTAGATATCAATTTTCCATACCCCATGTAGACAATACCAATACTTAACCGGTTCTTTCCCTCATACGACAATTCTGCAGCAGACGACTTTGAACATATTTTGTCAAATATTGGAAAATCTCTATAATTGAATGGATAACCTATGACTAAAAGTGGAAAACATTGTGACAAAAGGAGAAATTGCACGTTTTGTGCATTTCTTCTTTTGTTACTATGTTTTCAAAAAGCTGTCTGCTGCAGAGGCGTCAGAAAGCGTCTATATGAGGCAAAGGGTTAAAGCATAAACTTTTCCCACATACAGATGCTTTTTGACCCATCTGCGGCAGATAAAATATGAAAACATTATAGCAAGGGGAGAAATTTCTACTTTGGCCACAAAATTTTCAATTCTATTAAATGAGTATACTTTCATCTAGAGTAGCCTATCATGTCAGGTGACAGCCTGTGACGCAATATAATCTCTTTAGGACGTAGGTATATATTCGGACTACCCTGCATAAAGTATACATATACGGTAACATACATGTAATGCACATGCTTGTTTTTTATGTCCAATTTAATCGCATGATATAACCAACGCCCATCTTCTCTATATCTTTTATTTATATTTATTCTTTGGTATTTATTTATATGGGTCATCTTACTGCAAGTTTTGGTATGCGACAATTTGATTGGCCGACTCTAAGGTCAATCCGAGATGACCTGTATGGGGAAGTCATCAGATCTATATACTTGCTAGCAAGGTTAAGGTCTGGCTTTAAATGAGATTCATATTTTTAACACTTACATGTGGATGAGATGCAATTATACTGATACATTGTTGTAATTCTAATTCTCAAATTGTGTGAAACTGTGTACCTATTCATGTATGTTTTAATAGAAACATGCCCTAAAGATGGCCATTAACCCTTTCCCTCATACGACAATACTGCAGCAGACAACTTTGAACATATTTTGTCAAAAAATAGAAAATCTCAATAATTGAATGAATGAATGTATATTGTTTTATGGCGCATCGACAGCTAAGGTCATTTAGCGCCCAATTAAATTTAATTATTCATGATCCCTGGGTAAACAAACCAGTACTAGGCTAGAAAACGTGCCTTGCCCAAGGGCACTCCACCATGATCGTAGTGCCGCGACTGGGGATCGAACCCGGGACACCCGGTTTCGAAATCCCCGACGCTAACCACAGCGGATTCCTGCCATAATTGAATGGATAACCTATGACAAAAAGTGGAAAACATTGTTGCAAAAGGAGAAATTGCACGTTTTGTGCAATTTCTTCTTTTGTCACAATGTTTTCAAAAAGCCGTCTGCTGCAGAGGCATCAGAAAGCGTCTATATGAGGGAAAGGGTTAACCCTTTTCCACATACACATACAACAATTCTGAAGCGGACGACTTTGAAAACATCTAGGCAAAAACAGAAAAATTCTCTATAAATGAAGTTAAAAATACTGAAAAAAATAAAAACTTTTTAGCCAAAGGAAAACTTGCTCATTTCGAGCATTTTCTCCTTTTGCCACAATGTTTTCAAAAGTTGTCTGCTGAAGAGGCGTCAGAAGGCACCTACTCAACTAGGACATTGCATACAAGACCTCACATCTGTAAATCTCACCTAGGACATTACACAAGACCTCACGTCTGTTAATCTCATCTAGAACATTACACACAAGACCTCACGTCTGTAAATCTCACACAAGACCTCACGTCTGTAAATCTCACCTGGGACATTACACACAAAACCTCACATCTGTAAATCTCACCTAGGACATTACACACAAGACCTCACGTCTGTAAATCTCACCTAGGACATTACACAGAAGACCTCATGTCTTTAAATCTAATAAAGGACATTACACACAAGACCTCACATCTGTAAATCTCATCTAGAACATTACACAGAAGACCTCACGTCTGTAAATCTCACCTAGGACATTACACAGAAGACCTCATGTCTTTAAATCTAATAAAGGACATTACACACAAGACCTCACATCTGTAAATCTCACCTAGGACATTACACAGAAGACCTCACGTCTGTAAATCTCACCTAGGACATTACACAGAAGACCTCATGTCTTTAAATCTAATAAAGGACATTACACACAAAACCTCACATCTGTCAATCTCACCTATGACATTACACACAAGACCTCACATCTGTAAATCTCACCTAGGACATTACACACAAGACCTCACGTCTGTAAATCTCACCTAGGACATTACACAGAAGACCTCATGTCTTTAAATCTAATAAAGGACATTACACACAAGACCTCACATCTGTAAATCTCATCTAGGACATTACACAGAAGACCTCACGTCTGTAAATCTCACCTAGGACATTACACACAAGACCTCACATCTGTAAATCTCACCTAGGACATTACACACAAGACCTCACGTCTGTAAATCTCACCTAGGACATTATACAGAAGACCTCATGTCTTTAAATCTAATAAAGGACATTACACACAAGACCTCACATCTGTAAATCTCATCTAGAACATTACACAGAAGACCTCATGTCTTTAAAATCTAATCTAGGTCATCATCATCGCACATTGGCCAATACAAATGTTTTTGATGAATTACGTAAAATTAGCCTGTCTATGCAAAAACGTACAAGTTGGCTTACTCGAAAAATGAAGATCCAGATCAACCAGATCAAGATCTGCACTGATCATACATTACTTACAAAAGTGTGTGAGAAGCTTCCGTCAACGTCTTATAAGATGGAGACAATGTAAAGGCTGATCTGATCCTACTATATTTAGAACCATTGCAAATTTATACCTTTTTGCATGGGCAGGCTCATGTAATAATTTAGTAATAGCAGGACCACTATTCCTTCTCATTTCATAGCTTTATAGAACAAGAAACCGCTGAAGTCGTAAGGCCGGATTGTCGGAAATTTGACCTTGTAAATCGACAAACCAAGGTCAAGGTCAAAGTAACCATAGCAATCAATAGAACTTGTTACTGGTTTCAAGTTTCAAGTTTGTAACCCTTTCCAGTGCTGAGATTTTGCCTCAACCTGAAACTTTAACCAAAATGTTGACAGACATCGCTAATCTATAGACCGGAATTGCTAGAGCAATCCGGCCAAAAATATACAGTGACTCTTAACCCTTTCCCACTTTTGGAAACATTCTGACCCATCTGCAGCACATGATGACTTTTGAAAACATCGTGGCAAAAACGGAACTTTGTGATTATGAGCAATTTCTCATTTTGCCACGATGTTTTAACCCTTTCCCTCATATAGATGCTTTCTGACGCCTCTGCAGCAGACGGCTTTTTTAAAACATAGTGACAAAAGAAGAAATTGCACAAAACGTGCAATTTCTCCTTTTGACAAAATGTTTTCCACTTTTAGTCATAGGTTATCCATTCAATTATGGGGATTTTCCATTTTTTTTGACAAAATATGTTCAAAGTCGTCTGCTGCAGAATTGTCGTATGAGGGAAAGGGTTAAACTCTATTCAATGATAATACATTAATTTATGGAGATTTACCATTTGTTAGCCCAAGCGTTTTCAAAGTGGTCAAAACGGGTTTAGGTATCGCTGCATCAAGTAAAGTGTTTTACAGTTTCTTACATTTATCTTTTATCTTTAACCTTCTTCCACAAGAGGCTTCAGTGGTCCCCACAATCGCCCACCATCTAACACAGAACCAAAGGGAAAGTGACCGCCCACTTTGCCATCGCCTGCTCGTTTATCCATTTCGATCTTTAAATCCTTAGTCAGCTTCTGTGTCTCTTTAACTATGAAATGAGGATCAAGTGTGGCATTGGCAGCTTTTAGTGTAACTTCGTTGAAAGGAAAGACTAGAAAAAAGTCACCAACTTTAGGCGGAGGGCCTCTAGGTCTATGACTCTGTATGGAGATAGATTTTGAACGAGGCTTAGTCTTTTGAGTTGTTGCATGTTTTTTAGATGTTCCATTGAGGCCAAGATTAATAGTATCCTTTTCTCGTGCCATTTTATTAAAATTGGACAAACTGGATACTAGCATCTGTGACTTACTTCTTTGTGAAAAGTCCATATCACTTCGAGCATTATTATTTTCATATCTCGAGTTTGACCTAGGTATGTAATTTCTGGATTGTGCCCTATCGTAACTTCTTGAAACTGTCCATTCCATCCTTGGACGGCCATAAACTCTTTGTGGAGTTTGATTACTAGACGGTGTAATTGCCCTATTGGACATTTTTCTTAAGGATTTGGAATTTTCTGTTGGTCTCAAAGACTTGATCTGAAATACGTTGTTTTCTTTTCCAGTTTCAGGAAGAATTTCTGGCTGAAGAGAGTAACTCTTTCTTCGATGACTATAATTCCTGTTTTTTGTGTTTGAACTAGATACTGCCACCTTATCAGAATTGTCTGAAAAACTTGAATAAGCACTATCGGAGTGACCAAAACTTTTCAAAGAGACTTTATCCCCTTTTGGGTTGTAAGTACTTGTAGATTCCAACTTTTTAACAACTGAACACATTGTTCCACTCCTCTCAAAAGCTGAAGGAATCTTTTCTAACGATGGTGGGTTGGTGTTCCAACTGGTCTTCAATGGTGTGTACCTTCCTGACTGATTCACACCTATATCAGGTTCAATACAGTCACTTTTCACACTCCACTCTCCTGAATGGTTATCACTATCATCTTTTTCGTCGTCCGAAGGATGAACAAGCGGTAGACCGAAACACACATTTTCCTCCGCTTTTTTGTCAATAGAAGGATTGTCTTGTTGGATAAAAGACAAGCTTTCATCTAGAACCATCATATCCAAGCTTTTATACGCGGATGATAGTGTGGAACCCATCCGTTGAAGACCCCCTCGTTGACTCAGTCTGCTCGATGTCAGAGTTCTATCGATAGGATCTGGTCGATTTGCTTTCCCGGATGTCATGCGAGCTCTGGCCGTTATCCTGCCATTATGTATTCGCTTATCAACACCTCCTCTTTCTTTGTCCGCCTCTTTGAAGTTCAGCATATCCAAAAGAGCATGAAGCATAGGCTTCTTCACAGTTACATCAATCTGGCAATCTGTATTTAGGGCAGGGCTGAAATTTACCTCAAGGAGCCATGGTTTCAAGTTTTCATCTATCAGTATATCAAAGCCATAAAGTTCACAGCAGTTTCTTTCTTTCGGAACCTGAGGTGCCTGCACAAGGAGAGTTAATATGATGATATTGGTGATCTTTGCCCAGAGAATGGTGTCATCTATATCATTCTGGTGAAAATAGTATCGCAGCTGTGTGATAGTCCACTTGCAGCCTGGTCCAATTCTCTCTTTGTCCAGTAAGTATGATGGACTGTGTTTATTTATAGAACTATTAGTGAGATGAGAAAATACATTATGAAGAGCAGACATATCAAATTTTTCAGTACTGAATCTTACTATTCCCTCTTGGAAAACATAGACAGACAGTGGATGGAAAGACGGAACAGCAACGTATATTCTGATATCAAATTTATATCCACCAATCAGTAAAGGGTTTGCTATATACTGCTGAACAACGGCATTACAATCATACTGTAACTCGGAAATATCTCGAAACAGAAATATACCCCTACCTCTGGACATATCAGCAGGTTTACAAATCCATGCTAATGTTTTGGGATCAATTTTAGATTTTAGTTTCCCAAACTCTGCGACATAGCGAGTATAGTCATTCGGCAAATTGAAAGACAAAGGACTAAAATTAAACACACCAGCCCCATGAACACCTTTCATGCGTCTCAAGTTCCGGACAAGACAATCTTTTTTCGTGATGCCTGTAGACTTTGGATAATGGTTAAGTCGTTGCCATGGAAAAATATTTTCATAGTCACTTATTTTAAACCTGGATGTTCTCCACCACATGTTCCAGTCCGATTCATGTTGAGAATCCTCGTCAAACTCTAGCCAGCCTCTCTCCAAAAATACCTGCTGAACAAGATCTGGGCCTTGGCCATGATCGTTCAGTCTGAATACAAATGGCTTCTTTCCATCTGTCATGCTTGGTAACGGTTCTTCTCACGGGACTTTTTATAATCAGCAATTCTATTCTAGCATTAGACATCTTGTAGTTGTACAATCATTTATATATGCATATCTGGCTATTATTAATGCTTTCTGAAAGATATAAATCACTAGAATCATAAAAAGAAAATTAATTAACCAGAGGATAAATAGAATCAACCATGGTTTTATAAAGACAAACACTCTGACAACCTAAAACTTGACTTGGTGTCCTAGTTTTGAAATTAAGTGAACCACCATTATTCATACAAAAAAGATTTTACCTAGTGTGAATTTTAACCCAACATAATCCAGTTGAATTTTACTAAGATTCTATACAAGATTGGCAGAATTGTTTTATTTTTTAAGTGTTCTCAAGGTCTTTCTAAGATTAGACCCACTGACCTTTTTTTTCAACCCTACTTGACCCAATTTTGAACTTGTTTTAGAATTCACATCTATAGACTAGTGAGCTAATAATATTTCTTGAACAATGTGGAGTGTACAGGTAGGGGGGTACACGATGACCATGTTGTCACAGACAATATAATTTGAAGAAATATTAAGAAATTCCAAAATCATTGCTGACTTAAAGCAGAGACATATAAACACAGAGATAAGGTACTTGGGATTTCAACAGCCTTACGATAACAGCGTTACTTTGCAAGATTTACAAACCACGTGATAATTTCAGTCGAAAGCTGAAATGACCGCCATCTTTATTTTGATGCGAAGGAAGCGTTTTTGATATTAATTAATTCATATATAAAGAAGAAGTATGTGGAAAACTTGTTTTAAAGATTATCTTGTTTGCAAATATAGTGAAGCCAAGTGCTCCGTATTGTGACGAGTATATCAAAATTCCCATGGTCAAAATCCCACCTGAGAATGGGCTATTGAAGACGCAACACTTACAGCGCCAATGGCAATATCATCAAAACAAATTTTCTGACAAAATTTCAAGCTGCTCAAGTAATAAATGCGATCTCTATAGTGTTAACAAGATTTTTCTACATGACCTAGTGACCTAGTTTTTGACCTGACCATATTCGAACTTGGCCTAGATATCATCAAGACAAATATTCTGATAAAGTTTCAACATACTCAAGCCAAAAATGTGACTTCCTGAGTGTTAACCAGAATGAGATTTTCCTTAAATTTGGCCTAGTGACCTAGTTTTTGACCGGACATGACCAATATTCGAACTTGGCCTAGATATCATCAAGACAAACTTTCTGAAAAAGTTTCAACATGCTCAAGTTAAAAATGTGTTAACAAGATTTTCATTAAATTTGGCCTAGTGACCTTGTTTTTGACCGAACATGACCCATATTCGAACTTGGCCTAGATATCTGCATGACATCAAGACAAACTTTCTGACAAAGTTTCGATATGCTTAAGTTTAAAATGCGACTTCCAGTGTTAACAAGATTTTCCTTAAATTAGGCCTAGTGACCTAGTTTTTGACCCAACATGACCTTTATTTGACCTTAGTCAAGATATCACTAAGAGAAACATTCTGACAAAATTTCAACATGATCAAGTTTAAAATGCGGCTTCAAGAGTGTAAACAAGATTTTCATTTAATTTGATCTAGTGACCTAGTTTGCAACCCCACATGACCCAGTTTCGAACTTGGCCTAGATTTGATGGAGATATATGTTCTGATAAACTTTCATGAAGATTGGATGCAAAATGTTGCCTCTAGAGTGTTAACAAGTAAATGTTGACGACGAACAATGAACGAAGAACAAAAAGCGATCACAAAAACTCACCTTGAGCAATTCATGCTCTGGTGAGCTAAAAATAAACATAGAAATTCATCATCCCTGTCATGGGGATTTTGACAACTATCCCAATTTTAACCCATGGGGATTTTTAGTGCTTCACAGCAAAAAATATTAATTTAAGACCTTTGAGTTCCTATTTCAGGTCAAATATAGGATAAATTTGATGGTTGTTATGTTATGCATTTATTTAGAAGCATTATCAAAATGCATGTGAAAGTAAAAGTAAAGATTATACTGATTCGGAATATTGTGATACCACTGTCTTCAATTATTTCACCACAATATTAAGCAAGGAGACATGTTAACCCCTTCCCTCATACGACAATTCTGCAGCAGACGACTTTGAACATATTTTGTCAAAATATAGAAAATCTCTATAATTGAATGGATAACCTATGATGAAAAGTGGAACACATTGTGTCAAAAGGAGAAATTGCTTGTTTTGAGCAATTTCTTCTTTTGTCACTATGTTTTCAAAAAGCTCTCTGCTGCAGAGGCGTCAGAAAGTGTATATATGAGGGAAATGGTTAATAAATTAGTCTAATTGACAGCTTTCAAACATTGCGTCTTGTAGGGAAGACTTATATCTTCAAATCTGTGTATATTTTCTCCCAAAAAATTATTCGAAACATAGATTTATTACTAAGATTCTCTGATTTTGCTTATCAAATGCCCTGTTTTTATGTGTGACATTTTTGTTAAACTAGTCAAAATGAGAGCTTTCAATTGTTCTTTGTCAATTTAACACATTGCATCTTGTAGGGATGACTTATATCTTTAGAACTGTGCATTTTTTTCCCAAAATGATAATGCAAAACATTGATTTTATTACTAAGTTTTCTCTGATTTTACTTATTAAATGCCCTGTTTTTATGAGCGCCATTTAATTTGGTTAAATTAGTCAAAATGAAAGCTTTAAATCGTTTTGTGTCAATTTAAAACATTGCCTCCTGTACGGAAGACATATCTTTTAAACTGTGTATATTTTTTCCCAAATGATTATGCTAAACATAATGTTGAATCACTTTTATTTCATACATTTTTAGTATATATATTTGAGCATACTTTGTTATTTTACTCTTACTTGAAGATATTGTTGATTCACTTTTATTTAATACGGGTAAACAAATCGACGGCGAAGCCGGCGATGTTTCCCGTCAATAGGTAATGTGTATGAACTTTGCCCAACTTTGCTATACCGTCTTTCCAAAAATTGTGTCCAGAGTTGATTTTTCGATGCAATTATTCTGCTACGTTTTGATTGGATGAAAAGAAAATATCGAAACAAAAAAAACTTCTAGAGGAAATAATTAAATATGATAATACGTACTCGATAAAGGAACGAGCACAAGTAATTTTATGTGTGATAATTTTCGTTTAATAACACTCGTCGTCTATTTCTAAAACGAGTTCAAATAAAACTCATAAGGGTTTTTTGACCTTTGACATTCTGGAAGTTATAAATCCAAATTCCTGTAATATGACGTCATTCTATTAGTGGTGCAGAGGTTGAGCGTCGGCCTCTTGTATCAAAGGTCCCTGGTTCGGGTCCCGTGATGAGTGGGTCCTGACTTTGGGATTTGTTTCACAATCGATGTAAAATAAATAAGTTTAAACTAAATGAACCAAAAGGAAAATGACAGAAATTATAGGAAACGTTAGTTTGGCTTGTCACAAATGTAGTTCCGTGAATTATGGAATCGTTTTATTTGAAGTACTTTATGAAGGGCAAGTTGATTATTTGTTGTACCTGTCATCATATTTTCATGGATGTAAAATCTTGGCTATATTTTAAAGTTAAATATAAGCTTAACCTGATGATGATTTCTATTTTCTTTGCTTAGGTCGGTAGGACTCGTAATTGACGTAAATAACTGAGCGTGCTGCAAGCAAGGGGCTAACTGCAGTTCGCGGGGAATTGGGGAATTATTCACCGATCACAACATATATATATAAATGTTTACCCGAAATAGGTAGCACCTATACTCATATTATGTTTTTAGTGTATATATTTGTGCATACTTTGTTTTTTTTACCCCAATGTTTTCTACTTCATTAAATATTTGTAGTTGTTTTTTCCATTTATAATTAAAAAAAAATCAAAATCACTATTTATAACACATCAAGACTATTTCAATAATCATAATTAAATAATCAAATTGGTTTTTTTTCTCCATTGGTCATGATTGTTTATTACACTTAAACAATCCTTTCACACCTATTACAGTATAACCGATAATTGGGTTGACTAAAATTGGTGTCGAAAGGACTTAGGAAATTGGGGTCGATTGAACGTGGGGTCGAACGTTCTGACTACCGACGAGGATTGCGTTACCCGAGGATTGGGCAAATGCATATCAGATGTTTCCCAAGAAAATTGAGAGTCAAACTCTAACTAAGCTCCATTCTTTTTATCTTTTTCTATGGGACACATAAGTGACATATCCTGACAGAGAAAAAGGGTTTTCAACTTTTGAACACAGCAAAGTTCAGGGAGTATGAACTTGTCATACGAGCGACCAAGCATTCATCCCCTGACAATTCTGCTGCAACGGACCCTAAAAAAGATGTCTCTTACTTGTTGAAATATTGACATATTCCATTTAAACCTCGTATCCGAAGAAATTAAATCTCATGCTAGATCTTCAACTTTCTTGTGTAGAGAGTGTTGACATCACGTGAGATAGCGACGTCCAATCAACGAGTAGTTTACAAACTCCCAAAGGAAAATAGGTTCCATTAGACTTATACAATCGTAAGAAATACAATTTAACCATTTGAATCAATTTCTTTGTCCTTATGATTATCAAAGAAAATTTTGGCCAGGTTTTATGCTGTCGCACATTACATAGGTCTTCGCAAAGGAAAAAAAAGAAAGGCATCATAAAATTAGGTTTTTCTGTGTCAAATGTTCATAGAAATGATCAAACTTAATATTTACGTGTTATTCAAAGACTTTTGAGGCAAAAAGTTTGACTATCCAAACATTTTAGCAGACAACACAAAAAGGACCTATCATATTTTGGACTCAGAAGATCTTTTTTGACACTTTCTTTGCCTTCAGAGATCTATTTTTTGTGTAAATTTACAGTCTGATATAAAATGAAACCAAAATAGCAAATATTAGGACAATTAGGCAATTATTTTTCAAAAGAAATTTCAATTTTCCTATGCCACCCAAACCTAGGTTTTGTGGCTCGAGTCCGGCAAGTTTTGTGCGCTGGCACATCATACAGGTCTCTGCATGAGAGAGAAAAAAAAACACATAACAATTTTAGATTTTACTGTGTCACATGTTTAAAGAAATGACCAAACTTCATGTTTATGCATGTTTTGGACAATTAAACAATCAAAAGTTTTAATAGCTTGGAAAACAATTTGTTATGGAAAGAATGTAAAAGTGGCTATTTTGTTATTGCTGAATATCCCCATGAGCCTACATATTCTACTCTAGGGCCAATTTTCACAATTATTCAAGCAATTTGACTGTATCCCTCCCCTAGAATGCTCCAATATTTGCAGCGGACACAAAATTTACTTTTAATTTTTTCCAGCCAAAGGCACTTGAGGTCACCAATAAATTCCTTCTTTGTTTCCATGTATATTGACCAGTTTCAACCCTCAATTGTCACACTTTCTAAACATTTCTCATGTAGAACACTATTTATCATTGAAAAGAGTTACCTCTAAGCTTTCAAACAATCTAAAGAAAATGGGGGGGGTCATGCATTATGCAAGAAAGAATTCACCAGGCGAAAATGGTTACCTTTATTTTGGACCAAATCGGGCCAGGACAAAACCGCTGTTTCACATTCTCTACTTTCACTTTCAAACAAATCAATCATTTTTAGTGCATCCTATACACATTTACAATGCATTCTGGTCATGGAATCCACTCATTTCTATGCAAACAAAGTTTTTTTAAGGGACTATTTGGCTGAAGATCAGCATTACCGCGGACGTATTTGACGTCATTTGACCTTAACACATAAAGCTAATCTGTAGCAGACGACTTTTAAAACTCATAAGCAGAAATATGAAACATATCTACCTATGAAAGTATAAGTTTTAAAAAGAGTTAATCATCAAGTTTCATATGCAACCCAAAATTGTCAAACTGTCTTCAATTATTCGTATGACTATTTGGAGGATATGAGAGCTATGGTATACACCCTGGCGTCGGCGTCACACATTGGTTATGATTTTACATGCAAGTACATGTATATATTACACTATATAGCTCAGTAACTAGATGTATCGAAACTTTTCTACAAGACTTCCCAAACATCCCACTTATGTTACAAATCAAGTTTGGCGACTCTTTTCTTGGCATAAAATGCAAGTTTAATAACCTTTATTATTTTACTTAGAAATTTTGGTTAAAATTTGCATGCAACTACATTAGTTAATATCTCTGTAACTGCTTAATGTATTGCATTGAATCCTTAAACAAACCTTCCTAACCATCACACCACCTATGTAAATATCTATTGTTAATTCGTACATAATCTTGTGTTTCGTTAATAGCTCAAGAGCTCAGATTCCTATTTTATTATAGTTGTATATAAATATCTAATACTCACCTGCCTTTATGAAAAGATAGCAGGAAAATAGAAAGAGGTGGAATAGTTGTGGGCGCTGTCTTATGGGCATCTCTTGTTACTTGTAGAACACCCGATATCTTGTCACCAAGTGTAATTATTTCTAAATAAGACAAGTGATTTCAGTCAAAAAAAACCTCCTCCTGATCACCTTGCTGCCAAATTTACTGGAAAACAGGTTTGGGAGAAGAATCTTAAAGTTTTTTCTTTCGGTTGTCATGGAAATCATAATTTTGCATAGATCCAAAAGATTTGAAGGAATTTAGGAGAGGGCATTTCGAGGATGCTTTCTATGAAGTTTCATCTCAATCGGCCAAGTTGTTAGGAAGAAGAAGTCGTTTGAAGCAAATAGTTGACTCACAGACGGACGCGTGCATGACAGACAATTCACCATGACATAAAGCTTGACTGGCTTTCAGCCAGTAGAGCTAAAAATGAAGAAATTGCTGAAGATGAGCAATTTCTCCATTTACTACAATGTTTTCAACTCTATTCAATATCTATACTTTCATCTAAATTGATTGATTGGGGTTTAACCCTTTCCCTCATACGACAATTCTGCAGCAGATGACTTCGAACATATTTTGTCAAAATATAGAAAATCTCTTTAATTGAAAGGATAACCTATGACTAAAAGTGGAAAACATTGTGACAAAAGGAGAAATTGCACGTTTTGTGCAATTTCTTCTTTTGTCACTATGTTTTCAAAAAGCCGTCTGCTGCAGAGGCGTCAGAAAGCGTCTATATGAGGGAAAGGGTTAACGCAGTTTTAAAAATAAATTCAGTCATATCACGGCGGCGTTTCCTAGCTTACTAACACCAGTACTCCACATAGCATACTTTCCAAGCATCTGGCTGCTTTTCCACATAGACTGTTACCCCATTGGTGAAAGACGAATGACGCTTGTCAAAGTGACTTTTATCAAACCTCAGAAAGACTGTTGGCCAAGCTTGGATTTGAACTCACAACCCCTGGATTGACAGCCCATGTCACTTACAACTGAGCTACCGGGGCTCAGCACATTCATCTAAAAAGGGTTTCCCTTTTTTTGACTGAATGTTTTTTCAAAGTCGTCTGCTTTAGACTTGTTGTATGTGGGCAAGGGTTACAGGTATAATAAAATATGGGGCAACTTTTTGCCAAAGACTAAAGCCTATATACTACAATGTATATGCCCCCAATATATTTACCAACAAAACAGAAATAGTTCAAAACTTTAATAATAGTCATATAATACCAAATTATAGATTTACTACTTTTTCTTTTCAGCCAATTGACTCAATTTTCCTTTTTTCTGGTATTTTTTCTTTTTATTCCGTTGCCTTTCCATTTTATCTGAGTCGACTCCCTTTTGTAAGTTTGCTCCTTTAGACTCTTCCATTTTCTTCTCATTTTTGAAGGCCTCACTTTTATCAATTGGATTAATAATAGAACCCATTTTTGTTAAAACTTTGGGTTTCACGAGTTCTGAGACTGCACTTGGAGTGTTCCAAGTCCCGCCAATTGGAGTTCTTATACTAGCTTCAAACTGTTCAACATTGTTGAATGGATAAGGTAGTGAATTAACCTGAAATGATACAAACATTTATGAAGCCAATCATGGGAAGAGATACAAGTTTCCAAACAGTGAAGATAGGTCAACCTATACATCCATCTGTCTTATCAGAATCTACAAAAGTTGACAAAAGTTTCTAACAAGAGCTGTCGGAGGAGAGCGCGCTCAACAAACTTTTTTGGGTGGTACAAAGAACATAACCTAGTACTTTATCATATTATTTTTAAGCAAAGTACTTTATATGTCGAAAAAGGGTCATAATTTTTACAAAAACCTTATAATGCACTCTTGGCTGTTGGTGGAGGTAATGATGGTAAATACATATTTTAAGTGTTAAAGCTATATCTCTAAATGTTTTTAAAAAATGGATTTGATATGAATACCTTAACCAAAATTCTAAATTGAAAAAGGGCCATAATTCTTTGTAAAAACAACCTTGACAGAGTTATGTACTCTTGTCTGTTGATGAAGGTAATGATGGTTAATAAGTATTGTAAATGTATAAGCTATATCTGTAATGGTTTTGAAAAAAAGTGGGGTGGTACGAAAAACTCAACTAAAATTCTAAATCGATAAAGGGCCATAATTCTTAAAATAAACCTTGACAGAGTTATGTTCTCTTGTCTATTGATGGAGGTCATGTTGGTAAATAAGTATTGTAAGTGTTTAAGCCATATCTCTAATGGTTTGAAAACAAATTGGGTGGTACGAAAAACTGTTAAGTCAGAAAGGGCCATAATTCTTACAAAAACCTTGACAGAGTTATGTACTCTTGCCTGTTGATGGAGGAAATGATGGTGAACAAGTGTTGTAAGTTTCAAAGCAAGATCTCTTATGGTTTTGAGAAAAAGTGAGGTGGTACAAAAAAATTAACTAAGGTGTGACGACAATGCAGAGGCCAGCAAGTAGGATAGCTAGCCTTTTCTTCGAAAAGTAGAGCAAAAACCATGTGCAACCTTTTAATTTCCTTGTTGCAAAAGGAAAAAATTTGCCACTCTTTTTAACTTTTTGTTTCTATAGTCAACAGAGGTTACTGAGATAGTGGCTTGTTAGTATAGTAACATAATCAGGTTATAAGATAAGTATTTCATGAATTTAATGCAAAATATGGCATGCACCGAGTCATTGGTAATCTCCGTTCATTTCCTTATCAGGTGAAAGTATTTCTATGTCCCAAAAAAGAAATTAATTCATGTGATGACATCCAATAAGTGTGTGAAGTTTCAAAGCAATAGCATTTGTGATTTGTGAGAAAACTTTGACCAAATTTCTAAGGCCCAAAAGGGTCGTGATTCAGTCAAAACCTGAGGTAGAGTTCGGGGACATGTCCTGCATCTGTAGTTTTTGAGAAAAGGTGTTGCATGCAAAACTTTAACCAAGGCTGTATCGCCAACGCAAAAGTGACTGCTATAGCCCTTCTTATTCTTTGAATAGTTGAAACGGCCATAATTTGCATTATATGCAGGATAGAGTTATCTAACTTGATTGTTTACATGGGTTATATTGTTAGAAAGCGGCTTAGCCATGTAGAAACATCTAGTAGTAACCGAGATATTGTGTAATAATATATGTACTTTCATGCAAAACCTTAACCAAGGTGTGATGTGGACACACAGGTTAGTACCATAGCTCTAATATTTACCATAATTTTAGTTTACCATAGCTTTAATATTGTTTAACCCTTTCCCTCATTCGGCAATTTTGCAGCAGACGACTTTTAACGTATTTTGTCAAAAAATAGACAATCTCTATAATTGAATGGATAACCTATGACAACAAGATGTGTTTGTGAAACACTGATGCAACATCTAGGTCAAAGGTCAAGGTCGCAAGGTATACACATGTGAAATATGGTAGCATTACCTGTTATTGTTCAAAAGTAGTGGGGAAGGTTAAAAAAAAAATTGAGAATGGCAACATCTAGGTCAAAGGTAAAGGTCGCAAGGTCAAAAATGTTGGTACTGACAGAAAGGTCATGTCACAAGGAATACACATGTGAAATATGGTAGCCGTATCTGTTATGGTTCAAAAGTAATGGCCAAGGTTAAAGTTTTTTTCGAGAATGGCAACATCTAGGTCAAAGGTCAAGGTCGCAAGGTCAAAAATGTTGGTACTGACATGTGAAATATGGTAGCCATACCTGTTATGGTTCAAAAGTAATGGCCAAGGTTAAAGTTTTTTTCGAGAATGGCAACATCTAGGTCAAGGTCAAGGTACTGACAGAAAGGTCATGTCACAAGGAATACACATGTGAAATATGGTAGCCATACCTGTTATGGTTCAAAAGAAATGGCCAAGGTTAAAGTTTTTTTCGAGAATGGCAACATCTAGGTCAAGGTCAAGGTCGCAAGGTGAAAAATGTTGGTACTGACAGAAAGGTCATGTCACAAGGAATACACATGTGAAATATGGTAGCCGTATCTGTTATGGTTCAAAAGTAATGGCCAAGGTTAAAGTTTTTTTCGAGAATGGCAACATCTAGGTCAAATGTCAAGGTCGCAAGATCAAAAATGTTGGTACTGACAGAAAGGTCATGTCACAAGGAATACACATGTGAAATATGGTAGCCGTACCTGTTATGGTTCAAAAGAAATGGCCAAGGTTAAAGTTTTTTTTAGTATGGTAACATCTAGGTCAAAGGTCAAGGTCGCAAGGTCAAAAATGTTGGTACTGACAGAAAGGTCATGTCACAAGGAATACACATGTGAAATATGGTAGACGTATCTGTTATGGTTCAAAAGTAATGGCCAAGGTTAAAGTTTTTTTCGAGAATGGCAACCTCTAGGTCAAAGGTCAAGGTCGCAAGGTCAAAAATGTTGGTACTGACAGAAAGGTCATGTCACAAGGAATACACATGTGAAATATGGTAGCCGTACCTGTTATGGTTCAAAAGTAATGGCCAAGGTTAAAGTTTTTTTTGTGCAGACAGACAGACAGACCAACAGACCAACCAACCAACAGACAGGCCAAAAACTATATGCCCACCGAATCGGAGATTCCGGGGGCATAAAAAGTGGAAAACATTGTGGTAAAAGGAGAAATTGCATGTTTTGTGCAATTTCTTCTTTTGTCACTATGTTTTCAAAAGCCGTCTGCTGCAGAGGCGACAGAAAGCGTCTATATGAGGGAAAGGATTAAATAGTTTAGCTATTCAAAAATACTTTTCTATCTTTTTCTACATTTTTTCAAAGTTACCTGCAGTAAATATATTGTATGAAGGAAATGGATGAGTTGAAAACCCCAACAGTTTATTTTCACACTTCATGACTCATTATATATGTGTTCAACAACACAAAAAACTAGGAATTAAAGACATTAAAAGAAAGTTGCAACTTACTCACTGTTTTCAACATTTCAACATTTCCTTGAAAATGATTTGACTTAAAAGTCATTGGGACAGGGGCATAAGTTTATCACTTTCTCACATAAAACTGTTGCAGAATTGTTGTAAGTGTTAAACGATTAAGATTTGATTATAAAGCAGTTTTCTAGGGTTATTCAGTTATGTAAAGCAGGAAATTCACCTTTACCTGTCTTTCTGAGCCGTTATTTGCACCTGTACTCCACACAACATTCTTCCAGCAACTTCATACATATGTTTAGCCCAATAATTGAAAACAACTTGATGCTAGTCACAGTAACTTTTGTCAAAAATCGAGAAAGACTGAATGGCGGAGCCGGAGTTCAAACTCATGACCTAAGAGTTTATGGCCTTTCTCATTACCAACTGAGCTATCCAGGCTCAAATGAAACAGTTCAGTACATAGTTCCAGTGCTTACCTGATGTCTGGCAGCATCTTTAAGTTTATCCTCATTAATAATAACATGACCAATATTTTGGTCTTTTCTTCTTTCTTGTTTGGGAGCCTTGACAATTAACCTTGAAATAAAAACAGACGGTACACTTTAAAATCTTTTCCCTGATGCAGATGACTTTTGAAGCCTCTGCAGCTGAATACAAAAAAGAAAGTTATTCTTTTCCCACAATTTCTTCAAATTGTTATCAAAATAATAATATTCAATATTTTTACTATACACATATAAGGAAAACAAGCTCTGCTCTCTGTTGGCTATGTTTTTCAACGGATCAGAATAATTTGAACAAAAGATTAGACGGTTCAATAAGGATCATTTGTGCCAAATAATTTTCAAGTCGGGCCAGTGCTTTTGCACAAGAAGATTTTTGAAATTTTGGCATTTACCGAATCAAACTTCTTCATGGATTTATTATTTTTTAACAATTTGAAAGAGGAGCACAAAAGGAACATTCCTGTGAAACTTTCTTGAAATTGTTCCATTCGTTTATGAGGAGAAAATGTTTTATGAAAATGTGAACAGATGGACAGATGACGACAACACTTGTCGCCGATGGCGAGTGATCACAATAACATTCCCTGCATTTCATGCTCAAGTGAGCTTTAACCCTTTCCCTCATATAGAGGCTTTCGGACGCCTCTGCAGCAGACAGCTTTTTGAAAACATAGTGACAAAAGAAGAAATTGCACAAAACGTGCAATTTCTCCTTTTGCCACAATGTTTTCCACTTTCGTATGGGGGAAAGGGTTAAAAGTTCACTTTTGCAATAAGAGCACACCTTTCAAGACGTCTGCTACAGATGCATCAAATCACATCAAGTTCTAATGAAATTCCTCAAACAATGTCATATCTATATGCCTTGATCTACGGTCTAGACTTACTTTTTCTTTCTGGAAGGTTTCACATTTGTCCCACCCCAATCCCCCCATCCTGGAAGTGTCAGGTCTATGTCTTTAACCGTTTTTTTTTCAATATTGTCTTCTTTCTCTGCTAAAAATTCTTCAACAACGTCATCATCCGCAAAAGCCTCGGCAATCATTTCTCTTTGATCCGCGTCACTATCAGCATTGCTGTCATCATCTGTAGAGAGACATGAAAAAGTTTGTTCATACTCATCATTATTTACCATGAAGCTTTTTACAGTCATTCTGCTCTGACAATATCAGATCGGCAAATGTAAAAATATGGTATTACAAATGTGTAATTTAGACAAAGAAATTCAAAACATTGTGGGCAAATGAGAAATTACTCATCTTTTAAAATTTCTCCTTATTCATATGTTTTCCAAAGTCATTTGGTGTTAAATCCATCAAAAGACAATTAAATCACCGTAATTTTATCTCTTTCCCCAAAACAGCTACCTGCAACAGACGACTTTGAAAACATCTAGAAAATGAATGAAAATTTAATATAAATGAATGCTTAATTATTGAAACGAGTTTAAATGAGAAATATCTGGATATGAAAGCAATTTCTTCTCATGCCACAATATTTAACCCTTTCCCACATGTAGCAATCTGCAGCAGAAGAAGACTTTTTTATACTGGCAAAAAATAAAGAATATCTCTATAAACCAAAGTTTAACTAGAAATATCACTGAAGATGATAAATACCCCCAAAACAGCACCTTGACTCAAAATATGGCTTACGACCGACCAACAAAAGGGCCATAACTCTGTAAACAAGAAAAAGTAACAAATGGAAATAACTCTGTATTTAGATTAAAAAGAGTTATGGTTTCTGTACACTGCACTTCTTCTCAATGTGTTGTATCATCCTATGAAGTTTTATTAAATTCCAACAATTAGTTTTAAAGTTATGCTCCGGACAAGACTCTACGAATATGAAAAAGTAACAAAGGGCAATAACTCTGTCATTATGTAAAGTAGAGTTATGTTTCTTGTACACTGCACTTCCTCTGATTATGCTCTACCATTATATGTAGTTTTATTAGATTCCATCTATTAGTTATTAAGTAATTCTACGGACAAGAAAAAGTAACAAAGGGCAATAACTCTGTATTTAGATAAAATAGAGTTATGGTTCCTATACACCACACTTCCTCTCAATGTGTTGTATCATCCTATGAAGTTTAATTAAATTCCAACAATTTGTTTTAAAGTTATGCTCTGGACAAGACTCTACGAATAAGAAAAAGTAACAAAGGGCAATAACTCTGTAATTATGTAAATTAGAGTTATGGTTCTTGTACACTGCACTTCCTCTGAGTATGCTCTACCATTGTATGCAGTTTTATTAGATTCCATCTGTTAGTTATTAAGTAATTCTCCGGACAAGAAAAAGTAACAAAGGGCAATAACTCGGTATTTAGATTAAATAGAGTTATGGTTCTTGTACACTGCACTTCCTCTGATTATGCTCTACCATTGTATGCAGTTTTATTAGATTCCATCTGTTAGTTATTAAGTAATTCTCCGGACAAGAAAAAGTAACAAAGGTCAATAACTCAGTATTTAGATTAAATAGAGTTATGGTTCCTGTACACTGCACTTCCTCTCAATGTGTTGTATCATCCTATGAAGTTTTATTAAATTCCAACAATTAGTTTTAAAGTTATGCTCCGGACAAGACTCTACGAATAAGAAAAAGTAACAAAGAGCAATAACTCTGTATTTAGATAAAATAGAGTTATGGTTCCTGTACACCGCACTTCCTCTCAAGGTGTTGTATCATCCTATGAAGTTTCGTTCAAATCCTATGTTGCATTGTTAAGATATGGTCCGGACAAAATATGGCTTCCGACCGACCGACACAGTGACTCCTATATACCCCCCCAAAACTTTGTTTTTTGGGGGTATAATAAACTAAAGGCGTTGAATATGAGCAGTTTCTCCTTTTGCCAAAATGTTTTCAAAAGACATCTGCTGCAGAGGCGTCAGAAAGTGTCTGTGTGTGGGAAAGGGTTAACCCTTTCCCTCATAAGACAATTCTGCAGCAGACGACTTTGAACATATTTTGTCAAAGAATGGAAAATCTCTATAATTGAATGGATAACCTGTGACAAAAAGTGGAAAATATTGTGTCAAAAGGAGAAATTGCTCGTTTTGAGCAATTTCTTCTTTTGTCACTATATTTTCAAAAAGCCATCTGCTGTAGAGGCATCAGAAAGTGTCTATATGAGGGAAAGGGTTAAAGGCTTCTGCTGCTATTGCAAAGGAAAGAATGAAAGCTGTGGATAAAATGGTAACAATAACATAATTATTTAACCGATATACTTGATTTTATCTTTGTCCGCCATTTTGTGCGGCGAAAATCCAAGTGTTGATTTAAACACAATCCGTCAAAAAAAAAAGGGTTAAATCACAAATCCGATGTAAACTTGACAATGAACATACCCTCTACAGGAAAATACACATATTTTTTTAAAAATCTACGTAAATGAAAAAGAAATATTTTGATTTCGTTTATTCACCATTTGACCATTGCACAAATTACGAGCACACTGAACTGTGCATGCGCGACACAATCTCATTTCAGACCGAGTATGACGAAATAGAATTTAATAAATGTCTGCTTAAAACATGATAGAGGAAAAAATAAAGCTTTTAAAAAACTGAAAGTACAATTTCAAAACAGAATTCACATATCATGGGAAAGGGCTAATTGCACATTTTTAGCAATATCTCCTTTTCCAAAAGTGTAAACAAAATTGCCCCCTGCAGTGGCATCCTAAAGTGATGTCATAAAACAATGTGTTAATTATCAATACCTTGACCCACCTTTCCTACAAAGAAAAGCTTTTCTGATACCTCTGCATCAAATAACTTGAAAACATTGTGGCAAAAGGAAAAATGTTCATAATGAGCATTTCCCCTTTAGCAATAATGTTTTTAATTCTATCAAAAATGATCGTCTCAATTATTATAGAGATTTTTCCTATTTTCACCTTGATGTTTTGCAGCAGATATGATGTATGTGAGAAAGGGTTAATTCTTGTCTCTGATGCAGACATCTGTTGATGCTTCAGCTATAGACAACTGTTAAAAGCAACATTTAAAGCAATTGAACCATTTCCAACTTTGGTTCTTACGACAATTCTGCAGCAGACGACTTTAAACATATTTTGTCAAAAAATAGAAAATCTCTATAATCAAATGGATAACATATGAATAAAAGTGGAAAACATTGTGTCAAAAGGAGAAATTGCACGTTTTGTGCAATTTCTTCTTTTGTCACTATGTTTTCAAATAGCCGTCTGCTGCAGAGGTGTCAGAAAGCGTATATATGAGGGAAAGGGTTAAACCTTTTTAGCACCTACTACAAACTTGCAGCAGTTGACTTTGAAACCATCCAGTTAGAAAAATTAGAAAATGTTGCTATTCATGAATACAGTTGAAAACATTGCGGCAATGTCTTCTACAGTAGTATAAAAAATTGTCTGCTGCAAATGTGGATCAAAATGGGATAACATGTGGGAAAGAGATAAAAGTAATCAGAGCGCTAGTGTGTATTTCACATCTCAAAACCCAATGTTGTGGGTATTCAAAATAACCTGATCGATGCAGACATCTTTTGATGCATCAGCCTTTGACAACTGTTGAAAGCAACATATAAAGCAATTAAACCATTTCCAACTTTTTTTCTTTTTTTTTTCCTTCCTTTAAACATTTAGGCACATACTACAAACTTGCAGCAGTTTACCTTGAAACCATCTTGTTAGAAAAATTTGAAAAAAAGCTATTGAATACAGTTGAAAACATTGCATCTCAGTGACACGATTCTTTTGAATACCCACAACATTGGGATTGGTAGAGTCATAAGAGAGATATTGGTGGGAAAAAACCCATAGCCTCCTCCTTATCTAGACCTCTGTATTATGTATAGCCCTTTCCCTCACATAGACGCTTTCCGACGCCTCTGCAGCAGACAGCTTTTTGAAAACATAGTGACAAAAGAAGAAATTGCTCAAGACGAGCAATTTCTCCTTTTGCCACAATGTTTTCCACTTTTAGTCATAGGTTATCCATTCAATTATAGATTTTCTGTTTTTTGACAAAATATGTTCAAAGTCGTCTGCTGCAGAATTGTTGTATGAGGGAAAGGGTTAATATACAAATACTGTATTTCATCACTTTGACCCCACACCAAATACTCACCAACAATATCTAGGCCCTCTCCACTATGATGGATCTTACTCTCAACAAGCATCATCTTTTTCGGATCTACATAGGCTTCTTCAACAATCTCATTCTTTCTACTCAATTTCTTTTTTTTTTTGTCTGTTTCAATGCCATCCCTTGATTTTTTCGGTGGAGACATTTCAGTATCGGAATCGTCGTTAAAATCCTCTAATGTCCTTTTTCTACTTAAACCTTCTTCCATTCCGGATTCAAATGATTCTCCTTCAGCATCAACAGTTTCTTTCATAGGTTTCTCCATCTTCTGTAACTTTTTACTTCTCTTTCCATCTTTTCTTGTAACTTTCTTAATGATTTCTGAATCTCCAATTTCTACCTCCATTGTCTCAGTGTCCTTCTTCAATGTGTCTGATTTCAGTTTACCTTTCTTCCCCTTGGTTTTTTTCTTATTACTGTTAGAAACAAAATTCTTGAAAATATCTTCAATATCATCTACCTTTATTTTATCCCCAGATTTATCATTGATTTCACTTGCATACTCTGTATCTCCTTTTTCTGTAAAATGTTCACTGACAACTGCCGATGGTCTTGAGAAAGATGTGTTTTTAGCAGATTTTATTTTCAGTTTTTGTTGAGTCATCCATGGATTGTTAAATAGGTTAGCTTCACTTTCGACCATTTTAGCCTCATCTTCGCTATCTAAACTGACCCCGCCTTCAGAGTCCTCATCATCTATTTCCACTTCTGGCTTCTTTGATAAATCTCTGCTTAACTGCAACATGTTTTGTACTTGTTCCCTTGCCTTGAAAGTAAACAGTATAGAAATTTATTTTAGGCACAACATAATACATTTTGCACAAATACAGCCGACGCCTTTTGAAACTTGTAAAAACATTACAACAAAAGGAGTAATTGCTTAAAACAAGCAATTTCTCATTTTGCCACACTGTTTTTAATTTTTTTTAGTAAGTATTCCTTCATTCTTTAGAGATTTTTCATTATATCTTTCATGTGTTTAACCCTTTCCCTCATACAACAATTCTGCAGCAGACGACTTTGAACATATTTTTCAAATAATGGAAAATCTCTATAATTGAATGGATAACCTATGACAAAAAGTGGAAAACATTGTGACAAAAGGAGAAATTGCACGTTTTGTGCAATTTCTTCTTTTGTTACTATGTTTTCAAAAAGCTGTCTGCTGCAGAGGCGTCCGAAAGTGTCTATATGAGGGAAAGGGTTAAGGTCGTTTGCTGCATATTTAATGTATGTTTGAAAGGGTTTAAATAACAAGAGGGCCATGATGGCCCTAGATCGCTCACCAGAATTATGCAATGTGATTTCTAATGCAAAACACATCAAGACAATTATTCTGACAAAGATTCAAATGAAACCTCCAGTGTTAACAAGATTTTACTTCATTTGGCCTATTAACTTATTTTTTTATAACTAATATGACCCATATTCGAACATGAACTAGATATCATCAAGACAAACATTCTGAGCAATTTCTCCTTTTGTCATAACATATCGAGGGCTTGGCGTGAAACAGTTGTAACTTAAAACCTATTTTGAAATCCCTGGTTTAGGGGTAATTTTGACTCCTTTGTAAACATTGCAAATTTAGGAGCCATTGCTCAGAACGAGCAATGTCACCTAAATTTCCATTGTTTATCAAGAACAAGAGGCCCATGAGGGCCTATGCTCTACTGGTATGGTTCTTTGGTCATTTTCAATCCAGAGCATGTATGTATGGTGAAGATCGGATAGTAAATGGAGGCTCTTTTGTGTCCACAAGCTGTATTATAGCAATTTTTACAATTTCATGGGCCATAATCCAGTCTTGCATGGGCGGATCTAGCTGGTTTTCAAAAGGAACCAAGCTCTCATCAATATTTAACTACTATCTAAGTTTGGTGAAGATCAGATAGTAAATGGAGCCTCTATTGTGTTCACATGCTCAATTATAGCAATTTGGACAATTTCAAGGGCCATAATCCAGTCTTGCATGGGCGGATCTGGCTGGTTTTCGAAAGGAACCGAGCTCTCATGGATATCTAACTACTGTATAAGTTTGGTTGAGATACAATCAAACGTGAAGACTGTATCGTGTTAACAAGCTCTTTTATAGCAATTTTGACCATTTCAAGGGCCATAATCCAGTCTTGCATGGGCGGATCTGACTGGTTTTCAAAAGGAACCGAGCTCTCATAGATATCTAACTACTGTATAAGTTTAGTTGAGATACAATCAAAAGTGAAGACTGTATCGTGTTAACAAGCTCTTTTATAGCAATTTTGACCATTTCAAGGGCCATAATCCAGTCTTGCATGGGCGGATCTGGCTGGTTTTCGAAAGGAACCGAGCTCTCATGGATATCTAACTACTGTATAAGTTTGGTTGAGATACAATCAAACGTGAAGACTGTATCGTGTTAACAAGCTCTTTTATAGCAATTTTGACCATTTCAAGGGCCATAATCCAGTCTTGCATGGGCGGATCTGGCTGGTTTTCGAAAGGAACCGAGCTCTCGTGGATATCTAACTACTGTATAAGTTTGGTTGAGATACAATCAAAAGTGAAGACTGTATCGTGTTAACAAGAAATTGTTTACGGACGCACGGACGCACGGACGCACGCACGCACGGACGACGGACACATCGCCACGACATAAGCCCTTCTGGCCTTTGGCCAGTAGAGCTAAAAATGATTTAACGCTTTTAAAGACTTTATGGCGAGGTGATTATCCTTGATAAAAAAAATACCTATTTTAGTTACAACCCTTTAACGCCAAGCCCTCGATATTCATACTTTCATTTAAAGAGATTTTCCATGATTTTGACAAGATGTTCAAAGTCGTCGGCTGCAGATTAGTTGTATGAGGGAAACAGTTAAAGTGTATAATTGGAGGGTCTGGTACCTTATCATCATATTTAGCAAACAACTTCTGTCTCTGTCCAAACTTGCTCCCCCCCCTGTGTTTTAAACTCATTCTTTCTTCCACCCTCTGTTTGTCAAGCATCTTCATCTGTTCTGCAAAACCTTCAGGATCATTCTTTGCCATCTCAGTTAAAACCTTATCTTCTTTCCTTCTTTTATCTTTCTTCATCTTACGATGGTATCTGTAAAAAGTAAAATAACATTTTACGACACATTCAGACGCAATCTGACATCTAAAACAGATGACTTGAAAACATACTGGAAAATTGATCATGAGCAATTACACCTTTTGTCACACTGTCTTACACTCTTCAATATTCAACAGGCATACTTTCAATTATCGAGATATATTTTTCACATTTGTTTGAAAGCCGTCTGCTGAAGATTTATTATATGTGGGAAAGGGATTTTATAGTTATTCTGTAAGACAAGCTGTCATAAGACAACATTCTCAACTTCTTAAAGTGCTTGTCAGAGAAACAAAAGTTTAATAAACAAGATGCCCTGGAGTGATCAACGTATAATACATGAAGACATAATTGATATTTACTTATCACTAACATTAAGTTAACAAGGGCACCCACCGCAAAGCGGATGCATCCCCTCGGTATTCAAAGTCCAATTTTGACCTTGACCTTTAACCTATGACCTTAAAAATAAATAGGCTTCTAGACCTAGCCATATACTAAGTGTATACCAAGTTTGGTTAAGATTGGTCAAAGGATGTTCAGTGTAGAGTTGTCACAAGGTGGTTGATATGGGAAAATAGTCAAAAGTCCAATTTTGACCTTGACCGTTAACCTTGAAAATAAATAGGCTTCTAGACCTTCCATATACTAACTGTATACCCAGTTTGGTTAAGATCCGTCTAAGGATGTTCAGTGTAGAGTGGTCACAAGGTTGTTACGAACGGACGCCTGGACGAACAAACCGACAGCCCCGTTACTATATCCCTTCGCAAACTTCGTTAGTCGCGGGAATAAAGTGCATTATAGTCCTCATCCATGGAGCCATGGTTTTTTCAAAATAATCTGAACAGACTTTGTAGAGCTTTAGGAAATCTTTGAATTAGACAAGCATTTTGGATGTGTTGTCATTTGACTTGTCTCGGTTATAAAATTGAATGACATACATTTTATCCCACCTGCAGCAGACGACTTTTGAAAACATTACAGTAAGTTTAACAAGAGCACCGTGTACGGCACAGACGCTACACTGATAGAAAATAGAAACAAGAGGGCCATGATGGCCCTGGAATCGCTCACCTGATTTTATTTTTTTTCACTTTAGCCATATAAGCCCCGCCCCCTGGCAGCCATAGTTTCCGACCAATCAACTTGGCTTGAAGGAATCTGATAGAGGGCCACCCTAGGAAAATTTCTACAATTTTTTTTTAAAATCGGCCAGACACTTTTGGAGGAGAAGATTTTTTAAGTTTTCACTATAGCCATATAATGCAAAATAGCCCTGCCCACTAGTGGCCATGTTTTTTGACCAATCAACATGGCTTGAAGAAATCTGAAAGTGGGTCATCCAAAGAACATTTCTACAAAATTATTTGAAAATCGGCCGGACACTTTCAGAGAAGAAGATTTTTTAAGTTTTCACTATAGCAATATAAGGCAAAATAGCCCCGCACCGCCTGGCGGCCATGTTTTTCGACCAATCAACTTGGATTGAAGGAATCTGATAGAGGGTCATCCAAGGAACATTTCTACAAAATTATTTGAAAATCAGTCTAACACTTTCGGAGGAGAAGATTTTTTAAGTTTTCACTATAGCCATATAAGGCAAAATAGCCCCGCCCCCCTGACAGCCATGTTTTTTGACCAATCAACATGGCTTGAAGGAATCTAATAGAGGGTCATCTAAGGAGCATTTCTACAAAATTATCTGAAAATCTGCCAACCAGATTGGGAGAAGAAGATTTTTTATGTTTTCACTATAGCCATATAAGGCAAAATAGCCCCGCCCCCCTGGCGGCCATGTTTTTCGACCAATCAACATGGCTTGAAGGAATCTGATAGAGGGTCATCCAAGGAACATTTCTACAAAATTATTTGAAAATCAGTCTAACACTTTCGGAGGAGAAGATTTTTTAAGTTTTCACTATAGCCATATAAGGCAAAATAGCCCCGCCCCCCTGACAGCCATGTTTTTTGACCAATCAACATGGCTTGAAGGAATCTCATAGAGGGTCATCCAAGGAACATTTCTACAAAATTATTTGAAAATCTGCCAACCAGTTTGGGAGAAGAAGAATTTTGAAGTTTTTTTCATTTCGTTGCCATGGAAACCAGAATTCTGCATGGATCCTAAAAATTTGAAGGAAATCTGGTGAGGTCATTGAGAGGATGCTTTCTGTGAAGTTTCATCCAAATTGACCCACTGGTTACTGAGGAGAAGAAGTTGATGCACGACGGACGACAGACAAAAGGCGATCACAATAACTCACCTTGAGCAAAGCTCAGGTGAGCTAAAAAAGCTGAGCTGAACAAAAAACCTTAACCGGACGACCAAGCCGCCGCCGCCAGGGTCATGACAATAGCTCTTGTTTTTTCAAAAGTCGAGCTAAAAATGTGTCATAAATTTCTCCTCTTGTCACAATATTTTCAATTCTCTTCAATAAATAAACTTTCATCTATAGCGGTTTTCCATATCTTAAACCAGATGATTTAAAAGTTCTCTGCTTCAAATTTGTTGAATGTGGGAAAGGGTTAACAATGGAACAATCTAAGAATATCAACCACAGTGACTTCGACAATTAATAAACATTGAGAGAAAAAAAGTAAATATTTACTAACGTTTTGCTTTTTATTTTATTAGTTCTCTTTGCCTTGGCTTGTTGATATGACAATAGGGCTCTGTGTTTCATCAACTCTCTCCTCCTCTCTTTGGCCTAACAAAGATTAATCAGAAATATTTTCATTTGAAAATTTATTTAAGTTTCCTTTCAATATGCACTTTTCTCGATCTATTCACAAAACTCTTCTTGTTGTAATTTGCAGGACTCATTTGATAAAATTCGAAAGTCGTAATTATTTAACTTTACAAACTTAAAACGTGACAGTATTGAGTATTGAGACTATTTTTACAGTTGTATGATTTGAAAACATCTGATTGTTTGGGGTTTAACCCTTTCCCTCATACAACAATTCTGCAGCAGACGACTTTGAACATGTTTTGTCAAAATATGGAATATCTCTATAATTGAATGGATAACCTATGACAAAAAGTGGAAAACATTGTGGCAAAAGGAGAAATTGCACGTTTTGTGCAATTTCTTCTTTTGTCACTATGTTTTCAAAAAAACGTCTGCTGCAGAGGCGTCAGAAAGCGTCTATATGAGGGAAAAGGTTAATTCAGTGACACTCAAGCAGGCCAGAGGAGACACAACTATGTCAGACTGTTCAGCTTTGTATAACTTTCTCTTTACATAGCAGTTTTACTGCAAACTAGCAAAGCTACATCAATTTTAATTTGATTTTAACCCTTTCCCCCATACAATAATTCTGCAGCAGGCGACTTTGAACGTATTTTGTCAAAACATAGAAAATCTCCAGAATTGAATGGATAACCTATGACTAAAAATGGAAAACATTGTGGCAAAAGGAGAAATTGCACGTTTTGTGCAATTTCTTCTTTTGTCACTATGTTTTCAAAAAGCTGTCTGCTGCAGAGGCGTCCGAAAGCGTCTATATGAAGTAAAGGGTTAACACAATTTTACCACAAATCTGTATTCTAATTCTAAGATTTATTTCAATGTCATCGTGTCTTTTAAAACATAAAGCAGCACAAACCTCTTCAATGTCCATGGCCGCCAGGGCTTTTTTCTCGGCAGGTGTAAGTTCATCCTCCATGTCTGTCATCACATGATCACTCTGACCCAATAGTGCAGCTACTTCTAGTTCAAGTGGTGTGCGAGGCTGTAATAAACATATCATATCTTTATTTATCATTCAATGTTACATACTTATAGCCAATAAAATGTATTTTAACCCTTTACCTCATATAAACGCTTTCTGACGCCTCTGCAGCAGACGGCTTTTTGAAAACATAGTAACAAATGAAGAAATTGCACAAAACGTGCAATTTCTCCTTTTGCCACATTGTTTTCCACTTTTTGTCATAGGTTATCCATTCAATTATAATAAAGCTTTTCTATTTTTTGACAAAATATGTTCAAAGGCGTCTGCTGCAGAATTGTCGTATGAGGGAAAGGGTTAATTGATTGATTGATGTTTAACGCCGTTTTTAACAATTTCTCAGTTATATCACGGCGGACAGTTCACCTACTCATGCATTTCCTGGTTTTCTCACACCAGTACTCCACACAACAATCTTCCAAAGCAACTGGCTGCTTTTCCAAATAGACTTAGCCCATTGGTGGAAGAGGAATGACGCATGTCGCATTGACTTTTGTCAATCCTCGGAAAGAAAGTTGAAAGTTGGCAGAGCCAGGATTCGAACTCACAACCCCTGGATTGACAGCCCGCGTCGCTACCAACTGAGATACCGGGGCTCGGCGGAAAGGGTTAATACTTAACATATTAAATACAAGGTATTAATTTTTTATGAAAAGTTGAAGATGGAATGTATGGAATGTAAAAATCATTCTTCTTTATCCATTACTTGAGAAAACACATATAGTGATATACAAATGTAATGATAAAATCTTTTGTAAAGTTATAATGTGTGTCAGACCATGATCTTTTAAATAATGGGTACATTTAAATTCGACAATGGACTTTTAAAATAAATGTTAATTTACATTTGGAACGTTTTGAAATTATTGCCAAAAGTAAAACCTAATCAAACAACATGCATGCAATTTCTGTTAAAATGTAGTATACAATAGTATGTAATTGTATAAAATATGTCTATTAGGATAGGTTCATAATAGGGATGGCAACGAATATTCGAATGCTATATCATGATTCGAATATATTCGATTAAAATCAAGAGTATTCTGAAATATATATATATATATATATATATAAAATTATAAATCAAATTGAGGATGCTTCAAATTATTACCCACACTTTTTTGCTAAAAACTGCAAGTAAAGGGTTACCGATGGTCCATTTTACGCGTTTTATTTAAGGTGTCAATATTGTAGATAACATGTCAAACTATGAAATTATTTGGGTAAAATTATGGAGAATCTCTACAAATGAAAGTGCAATTATTGAATAGAGTTAACCCTTTCTGACGCATCTGCAGAGACGGCTTTTTGAAATCATAGTGTCAAAAGAAGAAATTGCACAAAACGTGCAATTTCTCCCTTTGCCACAATGTTTTCCACTTTTTGTCATAGGTTATCGATTCATTTATGGAGATTTTCTATGTTTTGACAAAATACGTTCAAAGTCGTCTGTTGCAGAATTGTCGTATGAGGGAAAGGCTTAAGTTAATAACAATGTGGCAAAAGTAGACATTAGTCATTATGAGCAATTTCCTCTTTTGCCACAATGCTTTTAAAGATCTTCTGCTGCTGATGGGTCTTCATGTTGGAAAGGGTTGACAGACAGCATATGTTTGCCTTAACCCTTTCCCTCATACGACAATTCTGCAGCAGACGACTTTGAACATATTTTATCAAAACATAGAAAATCTCTATAATTGAATGGATAACCTATGACAAAAAGTGGAAAACATTGTGGCAAAAGGAGAAATTGCACGTTTTGTGCAATTTCTTCTTTTGCCACTATGTTTTCAAAAAGCCGTCTGCTGCAGAGGCGTCGGAAAGCGTCTATATGAGGGAAAGGGTTAACAAGAGCTTCCGATGTCTGCTTACCTGAACTAATATCAAAGAAATATTTAAAAAAAAAAAAATCTTGTTGTTGCTTTTTAAACTTAGGGCTGTTCCAGAAAAAAAAGTCTGGGGGGGGGAGGAACGACCAGCAATTTTGAGGGTACCCCCCATAGAATTTTAATTATTTTTTGGGCACCCCCCATAGAATAAAATTTCAATTTTACCCCCCACCTAGAGAATTTAAATTATCACATTCATAGCAATTTTATTCATGTTTTATACTTTTTAACACATTCCAAATTGGCTAATATTGAGGGATGTAAAACAAACTCTTTCTAACCGCCATTTGCAATGTCTCCTTTCCTTACATTTTTTTCTTTTTTTCTTATTTAAAAGAAAAAAAAATTCACAAACCATTATTAATAGCTTTAAATGCATATATAGCAGACAGCGTTTGAAAACATTGTGAGAAAAAGAGAAACTGCTTATTATTAGCCATGCATCCTTTCCCTACATTTTTTGTTCTAGTTTCAAAGTTGTTAAACAAGGGAAAATAAAATTCCATACCATTTAAAATCCTTTCCAATTCAAAGTTAATTTATCCAATTTCAAACAAAATGATGTAATATCTCTTTTTGTCACAATGCTATAAAAAGAAGTCTGCTGCATGTGCGTCAAAATGCGTGTGCAAATTGGTAAGGATTAAATCAATTTTCCGTAAATCATTGACCCCTGTAGAACTATTTCCCCCCCCACAAATGAGCTACGTCATACGTCCAGTAAATAGAACAAAAGGGTCCTTAGGTATGACGTAATTTTACTGAGATCTTGCCATGTGATTATAAGGTGACCGTGACCTTATGCTTATGTAATCTTAATGGATTTTCCCAAACATTTACATCTGGACCAGTCCACGTAACATATCTTTACTTCTGTGTAAATTACACACAATTTTAATAGGCTTCAACAATGCAATTACTTTTGACTCAGTTGCAGCAGAAAGCTTTTGAAAACATTTTCAGAAAAGGAGAAACATGACTGTAATGGCCTATTTCATGCATGCATCAGTGTGAAATCGGACAAATTTGACTCAAGGGTTTATTGCATGGTTGATACTGGCACGTGGTTTAGAAAAACAAAACCGACACCCCACTAAACCCTTTGTTCGATTTTCGCGCTTTTATTTTTATAAGAAAATATTAAGGAGCAATATTTTTTTGAATTTGGAATAATCATTTGTTTTTGCTTATTTTTGGATTTATAAAATCAGGTTTGTGCTTTATTTATCTAAATGGTTTCTTTCTCCAGTTTTGCAATGAGTACCATGTTTTACAGAATTATGTCATTTTTTTGTGGACATTTTTTTTATTCGAAATTGTATTTTTGAGGGGTTCAATTTTCAAATTAAATAGGAAAATAGGCTCTTTTTTCAAGATTGCAACGGGAGCCAAGTCGCCATTGCGTTCTACTGAATATCGCGTTGTACCCGTGCGCGAATTATCCACATTCCAGTGTAGTAGGTAACTGGCTGTCGTGATATAACTGATAAACGGCGTTAAACTTGAATCAATCATATTTATAATACAATTGGCTGAAATATGAGGCCAAGTTTGTAACGGATATGCCAATGCTAAATAATAGTGTGGCAAACTGGTCTAGTATGGAGAAATCCACAAAATGTAATTTGGACTAGATGAAATAATGAACATGTATTTCAATCCGTAACCATTTCAATCTTGTAACCGGTGTCGTAAAAATCACTGAACCGTCATTATCACCAATATTTATTAGCGAGCTGATACAGTAAATGCGATCTCGTATCCAACAATTAAAAATTAGAAAACGCTCGACATTGAATTCCCGCCGAATTTATTACGGGTTTTTTATACATTAAAAAAACCGACCACCCACAGAATTAAAATACATCTTTTGCCCACTACCTAGAGAATTTTATTTAAAAAATACCCCCCACCCACAGAATTTAAATAGCTTGTCGTTCCTCCCCCCCCAGACATTTTTTTCTGGAACAGCCCTTACCTTAAATGTCTGTACAATCTGGTTACTTGTCAATACTTTAATCTCAGGCTTTTCCAGAGGGAATACAAGCTGATCTGCCTGTAAGAAAAAAGTTTTAATTGCAATTGATATCCATAATGCAAAGTTCAAAGTTCAATACATACACTCAGCACATATAATGAACAACACCAGGCTGTACACAAAATCGAAACTAGAACTAGGAGTGAACTCATAAAGATACCCCCGTTGCGCTTACAAGACATATGGACAGACAGACGTACAAATATATTTCCGACCGGGATAATCTTACTTCATGCACATCCTCAGGTTGTGTACTGCAACTGTGTAAAGTTTCATCAGAATCGGTCCAGCCATTAAGGAGGAGTTGCGCTTACAAGACATATGGACAGACAGACGGACAAGTGAACATATTTGGATTGCTTAATTGAGATTTATGCAAAGATTAAGGCTTGGGATGACTTTGGAAAACAACATTCCTATTCATTAGGTTGGAAACAACACACTTATAATTGTAGGACAATGCAGGGAAAAACACTTTCACTCTTAAATCAATAATACATTTATCTAGACATTATTTAGGAAGAGAATCATTTAATGAGATATATTCAAACTGAGCACAATTATTTGCTATTTAAAAAATAAACCACAGATGAAATAAACTCAGATACGTATCCTTGATAAAAGTGAAAATTTAGTTAAAATCTTAATATTTAAAGCTTAATATTTCTGCCGCCTCCACAGCAGTCGGCTTTTTGAAAACATAGTTACAAAAGAAGAAAATAGAATAAGAAAAAGGGTTGAAGAAATATTTGATTTTTTTTTAATTGAATACACTGGAGTTCCAGTATATCGCGATGTTCGGGGTCCAAGGCCTAGCATCGCGTTGGAATCCGATCGCGAATCACCATTAGAAATTAAAGCAATCAAGTAATATGCCTCAGCATGCCAAATCCCGACACTCGTCAACTGCATGCAATGGCGATGAAAAATGTCTCAAAATCAAATCTATTTTAGCAGTCCAGAATATGGTCTCTATATGTGTATATACTTTTGCTGTAGTGTATTACGAATATAATCCTCACTTTTATTTCGAAATTGGCTAATATTGAGGGATGTAAAACAAACTCTTTCTAACCGCCATTTGCAATGTCTCCTTTTCTTACATTTTTTTCTTCTTTTCTTATTTAAAAGAAAAACAATTCACAAACCATGTATTAATAGCTTTAAATGCATATGTAGCAGACAGCGTTTGAAAACATTGTGAGAAAAAGAGAAACTGCTTATTATCAGCGATGCATCCTTTCCTTACATTTTTTCTAGTTTCAAAGTTGTTGAACAAAGGAAAATAAAATTCCATACCCTTTAAAATCCTTTTCAATTCAAAGTTAATTTATCCAATTTCAAACAAAATGTAGTAATATCTCTTTTTGTCACAATGCTATAAAAAGAAGTCTGCTGCATGTGCGTCAAAATGCGTGTGCAAATTGGTAAGGATTAAATCAATTTTCCGTAAATCATTGACCCGGGTAAAACTATTTCCCCCCACAAATGAGCTACGTCATACGTCCAGTAAATAGAACAAAAGGGTATGACGTAATGTTACTGAGATCCTGCCATGTGATTATAAGGTGACCGTGACCTTAAGGCTTATGTAATCTTAATGGATTTTCCCAAACATTTACATCTGGATCAGTCCACGTAACATATCTTTACTTCTGTGTAAATTACACACAATTTTAATAGGCTTCAACAATGCAATTACTCTGACTCAGTTGCAGCAGAAAGCTTTTGAAAACATTTTCAGAAAAGGAGAAACATGACTGTCATGCATGCATCATTCACATTATTCAAGTGTGAAATCGGACAAATTTGACTCAAGGGTTTATTGCATGGTTGATATTGGCACCTGGTTTAGAAAAACAACACCGACACCCTGACTAAACCCTTTGTTCGATTTTCGCGCTTTTATTTTTATAAGAAAATATTAAGGAGCAATATTTTTTGAATTTGGAATAATTATTTGTTTTTGCTTATTTGGATTTTTTTGGATTATAAAATCAGGTTGGTGCTTTATTTATCTAAATGGTGTTTTTCTCCAGTTTTGCAATTAGTACCATGTTTTACGTAATTATATGTCATATTTTTGTGGACATTTTTTTTTTCGAAATTGTATTTTTGAGGGGTTCAATTTTCTAATTAAATTGGAAAAAAGGCTCTTTTTTCAAGATTGAAACGGGAGCCAAGTCGCCATCGCGTTCTACTGGCAATCGCGTTGCACCCGTCCGCGAATTATCGGCGCTCCAGTGTAGCAGTGATACTTGATATATACCGGTAGATCTAAACTACACAAGAATGAATAAGCAAACGTGTTTGATTGATATCCCTCACTGAAAGAGGTCGTAACTCTGGGCCACAATATTACTTGCAGTAGAAAAGAACATGATTTCACATGCTCTAAGCTTTAGATAATAGGTCACATTAGGTGTATTTCATGATCATAAAGCTGTATTTAATTTCAAAAACCTATGTTTTGGGTACAAATAGCAATCGTCTGAGTTAGATGACTCTTTTCAGTACTCACAACATAGGGTTTAATTGAGAAATAAGAGAGAGATTTTGGAGTGATTTTGGCCTTTGATACTAGCATGATAAACACAAAATCTTACCAATCTGTTCTGATTCACAACAGGAGCCCATTTTGAAACCTCTTGCGATGTTTTCTCAAAAGCAACTTTTCTTTGAATCTGAAAAAATACAAAACAATTGATTATTTTGTTGAATATACCGGTTATTTCCATTTTTTCACATGTATGTATACATGTAGAAATAAGATTTTTTTCAATGTTTATTTTTCTTTTATAGCATCATTATCAGTTTTCTTTAGCTTTTCCTGCATTTGATGCTTCTGCAACACAAGACTAATGAAAAGTTACAAAAGAAGAAATTGCTCATAATGAGCAATTTTTCTTTTGCAACATGTTTTCAACTCTTTTCAATATTTATTGGTTTTCCATAGTTCTGTCTAGAAGGTTTTAAAGTTGTATGTGGCAAAGGGTTGTGTTCTGCTGGATTTTACGCCTTTTTCATCAATATTTCAGTTACATCGCATTGAAAGTACACTCATCAATGATCCCTGGGTTGAAAGACCAGCACTAAAGCAAAGAATAACAAGGGCGCTTGGCCAAGCGAAAGCCAACCCTTGTCTGTTTATTCGCCGAGCCCCGGTAGCTCAGTCGGTAGCGACGCGGACTGTCAATCCAGGGGTTGTGATTTCGAATCCCGGCTCGGCAAACTTTCTTCCCGACGATTGACAAAATTCAATGCGACATACGTCATTCGTCTTCCACCAATGGACTAAGTCTATGTGGAAAAGCAGCCAGTTGCTTGGGAAGATTGTTGTGTGGAGTACTGGTGTGGGAAAACCAGGAAATGCATGAGTAGGTGAACTGGCCGCCGTGATATAACTGAGAAATTGTTAAAAACGGCCTTAAACACTAATCAATCAATCAATTGTCTGTTTATTCTTAGTAGAAAAGGGGGCATTACTGAATAATCATTAAAGCAAGAGTTATGTGACTTGGTATATGCCTGCCTATTGTTCCACGTTTCATTTGAAAATGTTAAATGTTTTTTCAGTTATGAGGTAAGGCTTAAGTTTTGTGACGACGCAGACGACTATGCCAAGGGTATCACAATACGCAGACTTTTTTATTCGAAAAAAAGATGACCTAAAATTCAAGTATCCAAAAATGAATCAACAGTAATATATACATACCTTTTCTCTCTCATGTTTAGGAACTGGTACAGACACAAGGTCATTCTTGCACTGAATGTGGCCGATCTGTTTTCTTAGCGAGGTGTGTAGAGCCTTGTCTTGTAAGGTACCCACCAATTCTAGCAGCTTCACCTTGCTCTGTTTGTCTTTTAATTTAAAAAAATTGGGTAGGATAATTTTAGTTCAAAGTTTTTTTGCGACATAAAAAGGCATCTGCAAGTGGGAAAAGGTTACATTATTTCAGCCATAACAGGCAAATATTCCTTTTTGCTTTACTTTTACTGATGCTCAAGTTCCACGATAAACACTAGTAAACAAGTCTCTCATATCTAAAATTGCTCTCATCAACTAATCAAACCCCATGGTGTGGGTACATAACTAGAATGGAGTGCTCCCTGGAGCACGTGTGTCTCCTGCCTTGTCTCTAACCCTTGTCAGAAAATTTTAATTTTTGACAGAAAAGGGGCAATAACTCTGATATAAAAAATATTTGGATTATCCCCATCACATACATTGATATAAACATTTTTCAGAAGTTTCAATATAATCATTTGAGTAGAAAAAAAGTTATTTGAAAACGTGACGAAAAAGTGTGACGACAGACAGTGACAGACAGACAGACAGACAAACGCCGGACAAAAAGAAAAGTCATCCCTAAGTGCCTTCCATGCTACACAGGTGACACAAAAACCACCTCATTAAGACAATTATTTTGCATACTAATATCAAAGGGTTGGAGGTCTGTTAAGATCACAAGACTACTTACGTCTTTTCCTGAAACAGACTTTACTACACCTCTATGACAGAAAATGTTTGTAAACATTGTGGAAAGAGGAAGAAATTGCTATCTGTGAGAAATTTACTTATTTTTATATATAAACATGTATAAAGTTTGATAACCTTCTGCTCTTAACCCTTTCCCTCATATAGACACTTTCTGACGCCTCTGCAGCAGACGGCTTTTTGAAAACATAGTGACAAAAGAAGAAATTGCACAAAATGTGCAATTTCTCCTTTTGACACAATGTTTTCCACTTTTTGTCATAGGTTATACATTCAATTATGGAGATTTTCTATGTTATGACAAAATACGTCCAAAGTCGTCTGCTGCAGAATTGTCGTATGAGGGAAAGGGTTAAGTCTAAACAAAATGTCAGCTGATTACCTGTATGGATATGGTCAAGTGTAGCAAACTGTTTCAGAAAAGATATAATTCAAGTGTAACACAGTGAACAGTTTATCGGGTAAGTCTATACAACTGCAGCAATTTTCAATTCTTGCCCACATAGGAATTTAATCAGCAGCAGTTTTTAATTCTTGGCCGCATAGGAATTTAATCAGCAGCAGTTTTTAATTCTTGCCCACATAGGAATAAATCAGCAGCTGTTTTCAATCCTTGCCCGCATAGGAATAAATCAGCAGCAGTTTTTAATTCTTGCCCACATAGGAATAAATCAGCAGCAGTTTTCAATCCTTGGCCACATAGGAATAAATCAGCAGCAGTTTTCAATTCTTGCCCACATAGGAATAAATCAGCAGCAGTTTTTAAACCTTTCCCACAAAGGGATACATCAGCAGCAGTTTTCAATCCTTGCCCGCACAGGAATTTAATCAGCAGCTGTTTTTAATCCTTGCCCACATAGGAATAAATCAGCAGCTGTTTTTAAACCTTGCCCGCATAGGAATAAATCAGCAGCTGTTTTCAATCCTTGCCCACATAGGAATAAATCAGCAGCAGTTTTTAAACCTTGCCCACATAGGAATAAATTAGCAGCTGTTTTCAATTTGCCTGCATGGGATTTAGTCAGCAGCAGAAAACTTTGATTTGTTTAATGTCCATAAATGAAGATTTAATTTTTGAATCATGTTGAAAATATTGTTGAAATAGGGAAAATTTCTTATTCAACTCATCAATTCCCAAGTGTTTCCAAATATTGTCTGCTTAACCCTTTCTTACATATAGCTAAAAATGAGGAATTTCTCCTTTTGTCACAATATTTTAAACTCTATTCGATACGTACACTTTCATTTATAGAGATTTTCTATATTTTTGCCCACATGATTTCAAAGTCGTCTGCTGCAGTTTTTTTGTATGTGAAAAGGGTTAAGATACGTGGAAGAGCATCTGCGTGAGGGAAAGAGTTAAAATGATAAAAACATTATTGCTGCAATGTCTGAGAGTCAGGAGTATTATAGATCTCTTACCTTTACTGGTGGAGAAGTTAAATTCCGATATCTGGTTTGAAATAACAGACCTCTGAGTGAGTCTGTTGCTGAAATGGTTTAATAAACTTTACAGAACATGTACCAAACAACATTTAAAGAATTTCCAACCATTGCAATCTACTTCAAACAAATACTACATAGTATATCAGGTAACAACTAGAATGGAGTGCTCACCGGAGCACGTGTGTCACCTGCCGGGGCCTTGTCAGAAAATTTTAATTTTTGACAGAAAAGGGGTAATTGATATAAAAAATATTTGGATTATCTCCCTGTTGTGAACCCATCACACGCATTGATATAAACATTTGTCAGAAGTTTCAATGTAATCCTTTGAGTAGAAGAAAAGTTATTTGAAAACGTGACGAAAAAGTGTGACAAGGGACAGACAGACAGAAAAAGTAATCCCTAAGTAACTACCATGCTACGCAGGTGACACAAAATTAGTATTAAGGGGAACATGATTGTGTCACATGCCAATAACTTAAAGACTTTAATGTATAACCCTTTCCAAAATGTTGACACATTTATTTTCAAAGTTTTGTCTAGATATTTTTAAAGTTGTCTGTTGCAGATTTGTAGTATCATGTACATTCTAAGTGACAAAGGAATTTCGATTTCAAATATAATGTATAACAAGAGCTGTCTGCAAGACAGCATGCTCGACTATTTAGCCATTTGAAACTCAAGTCAACAGTTGTTACTGAGATAGTGGCTTGAAAGTATAGTACTATAAATCAAGTTGGATAAGTCTTGTTTGAATACCATCTACTGTTTGTGAGAAAAGGCATTGCATGCAAAACTTTAACCAACATTTCTAACTTCAACAAGGGCCATAATTTATAATAAATTCAGTCAGGAGTTACCTAACCTGATTGTTTGATAACTTTAAAGACTATATTGAAGTTTTAAATCAATCCCTGAGTGGTAACTGAGATATGTGCATGATATTTCCATGCATGCAAAACTTTAACCAAATTTTCAAAGTCAAACAAGGGCCATAACTTACTAAATTCATACATCAATGTAAAAATAAAACTTGAAACTTCCTTTAAATTCTTAACACATAAAACTTATCTGTGGCACACATCATGGCAATATTACAGAAAGTTTTTATCAATGATGGATAATAATTGGATAGAAATGAAAGCATGGCATTATGGTCTGCTGCAGAAGCGTCCAGTTGCATCTGCATGACTGTGGTCAAGGATCCTAACCTGTTTTACCGTTACAAGAACTGACCTTTTTTTACCATCAAGAGCCGAGATAGCATCAACCAGCTGGTTATGTTTTCTGACATCTTTTACATCCTGCAAGATATGTACATGAATATATATATCAGTATATTGTCTGTTATTGTTGGAAAGATTAAGAATTAAATAGAGCATATTTCACCTTATTTCCAAATCCTACATTGTGCGTACTCAAAAGAAATTCATTAAAACTATTCTTATAGAATGTGGAAAGGAGCTGCAAATTTGTTTTATTGTTGGTTAATTCTTGAAAAAACTTCTTGCTGCAAAGTCAAAAACGCTTTTAATGGGGTTTTACGCCATTTCCAACATTATTTCAGTTATATCAAGGCATGTTCACTTATTCATGATCCCTGGGTAAATAAACCAGTACTAGGCTATGGAATGTGCCTTGCCAAAGGGCACTCCATCATGACCCCCGCAACTGGGGATTGCACCTGGTACACCCAGTTATAAATCCCTGACGCTAACTCTGCCATGGAGGATTAACTCCCACCCCCCCAACACACGAAAAATGTCGTCTGCTGGGGCCATTTAACTCATTTAAAAAAAAATCCAGTGCAACACGCCGACAATATGCACAACAAGGCTTGGTATCAATCATTCTTGTGAAGTTATATTGAATTCTGACCAAGGGTTGCTGAGAAATAGTGTTCACAAGAAATGTTGACAATATACATAATGATATGTATGAGAAATTCAAGGGGCCATAACTCATTTAACAAGAGCTGTCGGAGGACAGCGCGCTCGACTATTCCACCGCTTATTTAAGTTACTGAGATAATGGACTCTAATGTAGTTGCATGCAAAACATTAACCACAATTTCTTAGTGGGTGATAATTTACATTATATGCAGGATAGTGTTATTTAACATGATTATTTTCATAGGTGTGATGGTGAGATAGGGTTGTATAACCTTTCAATTGAGGCTATACAATTGAATGCATCAAGTAGTTACTAAGATATGGACTCTTAATGTAGTTGTACGCAAACCTTTAACCATAATTTCTAATTAAAAAAAGGGCAACAATTTGCCCCATATACAGAATAGAGTTATCTTAATTGGTTGTGTTTATAGTTGTGCAATTGGGTAAGGTTGTATAAAGTTTCAATACAATTTTTCAAGTTGTTACTGAGATTACTCTCTAAATGTAGTTGCAAAACTTTAACCAGAATTTCTAAGTCCAAAAAGGTCCATAACTTGCATTAAATGCTGGATAGAGTAATCATACTTGATTGTTTACATAGATGTGATGGTTGGTAAGGGCTGTATAAAGTTTCAATGCAATGCATCAAGTAGTTACTAAGAGATGGTCTCTTTATGTAGTTGCATGCAAAACTTTAACCAGAATTTATAAGTCCAAAAAGGCTATAACTTGCATAAAATGCAGGATAGAGTTATCATACTTGATAATCTACACAGGTGTGATAGTTGGGTAGGGTTGTAGAAAGTTTCAATGCAATTGCATCAAGTAAGTACTGAGATATGGACTCTTAATTTAGTTGCATGCAAAACTTTAACCAGAATATCTAAGTAAAAAAAAATGCCATAACTTGCATAAAATGCAGGATAGAGTTATCTAACTTGATAATCTACATAGGTGTGATAGTTGGGTAGAGTTGTATAACGGTTCAATGCAATGCATCAAGTATATACTGAGACGTGGACTCTTAATTTAGTTGCACGCAAATCTTTAACCAGTATTTCTAAGTAAAAAAAGGGCCATAACTTGCATAAAATGCAGAATAGAGTTATCATACTTGATAATCTACACATGTGTAATAGTTAGGTAGGGTTGTAGAAAGTTTCAGTGCAATGCATCAAGTAAATACTGAGATATGGACTCTTAATTTAGTTGCACGCAAAACTTTAACCAGAATTTCTAAGTAAAAAAAAGTGCCATAACTTGCCTAAAATGCAGGATAGAGTTATCTAACTTGTTAATCTACATAGATGTAATAGTTGGGTAGGGTTGTATAAAGGTTCAATGCAATGCATCAAGTATATACTGAGATATGGACTCTTAATTTAGTTGCATGCAAAACTTTAACCAGAATTTCTAAGTAAAAAAAAAGGCCATAACTTGCATAAAATGCAGGATCGAGTTATCTTAGATAATAATCTACACAGGTGTGATAGTTGGGTAGGGTTGTAGAAAGTTTCAATGTAATGCATCAAGTAAATACTGAGATATGGACGCTTAATTTAGTTGCATGCAAAACTTTAACCAGAATTTCTAAGTAAAAAAAGGGCCATAACTTGCATAAAATGCAGGATAGAGTTATCTAACTTGATAATCTACATAGGTGTGATAGTTGGGTAGTGCTGTATAAAGTTTCAATACAATGCATCAATTAAATACTGAGATATGGACTCTTACTTTAGTTGCACGCAAAACTTTAACCAGAATTTCTAAGTAAAAAAGGGCCATAACTTGCATAAAATGCAGGATAGAGTTATCTAACTTGATAACCTACATTGGTGTGATAGTTTGGTAGGGTTGTAGAAAGTTTCAATGCAATACATGTAGTATTTAAGAACTTGCATGCAAAACCCTAACCAAAGTGTGACGTGGACGCCGACGCCGACGCCGACGCCGACGCCAGGGTGAGTAGTATAGCTCTCATATTCTTCGAATAGTCGAGCTAAAAACAAGAGCATCGCGTACGGCACAGACGCTCGACTGATAGGGAGAAAACCGAAGAAAAAAAAAGAGCTAAACAAAAAACCTTAGCCGGACGACCACGCCGCCGACCACGCCAGGGTCATGACAATAGCTCTCGTTTTTTTCAAAAGTCAAGCTAATAATTCCAGTGCAACACGCCGACAATATGCACAACTAGGCTTGGTATCAATCATTCTTGTGAAGTTATATTGAATTCTGACCAAGGGTTGCTGAGAAATAGTGTTCACAAGAAATGTCCACAGACCAACAAACCGTCAAGCGTGACTCCTATATAGCCCCCATATACTATGTATCTGGGGGTATAATCATGCGTCGTCAGCCAATAATGTTGGTAAGACTTAAGTGAAGGCATGATAGATAGACAGATGACAGAGAAGTGATCCATATGTGTCTGCAAGGGAATTCTGTCACAATAAACAAAATGCTGTTGCGATTCCAATGATCCATTTAACCCTTTCCCTCATATAGACGCTTTGTGACGCCTCTGCAGCAGATGGCTTTTTGAAAACAGAGTGACAAAAGAAGAAATTGCACAAAACGTCTAATTTCTCCTTTTGCCACACTGTTGTCCACTTTTTGTCATAGGTTATCCATTCAATTATGGAGATTTTCTATTTTTTGACAAAATACGTTTAAAGTCGTCTGCTGCAGAATTGTCGTATGAGGGAAAGGGTTAAAATGTGGCCGTTGTACATTGTCACATTTCAACTAGTCACATCAGCATTTTGAGATATTTCTGACAAATTCTTTTTTTATAGAGCACTAGGCTAGTCAAATGTAAAACTTACCTCTTCAGCTATAACCAATTCAGAGTCATCCATGGCTGTATCACAATTTTCAACAACTGAAACAATGAATACTACTTTTTACAAATATTTGAAATAATTTACAAAGAACATCTTGCATTGTATGTTTACATAGTTTGTACTCAAAACATTAATTATTGTTTTTATTTTATTGGGGTTTTAAGCCGTTTTCAACATTATTTCAGTTATATCACGGGAACAGTTCACTTATTCATGATCCCTTGGTAAACAAACCAGTACTAGACTAGAAAATGTGCCTTGCCCAAGGGCACTCCACCAGGACTATCGTGCTGCGACTGGCAGTTAGGACAATGTTTCGTTTAAAATGGTTTACGATTCTAAATTTTTCGTCGTTGTGAATTGAATTTTCATAGATTAAAGTGGTAAAGAGTTAAGCTGCATAAATTTTAGTATCAATTTAATGTAAAATTTATAAGGTTTATTTCATTGTTGCGATAAAAAAAGTCATAATAAAGTTGATAAGGGTTTAACTTTAACTGTTTACGTGGAGTATGCGATAATAATTATCATTGATTATCACACTTCAAACATCAAATGCAATAATATTAATTGCCAAAATCATGTTGTTAATATTCCCTCATGAACGGGAAATGAGTACACAAAGTGAAGTTTTGTGTATTTAATGTGTTGGATATATTAAATATTTAGACGGAACGAATGTTCAAGGTAAGTTTGCATTTATTAACAATTTCTCCATTTTAATGCCTACCTGCATTTTCCAGTAATACAAAATGTGTAGGAATTAATAATATGGAGGGTACAAAATAACTATGGTACGAAATTACCGAAATATAGAGGGTACAACATAACTAGGGTACGAAGTTACTGTATTGAGTATTCCCTATATATCTCTCGTTTGATTGTTGGGATATGATAAGCGAATAGTCAATAAGAAATCAAACCAAGCTACACAACATGAAAACATTCACGATGTGAATGAAGACTTTTAAGTTTATGGTGATTACATACCTTCTCTAAAACTGTCACAGAAAAACGTGTTTCGTTGTTTTTATTCGGAATATTTCAGCTTCATCGATGAAAACCGAGTAGTGGTCGAAATTCGCATCATCTCGGATTGCGAAAAAAACATAATCAAAATCAAAGGACTTATAGTAAGAAAGATGCGTACATTTTTATCTTCCAATTTGCGACTTTGATGTATGTAATTAGTTTAAATGGAGAAATTGTTGAGAACACTCACTGGTTGCACGTTGTATAGTCCCGTATGTGTGTATGTTTAGAAATGAGTGCAAACCTTCACAAAGAGACCGTGTATATATCCCTGCTTCACCAAATTGCATTGAATTTTAATCGGAGACATTTTAATGTATACTAGCGGAAAAAAGAAACTGCATGCCTTTAATTTGAATATTTTTTAAAATACCATTCTGATTATCATAAAATTTAGTACACGTTATCAATATGCTATGCGAAACTTGTGTACAACCTTTCGCTCGAATCGCACGTGCGGTTCGTGCAGTAGCCGACGACGTCGATTTACATGTTTATTGGGTCTCGCACTTTACACAGTCGAAAGTTTACACTTTAAAAAGCATTAAACATTTGTTAAAGATTCAATCAATCGTAAAAACATCGAAAGTTTTTGTTGTGTTTGATTGTTACGATGTCACGGCTTACCGAAAATCAGCGTTTGCCTGCCATCGGGATGCTGCAAGCTGGAAGGCAGCAAAACGAGGTCGCTCAACAATTTGGTGTGCATAGGAACACTATAAGTTTACTGTATAGACGTTACCAGCACACTGGCAGTACTCGGGACTACCCTAGACCTGGGGCACCGCGTGTGACGTCACGTCTATAAGACAACCATATTCGGCTCACTCATCTTCGTAACCGTTTCCAATCTGCAAGTTTGACGGCTAGAATAATCCTTGACACCAAATAATTAATCCGAGAACTGTTCGGAACCGTTTGCGTGCCGTTAACATACGCCCGCGACGTCCTGCAATACGTCCAGTTTTGACAAGACGTCACCGTGTTGCACGCCTAGGATGGTGTCGAATTCGCATAAGGTTTACCCGTAGACTATGGGGTAAAATACTCTTCACGGACGAGTCACAACCAATATTTGCAACGTTAGTTGGGTCTATGAGACGAAAGTTACGTGCAGTCATCAATGCATTAGGCGGACATGTGACTTTGGATTTCACCCCACCAGTCGTTGAGGCGATGCCAAGATTAAATGAGTAACATTTTTGGTGATTTCTTTTTGTGATTATGTAAAGGATAGATTGATAAACTATTTTGTTGTTTAAAATATGTACCATGTTATGAAATAAAAAAATTACAAACATTTTCCCGATGCACAGTTTTTAATTTCAGTTAGTATATAATTTGTTTTCGTTGTTTATGTTTCTGTGAGGATTGTGGCGATTGTCAACCCAATCTCCACAAAAAAGACACTCCCTTTCACGACTTAGTCGGGTGAGCTATCACCCGAGCTTAATCTGAATTTTCTCTATTCGCAAATTACCGAGGCCCTGTAGCTCAGTCATTAGCCGACGTGGGATATCAATCAAGGCGTTGTGAGTTCGAACCCCAGCTTGGAAACTTTCTTTCCGGCGTTTGATAAAACTCAATGCGACAATTCCATTCGACTTCAACCAATAAGCTTACAATCTATGTGGAAGAGCAGCAAATTGATCGGCGAGTCTCTTGTGTGGAGTACTCGTGTGCGATAGCCAGGCGACTGAGATGGGGAAGTAAAATGGCCGCCGAGATATGAATGAAATCTTGTTGAACTCGGCATGAAATCCCGATTAATCAACCAATTAATTAATTAATTCGCACATTACAGAATGGCATTTCTACAGAGAAGACTAATATAATTTTATATTATGTTATAATTTGTTTATTAATATGGGTGGCAGAAGATCAAACTCAACCCATTTCATGTCAAATGTATGATACGTAGTAGTTTTACTAGGCGGTTAGACAATATTTTTTTCATAAATGATCATTAAACAAGAGAGGGCCAAGATGGCCCTAAATCGATCACCTGCGTGATAGTAAATAAGTAGCAAATATTTAACTGCAAATATCTGGGAAAATGTGATCAGGAATGCAAATGAATCTGCAAGAAATGGACACTTTTAAAGAAATAGCTTATCTGTATAGGCCATTTGTATCTTGAATCTAACAAGAACTTTTATAAATATGGAATTATAAAGTTTTGTCATTTTGCACCTTTCTTTATGCCGCCTTGCTGCACTGCTTTTAAGCGAAGTTAATATTGCTTGAACAGGTTTTTTAGAGGGTCACTTGTGGAACATTTCTACCAAAGTTCTACACATAATGTAAGTCTTTAAACAACGTTGAAAGAGGACCAACAAAGGATCATTCCTGTTGAGATGAAATTGGTCCATTGGAATGGTAGGAGTTGTCATTTGTAGCTAAAAGTTCAATTTACCCCTTTTGTGATTACGCCCGGTTGCTATGATTTTGTAACCATTCAATACGGATTGAAAGATTTTACGTAGACTTAAGTAAGATTCCTAATATATTTTCTTAAAATCAGAAAGCACATTCATAACAAGAGCTGTCGGAGGACGACACGTTCGACTTTTTTGTGCTTGCCAATAAAGCAAAACTTTTTTGGGCGGTACATAAAACATAACCTAGTACTTTATCATATTATATACAAGAGAAAGTTGATGCAAGGCATCAATGTCGCCGGAAAAGACTGCATTGATTTATTTTTTAACACACATGAGAGAATTTTTGAAATTCCACATAGATCTACAAATTTCAGGATTTCTTTTGGTCAGGATTTTGGATGTTTTGTATTTGTCAATAAAACCACAACAAATTAATACATTTTGGGATTTAAATCTACATGCAATAAAAAGCTATTAAATATTTCCATGTCTGAAACAACAATGAAAACCTTTAAACGCTTAAAACGGTGAAATTGCTGAAGACATGAACTTCCTCCTTTTTAATAATAATTATAACTAGAAATATCACTGAAGATGATAAATACCCCCAAAACAGCACCTTGACTCAAAAATGGCTTACGACCGACCAACAAAAGGGCCATAACTCTGTAAACAAGAAAAAGTAACAAAGGGCAATAACTCTGTATTTAGATTAAATAGAGTTATGGTTTCTGTACACTGCACTTCCTCTCAATGTGTTGTATCATCCTATGAAGTTTAATTAAATTCCAACAATTAGTTTTAAAGTTATGCTCCGGACAAGACTCTACGAATATGAAAAAGTAACAACGGGCAATAACTCTGTCATTATGTAAAGTAGAGTTATGTTTCTTGTACACTGCACTTCCTCTGATTATGCTCTACCATTATATGTAGTTTTATTAGATTCCATCTATTAGTTATTAAGTAATTCTACGGACAAGAAAAAGTAACGAAGGGCAATAACTCTGTATTTAGATAAAATAGAGTTATGGTTCCTGTACACCGCACTTCCTCTCAATGTGTTGTATCATCCTATGAAGTTTAATTAAATTCCAACAATTTGTTTTAAAGTTATGCTCTGGACAAGACTCTACGAATAAGAAAAAGTAACAAAGGGCAATAACTCTGTAATTATGTAAATTAGAGTTATGGTTCTTGTACACTGCACTTCCTCTGATTATGCTCTACCATTGTATGCAGTTTTATTAGATTCAATCTGTTAGTTATTAAGTAATTCTCCGGACAAGAAAAAGTAACAAAGGGCAATAACTCGGTATTTAGATTAAATAGAGTTATGGTTCCTGTACACTGCACTTCCTCTCAATGTGTTGTATCATCCTATGAAGTTTTAATAAATTCCAAGAATCAGTTTTAAAGTTATGCTCTGGACAAGACTCAACGAATAAGAAAAAGTAACAAAGGGCAATAACTCTGTTATTATGTAAATTAGAGTTATGGTTCTTGTACACTGCACTTCCTCTGATTATGCTCTACCATTGTATGCAGTTTTATTAGATTCCATCTGTTAGTTTTAAAGTTATGCTCCGGACAAGACTCTACGAATAAGAAAAAGTAACAAAGGGCAATAACTCTGTATTTAGATACAACAGAGTTATGGTTCCTGTACACCGCAATTCCTCTCAATGTGTTGTATCATCCTATGAAGTTTCGTTCAAATCCTATGTTGCATTGTTAAGATATGGTCCGGACAAAATATGGCTTCCGACCGACCGATCGACCGACCGACCGACCGACCGACCGACACAGTGACTCCTATATACCCCCCCCAAAACTTTGTTTTTTGGGGAGTATAATAAATATTTCACAGATGTTAAAATTTATCCTCGTATGTTTAAAAAGTAGACAACACTTGAAACAACATATCAGCTAAATTGTTTATCTAAATCGTTGATGCATACAATATATGTTTGGTGCAAGAGAAATGCCAGTTGCGAGTCCCATTACTATTTAATAGGTGGCAAGTATGAAATTAATTGGGTGCGAAAGAGCAGATTTTCTTTATTTCTAAATCTATTGTTTATCAGAGTTTGTTCTTCTCTTAATTTGTTTCAAGCCAAATAATCATTTAATATCACATATATTTAAACATTTAAGTGTGTAATATTAGCTATCTATCTGTAATAAGGTGTTTGAGCATTCTTTCGAAATGTTTACATTTTACTTCCGGTTACTTCGCTTTGTTTACATTTTGGCAATATGAAACTAGGTCACAAACTGAGGAAAAGGCGTTTCGACGTTCACGACCGATAAACAGGCTTATATTTGAGACATATTTCACCAATTATTCTTATTTTTGTTTCTGTTACCAGTTTATGTTGATACTTATCTATTAAAAAAGAATTCGACGAGATTTTAATATCGATAATCGGCTGCAAGCAGGTGCACGTATGTAATCAAATTAGACTGTGCGACGTAAAGGTTTGTAGTTATCGCCTTTTGATTACATAGTTTATGAAAATAAAGTATCTCAGTCTAGCAAATAGGGACTATTTGTCTTCGTAAATAAAACACAAAAACGTAAAATCCAGTCAAAATAAAGAAACTGCACATACTTAAAACATCGGAATATTTATTTCATTTTAGATGTGTCATAACTTAGTCATAAACAAACGCAATTGTAATATGTTCAAGACATTTAAAAAAAAAAAATCTAATAATAACACCCCCTCCCATGTGATTTCCGAAAACCTATTAAAAATAGAAGTCGCGGGCTTCTGCCCGGCGACTAATAAGCAAAGTACTTTATAAGTCGAAAAAGGGTCATCATTCTTACAAAAACCTTTACTGAATTAAGCACTCTTGGCTGTTGGTGAAGGTAATGATGGTCAAAAGATTGTTGTAAGTTTTTAAGCTATATCTCTAATTGTTTTGAAAACATTTGATTTGGAATGAATAACTTAACCAAAATTCTAAATAAAACAGGGCCATAATTCTTAAAATAAACTTAACAGTTATGTACTCTTGTCTGTTGATGAAGGTAATGATGGTAAATAAGTATTGTAAGTGAATAAGCTATATCTGTAATGGTTTTGAAAAAAACTGGGGTATAACAAAAAACTTAACCAAAATGTTAAGTCGAAAAAGGGCCATATTTCTTACAAAAACATGGATAGAGGTGAAAAAAGTGAATTGGTACAAAAAACTTAACCAAAATTCTAAGTCGAAAAAGGGCCATAATTCTTACAAAAACCTTGGCAGAGTTATGTACTCTTGTCTGTTAATGAAGGTAATGATGGTGAATAAGTGTTGTCAATTTCGAAGCAAGTGAATTGGTACAAAAACTTAACCAAAATTCTAAGTCGAAAAAAGGCAATTAAACTTTACAAAAACTTTGACAGAGTTGTGCACTCTTGTCTGTTGATGGAGGTAATGATGGTGAATACGTGTTGTAAGTTTCCCACACCACGACTCCCCGACCCGGTCGGGCATCATACATATCTGGCGAGCGCCGGTCCAAATTCGCCGCTCAAAGCCCCGCCGGACATCGGGCAGACATTGACCGTGGAAAGGCAGAGTCTGGCCGACCATCCAATGCATCTCGCAGGTTACAAAAGCCGGGTCATCGCATCATTAATCAGATTCCAGTCGCGCTCTTCACAGAAGGTAGCAATTTAACACACAGTTTATCTCAAAAGTGTCAGAGTAACAGTACTACAATATGCCCTATAAAAGAAGGGAGGACTGACGGAGAAGGAGAGGGCAGTGAGAGGGAGAGTGACAGTAAAGGGAATGAGACCTCTCCTCTTCAGCCACCAATGCACCAATAACTAAGTTGTAGAGGTAGCGTGCAAACACAAACCTCTCCCTCAATAGTGCTGTGCAGGTGCCCTCAAGTGCTGTGGAGGTATCAACGGCATTTTCGTTAGAATGTTTGTCTTAATGATATCTAAGTCATGTTCGAATATGGGTCATATTGGGTCAGAAACTAGGTCACTAGGCCAAATTGAAGGGAAATCTTGTTAACATAATGGAGGATGCATTTTTAATTTGAGCATCTTGAATGTTTATCTCAATGATATCTTGTCCATGTTCGAATAAAGGTCATATCGGGTAAACAAAAATAGGTCACTAGGCCAAATGAAGGAAAATCTTGATAACACACTGGATGTTGCATTTTGAATCTTTGTCAGAATAATTGTCTTGATGAGTTTTGCATATTTCAAACACTTTCTCCCAGTCTAGAACTATTTCAATTTGATGGAATGGGATTTAACATTGACATATTTCTCAATATAATAATGCAGAAACTTCAAAATATTCTGCCTAAACCTGCTGTCAAATTTCCCTTTGATTCTTCATGTCTTAAATGTGTATACTTGTGAGCTCTTGCACTCAGGTGAGCGATATATTGCAAACAAGGTCCTTCTGTTTTTAAATTGGCAGTTTAATACAATTTACTACTTTTGAAATGATCTTTCAACTTGTTGACAATAAATACATAAACATAAGATGCAATTGTTATTTCCTTTCACATTTCCCCTACTTCTCCAACCTTCCAGCAGCCCCCAGGCCGTCAGCACTGCAGTGCTTTGATTTTAATTCAAATGACAGCCGTTTTCTTGACACAGACAATAACTCGCTGTCTTGACCGATTGAGATTTCAAAATGTCCAGCTACTAGTTTAATCAAAACGCTGATGGCATATGTAAGGTGAAACTATATGAATCATTGGCCTTTAAACAAACCCTACTAAAAATGCTTGAAACAACACAGATTGCCCGCCAATAACCAATACCTAATTTATCAAAGTTTGACGCTTTTCTTGTATAAACAAGATAAATAACGAAAGAAAAAAGATTGACAAACAACCTTAAGTATAATATATCCAGTTCAGAGAACGCTAATGATCCACACTGTATATTGGAATCATGCTGATAAATGACAGACAATCGAAAGCATGTTCTAGTTATGTTCTTGTGCACTGCACATCTGTAGCTCATAAGTTTCCTATAAACCAATTCTGAAATTGACACATTGAACATCTATTGAGACAATGGCCGAAGAAAAAATATGAAAAAATGAGTTTCACCTAAAAATACAGATCAGGTTTGTGTTCGAAATATTGAATGTGAGTAATGGAAGGACACACATATACACACTCCAAACGTAGCATGCTAAAGCTATGGTAATGGTGCACTGCACATCTGTAAATCATAAGTTACCTACAAACCAGTTTAAAATGGATACAATGGAAATTAGTTGAGACAATGGCTGAACTAAATAAGGAAAAATGGAGACAACTAAAATAAGTAGACCAGAGTTATGTACCTATTATTTTGCCTTTCTCCTGATCACACGGTTTAAGTTTGAATTGAATCTGCCAAACAGAATCAACGTTTTGTCCAATAAATGCAAACCATGACGGACGGACGAATGCACATTCAGGCAGACAGACAGTCGGCCGGACGACGGATAATGCCTCCAAGCTTTACAGACAGAGACAACACATAAAGTATTGATTACAGAAGACTGGTTCGATAAGTCAAAACACGTCTGTGTTAACATGTTATGGTATTTGTAATGTATTTGTTATCACACATAAGCCGCATCTAGCGATTTACAGTTTAATTGAATCTCCGACACGGGACCGTACACAGTTAATTGACAAAAACCTATTTAATCTACATGTCTAGTTTATTTGTCAACAGATACATATTGGACTAGTTTACATGTTGACCGACGTTGAGTCTTTAATTTACGCAAATGCAAATACATTATAATTTAAGTCCCAAACTCGCTAGAAGCGCCTCACTTATAAAATAAATACTTGTGTGTATGTTGAAATTAACTAATCTTTAATTTGCAGATTGAATGAATATTTACTAGCTGGGTCGACATACTGACAGACAGACACACGGAATGATGGAAAAATATATTTTCCAGCGACATATAAGAATATTCAACACAAAACGTGCCCTGTTTTACCCACAATTTTCCTAAACTGTGAGACCGTTAGTACCCGTATACACAGTACGTAGGACGCTCTCTTTGAACGAATTATGTAATAACACGTTTGTTTACAGTCTTCCTAAACCTAGACCACATAGACTTTCTACAGTAAACAACACTGAACTAAGGCTAACATATTGAACTGAATTAAGGAAAGTATGATTTTTAATAGTGATGAAAACATTGTGGAAAAAGAACAAACTTGCTGATTATCATTCATCTGTTTAGGTAAGTCAAAATGTGTCTAAAAGAGGCAAAGGTTACCGTTAAAATAATAACTGTAGGCAAATGTTTTTGTTATCTAGATTATATAACAAAAACTTGATTCATGTTTCAAAGCATTGTTTGAAAAGGAGGAATTGCTCATTGTCAGCAATTGCTCCGATTTCAAAAATACTTTCAATATGCGTATGTAACTAAGTAGCTATAACGGAAACGATTCAACCCTTTACCGCGTATAGTCGCTTTTTGACGCATGTGCAGCAGACGGCATTGGAATACATCGTGACAAGAGGAAATCATGCTTATCGTGACCCATTTCCTCTTTTTCCACAAAGGTTTAAACTATATATTTTCCCAGAGATGTAAGGCAAAATTGCTCGTTATCATTCATATCTTGCAGATTATTCAAAATGTGTCCGGAAGGGTGAAAGAGTAAAAGAATGTCCGTAGTAAAACGTTTTAGTATGAAAAGAATTAATTTGAAACGTGTTTGAAAGCATTGTGTGAAAATGAGGAAATGCTCATTGTCAGAAATAGCTTTATTTTCAACAATAGTTTCAATATTCGACTGTTATAGTATCACGGAAAGGGTTCCGCTGTGATGGAAAGGGTCCCGCTTTCATGGAAAGGATGTTACCATTTCCCGCTTACAGACGCATGTAGACGACATTCGAAAACATCGTGAAACAAGAGGCCCATGAGGGCCTATGCTCTACTGGTATTGATCTGGTTTGTTTCAAAAGGAACCAATATGTCATCAATAATCAAATACCATCTAAGTTTGGTGAAGATCAGATAGTAAATGGAAGCTCTATTGTGTTCACAAGCTGTATTATAGCAATTTTGACAATTTCAAGAGCCATAATCCAGCCATGCATGGGTAGATCTGGCCGTTTTTTAGAAATGAACCAAACTCTCATGGATATCTAACTACTGTATAAGTTTGATTGAGATACAACCACAAATAAGGACTGTATCATGTTAACAAGCCCTATTATAGCAATTTTGACAATTTCAAGGGCCATAATTCAGTCATGCATGGGGCGGATCTGGCTTGTTTTCGAAAGGAATCAAGCTCTCATGGATATCTAACTACTGTATAAGTTTGGTTGAGATACAATAAAAAATAAAGACTATCGTGTTAACAAGCTCTATTATAGCAATTTTGACCATTTCAAGGGCCATAATCAAGTCATGCATGGGCAGATCTATCTGGTTTTCGAAAGGAACCGAGACTGTATCGTGTTAACAAGCTCTTTTATAGCAATTTTGACCATTTCAAGGGCCATAATCCAGTCATGCATGGGTGGATCTGGCTGGTTTTCGAAAGGAACCGAGCTCTCATGGATATCTAACTACTGTATAAGTTTGGAGACAGTATCGTGTTAACAAGAAATTGTTTACGGACGCACGCACGCACGCACGCACGGACGACGGACGAATCGCCACGACATAAGCCCTTCTGGCCTTTGGCCAGTAGAGCTAAAAATCGTAGGCAAGTTCTACTTTAGCCACAATGGTTTAAACTCCCTACAATAATTATAATTGTATTTACAGTGATTTGCATATTTCTCTATATGTATATTAAGTCAACTGTTGTAGACAGGTTGGGTCACAGCATGGTCAACGTTAACTAACATTGAGGTCAATCATAGTTCAGAGTGTGTTTCACTCGTTGGAACTCTTTTCTCTCATTAATGCAAGCGGATGGTTTTTCGTTATTCGGTCGAACCAATTAAATCATTGTTTACCAGATTGAAAACTAATCAAAACTCGAATTTCACGGATGAAGACAATTGTGCGGCTTGGTTGCAGCCGTAAGTCGACTTTTCGAAAAGCATTCTAGGAATGGGATAGGGGCGAAAAGCCCCTATCCAAAAAATGTGGGATTACTATGATTATTGAACGTCAAGATGACTAAACAGTATAACTGTAAACAAGAGGGCCATGATGGCCCTGGATCGCTCACCTTAATTATACAATGTACTGCAATGCAAAACACATCAAGACAATTATTCTGAATGCAACCTCCACATTGTTAACAATATTTTCCTTCATTTGGCCTAGTGATCTATATTTTTTTACCTGATATGACCCATATTCCAACATGGACTAGATATCATCAAGACAACATTCTGACAAAGTTTCAACTTGCTCAAAGTATTATGCGGCCTCCGGAGTTTGAACAATATTTTCCTTTATTGACCTAGTTTCTGATCGAATATGACCTATATTCGAACATGACCTAGATATAATTCAGACAAACATTCTGACCGAATTTCAAGCTGCTGAAGCAAAAAATGCGGCATTCAAAGTGTTCACAAGATTTTCCTTCAATTTGATCTAGTGACCTAGTTTTTGACCCAGCATGACCCATATTCGAACTTGGCCTACATATCATCAAGAAAAACATTCTGATAAAGTTTTATCATGCTGAAATTTAAAATGCAGTATCCAGAGTGTTAGCAAGATTACCCTTCAATTTGGCCTAGTGACCTAGTTTTTAACCCGGCATGACCCATATCCGAACTTGGCCTAGATATCATTTAGACAAACATTCTGACCAAATTGCAAGCCGCTGAAGCAAAACATGCGGCTTCTACAGAGTTAACAAGATTTTCCCTCAATTTGGCCTAGTGACCTAGTTTCTGATCCAATATGACCCATATTTGAACTTGACCTAGATATCTTTAAGACAAACATTCTGAACAAATTTCAAGCTGCTGAAGCAAAAAATGCGGCATCAAAAGTGTTAACAAGATTTTCCTTCAATTTGGCCTAGTGACCTAGTTTTTGACCCGGCATAACCCATATTCGAACTTGACCTAGATATTTTTAAGACAAACATTTTGACAAAATTTCAAACTGCTGAAGTAAAAATCTGGCCTCTGGAGTGTTAACGAGATTTTCTTTCAATTTGACCTAGTGACCTACTTTTTGACCCGACGTAACCCATGTTCGAACTTGACCTACATATTATCAAGACAAACATTCTGATAAAGTTTCAACATGCTCAAGTTGAAAATGTGGCCTCCAGAGTGTTAACAAGATTTCCCTTCAATTCGACCTAGTGACCTAGTTTTTGACCTCATATGGCCCGGTTTCGAACTTGTCCAAGATTTTATGGAGATGAACGTTCTGATAAACTTTCATGAAGATTGGATGCAAAATGTAGCCTGTAGAGTGTTAACAAGCTCAAATGTTGACGACGCACGACGCACGACGCACGACGGACGACGGACGGACGCCGGACAAAATGTGATCACAATAGCTCACCTTGCACTTCGTGCATAGGTGAGCTAAAAAGAAAAGCAATTTATCGTCATTTTTTCTCTTGACCCCTTCCAGTGATGTTCTAACATGCATTGCAATTATTTGCTTTTTCATAATAATTCTATTTCAATAATCTAAGTATTATGTATTAATGAATGCATTCTTTTTCGGTACACAATTGTTAGCCAGATGGCTATAAAGCCATAAAGCCGAGTTCGAGGGTAAAAAAAATCATAATATTTGAATAATAAGCAAATTTAAATGCTTCCTATATATAGTAAAGCATTACGTCAATACGTCATTGTTTTCAATTTTTTTCCGGTGGTCAACTGAGAAATTTTTAAATATTTTCTTATGTCTAAAGATTCATTTAGTCCTTGGTATTGTCTTCTTTGAATGCTTCTGATCACGAACTTAGGAGATCCGAGTACATAGGACGATATAGGAGTTCATGAGTGACCAGGAGTATAGCATCACTTTCGATATCTACTGTATAGTACGCTAGACGCGCAATAAATACCTCAGGTTTTCACAACGGGAAAACCCAGTGTAATCGGAAATTTACAAAACTAAAAATACCGCTATCGCTATCAACCGTTTTTTATTTCAATACAAACGTAACTACACAATATCATAAATAATGTATACGTCATTATGGAATTAAAAGATGGTAAATGAAGTGTGGCGTTATTTTCCAGAGAAGGAAATACTGTGTTTTCTACAAATAGTGCAATAGGAGGTACACATTGATACGATATTATAAACGATGCTTTAGTAAGTTATTTAAACTATTTGTTAAATCAAAGCTTTTCCCCGACAAAGATGTTATTTTGGCATTTATGTAGCAGACGACGTTTCAAAACATTGCGTAAATATGAGAAATTTCTCAATCACAATGGCTTTAGCTCTTGTTCTAAATCATATTTATTTTCCTGATGTTACGATTTGTTTCTCAATGGTTTCAAAGTGTGCTATTCTGAAAATCAGCGCATACAAAAAGGTCACCTGTACTCAACTCTTTCAGCGCCATAGGCAATATTGACGCGTTTGCAAACAATGCATATTCAGGCGAGTCAGCTCGTAACGAGCTGTGTCTCCTGAAATCAGCATTGTTTGCCTTTTAGTTACAAAATAGTCCAAAACTTTCATAAATTGAGAAATGGACACATCCGATTTTGAACATTCAGTGTTGTTGATCATCGGAAGTGTTTACAACAATTAAAACAGTTTATTGACTTGTTAACCTCTCTCAAATAGTTCATGGTAGTTTTGCACTACACTTCGACGAATCTCTAATGGGCCACCTAGTTTTTATCATATTTAAAAAAAAAATATTCGGAGAAAAATACAAATAACCAAATATATGTTTAAAAATAATTTATTCCTAATATGTAAAACAAAACTTCATTGAAATTTGATCACGGGAACAAACTTAACAGAGAGGGTTAACATGGACGACACCCTTAAAACAATAAAAGCACTGCAGTGCTGACGGCCTGAGGGCTGCCGGAAGGTTGGATCTTACGACGCACGGCCGGCCCTACGCCCCCGGTTAATCCGCCACTGTATATTTCACGTGACTTCTTTCGTGAGGTGGGGAAGTCGGGCACGGCCCTATGGGCCCGCGCTAAATCCGCAACTACATTTGCCACGCTTTTTTTTTGTTTACCATTAATTTTTACGCACGGGCCTTACGCCCCCCCCCCCCCCCCCCCGTTAATCCGCCACTGTATTTTTCACGTGACTTCTATCTTATTTCCCGTTCCTCTTCGCGAATGTTAATAATGTTAACAAGCGTACATATTTGACATTCTAAAGAATTTCTTAAACTTATATTTATGGGGGAGATCCATAACCTTATAAATGCAGTTTTTTTTAATCCATGATGAACTATTTTTCTCGCGCAGTTTCTCATGCGTTGTTTGGTGCTAACAGCAATTGGGCAGGCTGCCAACTCCGAAAATAATGGTATTACTACTATGAAAACTGCAAGATCAAATCACGTCGTATTTGATTTCGTTTCAATAAACTTCCATTGTTTACCAAGAAAAATGATTTAACGCTTATAAAGACTTTATGGCGAGGTGATTTACCTTGGTAAAAAATACCAATTTTAGTTACAACCGTTTCACGCCAAACGCTCGATATGTGAAGATACTCTTGTGGAATGGCCGCCCACATCTGATGATTAACACGCGTGAGCTCCCTGAGATTTGGTTGCAGCGGCTGGGAACGCACCTTGCGCTTCAATAGGTCCCACACATGCTTGATCGGATATATACAAATGAACATTAAATGATAACAAAATATATAACATATGCAAATGGATTGAACTACAAGTTATAACAACATTAGTTACAGTTCTCTCCAGCATGACATGGTGCGTTTTATAACTACGCGTAACATACCTGTCTGATGGGGGTATCGACACGAATCATTCCGACGGATTGAGCGCGTTCTGCAATGCCCATTCTCGCCATATTTAATGTTTTTCATAAAAGACAATCCACGAAGAATACATTCCTACTACCATGCCGTGCACGAGGAACGCGAGTACAAAGGCTATTTTCGCACCTACCGTTCCGCATGGATGATTTTGTACATGAATACGTGTTTTCTTTCTGTAAATCGATAGATTGGTGTGTACAATACAAAAATAACCAAACTTAAGATTTATTAATTAAATATGTCGCATAATATCATATTTTATAGGGTGGCCAACTAGAAATTCGTCGAAGTGTATTTACAAGATGGTTAACATAACCGGCCTTACATTGCTATCTGTTCGTTCAAGGACATACCTGACGACCAATGACCTTCTCTGTTATTGTCTTACCATTTTCCTGATGCAGACATAGAAGCAGGAAACCCTTTTCTTTTCAAAAATATAGTGGCACATGTACGTCTTGTTCAGAACGAAAAAATTCTCATTTTTGCCGCAATGTTTTCAACTATATTAAAACCCTTTCTATTCATTTCATATACACATTGTCCGTATTTATGCTAAGATGTTTTCTAAGTAATCTTGTGTTTATTTGCAAAAGGGTTAAATCGGTAACGCAGCTGTGAGACAGGTACACGTACGCTTTTATATTGACGTTTCGTCGGAAAGTCTCGCGAAAACTTATGCTCCAGGGACGGGACTCCGCGTGGTTCCGAGACGCTAGATTCAGCGAAACATCGTCGGCCCATGCAGTGACCGACCCTGCATGATCATAAACAGGTGTTTTATCTACACTATCTCTCTTATAACCTAACCGAACGGTATGTTGTGTCGGGGACACTATATTACACTAATATAGTGTCTTTGTTTGTCTGTACTCAAAAGAATCGTCTCAGTGACGATTATGTTGTGTACACACGGCATTTGGTTTTAAGGTCAACAAAAGATATAAGAAAATCTAACTACTTGCCTTATTTAAAGCTCTTTTGTAAAGCCTCTGCAGCAGACGACATTTGAAAACAGTCTGTCAAAAGTATAAATTGCTCATAATGAGCTATCGCTATTCAATAATTATTCTTTAATTTATAAATGTTTTCCGCATTTTTGCCTAGATGTTTTCAAAGATTTCTGCTGCGGAGTTGTTGCATGTTGCATGTCGGAAAAGGTGAATATCAGAAAATCATTTTTTGATATCAAAAAATCGAATTCCTGATATCAAAAATTAAGGAATAAATAGTAAAACGGCGCCTCATAAATATAAAGTGTAAGAACTTGCTTCATGATCATTGTAAAAAACACAAGTCAAAACTTAATTTACAATTTTTGTGGCGATTGGTTTGACAATCGCCACAATGCTAACAGAAACAACAACAACGAAAAATATTTACATAGTCGGTTTTGAACAATCGGTTGATATTTTTCCTTACTGCAAACTAATTTACTCACATCCGTTATAGTTCCATCATTGATGCAGAGACGTGATTAATAATAATTATGTCAGTGCTACTTTGGTACCGGATTGTTACTAATATTTGAGTTTTATCAAGACATTATCTACATAGAGTTAACATATGTAAATATTATCATCATCATGATCGGGCAGATAATACATATCATTGCGCGTTCTATCTGCCTTGCAAATACCGGTAACTCTGATGATACTCAAATCTGGAAATTCCAAAAGATTCTATAAATAGCTCGCGAGACTGCATGATTATCTCAATATTATAAACGCTCTATTGTGTAGTTGTTTAAATATATGAAAGCGTCTAGATCATAAGACTTGTTTACAAAGGTTTAAAGGACACACAATGTCAGTGTGTACACACGTTATGTATACACGTCTGCACGTTCTAGAGTCAATTAGCAATCAATGATGAAAGTGTAGCCTAATTTAGTTTGGAGATCGAGCATTATAATATATGCCTATATTTTTATAAATTGAACAGTTTGGCAAATAGTGAAATTGTGCTTTTTCAGCATGTTTTGTGTTTGTTTTTGCACTCACATTATTCGAAGCAGTTTAACAACGTCAGAGACATATAAATACACTGTGATTATATGTCTCTGACAACCCTCAATCATGCAATGTGAAGGGACTAAATTGAACAGACCTGTTTTATATCGGACATCATTGAAACAAACACCAAACTAATGGATACTGTTTTCTCTCTTTTCTTGATAATTTAGTCATTTCTAAAGTGTAAAAAATATTTTATCTTAATATGGCCTAGCGACCTGGTGATGAACATGTGATTTCCCGAACAATTTAGTTTACAAATAGCCATTCTAATGAGCTAAAACGGTAGTCTATCGAATACCAACTAGATTTTTCATAACTTTGGAATGGCCTTATTTTGAACACATCATGACCAATTTCAGAACGTAACTAAAAAATCACCAAGACAACATTCTGGCAAACTAACATTATTCTACTGTCAAAAGATGCAGGGTTGATACCAATCTCATTAAAATCATCTCCTATTAACGCTACGCATAGGATCTGAGGACAACCGATAGAGGGTCACGTTCAGACGACCTTTCCGCCAGCCAATCAGAACCTTGCTTTCACGTTTTTGAAAGTGAAAGTAAGTCCACATTTACCAAACAAATCTATATTTAGCATGGGATCCCAATTTTCGCATAGTGATTTACACGTGTGTATAGTTCTTATGATGACCGCATCATGGCTACAAATGCGGAAATGAGGCAAAACACCGATACTTTCTTTCCCTGACCATACAGCATCAAAAAGTTTTCTTTGTTCTGGTTTTAAATGGTCTATTTTAAATGCTCAACTTCGTCAATTGACGCCATTTTGAAGGTTAAGCCAAACGTTTGTTGAAACGAGTCCTCTGATTGGTTCAAATAAAAATAGCTTGGTGGATCTAAAAATAGCGATATTGGAAATCCGATAAAACAAGAAGATGAATTTGAATGGATCGTCATCAGATCTTACATTTAGTAAGATCGTGTACTTTAGTCAGATTGGGTTGATACATTCTCAAATTTACCCGCACCAGAGTCATCGCAAACCCTACACCGATATACTGCTTGTTACTTTGCAGGATTTTCCATACGATCGCCACTACAGTGCCATTGGCGCTTTGATTTTACGAGCCTTCATTTATTCATAATTAAGCTTTATTAATATAAATACATTGAACATCACATAAATTTAAATGGCTTTAAAGCCAAAATAACATGGATTCTGTACAATAAATATGAATTTACTAATTTTCCATTTGATCACTTCATTAAACTCAATTCATTATGGAACCACTTCTTACTTAGACTTTAATGAACAGATCCAGATCTATAGTGTTCAATTTGACCTATTACGTACATTAGGTTGTCAGAACCTTCGTATAGGACAAAATAGATCTACTGGCTGATCGGAACCTACAGTTCTTATTGGACAGAATAGATATACTGGCTGATATGAAAATACAGTTTGTATAGGACAGAATAGATCTACTGGCTGATATGAAAATACAGTTTGTATAGGACAGAATAGATCTATTGGCCGATCTGAACATACAGTTCTTATAGGACAGAATAGATCTACTGGCGGATATGAAAATACAGTTTGTACAGGACAGAATAGATCTACAGGCTGATCTGAACATACATATATATTTCTCCATGGTTGGACTCTATTATTGATCAACAGATTTGAGACAGTCAAACTATGCTTGATAACTGTATATAAGATTAGACAGAAAAAACAGCTGACCCTTAGGCCTTTCCCAAATATGACAAATCTGCAGCAGACAACTTTAAAACATATTGATAAAATGATGTCAAGTAACTATAAAAGTATAAATGAAAGCATAATTACTAAATAGAATTCAAATGAGACATTGGCATGATTGCTCTTCCCCTCTTGCCACAATGATTTCAAAAGTTGTTTGCTACAGATTTGTCATAAGGAGTCTGCATATGCAAACAAGAGGGTCAATATGGCCCTAAATGAATCACCTGAGTGATAGTAAATTAGTAGCAAATATTTAACTGCAAATATTTTGGAAAAATTGATCAGGAGTGCAAATGAAACTGCAAGGAATGGACACTGTTAAGAAATAGCTGGTCAGTAAGGGCCATTTGGTATTTTGAAATCTAACAAGAACTTTAATAAGAATGGAATTTTAAAGTTTTGTCATTTTGCGCCTTTCCTGATGACGCCATGCTGCCCTGCTTTTTATGAAATCAATATGGCTTGAACAGTTTTTGTAGAGGGTCATTCAAAACATTCCTACCAACTTATCTTGCAATCGGACAAGAGGATTATGGAGGAAAAGGATTTAAAGTTTGGGTACTTTTCTCACTTTCTGATGCCACAGCAACCAAAGTTCTATACAAAATGTAAGTCTTTGAACAATTTTGAAAGTGGACCAACAAAGAAACATTCCTGTGATGTTAAGTTGAAATTGGTTCAGTGGAATGGTAGGAGTTGTCATTTGTAGCTAAAAGTTCAATTTAGCCCTTTTGTTATGACGCCTGGTTGCTAGGATTTTGTAACCAATCAATACGGTTTGAACAAATTAAGCAGAGGATCACTGAAGTACGATTCCTATTCAATTTTCTTAAAATCAGACAAGCACTTTAAAAAAAAGAAATTTTAAGATTTTGTCATTTTGCCCCTTTTCTGATTCTACCTGACTAACACGTTTTTTAACCAATCAGTATGGCTTGAACAATTTTTGTAGAGGATCACCGTAGCAACCAAAGTTCTCAATGCAATTTAAATCTTTGTGAACAATTTAAAAAAAAACATTCCTGTGAAGTTTGGATGAAATTGGTCCTTTGTTTTAGGAGGAGATGATGTTTAAAGCTAAAAGTTAACGACGGACGATGGACAGAGAGTGATTAGAATAAATCACCTTGAGCCTTTGGCTCGGGTGATCTAAAAAATGGCTATTCCTACAGCCTATCATACTGTTAATCAATACCAATAGAATTCATCTTAAATAAACATTCACAATTAAATGTCAAATAGGGAAGTTACAGTCTTTGAAGCAGATAACTTTTAGAAACATTGTGGAAAAAGTAGAAATGGTTTAAAACAAACAAATCTATCATCATTTCCCCACATGAATCACTTTAATTTAGGATCCAGATATTTTATTCTTTTCATCAGAACAAATGCTTTCAGAGCAGATTGATCTAAAAATACCGTATCAGGTAAACAGTTATTCTGATCTGCTATTTTTAAACTTGACTGCTTTGAACATCTTTGAAAAATACAACAGCTAAAGACTGGGAAATGAAAAGTGGATGTTAAAAACATTATGTAAGGAGAAATTGCTCTCACTGTAACTGTTTTCTCTTTTACCACAATGTTTTTAAAAGTAATTTGCTGCAGAGGTTGTGTCAGAAAATGGGTGTAGTTTATGGATTGACCCATTTACATAATTCCTTGCTAGACAAAGCCTCTGCAACACTAAGTGTCAAATAATCTTTGTTCATACCAGCTATTATCTGTACACCCGTTGGGAGTCCCTCTTTACTCAAACCAGTCGGGACTTGGGTAACAGGTAAACCTAGCGCATTAAATATAGCTGTATATCCCCAATTCATGAGATACAAGATAGGCTGATTATGATAGGGAGCTATTTTTGGATGGGATGGGTAAATCATAATGCTGTTGTCATCCAACATTTCTGCCATTTCCTTCTCAAACTTTTCAAACCCTTTCAATGCAGTTTTGTTGGCATTTTCAAGGAGGTGTTCATGCCTCTCAATCAGCCCAAGACCTATTGCCGGCAAAGTATGATTAGACCGTCGAAGCATCCATTTCAGCAGTTCTCGATAAGGGCTAAAATTAGGCTTCCCATCAGCCATGTAGTCACAGAAACTTTTACTTTCGTCGTCAGACGTCATTTTTGCGGTCCACATTTCACAGCTGTACTTCAGTTTAGGAATGGTTATAGTTTTGATGGTGCATCCTAGTGACTCCAAGCAGCTTATTACCTGAATGAACAAGAGCAATTTCTCCTTTTGCCACAAATTCTTTTTAACAGTATTAAATCATTTTTTTCATTTAGATCTCAATATGCTTGCCTAGATGCATTTAAAGTCATCTCATAATTAGCAATTTGCCACAATATTTTCAACAGCAGGCTTTTTGTCGTTCAAATAATAATTTATACAAGATTTTTTTTTTATTTATGGTTTATAAATAAATCATTTTAACCCTTTCCTACATACATCAAAACTGCAGCAGACAATTTTTAAATTATCTAGGTCAAAATATGGAAAGTCTCTCTATTTAATTAAAATGTATTGAATAAAGTTGAAAACATTGTGTCAAAAAGGATTTTTTTTCGTAAATAGCATGGTTTTAAAAGTCGTCTGCAGTAGAAGCATCAAAATGCATCTACAGGTATGGGAGGGTTAAATTTGTTTAACCCTTTCCCTCATAAGACAATTCTGCAGCGGATGACTGAAAGTATTATGTCAAAAATTAGAAAAATCTCCATAATTGAATGGATAACCTATGACAAAAAGTGGAAAACATTGTGTCAAAAGTAGAAATTGCTCGTTTTGAGCAATTTCTTCTTTTGTCACTATGTTTTCAAGAAGCCGTCTGCTGCAGAGGTGTCAGAAAGCGTCTATATGAGGGAAAGGGTTAAAAAAACGATTTTATCCAAGTGAACATTTCCTACCTGACACTGTGCATCTTTAAGCTGAGGATCAACATCTGATATCAACAAACTTCCCCCATCATCTATCACATTGTACACTGTCAATTTGGACACATCAACCTGTAAAAAAATACACCGTCAAGAAATATCTGCTTTCTGACGCCTCTGCAGCAGACGACTTTTTGAAAACATAGTGACAAAAGAAGAAATTGCACAAAACGTGCAATTTCTCCTTTTGCCACAATGTTTTCCACTTTTAGTCATAGGTATTCCATTCAATTATGGAGATTTTCTATGTTTTGACAAAATACGTTCAAAGTCGTCTGCTTCAGAATTGTCGTATGTGGAAAAGGGTTAAAAAATCATAAGAAAATACTGGGAATACTTGACAAATGTAAGGACGATTTCATGATGATTTTTTATAAATTGTTAAAAAAAAGAAGAAATTAATCATTTCAAGCATTTTTCTTTTTAACCCTTTGCTAAAGGTAGTCAAATCAATTATCTCATTGAGAGAATTCTTTTGAGTACCAAGAACAAAATAGGATTACAAGGTCAAATCATGATTTTAACCCTTTCCCTCATATAGACGCTTTCTGACGCCTCTGCAGCAGACAGCTTTTTGAAAACATAGTGACAAAAGAAGAAATTGCACAAAACGTGCAATTTCTCCTTTTGACACAATGTTTTCCACTTTTTGTCATAGGTTATCCATTCAATTATGGAGATTTTCTATGTTTTGACAAAATAAGTTCAAAGTCGTCTGCTGCAGAATTGTCGTATTAGGGAAAGAGTTAATTATAATTAATACAGTCTGTATGCATAGTTCTTCTCCTGGTTACCTTTTTGTTAAGATCTACTTGTTTGCTTGGTCCAGCCATCACTTTCAGCATGGGTTTCAAATCCTCTGCATATCTGCACATTGGTCCTGTACTCAAGAGATCTACTTCAGAGCCTGTTGCCATGGGAAACTGCCCGTCATTGGGAACCAGTCCTCAAATGAAATAAGTACATGAGTTTCATTTTTATTTATTGTTTATTTTAGATGAACAAAACAGTCTCAAATCTCTTTTATAAAAAAATCATTTTGCCCAATGTTCTGGGTACTAAGAATAATGGCCTCTCTTAGAGTCATCCCTACCCAATGTTCTGGGTACTAAGAATAATGGCCTCTCTTAGAGTCAACCCTACCCAATGTTCTGGGTACTAAGAATAATGGCCTCACTTAGAGTCATCCCTACCCAATGTTCTGGGTACTAAGAATAATGGCCTCACTAAGTGTCATCCCTACCCAATGTTCTGGGTACTAAGAATAATGGCCTCACTTAGAGTCATCCCTACCCAATGTTCTGGGTACTAAGAATAATGGCCTCACTAAGAGTCAACCCTACCCAATGTTCTGGGTACTAAGAATAATGGCCTCACTAAGAGTCATCCCTACCCAATGTTCTGGGTACTAAGAATAATGGCCTCACTAAGAGTCAACCCTACCCAATGTTCTGGGTACTAAGAATAATGGCCTCACTAAGAGTCATCCCTACCCAATGTTCTGGGTACTAAGAATAATGGCCTCACTAAGAGTCATCCCTACCCAATGTTCTGGGTACTAAGAATAATGGCCTCACTAAGTGTCATCCCTACCCAATGTTCTGGGTACTAAGAATAATGGCCTCACTAAGAGTCAACCCTACCCAATGTTCTGGGTACTAAGAATAATGGCCTCACTAAGAGTCAACCCTACCCAATGTTCTGGGTACTTAGAATAATGGCCTCACTAAGAGTCATCCCTACCCAATGTTCTGGGTACTAAGAATAATGGCCTCACTAAGAGTCATCCCTACCCAATGTTCTGGGTACTTAGAATAATGGCCTCACTTAGTGTCATCCCTACCCAATGTTCTGGGTACTAAGAATAATGGCCTCACTAAGAGTCATCCCTACCCAATGTTCTGGGTACTAAGAATAATGGCCTCACTAAGTGTCATCCCTACCCAATGTTCTGGGTACTAAGAATAATGGCCTCACTAAGAGTCAACCCTACCCAATGTTCTGGGTACTTAGAATAATGGCCTCACTAAGAGTCATCCCTACCCAATGTTCTGGGTACTAAGAATAATGGCCTCACTAAGAGTCATCCCTACCCAATGTTCTGGGTACTAAGAATAATGGACTCACTAAGAGTCAACCCTACCCAATGTTCTGGGTACTTAGAATAATGGCCTCACTAAGAGTCATCCCTACCCAATGTTCTGGGTACTAAGAATAATGGCCTCACTAAGAGTCATCCCTACCCAATGTTCTGGGTACTAAGAATAATGGCCTCACTAAGAGTCATCCCTACACAATGTTCTGGGTACTTAGAATAATGGCCTCACTTAGTGTCATCCCTACCCAATGTTCTGGGTACTAAGAATAATGGCCTCACTAAGAGTCATCCCTACCCAATGTTCTGGGTACTAAGAATAGTGGCCTCACTAAGCATCATCCCTACCCAATGTTCTGGGTACTAAGAATAATGGCCTCACTAAGAGTCATCCCTACCTAATGTTCTGGGTACTAAGAATAATGGCCTCACTAAGTGTCATCCCTACCCAATGTTCTGGGTACTAAGAATAATGGCCTCACTAAGAGTCATCCCTACCCAATGTTCTGGGTACTAAGAATAATGGCCTCACTAAGAGTCAACCCTACCCAATGTTCTGGGTACTTAGAATAATGGCCTCACTAAGAGTCATCCCTACCCAATGTTCTGGGTACTAAGAATAATGGCCTCACTAAGAGTCATCCCTACCCAATGTTCTGGGTACTAAGAATAATGGCCTCACTAAGAGTCATCCCTACCCAATGTTCTGGGTACTTAGAATAATGGCCTCACTAAGAGTCATCCCTACACAATGTTCTGGGTACTAAGAATAATGGCCTCACTAAGAGTCATCCCTACCCAATGTTCTGGGTACTAAGAATAATGGCCTCACTAAGAGTCATCCCTACCCAATGTTCTGGGTACTAAGAATAATGGCCTCACTAAGAGTCATCCCTACCCAATGTTCTGGGTACTAAGAATAATGGCCTCACTAAGTGTCATCCCTACCCAATGTTCTGGGTACTAAGAATAATGGCCTCACTAAGAGTCATCCCTACCCAATGTTCTGGGTACTAAGAATAATGGCCTCTCTTAGAGTCAACCCTACCCAATGTTCTGGGTACTAAGAATAATGGCCTCACTAAGAGTCATCACTACCCAATGTTCTGGGTACTAAGAATAATGGCCTCACTAAGAGTCAACCCTACCCAATGTTCTGGGTACTAAGAATAATGGCCTCACTAAGAGTCATCCCTACCCAATGTTCTGGGTACTAAGAATAATGGCCTCTCTTAGAGTCAACCCTACCCAATGTTCTGGGTACTAAGAATAATGGCCTCACTAACAGTCATCACTACCCAATGTTCTGGGTACTAAGAATAATGGCCTCACTAAGAGTCATCCCTACCCAATGTTCTGGGTACTAAGAATAATGGCCTCAGTAAGCGTCATCACTACCCAATGTTCTGGGTACTAAGAATAATGGCCTCACTAAGAGTCATCCCTACCCAATGTTCTGACATTTTGACAGAACTGTTGCTGGTTGTTAATCCAGGGATTGTAAAGTTTGAACCCCAGTTTGGGCAAATTTTTTTGCTCCACCAAAGGTCTAGCAGCCTATGTGGAAAAGCAGCCAGTTGCTTTTTGAAAGACTGTTTTGTGGAGTACTAGCCAGGACACACATGGGCAGGTGAACTGGTGGTCTTGATATGACTGAAAAATGTTGAAAATGGTGTTAAACCCAACTCAATCAATCATACCTCTTGATGGTCGATGGCCAAAGATTCCATTAAAAAATGCTGGAATTCGTATACTCCCTCCAATATCAGATCCAACACCAAACAGTGCACAGCCGGCTGCAATGTTACAGCCTTCTCCACCTGTTTGTAAAGAGAATGTGATAAAGATTTTTGTTTAACCCTTTCCCACATACAACAATTATGCAGTAGCGGACTTTGAAAACATCTCGGCAGAATATGGAATATTTTTTATAAATTAGTGTATAGCTATGGAACAGTTAAAAATATTATCGCATTATTGAATAGATTTGATAACATTTTGGCAAAGGGAGAAATTGCTCATTATTGGTAGTTTCTCCTTTTTGCCATAATTTTGTTCAAGAGTTGTCTTCTGCAAAGGCATTAATTTGCAACTACATGAGGGAAAGGACTTAAAAGGCAGAGTCATACAAAAACTATTGAAATTGATCATTCTTGAACATTAGCTCAGGCAAATAAACTCGAACCTATTCTAATTTTAATGTAAAATTAAAGCATATTTTCCCCCCAGAGATGCCTGTGTGAACACATTTAAGTGTTTCCTTGATATAATTTCTTTTTTAAAATTTCCGAGAATGAAAATGTAACATCAGAAAAGTTACTGGTCCCTGTTGGTGAAGTCATATTCTTTGGGAAAGGGAGGTAGAAGATTCAAATGAAAGACTTAGTGTCAACATTAAGGTCTATTGTGACATATCTAGTTTGTGAGTTGCCAGCGGATTAAATAATGATAATTAATTGCCTGTCCAGTGCCTGGCATCAGAAGGCCAGGACAACAGCTTCTCATAGGATAGAAATAGCTTGTGCGGATGAATACACAAATACAATCTCATTAAAATCATCTTCTATTAACGCTATGCATAGGATCTGAGGACAACCAATAGAGGGTCACGTTCAGACAACCTTTCCACCAGCCAATCAGAACCTTGCTTTCACGTTTTTGAAAGTGAAAGTAAAAGTCTATATTTACCAAAGAAATCTATATTTAGCATGGGATCCCAATTTTCGCATAGTGATTTACACACATGTATAGTTCCTATGACGACCGCATCATGTTTACAAATGCGGAAATGAGGCAAAACACCGATACAGTCTTTCCCTGACCATTCAGCATCGAAGTGTTCTTTGCTCTGGTTTTAAATGGTCTATTTTAAATTTGCTCAACTTTGTCAATTGATGCCATTTTGAAGGTTAAGTCAAACGTTTGTTGAAACAAGTCCTCTGATTGGTTCAAATAAAAATAACTTGGTGGATCTAAAAATAGCGATATTGGAAATCCGATAAAACAAGAAGATGAATTTGAATTGATTGCCATCAGATCTTACATTTGGTCAGATCGTGTACTTTAGTCAGATTGACACAAATAGTGATTCGGTCATGTTACATATGTCATATATAAAGAAATACGTAATGGGTATGTTACATCGGATACAAGCATTGTCATGTGATAAACTTCAATATGTCACTGATTACTGGAAAAAGACTTGTTACATCTGACTGACAGTGTGAATAATTAGTTTTAGGTGTCAATAGGGGTGACAAAGAAACTATGTTACTAACCAGAACTACCACCAACAATCCTGCCAGTGTTGTAAGGATTTTTAGTCCGACCATACAGCCAGTTAGCACTCTCATACCACATGCACAATTCACTGGTGTTGGTGACACAAAATGGAATGGCCCCAGCCTGTCTCAATCTTGTCACCACGGGACAGTCCTCTTCCACAATGAAATTCTTCCTGGATACCAGCCCGGAAGAATTAGGCATACCTGTAATATTATACCCGTAACCTTTAGCCACTTGCACACGCATCTGAAGCAGTCAACTTTTGAAATCCTTGTAGTGAAAGGAGAAATTGCTCATATGGATCAATTTCCCCTTTTGCCTAATTTTGTTCAACTTTATAAAAAGTTGTCCTTTCATTTATTGAGATTTTTCCTGTCTGATATGTTGTATGTGGGAAAGGGTTCAGCCAAAAAATAAAACAAAGAATAAACAGGCCTTTTTCTACAATATTGCTCTCTTTACTCAATTAAACCCTATGTTATGGTTACACTTAAATAAACTATTGCGACAATTCTTTGGAGAAACCACAAAATACGAAAGGGAAGTGAACTTTTTTATTTAAAACGATGAAGACTACCCTTATAGACAGCTCTGAATTTTGAACTACATGTATAGTTCAGTCATTTTGTGTTTAAAATTTGATAAACAAATGTGTACAGAAATGATTTTCGTGTTTCATATAAATTGAGTTGATACAATTGAAGATAAGGTGAAATAAACATCAGATATTAAAACAACAGTTTACTCTACATCAATTGACTGAATTGTTAAAAATCTCCCTATTAAAATCTTTACGCTTGGAAAACCTACCTGTATAGGAGTGGTGCTCTGCAAAAAACAACTTCAAGGCATTTGCAACAGGTTTAAATTAAAATCTTCCAGATAATGAATGCAGTCTGATCCGGATCTGCACTGTTTGCTAAATAGTCATTAATGGTTTTTAGGAAATTTCTATATAACATTATCCATTTGGATTCTGTGCATGGATGTGTAAGCATGTAATTTTCAAAAGTGTAATAAAAAAGATTATGTAAATGTTGGTTTTCCTGAGGCACCACCTCATATTATGAAGCACTTCAATCTCTCATTGTTTATAAACCACTTTAACCCTTGCCCTCATACGACAATTCTGCAGCAGACGACTTTGAACGTATTTTGTCAAAAGATAGAAAATCTCTATAATTGAATGGATAACCTATGACAACAAGTGGAAAACATTGTGGCAAAAGGAGAAATTGCACATTTTGTGCAATTTCTTCTTTTGTCACTATGTTTTCCAAAAGCTGTCTGCTGCAGAGGCGTCAGAAAGCGTCTTTATGAGGGAAAGCGTTAAACAAACAATATATCTCATAATCTGCAGCAGAAAACTTTGAACACATCTAAACAAAAATATGAAAAAATCTCTATGAAAGTATAATTTCCTGATAAGAGTAGAAAACATTTTGGCAAAGAGGCGTTTGTTTCTGCAGATGCATCATAATGCGTCAGAATGTTGGGAAGGGTTAAAGATGTGACATGTATATATTCACCTCTTAGTTTCCTTCTATCAGAAAACTATAAAGATGCTTTATGACACATCTGAAGTACAGAATGATGCCAACTATGTGGCAAAGGCGAAATTGTTCATACAAGTGATAATTTCTCCTATCGACACAATGTTCTAAGATTTTCTATATATTGAAAAAGGAATCCGCTGTGGTCGAGTGGTTAGCGTTGGGGATTTTCCCGGGTTCGATCCCCAGTCGCGGCACTACGGTCATGGTGGAGTGCCCTTGGGCAAGGCACATTTTTTAGCCTAGTATTGGTTTGTTTACCCAGGGATCATGAATAAGTGAACTGTCGCCGCGATATAACTGAAATAATGTTGAAAGAGGCGTAAAACCCCAATAAATAAATATATATTGAAAAGGTCCATGAAACAAGAAAAATATTCTAACCTTTAACCGCAAAAGCTTCTTTCACCGACAAAGGCACTCCAAGAAATGGTTGGTTTTCCTCTGAATACTTTTCTTCCTTCGAATTTTGGTCCAACTCTTCATCTAGCATGTTTGCTTCTTGCAATGCCTCTGAATATCTATCTGCCACTATAGCACATAGTGTGTCATGCACTTCTTTGGCTCGATTAATATGTGCTTTCATTACATCTCCTGCTTTAAGCTTTTTAAGAAAAAAAGTTTTTTTTTTATTATGTATATATATCCGAATAAACAACAGAATCTTAATCTATTTCAATATATAATAATTTAGCATTGAAAACAACCACATTAACTACAAGTGGATGCCAACACTCTTCTGATTAATGAATATCCAGCATGGCAATGATTTAGTTCAGGAGTTGAGTGGAATTAAAAGCAAAACTTATGCAAATTTCAAAGTCGAAATAGGGCCATAATAATAGAAAAATACACAGGTAAATTAGACTACATAACCAGTCCTAATAACCTAGTGGTTAAAGTAAAGGCATCAACGTCTGAAGAGATAGGTTTGAAAGTTCGAAATATCTGCGTTGACAATGGAGTTAAATAACAGTGCCTGTCTGGCACAAAGGGAAGGACTCAGTCAGCAAACCTGCTAAGGTGTCGCAGTGAAATTTTTATTTCGGCCAGTGTAAATTTAGATATAGCGATAACATATCGAGGACTTGGCGTGAAACGGTTGTATCTAAAATTGGTATTTTTTTTACCAAGGTTAATCACCTCGCCATAATGTCTTTATAAACATTAAATTTTTTCTTGGTAAACAATGGAAATTAAAGTGCCATTGCTCAGAACGCCATTGCTCGTTCTGAGCAATGGCACCTAAATTTGCATTGTTTACAAAATGGTCAAAATGGCCCCTAAACTAGGGTTTTCAAAATAGGTTTTTAGTTACAACCGTTTCCTGCCAAGCCCTCGATATGTTGAAAATATGGTAACTCTATAAATGAAAGACCAATTATTGAATAAAGGTGAAAACATTGTGACAAAATGGAGAAATTGCTCATTATGCCGCAATGTTTTCAAAAGTGGCCTGCTGCAGAGGCATCAGAAAGCATCTGTATGTGGGAAAGGGATAATAAACAAACACACTTTTTGTAAGCCCATGGGGCTCATACTTTCTGAATGCTTTTAGGCATACTAACCTCTCTTGATCTAATCTTTCGGGCCAAAGTGAGCACATCCTGTAGGAGCAGTTCATTCTTAACTGTTGATACTTTAGTGGCACTCGAATCATATATTAGTCCAAATATTGCATTCACCAATGGGGTCAAGATTCTACTGATCAGCGTCAAGACGAATCTTAAGCAAGGGAGAATTATCTTAGCGACCTTCATGACCTGAAATACATCAGAAGAGGAAATCATCGGAGCATCAACATGTTTCCATAACTGTAACAGGATTGACAGTGAAAAGAACTAGAAAACAAGAGGACCATGATGGCCCTGTATCACTCACCTGAGATCTATTATTGTATTGGAGTATTTTTCTATTTTTAGTTCTCAATCTTGTGCAGTGAAGTGGAACAAATTGAACGATTTTGGGCAAGCTAATAAAGGAACATTTGCTTGAAATTTAATATTTTGAATTTGGAACAGTGGTTTAGGAATAGATATTATTAAGATGTCTCTATTATTAGATCTAGTGGCCATATTGTTCTGGATATTTGGAATGTCAGGGCTGGGTTTTATACAATCTCTGTATATCGGGGGTAATCATAATACGACAAAAACCACATAAATGGGTTTTTTCGCTCATAGGTAACAGGTGTGGGAATTTTTTTTTTTTTTTTTTTCCAATAACCCATGAACCTTTCTGAAATGAAACTGGCAAAATCCATGGGAGCCGCCATTTTGGTTATGTATAAAATGAGACGAAAAACACGGATTGAAAATTATTGTCGTCTTTTTAATCATTTTCCTTTTAAAATCGATATTTAAGATCATTAAAGTGCCGTGTTATTTTCGTGGTAATTAACATTTGTACGAAAAAGTTAAAAAAAATGGAACTATGTACAAAATATGTTTCTCCCGTTCGTCGAAAAAATTACAGCAAATGACAGCATATAATTAGCGACGTGACGTCATTTCAGTAACACTTCATCTTAGCGTAACGTCAAATGGAGCGACGTCGTTTCCCACAAAAAAAAGTGGTATCAACATGAAAGACCCCAAATTCCTATACATGAGCTATAGACTCACTCATACAAAGTATAATTATTTATCAAATAATATATTGTGGCAAAAGGATAACTTTCTCATAATGAGCAATTGTTCTTTTGGCGACAATCATTTCCTAAGTCGTTTGCTGAAAAGGCGTCAGAAACCGTCTCTAATAGGGAAAGGGTTTAGAAGAAATGTGACCCCTTACATAATTCATTCCTGTCATATTAACTGGTTGAAAAAGGCAGTCGCCAGGTGGCATCAGAAAATGACTGATATATTTGCTTCTTTACCATAATGCAGGTGATCGATCAAGGATCATCTTAGCCATCATGTTTTAACCTTGTTCATCATAAATGTATTCCTTGATTTTCTGAAAGTCTTTACTTTATTATTTTTTGTTCGTAATAACAGACGACAGCAATACGAATTCCGAACATGTTTTGATCATGCAAAAAACATGACATTAACATTTTTATTGTCTAGTAAATAACTTATAACTCATTTTTTATGGCCAAAGTATGCTCTTTAATTTTTGTTTATAATTATCTTAATAATAAACTTTTCCAACAATTCAATGCATTTTGACGCCTCGGCAGCAGACCAAATTTGAAAACATTATGGCAAAAGGAGAAACTCCACTTAATAAGCAATTTCTCCTTTTGTCTCTAATGCTTTCAATTCTATTCAATAATTATTACCGGCGACTATATTTTTATTCATATTTATTTTAGATTTCACATAAGGACAAGTTGTTATAAGGATATTACTTATGATACATTTGAAACAAAATTAAGCTTGCGATTGTTTAAAAACACTTACTTATGATACATTTGAAACAAAATTAAGGTTCTGATTGTTTAAAAATACACTTACTTATGATACATTTGAAACAAAATTAAGGTTGTGATTGTTTACAAACACTTACTTATGATATATTTGAAACAAAATTTAGGTTGCGATTGTTTAAAAACACTTACTTATGATACATTTGAAACACAATAAAGCTTGCGATTGTTTAAAAACACTTACTTATGATACATCTGAAACAAAATTAATGATTTAAGTTAGTTTAAACTTATTTATTTTAAATCGATTGCGAAACAAGCTTTTTTTAAGCTTATATTAATCACTCTCGATGTCTGCTTCCTGGATACTTAACCAGTACTCGCGCCGATTGTGTGGAAAAATCCCAAAGTCAGGACCCGCTCATCACAGGACTCGAACCAGGGACCTTTGATGTGAGAGGCCGACGCTCTACCTCTGCACCACTGTCTTCCACAAATTTAAGTTTGTTTGATTAACCTCGTCCTTCACTCTATTTCACGCTATGTATGGTCATCTACTCGTCCCTAATAAACTTGCAACAGGCTCTTGTATCATTACAATATCAAAATTAAATAACATGATTTCATTTTTATTTTTAGTCGTTGCTCAACATTACTGAATGTTCTATTAGGTTTCAAAAAGATGTCTTGATTTGTGTAGATTTTATATTTATAATGTTAATGCATGTATCTATAGTAAAATGAATGGACTCTTGTCTTCAATGAAGTTCCTGATATCTTCCTTCAACTGTAGTCTGGCTATCGTAGATAAACTAAATCTACAGCAGATGCATTTGAAAACATCTATGTAAAATATGGAAAATAATTGACAAATTGACACATTGTTTAAACAAAAGTGTATGCTGCAACAGGGTGATTGCAATATACACTCACCCTGGCTGCAATAAGTATACACATATATCTGCAGGTGGAGAAGGTAATGTGTTGATCACCTACTGAGCACATTTGTTACAAAGATTTTTTTTCACATTTTTGCAAAGATGTTTTCAAAGATGTCTGCTGAAGATTTGGACAATAAAAAAATGGTTGTTGCTCTGGATTAGCTTGGTAAATTCTTTAGGACTGAAGTCCATAATCTTGCCGAGTATTTCCTCCTTTCCAAATTCCAATATATACATCTGCAAGTTATGTGTTTCTAATATCACATAATTAGCAAATATACTAACGTATATACTTAACTCTTTCCCTCATATAGACTCTTTCTGACGCCTCTGCAGCAGACGGATTTTTGAAAACATAGTGACAAAAGAAGAAATTGCACAAAACATGCAATTTCTCCTTTTGCCACAATGTTTTCCACTTTTTGTCATAGGTTAACCATTCAATTATAGAGTGTGTAAACTTACGTATAAACGTTCAGTCAGAATGAGACTGTCCAGTAGTAGGACTATAATCTATGTTTATCCGGTTACTATACCAGTCGGCTACTATTCATTTCCGGTTACACAATTAAGAAGTGATTTCTAAATATATTGTGATAATATTTTTTTATGAAATACAAGAAATTGTAAAAATTCTTCAATTGATTAAGGTTAATTACTGTTTAAAATGAAATCTCATTTGGTATTTAGTTTTCTTGATCAACCCGGCTTAACCAGAGGAAACCGCCCGAGGAAACAACTGTGTTTGACAACCGGATATGACGTAAGGTATATGTATAGTCAATATAGTGGGGATTTCCAGACGTACTTTCCCATTATTTTTATTATGCATAGGTCTAATCTTATTTCAATATTGGATGACTTAACAACTGTTTCAAATAATGGTGCCTATACTGTAAGTCTATCCCTCTTTATTAAACGTTTGTTGTTTATGTAAACGTATTTTTATTCGTTGTTGTTTTATATATACATTGTCATTCGTTTCATGTCTTATATATATGCTATGTCGGGCCCTGCTATGTCTCCATAGTTCTGTGTGTTATATGGGGAGGGAGTTAATGTGTTAGTTGTTGAACTTTGTTTTGTCAATCTTTTTTTTAAGAGGAGTTGGTTACATTATGTCATACAAACAGTGATAAATACTATACTTCTATACACTGTTTTAGGTGGAATTCAGTTTTAGTTTTCAATAGATCACTGTCATAAGATGTTTAAGGTCTTATCAAAATGAAAGTGATATGTTTATACAAAACAACTGAAAGTGAAAATAAAACTTAAACGGGAAACACAACATAGTATTAGCATTAATTTCATGATATTATTTTTTTCTTATTACAAATAAAGTTTCAATCAGAAGTCATTGTCTAAAAAGAACTTGATTTCAAAGACAACATTAAATTGACCAGTTAAGGAAGTATATTACATAGATCTACAGTTTGTAAGTGTGTGTTTTCAGCCTATCACAGTGCTTGATTTATTCTGTAATTTTCCCAATGTAAATATGGAACAAACATGATTTATTTTTTATAATCCTATCAGGGACATAGATCCTGCTCCTCTATGTGTTTATGTGTACACATAAATGTGGCTTATTTCTGAATTAAAAATGTAGATGACTACATGTATGTAGTACATAAAGTTTGAAAAGGTTGTGGAATTATTATGAGCAATTAACGTCTGTGACTGTCTGTCTGTCTGTCCGTCAACATTTTTGGTTAAAGTTTCAGGTTGAGGTAAAATCTCAGCACTGGAAAGGGTTATAAACTTGAAACTTTGCCTGAAGGTAACCAGTAACAAGTTTTATTGATTTCTATGGTTACTTCGAGCTTGACCTTGGTTTTCTCTATTTTCAAGGTCAAATTGCCGACAATCCGGCCTTTTACTGACCGTCTTCAGCGGTTTCTTGTTCAACTTTGTAATGATATTATTATTATTATACTTTCTGTTTTAGAGACGTTACATTTTTTCTTCTTCAAAATCAGATATTATCTTATATATCAATGCGTTTGTGCCAATAAAATATTGTCTATTGTCTATTGTCTAATAAGACATGTTAACCTATAGATAAGGTTTGTAAATTAAGTTGTAAAATCTTTAGTTAACCCTTAAATTAGATGTTGTTGGTACTCAAAAGAATCATCATACTGAGAGTGATTCAGTGATAAGGGAGATATTAACCTTTCCCTCATACGACAATTCTGCAGCAGAAGACTTTGTCAAATAATGGAAAATCTCTATAATTGAATGGATAACCTATGACTAAAAGTGGAAAACATTGTGACAAAAGGAGACGTTTCGTGCAATTTCTTCTTTTGTTACTATGTTTTCAAAAAGCCGTCTGCTGCAGAGGCATCAGAAAGCGTCTATATGAGGGAAAGGGTTAAAGAGAAAAGGCCTGATTACACTCCCTAATTATATAGACCTCTGGTATTTTTGGGCAAGATTTTGAGCTCCACTGACTTTTATGTCATGGCTAATTGTGTGTATCGGCTTTTTGCTTCAAACAACTTCTCCTCTGTAACTGCTGGGCGAATAAGCAGGAATCTTATCAGGTAGGACTCTCTCAATGTCCTTTCCTAAATTTCTTCATTTCTTTATCCATGCACAATTTTGGTTTTCATAGCAACAGAAAGAAAAAAACTTAAAAAAGATAAAATTCTCCTCCCAAACCAGTTGGCCAATTTTCAAATAATTTTGTAGAAATGTTACTTTGAATTTGATGACCCTCTATCAGATTCCTTCAAGTAATGTTGAATGATCAAAAACTTGGTGGCAACAGGCGGTGCTGTTTTGCCTTATATTAAATATGGCTAGTCAGATATATGCATCTCCGGGAAATCTCTCATCTATCAAGGGTACGATGAGAGTCTTGCGAATCATAATCCTTGTCCTGCACACACTCATAACAAGCGTCTGACGAACCCGATTATTCAATCAGCATACATTAATTAAGTAAGATGATAAAAGAATGATAAATATAAAAATATATGCGAAAACTTTTTTGTCCCTTTTATATTTATTCTTCTCTGACAGATAAGTAAATGAAATGCGAGATTTTTTCTTATTTCATTAGAAAGATTAACTTATACAAATATATTACGAACGCTCACTTATACATGTTGATTGCATTTAAACATTGATCCCATTTTGGACCGAGATATTTTAATTTTAAACAACATCTTTGTGTTGAATTTGCGTTATAATAAAGGAGGAAAACATAGTAAGGTATTATGGATAATGCATAAGTAACTATATATATCACTTTTTCTATGGATGATACAGTTAAAAAATGAAAATCACAAACAGAGCAAAGCTGAAATCACATCATGAAATGAGATGTAAGAATAATGGAATATCTACACAACTCTTATCAGCGGGTAGTATTATACCGCAGACACAACTAGTTAATAAGTTAGTCACATGACTAACCCATCTCGCCATACCAGCGAGATCTTTTATATTATTATAGTATACATACATATTCTGCTTTCTTTTCAGCTGTTGAAGGTTTGAATATCTCACTTATTATATAAATATATGATGGAACCTATAAATGGACGTATGAATTTTCATGACAGACCAGAAAAATCGAGTAGAGAAGTTTTTCAGAGACTTCGGACAGCTGTTGTCAATGATGCGAAACCGAGTGACACAGAATTGATCAAGTTCCGGTAATATGCATCTGCAACTTTCATAGGGATTTTTAAAAGTCTTTGCCATATGAAACTAATTTTCAACAGACCAATTTTTAAGCATACAGGAAAATGTATGAAAAATCCCTGTAAATGAAATTTAAATTATTTATTAAAGTTAAAAATACTGTGTCAAAACCACATTGCTCATAATGTGGGAAAGGGTTTAGCACTATACAATCATTGAATTATAAAACAAGAGGCCCATGAGAGCCTGAATCACTTGTCCGCAGGGTACAGCCTATTTAAACCAAAGACTAAACAACTTATATATATTATATAAGTTATATATATAACTATACAAGTTATACAACTTTGTTAGGTGGCCACTAGGTAATGATACATAACAGATATATCTGCAGGAGACGATTTTTGAAAACACTGTTGAAAATGGGGAAATTGTTCATTGTTTTGACTACTTTGATAATATTTGAATATTTACTGTCTGTTTTTCCCCATAAATGTTTTATCCAAATTTAGTTTAAATAGACAATTTACTATTTGTAATGTAAATTTAATGATTACTTTTCTAGAAGTTGTATATATAACTATGTCACTGACAAAACTTCAACAAATCCGATCAAGTAATGAATTTTGTGATCAGCAGCCAGTTTCATCATTTCCCTTGGGTGGCTGCTGATCGCAAGTTTGACTGTACATGTATTGGAGCTTGTGGTTTCAGAGAAGAAGATTTTAAAGTGTACACTGTATTTTTTTTATAGCTAACCTGAGCAGGAAAGTAAATCCGGGAGAAAAAGTATTCCTGGATTGGGGCTTAAACTAAAAAGACCAGAAACACTAGCAGGGGCGGATCCAGCGGGGGGGTCCGGGGGGTCAGACCCCCCCTGGAAAAAAAAAAAAAAAAGCAAAAAAAACATAATTTGTTCATAAAAATACTAAAAAAACTTAAAACAAACACACAAACAAGAGGGCCATGATGGCCCTGGATCGCTCACCTGATCTATAGGATTCATAATATGAAGCATGTAGATTTTAAGGTACAACTAAGGAAAACAACCTCTGCCCCCTGCATGGTGGCCATGTTTTCAACAGATCAGAATTATTTGTGGAGGGTGCCCCAAAGAACATTTGTTCAAAATAATTTTCAAATTGAGCCAGCACTTTTGGACAAGAAGATTTTTTAAGATTTGGCAATTTTCCCCTTTTCTGATGCCGCAGCAACCAAAGTTCTACTTGAAATTAAATTCTTTGAACAATTTTGAAAGGGGACCACCTAAGGACCATCCTGTGAAGTAATTTTGAAATCTGGCTAGTATTTTTGGACAAGATTTTTTTTAACAATGCACATATAAGGAAAACAAGCCCCGCCCCCTTGCAGCCATGTTTTTCAACGGATTGAAAATATTTGAACAATCTTGGTAGAGGGTGCCTTACGAAACATTTGTGCAAATTAATTTTCAAATCGGGCCAAGCACTTTTGTACAAGAAGATTTTTTAAGATTTGGCAATTTACCTCTTTTCTGATGCCGCAGCAACCAAAATTGTACTTCGAATTAAATTCTTTGAACAACTTTGAAAGGGGACCACCTAAGGACCATTCCTGTGAAGTTATTTTGAAATCTGGCCAGTACTTTTGGACAAGAAGATTTTTAAAGTTTTAGCAATGTACATATAAGGAAAACAAGCCCCGCCCCGTTGCGGCCATGTTTTTCAACGGATCGGAAATAGTTAAACAATCTTCATAGAGGGTGCCCTTAGGAACATAAATTTTGTGCAAAATATTTTTTAAATTGGGCCAGTACCTTTGGACAAGAAGTTTTTGTAAGATTTGGCAATTTTCCCATTTTCTAATGCCGCAGCAACCAAAGCTCTACTTGGAATTAAATTCTTTGAACAACATTGAAAGGGGACCACCTTAGGACCATTTCTGTGAAATTATTTTGAAATCTGGCCAGTACTTTTGAACAAGAAGATTTTTAAAGTTTTAACAATGCACATATAAGGAAAACAAGCCCCACCTGCTTGCGGCCATGTTTTTCAACGGATCGAAAATATTTGAACAAGCTTGGTAGAGGGTGCCCTAAGGAACATTTGTGCAAAATAATTTTCAAATCGGGCCAGCACATTTGGACAAGAAGATTTTTTAAGATTTGGCAATTTTCCCCTTTTCTGATGCCGCAACAGCCAAAGTTCTACTTGGAATGAAATTCTTTGAACAATTTTGAAAGGGGACCACCTAAGGACCATTCCTGTGAAGTTATTTTGAAATCTGTCTATTGGTTTAGTAGAAGAAGTCATTTGTAGGAAATTGTTAACAGACGGACGCCGGACATTCAGTGATCACAAAAGCTCATCTTGCACTTCGTGCATAGGTGAGCTAAAAACAGATCTATGTAAGTGGAGACCTCCTCGTGGTTAGAACCGGTAACGTTTGTTAAAACAGATACAAACGGCTAACATCTGCTTGAATGTGGAAAGGGATTGTATTTCTGTAATTTTGTGGGCAAAAGTTGGACCCCCCCTGGAGAAAAATCCTGGATCCGCCCCTGACTAGCATGGAGCTCTAACTAATCGAGCTAACTGAGTGGCTGGTTCTTACAAGTTACCCACATTCACTTATTTGTAATCTGAAATATATGGGATTACATATAAGGTCCATTATGTCATAATGTGTCTTAACCCTTTCCCTCATACGACAATTCTGCAGCAGACGACTTTGAACGTATTTTGTCAAAACTTAGAAAATCTCCATAATTGAATGGATAACCTATGATAACAAGTGGAAAACATTGTGGCAAAAGGAGAAATTGCACGTTTTGTGCAATTTCTTCTTTTGTTACTATGTTTTCAAAAAGACGTCTGCTTCGGAGGCATCAGAAAGTGTCTATATGAGGGAAAGGGTTAAAGTGAATTATGCATGTTTCATAGCGTCAGACATCAGATGAAATGTGAACAAAATGCTTTTTTAAATGATGAAATATCATCAAAATGTCCAGTTTATTAAAAACATCTTCAAATAAGCTATATTTTGCTGAAACACGCTAGATGTTTGTTTTGTTTGAATGCATTTGAAGGGTACCAGTATTAATGGTTCCCTTTTAATTCATTGTTACAAGTCAAGTCCTTTCGTATCATTCGTCTTTTGATTTTTGTATATATGTATAATGAAGTTGTCTTTCAATGGTCTTATTTAGTCAATTACATAATGGCACAAATTAATTGTACATATAAGAGGCACTAACCATTACACAAATGCACTTGGTTACATGAACTGAATATTTACTTAATTGCCCTTCCATAGGGAAGGGTTTAGTATTGATTCAATTGTTTAGAAATACATTAATTTGACCAATAATTTACGTTGCAGGGTTTTTCACAAGTTTACAGTATGTATTATGAATTTAATACAATGTGCGCAACAATTTGCTCAAATGTACAAGAATGCAGTAATTGACCTTGACATGAAGGAAGACCTTGAAAGGTCAAAGGTGATTAATTGGTGCAGAACAGCCAAACCTCTGTATCCTATGAAAACAACAGGTATTTATATAAGACCATTCAATACATTGATCACCTATTGATAGCCAAGTATGGTATAATGAACAGTCATCATTTATTACTATATTTATGAATTTTTTCCTCGGTCCTGAGCACCAATTTACTACAATTTTTAAAGTCTTTTGTATGACCTGATTATGGATCAAATCTTTAGCACCCAAGGTGGATGCTCTACCACTATACCACCAAGGCAGTTTAGAGGATTGAAATGTGGCTTAAATTCACACACTGAATGTTAAGAAAGCCTACCCTGAACCCTTCTTTCAAATTCAACAAATCAGCAGCAGATGACTTTGAAAACATCTAGGCAAAACTATGGAAATCTCTATTAATTCGTAATTCATTAAATTAAGTCAGAAACATTTTGACAAAAGGAAAAATTGTTCATAATTAGCAATTTCTCTTTTTTTTCCAAAATGTTTTAAACGTCTTCTGTGTTAGATGTGTCAAAATGCGAGCCCAGGTTGGAAAAAAGTTAAAACATTATGAATATATTTGTAAAGGTGATGGGAACTGTCTACTCCATGCAGTTTCACTTGCGTTATGGGGTGTCGAGGATTCGGACCAGTTCTTACGACGCCTACTCTATCTAAACATCACAACAGATGAGAGAGGAATGTTCAAAAGGCGTTGGTTGGCTAATCAGAAACAGGCAGCACAAGCTCAAAGATTTGAGATCAGGATTAATACAGAGGTACAAATGAGACAAACTCTGAATTCTTACTTTAACCCTTTCCCACATACAACAAATTATTGAATTTAGTAGAAAACTTGAAAAATGTTCTCCTCCTAAACCAGTTGGCTGATTTTCAAATTATTTTATAGAAATGTTTCTTGCATGACCATCTATCAGATTCCTTCAAGCCATGTTGATTGGTTGAAAAACATGGCCACCAGGGGGCGGGTCTGTTTTGCCTTATATGGCTATAGTGAAAACTTTAAAAAAAATCTTCTCCAAAAGTATCTGGCGGATTTCCAAATAATTTTGTAGGAATGTTCCTTGGGTAACCCTCTATCAGATTCCTTCAAGCCATGTTTATTTGTCATAAAATATGGGAACCAGGGGCTTGGGCTGTTTTGCCTTATATGGCTAGTGATCTATTTTTTGCCTATAAATGCAGTGAAGAGATACTCGCCCTCTTGGGCAAATGCAGTGAAGAGATACTCACCCTCTTGGGCCTCTTGTTTCACAATCAATCAAAATCTGTAAGCTGCATAGATGTAAAAAGTTATCTGTATCAATGAAAGGGTCACGTTTCTTTGAGCCGTGTCTTTTGCATTCATACCAGTCTGCTTCTGCATAGTCTGATCAGAATTATTTGCACCATCCGTCTGGTTCTTATAAGGTCAAATTACACCAAATACATCTGCAGCCATTCTGTTCCAAATAATCCTTAACCCTTTCCCTCATATGACAATTCTGCAGCAGACAACTTTGAACATATTTTGGCAAAACATAGAAAATCTCTATAATTGAATGGATAACCTATGACTAAAAGTGGAAAACATTGTGTCAAAAGGAGAAATTGCTTGTTTTGAGCAATTTCTTCTTTTCTAACTATGTTTTCAAAAAGCCGTCTGCTGCAGAGGCGTCAGAAAGTGTTTATATGAGGGAAAGGGTTAAAAGACCTTTGATTGCATAGAAATGAGTGTATACCTTCACCAGAATGCATTGAATATATAACATCAAGTTGAAATTCATTATAAATGTGTATAGGATGCACTGGCAGTGATTGATATTATCAATTTAAGCTTGACTATTAAGAGAATATGAGAGCTATTCTACTCACCTTGGCGTTGGCATCGTAGTCCATGTCTGCTCCACACCTTGGTTAAGGTTTTGCATGCAAGTACATATATAACATAATAGCTTGGTTACTACTTGATGTATTGCATTGAAATTTTCTACAATGCTTCATAACTATCACACCTATATAAAAATCAAGTTAGATAACTCTCTCATGCATTAAGTGCAAATTAAGGCCCTTTTTAGATCAACTGTGAGCCAAAGGCTCAAGGTGAGCTATTCTGATCACTTTCTGTTCGCCGCCTGTCATTAACATTTAGCTTTAAACATCATCTCCTCCTTAACCACAGGACCAATTTCAACCAAACTTCACAGGAATGATCCTTTGCTGGCCCACTTTTAAAATTGTTCAAAGATTTAAATTCCATGTAGAACTCTGATTGCCACGGCAACAAAAAAGGGGAAATTAACAAAAACTTAAAAAATCTTCTAGTCTGAAAATAGAAGGCCCATGCCTTTGATATTTGGTATGTAGCATCATCTATTGGACCTCTACCAAGATTGTTCAAATCATAGCCCTGGGTCAAAAGTAGCCCAACCACGGGGGTCACTTTTTTTACATAGACTCATATAGGGAAAAAACTCTAAAAAATCTCCTTGTCTAAAAGTAGAAGGTCCAGGCTTTTGATATTTTGTATGCAGCTTCATCTAGTGAACCTCTACAAAGATTGTTAAAATTATAGCACTGGGGTCAAAAATGACCCCTCCCGAGGATCACTTGTTCTACATAGACTCGTATAGGGAAAAAACTTTAAAAATCTTCCTGTCTAAAAGTAAAAGGCTCAGGCCTTTAATATTTGGGATTTAGCTTCATCTAGTGGACCTCTACCACGATTGTTCAAATTATAGCCCTGGGGTCAAAAGTGACTCCTCCCTGTGGGTCACTTGTTTTACATAGACTCAAATAGGGAATATCTTTAAAGATCTTCACTTCTAAAAGGAGAAGGCCCAGGCCTTTGATATTTGGTATGTAGCTTCATCAATTGGACCTCTACCGATCTTGTTCAAATTTTAGCCCTGGGGTCAAAAATGGCCACACCCCGGGGATCACTTGCTTTACGAAGACTTGTAAGTTGTATAGGGAGAAACTTTAAAAATCTTATTGTCTGAAGGTAGAATGTCCAGGCTTTTGATACTTGGTATTTAGCTTCATCTAGTTGACCTCTACCAAGATTGTTCAAATTATAGTCCTGGGGGCAAAAATGGCCCCATCCCGGGTCACTTCTTTTAAATAATATTATACTTGTATAGGGAAAAACTTTAAAAAATCTTGTCTAAAAGTTGATATTTAAAATCAAACTTCATCTAGTGGACCTCTGCCAAGGTTGGCAGGGCTCGAATTTAACTTCTTTAGCCACTTGCAATTGTTAGCGAGTTGCTGAAATTTCAACTCGCAAAATTTATCATTCACATGCAATTTCATGAATGACTAATAAAACAATGACATCCATGTATATTTATGTATGTAATTATAAATATTCATATATTTAAACATAATGTGATATGCCCCCAAAAATCTCCAATCATCCTTAATTCTCTTCATGACTGAGAAAGAACGTTCACATGTAGCATTACTTAATAGGTTTGAAAGGTGAATGAGCAGCAAAATATTTTCTAAGCTATTAATGGCTGCTTTTATATGTTTTTTTCACAAAACAATTGGTGCCACAGTGTAAAAATTTAAAATGTGTTTATTTCACACTTATAACATGATTTTCTTGGCAATATTCACTTACACTTTGAATACGATTACGATTATGTCTTGTACGAATCAAAAATATTTTTACGAAGACAGCAGACGAGTCCTTTTCGTCTCAGACGGTTAAAATTAATAATTGTAACTGACAGTTTATAGAAAGTGTAGGGTGTCATTGGTGTGTCAACATACCGTTGATGTCCGTCCGGGCGAGAATCTTAACAGTATATTGTTTTATCAATTTCAATCCTCATACGACAATTCTGCAGCAGACGACTTTGAACATATTTTGTCAAAACATAGAAAATCTCCATAATTGAATGGATAACCTATGACTAAAAGTGGAAAACACTGTGGCATAAGGAGAAGTTGCACATTTTGTGTAATTTCTTCTTTTGTCACTATGTTTTCAAAAAGCTGTCTGCTGCAGAGGTGTATGAAAGCGTTTATATGAGGGAAAGGGTTGATGTTTTCCACATTTCTGACCAGATATTTTCAAAGTTGTCTGCTGGAGATTTGTTGTATGTGGGAAAGTGTTGATATTGATTTTGAAATTTGTTGTATGTTGGAAAGTGTTGATATTGATTTTGTTTGTGATTTCTGCCTTGAAAACACTGGAGTAAAAATTGCAATCTCTATAACAGTTTAACCCTTTCCCTGATACGACAATTCTGCAGCAGACGACTTTGAACATATTTTGTCAATAAAATAGAAAATCTCTATAATTGAATGGATAACCTATGACTAAAAGTGGAAAACATTGTGGCAAAAGGAGAAATTGCACATTTTGTGCAATTTCTTCTTTTGTCACTATGTTTTCAAAAAGCCGTCTGCTGCAGAGGCGTCGGAAAGCGTTTTTATGAGGGAAAGGGTTAAGTGTGATCATCATACATCTATTTAATTGAAAACATAGGGAAAAGGAGAAAGCACTTCCATTCACACTATTCTTTCAAAAGTCTTCAGATGCAAAAGTGTCAATTGTCAAACAGCTAACCCTCCTTTCAGAAATACAAAAAATTTGCAGCAGACGACTTTGAAAACATTAAGGCAAAGAAAAGGAAAATCACTTTAAATGGTATAGGTATAAATTACTGTAAAAAATTGAAAAGCAATGAGGGAAAAGAAGAATTTGCTCACTTTGATCAATTTCACAGTGCTTTCAAAAGTGGCCTGCAGCAGTAGCGTCAGAGAGTGTTTATACGTGGGAATGGGTTAAATTGATAAAAATTAAAGTAGTTTAAAACACAGAATAGAAATACTAAATAATATTACATGATATTTTCACAAATTCTAGGAATATACCACAGAATGGGAAACTGTGATAAAAGCCACAGAAGATGTTATGAGCCAGGGGGGCCACGCCCTACCATATACCACCCTGGAATCTATCCATCTTTATGTCCTAGCAAACATTCTCCGTAGACCAATCATAGTCCTTGCCGATAGAATTGCAAGGAACGTGTATGGTCAGTCTCTACAGGAGAGTGAGATTGGCGGGTTATATCTTCCAAATGAGTCCCGGCCTGCGGATTGTCATAAGAACCCAATAGTCATTGGGTACAACATGAACCACTTTGCTCCGCTAGTCTTTGAAGAAAGTGACTTCAGTATGGCCGACTCCATGCAAGTGGTACCTTTAATTGCACACGAACTGAATTCACTACCTGTACACTATCTTCTTTCGAACGAGGAACCAAATGCGCAAAGACTTCTGATGGAGTATATGATAGTTAAGGAGGTCGTGTATACAGGGAGTGATGGGCCTCTGCCGATACCCACTGTGCAGGTGAAACATGAGCCCCTTCCTGGGGAAATGAATATAATGGAAGCATACAGAAAGGATTGTGAGCATTTGTATTTGAACTTAACAGGGGAAGATGTAACACAAAGCAGGCAGCCATTCAATTTCCAGCAAAGAGTGATAACACAAAATAAAGGTGGGAATGCGCAGATTAATTTTCTGCCTAATAATGCATTGAATATAGTACAAGGGAATGTGGTCATTGTCCCGTCCAATCATGGAAAGAGAAAAGAAACTCCGAAAGAAAAGAAATGTCTTGGTATGGGCTGCAAAATGTTTGGTAGCCAAGAGACACGTGGATATTGTTCAAAATGTTTTAAGCGAGGAACCATTCAGTATGCCAATCAAGAAGAGAAAGACAGGAAGGCAAAACAGAAACAGGAGAGACGGATGGTACCTCCTGGTAATGCTGGGGTACAGCAAAATGTTTTGAACCAACCCAGGAAGTATAATGAATTCCATGATATCTCTATAATGGGTGAAGATTGCCATGCAGGCTGTGGTTTTAAATGTTCAACAGAAACCTATCCATACTGTCATGAATGTCATCCAAAGTATCCACATTACGTACAGCCACTTCCAGAATCAACAACACAGATTCAACAACCACAAGCACCTGTGGCAGGAAATCAGGGACAGGAAGAGGTTCAAATGAGCATGTTACCCGATTCTTGTATCAATGACGGCTGTATGTATAGATGTTCTACAGCAACAAGACCTTACTGTCACCAATGCTATGAACAAGTTTTACACTTACAAAGAAATGCAGATCCAACTGCCCCGCCCGAATCTATTCAAGAAAATGAGCCTCATCATCAATTTATGATACAACCACAGGAAGAAATAAATAGGAACAACATAACTGGAACACAACAGGGTAATGTGTCCTCACCACCAAGAATGATGTATGATCCCATGGAAACGGGGGAAGTAGGTGAAGGATTCTTATCAAAGAAATGTAAGATGCTCGAATGTCAGAAAAGTGCTGTGAGAGGAAACAATGGAATGTGTGACAGTTGTTATAATGCCTCAATGTTTGGACCCGGTATAGGGGCCAGTCCCCCACCTGCTGATCAAAATTTGACGAGCCTAATTCAGCAAATACAAGAGGTAATATGCAAGAGCCCAAATTGCACAGAAAAAGCAAAGTCTGGATTAGAACTGTGTGTAACATGCTTCCTAAGAGAGGGAGAAATGCCTTCAAGGGAGCCTATACAGTCAAGTCAGATGCCAATGAATATTGGTGTACACAAAAATGATGAAAAAATATTAAATAGCGGAGAAAACTTGAATCCTTATGTTCCTGGTTTATCTGGACCAGGTATTGAAGTAACCTCTGCAATAGAACTTCAAACTCAAAAACAGGCCCAATATGGAATGAAACAGGTGTGTGTTACTGAAGGATGTCAGGGCATGCACGTCGATAATGAATTTGGTCTCTGTAGTGCATGCTATGTTAAATGTGGGAAGAGTGACCTTGAAATGTCAGACCCTTTTCCGTCTTGTAGCCCAGTGGTTTTATCGGATCAGGAAGTCAAACTGTTGAATCCAGTCATTGTCAGCTCAAAACAGAAGACCAAGTGTTCTTCACCATTTTGTGAAGAGATGATCTATCCGCCTAAAGCCTATTGTGAAGACTGTTTGAGTGCTCTGCACAAATCAACAGCTAAGAAAGCCATTGAAGTCAACAAATTGTCAGGTAAAAAAAAATCTTATTTTTTCCTCACTTTATCCCCAAAACAATGCCCATAAAATTCATAAGACTCTGACAAAAATTTGATATGAATAACACTGAGAAAGGATAATTGATATATTGGTACACTATCATGACCAAGTTAGAAAACTTGCTAGATTGTCATCAAACTTGCTAGAGATGTTATTATGCATAATACTTTTGACTTTATTTTATTACTTAAAAGATAACTCCAAACAACTGCAATCTTTTCAATTTCATCTCTTTCAATGGTAAAGTTGGCTTTTTTTAGCACTGCAACTGGCTTGAGCAATTTTTTTATTTTCCTTCAATGGGTTTTACTCCGTCTCATGTGTTCAGTTTGAGATATTCCTTCTGTATTTAACCCTTTCCCACCTGCAGACGCATTTTAACGCGATAGCAGCAGACGACTTTTGAAGACATTGTGGCCAAAGGTGAAATTGCTCATGATGAGCAATTTCACCTTTGGCCACAATGTTTTCCACTTATAGTCATTTGTTATCCATTCACTTATAGAGATTTTCCATTTTTTGACAAAATATGTTCAAAGTCGTCTGCTGCAAATTAGTTGTATGAGGGAAACGGTTATATGAGAAGGAGTTTAACCTTTTCCTATGTACAATAAATCTGCAGCAGACGACATTGAATATATCTGTAAATGAATAAAGGTGAAATTGTTCATCATGAGCAATTTCTCCTATTGCCACACTGACTCAAAAGGTTGTCTGGTGCAGCCGCGTTAAACAGTGTCTGCCAGTGGGAAAGGGTTAACCCTTTCCCTCATATAGACGCTTTCTGACGCCTCTGCAGCAGACGGCTTTTTGAAAACATAGTGACAAAAGAAGAAATTGCACAGAACGTGCAATTTCTCCTTTTGCCACAATGTTTTCCACTTTTTGTCATAGGTTAACCATTCAATTATTGAGATATTCCATTTTTTGTCATACGACAATTCTGCAGCAGACGACTTTGAACGTATTTTGTCAAAAAATAGAAAATCTCCTTAATTGAATGGATAACCTATGACTAAAAGTGGAAATCATTGTGGCAAAAGGAGAAATTGCACGTTTTGTGCAATTTCTTCTTTTGTCACTATGTTTTCAAAGAGCCGTCTGCTGCAGAGGCGTCCGAAAGCGTTTATATGAGGGAAAGGGTTAAACAGTGTCTGCCAGTGGGAAAGGGTTAACACATTTCTTTAAATATTGCAGCAACAGATGAGCAGATAAGATGTAAAACTGACGGATGCAAGTTTTTCGGGAATCCACAACTGAAGGGTTATTGTTCACAGTGCTTCAAAAGCAAAGGTAAACCCATTCAGTAAATTTTAACACTTTCCCAAATACAGAAGCTTTCTGAAGTCTCTGCAACAAACGACCTTGAAACATTGTGGCAAAAGGAGAAATTGATCATAATGAGCAACTTCTCCTTTTACCACAATGTCTTCAACTCAATTCAATTATTATGCTTTCATTCAAAGATATTTTTCATATTTTTTTCAATTTTTTTTCAAAGTCATCTGCTGTAGATTTGTTGTGTGTGGAAAAGGGTTTACCATTATCATTTACGACATGATACATTGGGGATTACTTGGTTTGAAAAGGTCTCAAAAAAGAGTTCAGTTAAAACATTGTAAGGTAAAGAAGTTACTTATTTGCAACTCAATTACATTTGCAAATTTAGAATAGTCTTCTGTAATCCTTTACTACCATTTCCCGCCTGCAAAAACTCTTCAGCAGACTTGTTTTAAAAATAATTTCGCAAACTTCCAGAAACGAAAGGAAACATTATAGTATTGAGTTGAAAAATACTGTGTCACAGTGTTTTCAGAAGTCATCTGCTGCAGATGTGTTTGTATGTGGGAAAGGCTTAATATTTGCGCAGCACGTCAGATTAAAGGAAAATCTTTTACTATGAGACACTCTGTTGAGTGGCTCGGTGGTCTATTGGTTAATCCAGAGGTTGAAATCCTAGTTCGGGTTATGAACATTTCTGAGATTGTTTTACGGTCAACTTAAAGGGAACACCATAATGGTCCAAAATCGTTATATTTTATACTTAATCTAATTAATCCAAAAAACGTCGATATATATGTAACGGAATGTTGTAGAAGGTCGTTCAAGTCTTGTTTTTCATAGGAAATAAGCAGTTAAAAAAACGTCCGCTCCGTGTTTTCCTGTTTAAAAATACCGTGGAATTTCCTCTTGCTCATTTGAATTTGTGGATTCAATTCGGCATTCTCTAACACTATTGACTCATTACATTCATGTATGCTTGAGTGTAAGGAACAACAACTCTGGGAAGGAGATTGTCAATTCGGTTGTAGTGATAAATATACAGCGATATTTTTAGATTTACTGGGTTACTAACCCAGTAGATTTTACAATGCAAAATAATGAAAAATCTCCGCAATATTAATAGTGTGCATAAGTCAGCAAATCTCAATGCCTTATATGCAAAAACATCAAGGTAATAGCAATTTTTAACAATTTTCTTTTTTTTTCGCTTTTTTCTCATATGGGATTCAGTCCCTTTAACAAGAGGTTAACAGGAATAATGCTCTCGCATGTATCTGTGGTATACACTGAGCACATTAACCCTTTCCCTCATGCGACAATTCTGCAGCAGACGACTTTGAACTTATTTTGTCAAAACATAGAAAATCTCCATAGTTGAATATGACAAAAAGTGGAAAACATTGTGGCAAAAAGGGAAATTGTTCGTAATTAGCAATTTATCCAAGGTTTTGAAAGTCATCTGCAGTAGAAGCATCAAAATGCATCTTCAGGTATGGGAGGGTTGAATTTGTTTAACCCTTTCCCTCATACGACAATTCTGCAGCAGATGACTTTGAAAAAATGGAAAACATTGTGTCAAAAGGAGAAATTGCTCGTTTTGAGCAATTTCTTCTTTTGTCACTATGTTTTCAAAAAGCTGTCTGCTGCAGAGGCGTCAGAAAGCGTCTTTATGAGGGAAAGGGTTAAAGAACCAAGCAGTTCTTTCAGCTAGAGCTAGTGTATCGCAACCAGTCTGTTGTGTGTCTGAATCTGTCTCTGGAAATAATCTGCACGTGACGGGTGCTTGTGCATGATAACGTGTACACTATCAAATGGGCCTATTGAAGCTAAAACGCTCTACAATAACATTACCTTACACAAATATATCTGCACCTCAATTTATAACTTTTTTTCCATCAACAGATTCACATAGATTACAAGCCACAGGTCGTTTGAATTCTGCTCCATTAATGGAACACAGGCTACTTGAAGGTGTGCCTCTCAGTCATAAACATGATACTGCACCGCTGGCAGTTCGCCACGGAAAGTACTGCGTAGTATCCGGCTGTAAAAGATATGGCGATCCCTCACAAAGCAACAGGTGTTCTCAACATTACAGAGAAGCAACAAATCCAATTCCTATTGACCAAATTGGCCTTATGCTAGGTCAAGGTCATTCCAGCAAAACATCAGGTCAAGGTGAAACTGGCAGGACGGTCAGTCTCCATCATGGAACAGGTTTACCAGCACAACAAGGTGCAGTCTCTGGTTCAAACGCGGTGGACCCGTCCTTCATACAAAGTTTCAGTAAAGTAGAAAGGAATTTGAAAACAAAGGTTTTGTGTAAAAACAACCTATCAACGGGATGCCAGTATTTTGGGAATGGGAGAAAAATGGGTTACTGTAACAGTTGTTACCCTGAAGTACAACGAAAAGACCGGAATCAGCAAATGGCTAGCGCTGGAGGCAATAGGTTTGGTTAACCTATTCCATCATATAGACGCTTTCTGACGCCTTTGCAGCAGACAGCTTTTTGAAAACATAGTGACAAAAGAAGAAATTGCTCAGAACAAGCAATTTCTCCTTTTGCAACAATGTTTTCCACTTTTAGTCATAGGTTATCTTTTTAATTATAGAGATATTCTATTTTTTGACAAAATATGTTCAAAGTCGTCTGCTGCAGAATTGTCGTATGAGGGAAAGGGTTAACTTTCCCGTATAGGATCAATCTGCACCAGGCGAGTTCGAATATGTCTAGGTGAAAATGTTAAAAATTATTAAATAAAGTTGGAAACATTGTGACCTATAAAGGATCAATTGCTCATCATGAGAAATTTCTCCTTCAGTCACAATGTTTTTTAAAAGCCGTCTGACGCAGGTGGGAAAGGGTTTAATTAATTGCATGACAAACATTGCAAAGCTCTTTATCTGATGTTGTTGTTGTAAGAACTATAAATGTATATATACTACTTAGAAATGTTAACACATTGTAATTGTATGATGCCAGAAACCGTAACACAAAATATTATATATATGTTGGTGTTTTATGTTCTGTTGTTATACATGTATATAAATCACTTAAGTACTGCATAAATTCTTACATTTTTGTTTTGTTATGCAAGCATCAAAATGTGCAATAACTCTTTCACTATCTGACGCTTCTGCAGCAGACAGTTTTGAGAAAAATTTTGCAAAAGGAGAAATTGCTCATAATGAGCAATTTTTCCTTTTGTCAGAATGTTTTCAACTGTATTTAACTAATTGCACTTTTATGTATAGAGATTTTCCATGTTTGTGCCTAAGTGTTTAGGAAGTCATCTGCTGCATACTTGTGGTATGTTGGGAAGGGTTAACTATATTATTATGTTATTTCTTAGATTTGATTTGAAAACGTAGGAGGAAAAAGTTAGAAGTAAAATTTGGATACAGACATTTTTAGCTATTTCAAATGTTTACCAGAATGTTTTCGAAATTTGTCCTTATGCAGACCTAACGGATGTTATCTATCCGGTGACTGTTGAATTTAATGCTGTCTTTATTTTAAAGGTATTTATCTCCTCTAAGATTTAAAATGTAAGTGTTTTAAAACAAAATGGCTTATTATCAGTAATTTTGATGATAAATGATGTTGATTGACATGTATTTGAATAACTGAAATATATACCGCAGTAGAAAGGTCAACATAACAAATAAATGTTCTTATTTGCTTAATAAGATCATGCTTTTATACAAACTTAAATTTTAATTGTTGACCATCGAGCAGATTAATATGATTTGATTTTTATAGCATGTTAGTCAATATCTTGAAATAGATTCAATTCATTTGTATTTTCTTTCACAAAAGTATCAAAAACATAGTTTTGCAATTTGTGTCATGCACAATAAAACAAGCTTCGGACCGACTTATACCTTATACCTTATACATTATTTTCTTTGTTTGATTTTTGATTTATTAATGTATATTTATTTAAATTGTTACTTTAAGCTCACTTGAGCACAAAGTGCACAATGTGAGTTATAGTGATTGACCTATGTCCGTCGTGCCTCGTGCGTGGATCCATGCAGAATTCTGGTTTCAATGGCAACCAATTCCTCTTCTCACAAACTGGTTGGAAGTCTGGCCGATTTTCAAATTATTTTGTAGAAATGTTCCTAGGGTGACCCTCTATCAGTTTCCTTCAAATCATGTTGATTGGGTGTAAAAGATGGCCACCAGAGGGTGGGGCTGTTTTGCCTTAAATAGCTATAGTGAAAATCTTCTTCTCCAAAAAGTCTCTCCGATTTTCAAATAATTTTGTAGAAATGTTTCTTGAGTTCCCCTCTATCATATTCCTTTAAGTCATGTTGATTGGTTGAGAAAAATGCCACCAGGGGGCGGGGCTGTTTTGCATTACGAATGGTTATAGTGAAATCTTTAAAGTCTTCTTCTCCATTAGTATATCTGACACATTTCCAAATAATTTTGTAGAAATGTTCCTTGGGTAACCCTCTATCAGATTCCTTCAAACCCTGTTGATTAATCGAAAAACGTGGTCGCCAGAGAGCCGGGCTGTTTTGCCTTATAGCTATATTGAAAACTTTTAAAATCCTCTTCTCCAAAAATATCTGGCCAATTTCTAAATAATTTTGCTGAAATGTTCCTTTGGTGACCCTCTACAAGGTTACTTCTAGGCACGTTGGTTGGTAAAAAAACACCGGTTATTGTGGTAGGCATTCCAATCACATATCATAATTCAGGTGAGCGATCTACGGCCATGGCCCACTTGTTTAAATAATCCAATTGATATGACATTTGGAGAAAGCATAGACACATCTGAACATTTGTTTTTATATTATTGATATCAAGTTGAAACTATTCTGTGAAGATGTGTTTATTTGTTTGACATTTTTTTTTATTTAGTATGTTATACGTATGTTATATTAATTCTATAATACGCATCAAGGATGATGAAACCAAATCTGAAATTCAGCGAGAAAAGATTTGTACTAAATAAGACATGTTTTAAGAATATACCGAGGGATTGGCGTGAAACGGTTGTAACTAAAAACCTACTTCGAAAACCCTGGTTTAGGGGCAATTTTGACCCCTTTGTAAACAATGCAAATTTAGGTGCCATTGCTCAGAACGAGCAATGGCACCTAAATTTCCATTGTTTACGAAGAAAAATGATTTGACGCTTTTAAAGACTTTATGGCGAGGTGATTTACCTTGGTAACAAAATACCAATTTTAGTTACAATCGTTTCACGCCAAGCCCTCGATACAGTCTATGTTAAATGATATTCAATAGAATGTATGATACTATTTTAGATTCAATCAGTAGGCATAATTGTCATTACCGTGATGTGACGTATATATTATTAGCTCGACTTTTGAAAAAACGAGAGCTATTGTCATGACCCTGGCGTGGTCGTCGGCGTGGTCGTCCGATTAAGGTTTTTTGTTCAGCTCAGCTTTTTTTTCTGTTTTCTATCAGTCGAGCGTCTGTGCCGTACGCGGTGCTCTTGTTTACTGATGTGGGTACTCCATTAGATGCACTTATCTTTAAATATGTTTTGTAGTGTGTCATTGCTGTACAAATTAATACTTTGCCTTTTTAGGTAAACCGAGCACGAAGTTTAGGGTGAGCTATTGTGGGTACTCATGATGAAGCGCGTGTTATTGTCAGCTGTCCATTCACATTTTCCTACAAACTACTTAACCATTACGCCAATTTCAAAATAATTTCACAGGAATGTTCCTTAGGTGAACCTCTTTCAAAATTGGTCAAAGAATTGACGAATGTGGTTGCAATTGCATCTGAAAGAAAGTACTTTTGCAAATAATTGTTATGCGCATGTTTCTTGGGTGATCCGTTACCAAGACTGTTCTTAAATTATTCCTATCTGATGAAAAACATTACTGCAAGAGGGTGGATATTGTTCTCCTTTTATGTTTATATTGTGATCGTGTATAAATGAATAGGTATATTCATTGTCAAGGTAGTATCTTGAAAGCTACTTACATATTGGCATGACCACAGACACCGGTCACTGTTTGTTTTTCACTTGATCAAGCCATATTACTTGATACGGTATATTCAACGTGATACAATTATCTTGAACATTTCTTAGAGATCGGCATGACCACAGACACTTGTTAATACTTGTTTTTTCAGTTGATCAAGCCATATTACTTGATACGGTATATTCACAGTCAAGAAAGTATCTTGAAAGTTACTTAGAGATCGGCACGACCACAGACTCCTGTCAATACTTGTTTTTTCAGTTGATCAAGCCATATTACTTGATACGGTATATTCACAGTCAAGAAAGTATCTTGAAAGTTACTTAGAGATCGGCACGACCACAGACTCCTGTCAATGTTTGTTTTTCAGTTGCTCGAGCTATATTACTTGATATGGTATATTGACAGTGAAGAAAATATCTTGAAAGTTACTTGGAAATAGGCACGACCACAGACTCTTGTCACTCTTTGTTTTTCAGTTGATTGAGCCATATTACTTGATATGATATATTCACAGACAAGCAAGAATCTTGAAAGTTACTTAGAGATCGGCACGACCACAGACGCTTGTTAGTGTTTGTTTTTCAGTTGATTAAGCCAAATTACTTGAAACAGTATATTCACAGTCAAGAAAGTATCTTGAAAAGTTACTAGAGATCGGCATGACCACAGACTCCTGTCAATGTTTGTTTTTCAGTTCATTAAGCCATATTGCTTGACACGGTATGTTCACAGTCAAGAAAGTATCTTGAAAAGTTACTTATAGATCGGCACGACCAACGACCACAGACACTTGTCAATGTTTGTTGTTCAGTTGATCAAGCCATATTACTTGATATGGTATATTCACCGTGATACAATTATCTTCGGCATGTCACTGTTTGTTGTTCAGTTGATCAAGCCATATTTCTTGATATGGCATATTCACAGTCGCGCAATCATTTTGAAAGTTACTAAGAGATCGGCATGACCACAGACACCTGTCGATGTTTGAATCCACCCTTTAAATCTTTATTACGGTCGAGTTTTTGTGTTGCGTGGGTCAGTGTATTGTAATTATTTGAAATTTTGTTTTTAAATAATAAATCATTTACCATAACTACATTTTGACCTCTGTCATCTTAGTCGAACGAAATAATAGTCGAGTATAGGAATACGATGACTGGACATTGGACATTGTATCGTTGACAACCACACAGGCAACCAGTTACTACCCAAACATATAAGAGTTCAAAATCATAAAGCCTACAATAACAAGATTTTTCGAAATCCATTTAAGCCTATATATTTAAATGTTTGTTTAATTGTTGACTCATTAATGTCAAAGATCGGGTCTATGTTGTCCAGAGATGATACATGATTGCTTCATGGCTTGAAGGACCCGAGATGAAAGGTAAAATCACCGAGGACTCTCGATAACTCGAACATTGGAAACTTTGAATATATCGTTTAACTCGAACCATTTCATGAAACCGATGTTTTCTTGATATTGTGTTATCATTGGCTCCCATTTGACAATAAGCGCTTAAGAATGAAATAAGTACGGAGCGGAAAAGGGCCACGTCATAAGTCGATGTAATTTCTGGTCCTTTTCGAGTTATCGCTTTACGACAATACAACAAATACGCAACAAGCATCGTATGGCTGGATTACAACATATATGTGCCTTGAAGATCAACACTCAATGCATTTCGTAGATATATATATCTTGATTTGAAATGTACATAGGTACATAGTCATATATACATATTCGTATGTAAAGCTGCACAACCACCAGTAATACATGCAGACGCATATGCAGCAGACGACCTTTGAAAATATTGTGATAAACAGAGAAATTGCTCATAATGAGCAATTTGTCACACGTTTTCAACCCGTTTTGTTGAGTATTGTTTCATCTATAGAGATTTTTAATTCTTTTGCCTGGAGGTTTTCAAAGTTGTCTGCTGCAGATGTTTGTATGAGGGAAATTGTTAAGGAATAAGAACAATATCATTTATCTGTTATTACATTTGAACCCTTGCCACGAAGCATACGACCTTTGAATCCGATATAACAGACGTTCCCAAATTGAAATGTCCCAATGTGGCAATATTGTATGCAGTTCGTCTCTAGGCCTATAATAATAATAATAATAATAATACATTTATTAGCACTAACACATTAACAATAAATGGTTATGGCAACAAAATACAGACAAATTACAATTAAATATGTACAATGTAGGAGTGTCAGTGGATAAGTATGAGATAAATCAAGTATCGTTTGACAATGAATTTCTAACCAACAAGCATTCATTCAAGTAATTCACTACAATTTTTATTTGTTTGGAACAAACAAATTTAGTTACTGCAATTCTGAAGCCGTTCGTCTTATGGAAAAGTCCATGAATTTCATACGCGTGAAAGTAGTACTCAATACTTGCTCTTACATTTCAAATGTATCACGATATTTGAAATAATGATATATTTATATCGTCTTTGTTTTCTTATGTGGTTCTTATATTCAAAGAGAATTTGGAAATAAAATGAAACATTGTATTTTAAAACCTGAACGCGGAGAGATTTATAAATCTCAATGAGTGAACTGCTACAGGGAAAACTATTTCCGATTTAAGCTCCAGATACATTGAAAATGTAGATAAAAACAGAATTGAAAATATTTTCTTTGTGCCTTGTCGGCCATATAAATATAGTATAAAGAATTAAAAAGCAAATATGTGCGTCATAAAATGCATTTAAAATGAGAGTAACACATTTGCAGAGAAATCGTGATCGTCGAATTCTATTTATAAATACGACGGTATGGGGGGAGGGTCTAAAGTGCGGACGCGATCTGCGGACAAATACATTATAGAGGGAAAATGCGGACAAATGCAATATAGGGGGAAAATGCGGACGCTATAGAATATAGAGCAAATCTGCGGACGCTATGATTTGTTGTAAAAAATGTTTAATTAAAGATGGGCAAATGTGTATAATTTGTTAACATATGATCATATCCGGGGTTTTCTTTTTAAATATATAATGTGTTTGATTGCTTTTATCAGTAATATAGATTAACCCAAAAATCGAGATCATGCTGAAATGGAATCTCTTTGTAAAGTATGTTAACGACTTTCCTCTTTATATCATATCTATAGATATCAATAACGAGAATTGATGGATTGATTTTCCGACAAGTAAATGTCTTTTGACGCATCTGCAGCGGACGAAATTTGAAAACATTGCAAGAATAGAATAGGTTGCTAGTAACTAGCCATAGGTTTTGCTTCAATTATATCCTCTCCTTTACAATCGATTGAAGGGTCATGGGTTCTAGTTATTGTTTGGCATCTTCATTTTCTACTTTGTAACTTTCAATAGTTTTTCCATGTGCCATACTACGAGGCAAATGATCCATGCAACATTCTATTCTGTAGGGTACTTGGAAGGGGCAGAACAATTTAAACAAGCATTTTCAGTGAAAAGATATCCCCCGTCAACGATGGCTTGTTTGTGCATGAAGGTCTTTATGTTTAATGTGCAATTGACCTTTAAATTTCAACTTCTTCGCACAAGATCAAGGGGAAAGAATAAAGTTATGATACTGGTTTATCCCGTTCCGCGCCAAATTATAAAATATCGACTGGGATTACTTTATGATAAAATATTTTAACGAAATAAATCAGAGGGACGATTAAATAAAACTGTATTTTCCGAAACTGCTTACTCGGGGAACATCAATTATTGCAAAATAGTGCAGTCCAAGATAAGACGCCACTTTTAAAAGCGGCGTCTTATCTGGAACTGCACTATTTTCAACAGAGTATTTATGCGGTGAAAGGGGTTAATAATCAATATTACAAAACTAAAGGGGTGTCATTTGTTATTTCTTAAATAACACAGGAAAAATGTGAATACTAGGTTTTGCTTCTTAAACCAACAGTGACACAAATACAATAGATATCTTTACTCTTCTTAAAGTGGAACTAAAATGCATGGATAATTATGTATCAGACAGTGTTATAATAAATGTAAATGATTTGATACCATATTTATTCAGAAGTTCATTGCAGGATGTTGGTTCATATCACATTCAAGTTTCATCAAATTCTAGCAGCTAGTTACTGAGAAATAACTGTAGGCGTGGATTTTTAGCTCACCTATGCACGAAGTGCAAGGTGAGCTATTGTGATCACATTTTGTCCGGCGTCCGTCCGTCGTGCGTCGTGCGTCGTGCGTCGTCCGTCGTCCGTCGTCCTTCGTCAACATTTGAGCTTGTTAACACTCTACGGGCTACATTTTGCATTCAATCTTCATGAAAGTTTATCAGAACGTTCATCTCCATAAAATCTTGGACAAGTTCGAAACTGGGCGATATGAGGTCAAAAACTAGGTCACTAGGTCGAATTGAAGGAAAATCTTGTTAACACTCTGGAGGCCACATTTTCAACTTGAGCATATTGAAACTTTATCAGAATGTTTGTCTTGATGATATGTAGGTCAAGTTCGAACATGGGTCACGTTGGGTCAAAAAGTAGGTCACTAGGTCAAATTGAAGGAAAGTCTTGTTAACACTCCAGAGGCCGCAATTTTTGCTTCAGCAGTTTGAAATTTTGTCAAAATGTTTGTCTTAAAAATATCTAGGTCAAGTTCGAATATGGGTTATGCCGGGTCAAAAACTAGGTCACTAGGTCAAATTGAAAGAAAATCTTGTTAACACTTTTGATGCCGCATTTTTTGCTGCAGCAGCTTGAAATTTGGTCAGAATGTTTGTCTTAAATTTATCTAGGTCAAGTTCAAATATGGGTCATATTGGGTCAGAAAATAGGTCACCAGGCCAAATTGAGGGAAAATCTTGTTAACTCTGTAGAAGCCGCATGTTTTGCTTCAGCGGCTCGAAATTTGTTCAGAATATTGAGCTGAATGATATCTAGGCCAAGTTCGAATATGGGTCATGTCGGGTCAAAAACTAGGTCACTAGCCCAAATTGAAAGAAAATCTTTTTTACACTTTGGATGCCGCATTTTTTGCTTCAGCAGCTTGAAATTTTGTCAGAATGTTTGTCTTAAAGATATCTAGTTCAAGTTCAAATATGGGTCATATTGGATCAGAAACTAGGTCACTAGGCCAAATTGAGGGAAAATCTTGTTAACTCTGTAAAAGCTGCATTTTTTGCTTCAGCAATTTGAAATTTGGTCAGAATGTTTGTATAAATGATATCTAGGCCAAGTTCGGATATGGGTCATGCCGGGTTAAAAACTAGGTCACTAGACCAAATTGAAGGGTAATCATGTTAACACTCTGGATACTGCATTTTTAATTTCAGCATGATAAAACTTTATCAGAATGTTTTTCTTGATGATATGTAGGCCAAGTTTGAATATGGGTCATGCTGGATCAAAAACTAGGTCACTAGATCAAATTGAAGGAAAATCTTGTGAACACTTTGGATGCCACATTGTTTGCTTCAGCAGCTTGAAATTTGGTCAGAATGTTTGTCTGAATTATATCTAGGTCAAGTTCAAATATGGGTCATATTGGATCAGAAACTAGGTCAATAAAGGAAAATATTGTTCAAACTCCGGAGGCTGCATTTTTACTTTGAGCAAGTTGAAACTTAGTCAGAATGTTGTCTTGATGATATCTAGTCCATGTTGGAATATGGGTCATATCAGGTAAAAAATATAGATCACTAGGCCAAATGAAGGAAAGTATTGTTAACACTGTGGAGGTTGCATTCAGAATAATTGTCTTGATGTGTTTTGCATTGCAGTACATTGTATAATTAAGGTGAGCGATCCAGGGCCATCATGGCCCTCTTGTTTAATAAATCAGGGGCATTAACTCTAAAAAAATTTAACGAATCCAAAAAAGAGTTGGAGGGGAATAATGGCAGGAAGTTGGTTAATATTACATTCAAGTTTCATCAAATTCTAGCCGCTAGTTACTGAGAAACGGCTGCGAACGATTATTTTTTTAATAAATCAAGGGAAATAACTCTAAGAAAAATTGACTAATCCAAATGAAAAATGAACAGGCATCATCCCAGTATAGTGGTTCATATTTATTTTAAGTTTCATGAAATTCTACCCGCTAGTTACTGAGAAATGGCTGAAAACGTAGATTTTTCAAAAAATCAAGGGCAATAACTCCAAGGAAAATTGACTAATCAAAAAAAAAATTGGACGGGCATCATCCCAGTATAGTGGTTCATATTTATTTTAAGTTTCATGAAATTCTACCAGCTAGTTACTGAGAAAATGCAGGTGACGGACGGAAGGACGGAAGGAAGGACGGACGGACGGACGGACGGACAACGCCATTTCAATATCCCCCTCCCTATTTCATAGGCGGGGGATAATAACAAATAAACAATAAGTATATATATATATACAACACTGTTTCTAGTAATTATATAACAATAATACTAATCTATAACAAATAAGTTAAATGGTTTTTTCTTGCTGTGTAAACAGTAAAAAGCAACATATATTGAAAACATTGTGGGAAAAGGAGAATTTGCTTATTTAAACAATTTCTTAATTCCCATAACCTTTCTTTACCGTCGTATAAACCAAATTTGTATTTGAAGGCTGTTATAAGTAAAAAACTTAAATGTTGCCAATTTAATCACATATCTTATCCTTATAATAGCCAAATAATTAACAAAAGTTACAATTAAAGTTCCGCATCTGTTGTCAACATATCCACCGGTGCATTAACACAAGATTTGTGAAACCAACTGTGCATATATCACATTGTACCATGACGGTATCGACACATCCCGGCAAGTTACAAATACATAAATGTATATGATAGGTTTATTGGGAAAAGGGGTTACATTTATAATTTGTTTGGAATGACACTCGTACACAATGGTAATTAACAGTGAATGGTCACGCATCCTTAATTAATTTGGTAAGCTTAAACACCCTTTAAAGGAAACAGCGGCCAGCTTAGGTGTATACTGTAGAGTAAAATGCGGACGGCAAAGGTATTTTTCTTGGTTTTCTCTGGAGCATTTAATCCTTTTATAATGCAAATGAATTTAAAAGCCTCTGAAGTCTGAAGCATGTTTCTTTTAAAGTGCTCATATAAATATTAGTACTGCCTTTTTCCACAATATTTTCTACATGATTTCAATTACTCTTTCATTTGGATAGATGTTTCTTTTTTTTAGCTCACCTGAGCACGAAGTGCTGAAAGTTAGTTATTGTGATCTCCTTTTCTTCTACCAAACTGATTGGCAGATTTTCAAATTATTTTAAAGAAGTGTTCCTTGGCCGCCAGGGAGCGGGGCTTTTTTGCCTTATATGGCTATAGTGTAAACTCAAAAAAATCTTCTCCTCCAAAAGTGTCAAGCCGATTTTCAAATAATGTTGTAGAAATGTTCCTAGGGTGACCCTCTATCAGATTCCTTCCAGCCAAGTTGATTGGTCGAAAAACATGGCCGCCAGCGGGCGGGGCTTTTTTGCCTAATATGGCTATAGTAAAAACTTGAAAAATCTTCTCCTCCGAAAGTGTTTGGCCAATTTTAAATTCTTTTTGTAGAAATGTTCATTGGGAGACCATCTATCAGATTCCTCCAAGCCATGTTGATTGGTCGAAAAACATAACCACCAGGGGGCAGGGCTATTTGGCCTTATATGGCTATAGTGAAAACTTGAAAAATCTCTTGTTAAGCAGGAAGCTTTTGAGTAAGATTTTAGAAAACCCTTGGTCAATTGTGATTTTTTTTGTAACACAAATTGGTAAATACTTAAATGAGTGAGTCGGGGCCATAATGGTTATCCATTTTTATGCCCCCGGAATCACCGATTCGGTGGGCATCTAGTTTTTTGGCCTGTCTGCACGTCTGCACGTCTGTCTGCACGTCTGTCTGTCTGACTGTCTGTCTGACTGTCTGTCTGACTGTCTGTCTGACTGTCTGTCTGCACGAAAAAAACTTTAACCTTGACCACTACTTTTGAACCAAAACAGGTACGGCTACAATATTTCACATGTGTATTTCTTGTGACTTGACCTTTCTGTCAGTACCAACATTTTTGACCTTGCGACCTTGACCTTTGACCTACATGTTGCCATTCTCGAAAAAAAAATTAACCTTGGCCATTACTTTTGAACCATAACAGGAAAGGCTACCATAATTCACATGAGTATTCCTTGTGACATGACCTTTCTGTCAGTACCAACATTTTTTACCTTGCGAATTTGACCTTTGATCTTGTTGTTGCCATTCTCGAAAAAAGACTTTAACCTTGGCCATTACTTTTGAACCATAACAGGTACGGCTACCATATTTCACATGTGTATTCCTTGTGACATGACCTTTATGTCAGTACCAACATTTTTGACCTTGCGACCTTGACCTTTGACATAGATGTTGCCATTCTCAAAAAAAACCTTTAACCTTCACCACTACTTTTGAAACATAACAGGTAAGGCTACCATATTTCACTTGTGTATACCTTGTGACATGACCTTTCTGTCAGTACAATTTTTTTTCACCTTGACCTTTGACCTAAATGTTGCCATTCTCGATAAAAACTTTAACCTTGACCACTACTTTTGAACCAATACAGGTACGGCTACCATATTTCACATGTGTATACCTTGTGACATGAACTTTCTGTCAGTACCAACATTTTTTACCTTGCGACCTTGACCTTTGACCTAGATGTTGCCATTCTCGAAAAAATACTTTAACCTTGACCACTTCTTTTGAACCATAACAGGTACGGCTACCATATTTCACATGTGTATACCTTGTGACATGACCTTTCTGTCAGTACCAAAATTGTTCAACTTGCGACCTTGACATAGATATTGCCATTCTCGAAAAAAAAATTAACCTTGACCACTACTTTTGAACCATAACAGGTACGGCTACCATATTTCACATGTGTATTCCTTGTGAAATGACCTTTCTATCAGTACCAACATTTTTCACCTGGCGACCTTGACCTTTGACCTAGATGTTACCAATCGGGGGCATCAGTGTTTCACAAACACATCTTATTTTTACATGTCTTTTGAAACTTGGAAATTAAATATAATATTCACATGTATGTCTCATGATTTATTTTTTATAGACAGCTAAAATGGCATTTAATTTTAACGGATGCGTCATTTATTCTTTTACCCGAAGTTGTAATATTTATAAACAATGCAGTTTATAAATCACACATCTATGCAAATGCAAATGTTTGAACAGTTTTATGTACCCAAACAAATTCAGTGCCTTCAGCGCTTTGATTAATACAGTTGGAGAATTACTATTGAGAATTGAGATAAGCAAGTTGTATGATAAAAAAAAAAAATTGTTGTTCAATAGAACATTATTTAATTTTTTAATGAGGTTATCTCTCAAGTATTTGTACGTAGAACATTTTAAGAGAAAATGAAGTTCATCTTCAACGTCTCCGTTGTTGCAGCAAAGACATATTCTACTCTGTTTTGGTATATATTTAAATATCGTCCTCTTTCAACTGTCAGAGTATGAGCACTTATCCTCAACTTACATAATGTTGATCTATCGCATTTGGATTTACAATGATCAACATATGAGGGTCTTTTATTTGGTTTATATAGTATGTTAAAGAAGTTATTTTTTTATTTTGACTGATGTCAGTCTCTTACCTTTGAAAGGCTGCATGCATATGTATCTTTAATTCTCTCTTGAATGCGTTTTAGATAAATCTTAATATCAAAAGGAATTAGACTAATAAGATGGAATCCAAGTTTTGAAATGAGATTTTTCATATTTATTATCCATGAGTTGTTTTTTTCAGTTGCTCTGTATATTTTTAAAATGAGTGAATTATTTGACTCTAGTATATGGAGCCAATATTTTATTGCTGGTGATTCTATTCTGGTATATAGGGGCAATCTGTTCAGCTCAGCTAGACATGCAGCATTTGATGCTTTGCAGTGAACTCCTAAAATTTCTTTAATAAATTTAAACTGCAAGTGTTCAAATCGATCTGAATCCTAGCTTGTATTGTTTCCCTATTCCCCATTCTTCAACAAGGGAGTCAAATAATTGTTCTAATAACTTGCATGGGTTATTAAGTCCAACTGGGTTATTTTATTTTGAAAAGAGCTTTTCTACCCTTTTCCACAAGCAATGAGCTGCATAGGTTTAGATTCCCGGTGTACTGCAGTGTCATGCCAAGATAGCAGTATGATTTAACTGTTTCCAGGAATTCATTATTATATTTAAAAAAGTTATTATGGGTTTTGCCATTTGAGGTAAATACACAATGACTTTTGATTTGTTTATATTTACTTCTAGTTTCCAAGATTGACAAAAGTCACTAAGAACATTTAAAGATGTTTGTAATCCCTTCTCAGAATTAGATAATAAAACTATATCATCGGCAAATAAAAGGGAATTTATTGTTGTGTCTCCAATTACTATGGGGTCTGTATTAGCACCTTGTAGACTGTTTACCAGATTATTTATGTAAAGATTAAATAGTATAGGACTGAGAACATCTCCCTGTTTTACACCACGGGTGGAGACAAATTCTTCACTGAGACCATTTTGGAATTTAATTCTATACCCAGTATCATCATACATAGAATGAATTATTTTAAAGAGTTTGCAGAGGAATTTAAGTTCCAAGAGGTTATAAAATAATCCATTTCTCCAAACTGTATCAAAAGTCTTCCTCAGATCATCAACGAAGGCAGCAAACACTTTCTGCTTCTTATTTTTCTTATGTTCTATTATATATTTTAGGGTGAAGATGTGATTTGAGGTGCGGGATTTTTCTTTAAAACCAATTTGGTTTTCACTTATAATGTTATGTACGTTGACAAATTTTGTAATTCTCATATAGATAACTTGGTTGAATAAATTTCCTAGGTTAGAAGTTATAGATATACCTCTGTAGTTTGACAGGTCCGTTTTACTGCCCTTTGTGTGTATTAAAGAAATGAAGCTTTCATTCCATACGTTAGGGAATGTTCCTTCTTTGAAAATAAGGTTAAAAAGTTTAGTAATAGGGTCAACTAGTATTGGTATACCATATTTGATCATTTCATTTGAAATCAAGTCCTTTGTAGTGGATTTACCATTTTTCAGGGCTTTAAAGGCTTTAATTATTTCATCTGCCAGTATTGGTTGATTATAAGAAATATTATCTTCGTTATTTAGTGCAATTTTAAGTTCTTCTAATTTCGTACGAATAATTTTATGAAATTTACTGTCCTTTGATTGTGCTTCACAAAAATTTAAATATTTTTGAAGAATCTACAGAATGCTTGCTCGTCAATTTTTTCAGTAGAATTATTGTCTGATGCTCGGCTTAATTTATTTAGTAAATCCCAGAATTTGGGTCAGTGTTGAGGGTTAGATCAGAACATATTTTAGTTTTGTATTTCTTTTCATTTTGTTTGCATTTTCGCCTTAATTTTGAGCGAAAAGAGTAGTATTCTTTTCTTTTCTGTAAGCTCTATTAAATGGAAATTTATTTATAAGAAATGCATAGTGCTTAACAGTTTTATGTAAGTTATCACATGACTCTGAAAACCAGGGTTTTCTTTTTGGTTTATTTGTTTGTTTTTTAATACGCCCTTTGATAAATTTGGCAGAGGACATAGCTGTTTCTTGTAAAATTGTATTGAGATCATTTCAACCTCATTAAATTTAAATAATATCTACTCAGAAAGTGTTGCAGTTTGGTTTTAGACTTAGTATTCTGAATAAGTGTAGAGTAACGATTAATCGCCTCTGAATCCCATTAAAATTTACCTGGGAGTGGTTCTAAATATGCTTGTTGAGTATTTGTAGTATCAATAAAAGATGTCAGTAAGGTACAGTTTGTTGCACAATGATCAGATAATGGTGTAAAGTCATGCACAATCAAAGTACTGAAAGTACTACTGGAAGGTGATTTAAAAGTGATGTCAGCCAGGTGCAGATGGGATGATGAATTGTATGCAAGGTATGAACATATCTCATTGCATAATTAAGTATAAGTGTGCCCTCAATTCAAATCAATTCTCACATTACAAGCACATTAACAAAGTGTTATAACATTTAAATAATATCATGACATCTAACGATGATCAGATCTTTATAGATATAATTTTATTTTTGATGTGTATATATTACGCGTAAAGTGTGGATTCAAACACTTCCAAATATTAGACAATTTAAGAAAATTAGATATTCGGATAAAATCTGATTGATTGAAACGTAATGTTAAAAAAGAGCAAATGCATATTAAAACCAAAGGCTTCTTTTCCCACAATATATTTTTTTCAAGAGCTACTCTATCTAAAGAGGCAACGTGTTAGGATGTTTATCCAGTATGCATGAGTTCGATTTTACCATACCAATTCAGGAAAAGAGATTTCCACATATTTCTCTCTTCCCCCGGTAGATCAGTCGGTAGTGACGCGGGCTGTCAATCCCAGCGGTTGTGAGTTCGAATCCAAGCTCGGCCAACATTGTTTCCGTCGTTTGACAAAAGTCAATGTGACACGCGTCATTCGTTTTTCACCAATTGGCTAACAGTATATGTGGAAAGCAGCCAGTTGCTTGGAAAGAATGTTGGGTGGATTCTTTGTGTGAGAAATCCAGGAAACCCATGAATATGTTAATTGGCCGCCGTGATATGACTGAACAATTGTTGAACACGTCGTTAAAGCCCAATCAATCAATCCTTTTTATATAATCATTCTGTAATTTACCCTTTACAATGCCCCCTAATCCCCTAATACATATTAAATTGAGTAGGGCGTTCGGGGAACACACCATTCGTGCATTACCAGATAACTAACACTTCGCCCTAGCACACAACTATTGACAACATTGTGACAAAACATGAGAACATTTTCCCAGGTCTCCAAATGTTACTACAAGTAATAAATGCATTAAACTACTTTCAAGGAAAATATGTATTTAACAAGTTATGAGTTAAATATTTGAAACCTGCAGCAAACGATTTTGAAAATATCTGAGAGGGAACTTTTCCTTTTCCCACAACGTTTCAATTAGTAAATATATATATATACACATATAATATATATAAATTATGTAAATACCTATAAATAATGAATATACTAGAGGAAATGTAAGGAATATAACTGAAAGTCGTAATTAAGGATAGATTAGCACATTTTTTGGGAAACTACTCATTGTACCTAATTTCTCTTTATCCAACAATGTTTTATGAAATTTGCAGCAGCTTTGAAAACATTTCGGATCCATTACTGAAAGTATTAATTTAGGATAGCTATTGATTTGAAATAAAATATAACTAATGGTGTGTTGGTGTTATTACCGTTGATTTCGTTCTTTTATTATCATTTTATAAAGTTAAAACATAACTTGAAAATTACCCTTTGATTTTTCCCCCACTGAAATATTACTGGCAATAACCGCAACTTAAATTAACCCATCCCCCAAATATAAGAAGTCTGCAGCGGATGAGTTTGAAAACATATGGACACAATTATGGAAAATCGTTTATCAAATAGTTGGTTTATACAAATATGTATATGTCCGACATTGTCAAATTGCGTATAGGCAGTGGTACGAAACCGACATTGCCGAATTGCGTAAAGGCAGTGGTACGAAACATCAGAAACGTAGATTATCTACCTTCCTGTAACATCCCTCATCATATAATTATAAAACAAAGTATGAAGTAATTCAATAACTTCATTATAGATCTAAACAACGATGCTGTTTACATATTGAATTATATAACTTTTACATTTCTCTCTACGAAAAGTCGATTTGTTCTATTTTATAAATTCGACGACACGGTCTGTCCTCGATTTGACCTAGTTCGTGTATATATCTCTGATCCGTTCACAAAAGCGTGGCGCATAGGAATATACATAATAATGCTTACTGCAGAAATATTTGTATTTCTTAAAATAAAATTCATTTCAAAAGACGCAAATACATTTTCAGTTTGAAAATAAATTGTACAAACTATATTCTTCATTCAACTGATTGTACATGAAGAAGACTATATTAGGTAGATTTTACTTGGAATTCATAGCACTATATTGATGAGCGTATATATACAAAAGTTCCTGTAGAATTAAATGTTACATGGCATATTCCATTTGGGTCAGCAGGCAATCGCATAGGAAGGAGATTATTACATAATAATCACCTTCCAATAAAACTACTTATGGCATGCATATGTAATAACTTTGCAGATGCAACTGCATAATCAACAACACTAGAACCATTATATTTGATACAGGTATATTTACCATGTAGAGCTCTAATAGTTCTACCATTAAGTATTCTTAGCCCAGCTTCTTTACAGAGCTCAATTAATAATTTGCCACTCTACTCTTATTGGGCCTTTTATGATCAAGATTATTTCTTAGTGTACATATATCATATATATACTTATCATCCTCTGTATGAGGATACCTAGATTCATCTGAAGACACAAAGTCAGAGGATGTGCTAGTATATGCATTAAAATCCCCTTGAATCAATACCTCGCCATATTGACTGTAGTATTCTATGTTTCTGAATAATTTTGAAAACATTTCTTCAATATCCTTTGGTTGCCCGGAAGAATTTTCTGGGGAAAAATAGATAAAAGCAAGATATACATCTCTTGGAAGATTGAAAAAGTTGTGGTTTAGCTTAACCCACTGGATATCACTATGTTCATTAGGAAGCTTAGACAAGCCTTTTGTCAATGAGTGTTTGGCATATATTGCAATTCCACCTGAATTACGTCTGGCTTTTTTATGTTTAGTTCGATTACTGTTACAAATAAGTGCATACTCTGGTATACTTAAAATAGTTCCACTGTCACTCCTAAACTAAAAACATGAATATTAAAAATAATTTTCATAAAAATAGGGTCCTTTATTTTGTCTTGGTTCAAACCCTGAATATTCCATAGACCAATTCTCAGGCTATGTGTTGTCATTGTTGAAGGATCAAGGAGTTCATGGGGGTAAGATGTTGGGAAGATGTAGATCAGAATGGTTCACTAAGGCACAGATTATTGAAAATTCATTATCTGCATATACGGGGGCATGTTCCGAGGTCCGTAAAGCCAAGGGCTAAAGTACGGCATGTCGAAATGTGGTCCTTGTTGATTTCCGATCGGTTGTTGGCATTGATTATTGTTGCTGTATGGATTTCCGAGCGGTGGTGGGCATTGATTGTTATTGTTGTTGAATGGATTTCTGAGCAGTGGTGGGCGCTGATTGTTGTTATTGATGTCAACATTGTGCGCTGGTCTCTCATTGTATTGCCTAGGGTTATTGTTCTTCAGTTCACCATGCCGAATACTAGGTTTGTTACTCATCCTTTGCGGTGTGTTTGCTTGAGTGAACGGAATGTTCATCTGACGCTTCAAAAATTTCGTAATAGCAGGAATACCTCTGCTGTCATTGAGATGAACATAATCGTAATACATATCATATGTAAGTATAAATCCTTTGAGGATGTTTAAAGTAGGATAATCATGTGCTACTGATATTATCCTGTCATTTGCTTCGTCAATAACAATGTTTTCAGTATCTTTTCTATAAAGAATTGGCAATATGTAAACGTCTGAGGATGGCCATGATTTGAGAACTGATTCAAACATAAGTTTGAATTCATTTTTGTTGACACCATCATTCTGGATGTCACGTGTACCAATATGAATTAATACTCTTTTTGGTCGGAAGTTTTCACCATTGTTGTTAATAACTGTGTGCATGTATTTGCACCACCTCGAATATATCTTTTCTGTGTATTTTCATTGGAGCAAAACTGGCTCGGACGGATCCTGTTCAGTATTGAGTCACTTAGTATAAGATTGACGCATTGTGACACTTGACCATTGGAATTGTTTTTATGTGGCACTTTGCTTATCTGTGAATTAGTTTGCCTGTTTTCAGGCTGTGACCCTGATTTGCTTTTAGAATTCAAATTCAAATCTTCTGGCACGCTGTTGACCGCGTTTTTGACATAATTTTGTTTCTCTTTATGCTTAATAGGTGTGGTAATATTGTCAATAATGGAATCATCGTTAGCAGTTTTATTTGATATTTGTTGGGATATGTCGTTGAGTTTTGTCATCATTTCTTCCTGGTTTTCAGTTAGCTTTTTAATTTGATTGTCTGTCGCGTTAAATTTGACATGTAAGGATTCAACAGTTTGATTATTGTGTTTGACTTTTGACTCTAGTGAATCTAGTTGCTCTTAAAGGCCCTTGTTACCTTTGGACAATTGACCTCCAAAGTTTAAGGAGAATTTGGCAGCTACTGTTCTTACTTCGGATACAAGATTCGAAATTGTTTGTAATGCATCATCAACATTCACAAGGGCGGTACCAATGCATGACAGCTTGACGGCTAACGTTTTGCTGGTGTTCGGCTAATCTGACTTTAGCCTTTGGAGAGGGGATTGGCGTTGTATTTTCATTATGTAAAGCTGATCGGACGGCTTTATCCTTTGAAGATGGAAGTGGTGTTGAAACATTTATTTCATTTAAGGATGTGTTTACTTCTATGGGATTTTCTATAACTGTTTTGTCATTGGTTGATTCATCAAGGACTTTTACCTCAGTTTCTTCATAATCTATGGGAATTGCTATAACTGTTTTGTCATTGGTAGATGCATCAAGCACTTTTACTTCAGTTTCTTCATAAACAGTGTTTTCAATGTCCAAGTTTTTATTTACTGTTTCAGTATCATTGAGTGAAACTTCTTCACACTCAAATTCTCAACAATATCTTTCGAAGCTTCAAAGTATTTGGAAGTAAATATTTTACATTATATTCCTTGAATAAAAACCATTCCGGATTTGTAAACAATTAATTTCACTTTTATTGTTTCAACGGGGTTGTCTCCCTTGTATTGAATTTTAATTGTGGCACCATCTTCAAGTTCAGAACAGTGTTCAAAGTATGCATGTAATGACTGTTTCAAAATTTCAACCCGATTTGTTTTATCAATAAAACAAGATATATTTGGCGGATATTTAATTCAGGAAATGATATATTTTAAAAGGCGTACAAATAAACAACTTTTAAGGATTTGTATGATATTTATTTGCAATTACCTTTTCCAACTTCTAGATAATAAACTAATAAGTTTTATGCGCTAGGTTGAGGATTTTGAAGAGAATACACGTGTCGAAGGTTTGTAGCCTCGGAAAACGCAACGTCGCACGTCATCGGGTTGACAGAAACAATAAAGTCGACGTCACTTCCGGCTACTCTTAACACGTGATACAACAGCTGTTTGTCCTTTGAATATCCCTGGTACACGGAGCCGCCATAATGCCTCTCGAAAAGCCCTGCAATTGATTTAACAGTATCTTTTATAATGAACATTTTTATAAATAGAGATGTCTGATTATAATAAGTGAGAACATGGAAGGACAAAACAATACACCCTCCAAAAACAACATGCTTAAGTTATGGTTATTGTGCACTGCACATCTGTAGGTCATAAGTTACCTACAATCCAGGTTTAAAATGGGTGCAATGGAAATTAATTGAAACAATGGCTGAAATGGAGATAACTAAAATAAGTAGACCACCTAGTTTTTTGCCGTTCTCCTGATCACTAGGTATAAGTGTGACCACTTTGAAATAAATCTGCCAAACGAAAACGACGTTTTGACCAATAAATGAAAACCGTGACGGACGGACGAATGCACATTCAGACAGACAGCCGGATGGATAATGCCTCCAAGCCTTACAGACACAGACAACAAATTAAGTGTTGATTAGAGAAGACTGGTTTCGATGCGTCAAAACACGTCTGTGTTTAGGTAAGGGCTAACATGTTATGGTATATGGTAATGCATTTGTAAATAATTTGAAAATAAGTGTTATTTTTGTATTTGGGGCATTAAAATATGATAACTGACATATTACATGCCCCTATAATCGGTGAGATTATCTTGTTTTCGATACTTTTTCCATCGCAAATTTTACCCTGTCAGTAACGGGATAAGTTTTTAAATAGGAAACCCCTTCATCGGGACAATTGAAAACGACTCAAGTTCACTTTATTGATAAAAAATGATACATTTTCTACCCTGGTTTTACTTGGATAACATAAAGAATAACATTTAAAGCGAATTCGATTTTTTTTTTTTTACCTGCCATCTGGATTTCAGTCGCTTTAATATATATTTTATCACTTAGACTTTACTATCTTATTTTGTCTACTGGATGTGTATTTCGTATATTTCAGTTATTTTGGATTTATTCCGGTAATTTCTGTTGTGAATCTGATTGTTAACATTTCCGCTGAAAGGGGTCTTGTACATTTTATTCGAAAGGATTTTTGAAAATGTCCACGCCTAGGCTAACTTACACATTTACATTTTACATTACATGTTATATTTTGTCATCTATTTATTTTATCATCAATTCAATTATGTCCCGCTTACAGTCGCTTGTTGACACATGTGCAGCAGACGGCATTTGAATACATCGTGACAAGAGGAGAAATTGCTTATCGAGACCCATTTCCTCTTGTTCCACAAAGAGTTCAACTATTTTCAATAATTACTGTCCATATTTTCGCCTAGATGTATGGCAAAATTGCTGGTAATCATTCATCTGTTGCATGTTATTCAAAATGTGCCTGAAAGGGGGAAGGAGTAAACGAATGTCTGTAGTAAAACGTTTTTATATCTTAAGTATGAAATTAATTAATTTGAAACGTGTTGGAAAGCATTGTGTGTAAGGGAGGAATTGCTTATTGTCAGCAATGGCTCCATTGTTTTACATACTATTTTTAGAACTCGACTGCTACAGTATCATGGAAGGGTTCAGCTATCATGGAAACGATGTGTAACCATTTCCCGCTTACAGACCGTTTTTGACGCATTTGCAGCAGACGACATTCGAAAACATCGTGACACAAGGAGAAATTGCTTATCGTAGGCAATTTCTATATTTGCCACCATGTTTTCAACTTCTTTCAATAATTATAATGTTATTTACAGTGATTTGCATATTTCTCTATGTAATTCTATTTCGACTGTTGGGGTCACGTGTCGGTCGACGTTAACTAACTATACTGACTTTGAGGTCAATCATAGGTCAGAGTGTGTTTCACTCGTTGGAACTCATTTGACGCATTAATGCAAGCGGATGGATTTCCGTTATTCGGTCAAAAAATGAAATCATTGTAAACCAGATTGTAAACCAATTGCGACTTTAGACAAATATTGGACATGGTTGCAGCCTTAAGTTGACAAAGCATGCTAGGAATGGAAAAGGCCCTATCCAAAAAGCACTGCACATTAGGGTATTACGCCATTTTTAGCAATGTTTAAGTCGTATCACGGCGATGAATTTATATACCCACATGTTTCCTGGCTTTATCAAACCAGTACTCCACAAAACAGTACTTCCAAGTAATTGGCTGCTTTTACATATAGACTTTTAGCCTATTGGTGGAAGACAAATGTCGTTTTCTCATTAACTTTTGTCCAACGTCGGAAATAATGTGGCCGGGCTGAGGTAGAACTCTGGATTGACAGCCCGTGTATCCACTTACTGAGCCTCGGTGTTTCCAGCAAATGAGGGTAAACAGTAATTTATGTCCTATAATGGTCATTATTTAAATAGTTATCGAATAAGACCATACCCTACTGCCTGGGTATTCGTTTAATCAAAATAATGAGTTCGTATATACAAAATAAAACGGATAATTTGCATTTATACGGAGTATAACGTTGCAGGAGCGATAAATTGGTTCGTATTGTACGACAAGTCGCGTGGAAAAAAAAAATCGATATCTTATACAAAAGACCGAAGGTCGAGTAAGACCACGCTACGAGTCGTGCAATACGAGCCATTTATCGCTCCTGTAACGTTATTTTACTTTCATTATATACTTACAATCTATTAAGAGTGAAAAAAGTAACAACTCTTTTATTGAGATTACAAATTTTAAATCGTGAACTGAATTAAGACTATGAATGGCGGATGCATATTTACTATAATGCTTAGGTTACGCCCCATAGAATGTATTCTTATATGCAGGCCCCGCCAAATAACATCATCATATTAAATTGTCATTGTTTTTTGGAGAAAATGACTGACATAATCTTTAATTGCTTTTTTTTTAAAATTAAATTTGACAAGAGGTTTTCGATACTAAAAATAGAAACGAGTTTCCGAAATAGTACTGGTTGTGTTCATATTGTATTATGAAGCGCAGATTCAAAACGGGATCCTAGCTAAAAGTTTAATTTTAATCTGTCGTGTCTGGTCTGCGCAACACAATATGCATTATTTGCGCCGGAAAATGTACAGGTATATAATTTAAAAAAAGTATTGAATTATCATTTCGTTTTTACTTATTTCTTTCATATGAAATGATTATTTTGTAAATACGGAATATAATGGCTTATTTGCATATAAAAACAAAGTGTCGAATAATCATTTCGTTTTTAATATTTGCACATATTTAGGATTTTAAGCTCACCTGAGCCTCGTGCTATATATATATATATATATATATATATAGGCCGATCATGGCCCTCATGTTTAACTAGTAAGGTCTACTTTAGTGCATGCTTTCCAACAACAATTTCCCCTGAGGAACTAATTTGGAGGAGACTGCCACAGACAACTTATTTGGAGGAGACTGCCACAAACAATTTATTTGGAGGAGACTGCCACAGACAACTTATTTGGAGGAGACTGCCACATACAACTTATTTGGAGGAGACTGCCACGAGACTGCCACAGACAACTTATTTGGAGGAGACTGCCACGAGACTGCCACAGACAACTTATTTGGAGGAGACGGCCACGAGACTGCCACAGACAACTTATTTGGAGGTGACTGCCTCGACAACGTATTTGGAGGAGACTGCCGCAAACAATTTATTTGGAGGAGACTGCCACAAACAACTAATTTGGAGGAGACTGCCATAAACAACTTATTTGGAGGAGACTGCCACAGACAACTTATTTGGAGGAGACTGCAACAGACAACTTATTTGGAGGAGACTGCCACAGACAACTTATTTGAAGGAGACTGCCACGAGACTGCCACAAACAACTTATTTGAAGGAGACTGCAACAAACAACTTATTTGGAGGAGACTGCCACAAACAACGTATTTGGAGGAGACTGCCACAAACAACTTATTTGGAGGAGACTGCCACAGACAACTTATTTGGAGGAGACTGCAACAGACAACTTATTTTGAGGAGACTGCCACAAACAACTTATTTGGAGGAGACTGCCACAAACAACGTATTTGGAGGAGACTGCCACAAACAACTTATTTGGAGCAGACTGCCACAGACAACTTATTTTGAGGAGACTGCAACAGACAACTTATTTTGAGGAGACTGCCACAAACAACTTATTTGGAGGAGACTGCCGCAGACAACTTATTTGGAGGCGACTGCCACAGACAACTTATTTGGAGGAGACTGCAACAGACAACTTTATTTGGAGGCGACTGCCACAAACAACTTTATTTGGAGGAGACTGCAACAGACAACTTATTTGGAGGAGACTGCCACAGACAACTTATTTGGAGGAGACTGCCACAGACAACTTATTTGGAGGAGACTGCAACAGACAACTGTATTTGGAGGCGACTGCCACAAACAACTTATTTGGAGGAGACTGCAACAGACAACTTATTTGGAGGAGACTGCCACAGACAACTTATTTGGAGGAGACTGCCACAGACAACTTATTTGGAGGAGACTGCAACAGACAACTGTATTTGGAGGCGACTGCCACAAACAACTTATTTGGAGGAGACTGCAACAGACAACTTATTTGGAGGAGACTGCCACAGACAACTTATTTGAAGGAGACTGCCACGAGACTGCCACAAACAACTTATTTGAAGGAGACTGCAACAAACAACTTATTTGGAGGAGACTGCCACAAACAACGTATTTGGAGGAGACTGCCACAAACAACTTATTTGGAGGAGACTGCCACAGACAACTTATTTGGAGGAGACTGCCACAATCAACTTATTTGGAGGAGACTGCCACATACAACGTATTTAGAGGAGACTGCCACGAGACTGCCACAGACAACTTATTTGGAGGAGACTGCCACAATCAACTTATTTGGAGGAGACTGTCACAGACAACTTATTTAGAGGAGACTGCCACAATCAACTTATTTGAAGGAGACTGCCACAGACAACTTATTTAGAGGAGACTGCCACGAGACTGCCACGAGACTGCCACAGACAACTTATTTGGAGGAGACTGCCACGACAACATATTTGAAGGAGACTGCAGCAAACAACTTATTTGGATGAGACCGCCACAAACAACTTATTTGGAGGAGACTGCCACAAACAACTTATTTGGAGGAGACTGCCACAGACAACTTATTTGGAGGAGACTGCCACAGACAACTTATTTTGAGGAGACTGCCACGAGACTGCCACAGACAACTAATTTGGAGGAGACTGCCACGAGACTGCCACAGACAACTAATTTGGAGGAGACTACCACAGACAACTTATTTGGAGGAGACTGCCACAGACAACCTATTTGGAGGAGACTGCCACGAGACTGACACAGACAACTTATTTGGAGGAGACTGCTACAAACAACTTATTTGGAGAAGACTGCCACAGACAACTTACTTGGAGGAGACTGCCACACACAACTTATTTGGAGGAGACTGCCACACACAACTTATTTGGAGGAGACTGCCACAGACAACTGATTTGGAGGAGTATGCCACACACAACTAATTTGACTGGTTTAGTGTCGTTTTAACAGTGTACTTACACCTGTTCTCCACTAAGCTTCTGATTGATGGGAGTTTAACGCCATTTACAACAATTTTCCAGTCATATAACGGCGGCCAGTTCACACACCCACATGTTCCCTTGTTTGCTCACACCAGTATTCCAAGCGGCAGACTTTCCAAAGCAACTTACTGTTCTTTAACATAGAATGCTAGCCCATTGGTGGAAGTCGCATTATTCTTTGTCATTTGCTGAAAACGCAGCTCGTCTTTGGGAGCAGAATGAATTGATCTTATCATGTACTATCTGATGCCTGAATGTTTGATTTCGTTTCGAGTACATATATGTATTTCACCTTTAAATATTTTCATTCACAAAGAATGGTCATATCTGGTATTAAACATCTCGCGACTAGTCGACTTGTGTACTCTTTATCTATATATACATTAGTATTCCACATTTGTTTTCTTAAAACACTGCTATGTAATTTTTCTCTTTTAATTCATCACTTTAATTAACACATTTATGATTAATGTGTACAGAGTAATAGCAATATCTCATTGCGAAATAGCTATAAAGACAAAGGATTCCAACTTAAAAGGACCTACCAACTATTTGGTCTTCCTTGGTCTTTATCTGACAAGGGAGATAATATACTTATTACTAATGTCGCTCATTGGGTCATACATGTATCAGATACTTTAATAATGGTGATAGTGGCTTCCATCCTTATCGCAAAGGATAGCGGGAATATGATTCCGAGAGACGAATGCGCCGGTCTAAAGATAAACTTGCTCGTAATTCTGTCATAACAGTCGACCAAGGAAACGCCATTATACAACTGAAATGCATATGGAAGCAACGCAAACCACACTTTATTAGTTAAACTAAGTAAATGTTACTAACCCATTGGAGCGATATCACACTGTTTTGTCACATTGCCCGTTTTGGGGTCCACAGCCACCAAAGACCATGTATACTGACCGTCGTTCCATAATCCCGGGGAGAAGGCGAACAGTTTATCTACAATATATCATACCAATAAATTATTTCACAATCATTCATCATTGTCTTATAACACACTTCTGTTTCTACCACGAGAGTACCGAATATCTATTAACCTTATATATGATCATTTAGAATCGTCTAATTGACAAAACTTGAAAATCTAGGTCTAACACCCTGCACATTACGTGTTCTAGATTTGATGAATGAAGACAAACATCGGTCAAATCAGGGACGAAGATAAGTCTTATCTATGTCCCGGGTCAAATCGATATGCCTGAATTAATTGAGTCCTATCAATCAACACTATTTATTAAAGATAAAGAGGAGGGTTAACCCGTTTCCATATATACAAGAAATCTGCCACAAACGACTTTGAAAAAACCTACTTCTGAAAAAAATTATGGAAAATTTCCATCAACGAAAGTATGGAATGAATGAATGTATATTGTTTTATGGCGCATCGACAGCTAAGGTCATTTAGCGCGCAATTAAATTTAATTATTCATGTTCCCTGGGTAAACAAACCAGTACTAGGCTAGAAAATGTGTCTTGCCCAAGGGCCGCACTCCACCATGACCGTAGTGCCGCGACTGGGGATCGAACCCGGGACACCCGGTTTCGAAATCCCCGACGCTAACCACCCGACCACGGCGGTTTGGACACTGAAACGAGTTGAAAATATTGTGGCAAAATATGTAATTGCTCAATATGAGTAATTTTTCCTTTTGTCACAATTATTTTATAATTAGTTTGCTCCAGAGGTGTATTAATGCGTCAGTAAGGGGGAAGAGTAACACCTACACTGCATATACCTCATCTTTGCGAGCGAATGATCGTTTTTTTCCATCACCTTCACAAAAGTACTCATTTGAAAGATATTGTATAACGATATTTGGCTAGCGAAGATGTGCAAACAATACACAAATACTCACCGCTTCCCTTATAGGAAAACATTGACATGAAGGTGAAAGCAGAAACATCTAGCTCCACTTGGTTCACAAAGCTCCTGCAACACAGAGAAAGAAAACACAGATCGTAATTGTTGTTACCCCTAACGACGGGCAATTCTCAGAATCTCAAATAATGAGATGTTCATTTATCCAAATGATCTACTCCTTCACTGAAGTGATTTTAGTCGGAAAGAGTATCGAGGGCTTGGCGTGAAACGGTTGTATCTAAAAACTGTTTTTGACAACCCTGGATTAGGGGTAATTTTGACCCCTTTGTAAACAATGCAAATTTAGGTGCCATTGCTCAGAACGAGCAATGGCACCTAAATGTCCATCGTTTACCAAGAGAAATGACTTAACGCTTATAAAGACTTTATGGCAAGGTGATCAACCTTGGTAAAAGAATACCAATATTAGTTACAACCGTTTCACGCCAAGCCCTCGGTATAAAAACGTTATATAAGTTAATTCCTTGAAGGAACCGTTGTTAATATTGTATCCCTCCGTTGAGGATCGAAGGGATATTATTGATTTTGCGTCGTCTGTCTGTCCGTCCGTTCGTCTGTATCTAAGCCATCACGTAAGGCAATGCCTCCCGACAGGTTTCGCTTAGATGTCAACAGGTACACCATAATTATTTCCCCTCGAAGTTGCATTTCATATAAACTGTCATTATTTGACGGTTACCATAAATGAAGCAACTTTTTAGCAATTCGTTTCGGTTACCTTAATTGTCATCAGTTTGTGTACAATTTAACAAAAAGTCTGTCTGAAAATGGTTTAATCGTTTATGTTTTAAAAAGCGATGAGGAGGTGTAGCTAATTAGCTGTCTAACGTCATCCGTTTAAGGGGACATACCCGCTGTAGATGTCAAAAGTGTATATTCGACTGTTCAATAAAACATACATACCCGCTGTAGATGATGTCAAAAGTGTATATTTGACTGTTCAATGAAACATACATACCCGTTGTAGATGTCAAAAGTGTATATTCGACTGTTCAATGAAACATACATACCCGCTGTAGATGTCAAAAGTGTATATTCGGCTGTTCAATGAAACATACATACCCGCTGTAGATGTCAAAAGTGTATATTCGGCTGTTCAATGCATCGGCAGCGTTTTCGTTTCCCATCAACGCGTATACGAGAGCGTAGCTGTTGATGTCCGTTTCTAACCACTGGAAGTTAACGTACAAGTTTTCTGGTTTGGTAAGATTGGCTCTTCGAGTGAACACACCACCGTAATCCATCGTACCCACTTCAAAATCCCACTCGCCTTGAATGATGATAATAATAACATCAATAACGATAACACAAAAATATATAATAATAATAAAGCAAATAATTATTATAATAATTATAAATACTACTACTTTATTATCAATAATAATAATATATGCTTGGCTCTTTCAGCGCCTAAGGCAATATTGAGGTTTTTGCAAACAATGCAGATTCAAGTGAGTCAGCTCGTAACGAGCTGTCTCACTTGAAATCAGCATTGTTTGCCCTTTATTCATCAAAATAATTAAAAACATGTATTACATGAGAAATGGAGAGGTCCGATTTTGAACATGGAATAGTCTATTTTAAACAATTCGGCGCTGAAAGAGTTAGGTGAAATTGTCCCATATTAGTATGTTAAGCACTGCACTCGGCTTTACATTATACGAGTCTATACTTTCTGCTAATATGCTAAGGAGAGCCCAATGGATTTTCTGATCGAAGTAGAAGTGTAGCCCCATTAGTGATACGACAATGTAACTTGAAGTGGTCCGAAAACGAAGATTTAATAACACCTTAAACCACCAGACGTGGCTCATGAATATGTATCTTGGACTATCCTTTATAGATGCATCTCATTTCACAACTATACTGATACATTTATCTAAATGCTCGAGCATGCGATTTCCTTAAATGGTTTAATTTACGAATAATATAAAATATGTATATGGTCCCGAAAATATAAATCTTTGTAAACGTGATCTGTTCTCAGAAATGAACTATTTGCTCCAAATGTTCAATTTTGATAATGTATTTGCTTCTAACCAATCGGATACATTATCAAATTTGAACAATCACAATTTTAATTTGGAGCAAATAGCTCTTCATTTCTGAGTACAGAGCACGTTTACAGCACAAAGGTTTATATCGGATACATGAGAACACATCCTGGGAATACTTTCATAGTTTTGGAGCATGGTGCATATCATGATACACCCAATCTCTTTCGAATCATAGATTATAAATATACCTGCCGTGGCCGTTTCTTGAAGCCTTATGGCAGCCATGGACTCCCCAACGTACCATGAGAACGCATTAATAGCATCGCCTTTAAATTGAAACAAATCGGTTTCTTGTACCAGCGTCCCATTGGTCGAACCGATCGTGTACAGGCGCATAGCAACGTCATCTACTCCACCGGAAGTATGCAAGATAACGCTCGTCGTGTTTCTTGAGTTATCTATTCCAACAACCGCATCTAACATAAAACCCAAATGACCGTCTGAAGTTTTAGCTCCGTACGAATCTATGCCAAATAATAGTTTGTTCACATGATTGACTTTACCACTGGCGGTGTCGATGGATACAAAATGAGTATTTTCTGTCTCAAATGGGTTGTAGGCGAATCCAAACAGTTGTTTGCTTTCTGCAGTACCTTGTGCAGGGTGCGCCTTCTGAAGACGTAATGCCCTCTTCAATGGCAACAGGTTTTTGTCTTTTGGAGGAAGATAGTTTTGTTGAAACCGCAGACGATTGTCACCGGAGTCCGATTGGAGAATTCTGATATCTGAACATTGCAGGAATGTCGTCTCTCCGGGCTTGTGTGCATTGTACCGGGCTCGTATAACACAGTGGTCGCAAGCCATATCAGGTATTTTCTGAAATATATATATGTGGGTGTTTTGTATACCCATTCATGTGTTACAATAACAGTTGTACATAACCAGCAACCAGTCATATCAGGTATTTTCTGAAAGATACATGTGTCACTGTTTCGTAATAACCATTCATGTGTTACAACAGCCTTTACATATGACGTTATATATACATTATTAAATTACATTTGCGAACAATGAATACCATTATCAGTCTGCGCATAAGTACAGTCTAATATTGGTCTGCATTTTCGTTACTCCTGTAGCAAAAGTGGTCCATGCTTTTGTTAGAACTTATTTATTTCTCTGAATAAACCCCTCTCTCTGCTGTACGTTGCAAGATGTGTTTATAAAGAAATAACACCAATATTTTAAAATAAAAGGAAGAATATCGAGGGCTTGGCGTGAAACGGTTGTAACTGAAATTGGTATTTTTTTTACCAAGGTTAATCACCTCGCCATAAAGTCTTTATAAGCGTTAAATCATTTTTCTTGGTAAACAATGGAAATTTAGGTGGCATTGCTCGTTCTGAGCAATGGCACCTAAATTTGCATTGTTTACAAAGGGGTCAAAATTGCCCCTTAATCAGGGTTTTCAAAATAGGTTTTTAGTTACAACCATTTCTCGCCAAGCCCTCGATATGTTAATATGCCGTTCATTAGCAAATACGGTCAAGAGGTATTCCCCTAGCACCATAACAGTTATATCATCGGAGCAATGGAATGTAAAGCATCTACCAATACTTACAACTAATACAGTATAGTTGTGCTGATGGTCCTGGGCATGTACATATTTGTCAGTAATCACGGCGAGCGTCTGGAAGTCTGTGCTCGTAGAGCTATTGGCGATGGCAAGATCCATATATCCTTTGTAAATAAAGACACATGAAAGTATTTGTTTGAATGATGTTTGACGCCATTTTTTACAGTTTTCCCGTTATGTCACAGCGTATTCATGGTAATAGATTAGTGCTATTGGTATTAGTAATACTGACACCGATGTATCAGTCGTAGTCCTCGCAACCCTGAATGTCAAGGGCGAAATCAAGTACTCTGTATGACCCGACCGGGGTTCCAGCCCTGGTCTCCCGCTCCAGATGTTAACTTATTAGGTGTTATGCGGGCCTATTTAAAATTTCTGATTGGTTAAAGGCGAATATACATATACATATTGTGAAATATAGTAGGCACATATAGTCCAAACATTGCTGTTGATTTTACGATTTTACGATTTTACGATTGTATACTATGTATACATTTAGTATGTTTACAGTATATATGGATGTGATTTAGTGAGAGTTTTATCACAACGTAAATTACAAAATTGCTATATCGATATGATTTCTTGATCATCGACGCATCAGTATCCGGCTCTGAAGGCAGATTTTCTATTTTCACGAAGGAGTCAGAGTTCCATTCTCTGGATAATACTTAAATGTTATTTTATGCCCCCATAAAATGTTTTATGGATTGTAGGAATAACCTTGTTCTATTACTTGATTGTATGAATAACCTTGTTCTATTACTGGATTGTATGAATAACCTTGCTCTATTAATTAGTGGAACAATTCCATTCCCGACACAAGAATCAAGTGCACCTGTCTGGGTTACTTTCACAAGCCAATCAAAAGGGAGCTGCAATCACGTGGCTTGTATGGGCCAATCGGTTGCAGTCTTCTTCACTCTTGGATAATAATTTGGATCGACATCTTGTTTTAGATGGCTGCAAAATATTTAATAAGGCAGATTTTCTATATATTCACGAAGGAGTCGGAGTTCCTTTCTCGGGATAACACTTAAATACTTTATATCCTACCTGGGTAGCCCGGTTCATAGTGGTTAAAGTTTTGTTGGAACAGAAAGAATGCAGTCTGACCCGCCGTGTACGTCCTCGTTATACCCGGTGTCTCAGGAGGCATTCCCCCGCAGGGCGGGGCGTGTCGAGTACATGTTGGGCTCCCGTGCTGAAATAAGACAAACATAGGCTCAGATTTGTACGTATACGGGTTTCAAACTTAATGTTTAAGTAGTGTTGAGTATGGGTTTAAGATGAATTCAATTCGTATCCCGTATACAATACACATTTCTGAATATGACTGACCTATTATCATTACAAAACTTTACCGAGTTTGTGCAAGGGTGTTTTCTACCAAAACTGTGAATTATATTAATGAAAATACACGAGTTCGGATACTTTTCGTTGAAAATAACAATATTTCTTTGCACAATTGTAAGGTTCATGTTGATTTGGTCAAAAAACACAATTGAATCAAATTTGACCACGACTTAGTATCGTACACAGCTTAGAGAAGCCATTTTAACTGTCCACTTTTGAATCCAGTAATGGCATTCTGGTGGCGAGACCAATGACTCAACACATCCAGCTCTATATCAACAGTTACATCGAGAGCTGTATTAACTCTTTCAGCGCCAAGAGCAATATTGAGATTTTTGCAAACAATACTGATTCAGGGGAGTCAGCTCGTAACGAGCTGTCTCACCTAAAATCAGCATTGTTTGCCTTTTCTTTATCAAAATAGTCCAAACTGTTATTACATGTGAAATGGAAACGCCTGATTTTGAACATGGAAGAGTCTACTTTAAACAATTCGGCGCTGAAAGAGTTGATATCTGAGCGGAAGGTAAATGCACATGGTCGACTGAGTATATATGTTTGGAAATACATGTAAAATAATGCAGTTAGTGTGTTTTTCATTCTCTTAACCCTCTCCCTCATACGATAATTTAGCAGAAGACGACTTTGATTGATTGATTGATTGGGGTTTAACGCCGTTTTTAACAATTTCTCAGTCATATCACGGCGGCCAGTTCACCTACTCATGTGTTTCCTGGTTTTCGCACACCAGTACTCAACACAACAATCTTCCCAGGCAACTGGCTGCTTTTCCACATAGACTTAGCCCATTGGTGGAAGACGAATGACGCATGTCGCATTGACTTTTGTCAATCGTCGGAAAGAAAGTTGGCCGAGCCGGGATTCGAACTCACAACCCCTGGATTGACAGCCCGCGTAGTTACCGACTGAGCTACCGGGACAGGACATTTTATGTTTCGAAATACATGTAAAATAATGCAGTTAGTATGTATTTCATTCTCTTAACCGTTACCCTCATACGACAATTCTGCAGCTGACGACTTTGAACATATTTTGTCAAAAAATAGAAAATCTCTATAATTGAATGGATAACCTATGACTAAAAGTAGAAAACATTGTGGCAAAAGGAGAAATTGCTCGTTACGAGCAATTTCTTCTTTTGTCACAGTGTTTTCAAAAAGCCGTATGCTGCAGAGGCGTCAGAAAGTGTCTATATGAGGGAAAGGGTTAAAAACCATTCCCACATGCAGACTATTAATGACGCCATTGCAGAAGACGACTTTTTGAAACATTGTGACAATATTGATATATATAATATATATACATGTCAGTACAGTTTTTAAGCTACACTGGTTACATTTATGACACATTTAGAGGAATAAATTATGTGTGTTATTAGAAAGTTCTCATTTTGCTTAAATATTTTAAACTTTATTCTATAACTTTTCTTTAATTTATAGAGAGTTTCCGTATTTTTTATTCAATGTTTTGAAAGGAAAGTGTTAAATCTTTTTTACCTGGAAAATATCCATAGTTCCCCTCTGTCTTGGCGTAATTAAACATACATGAGAAAACACGCACGGGCTAGACAACACCAGTAACAGGAATATTCCTCTCATTGTTTTGTTCGTAATGTAGCCAGTGTAGCTTTAACAGTGGACTGACATGTATGTCAATATACGGGTGTTTGAGTCAACAGTTGATACTGATAAAACTACTGAACTATTTATACCCGATATCTTAATGTAAACCCCTTTCCTGCATACGACTAATCTATGGTAGAACAGTGTGCCAATACGGAAAATATATGTAAATAAAAGTGGTTCAACAGGACATATCGAGGGCTTGGCGTGAAATGGTTGTAACTAAAAACCTATTTTGAAAACCCTGTTTTAGGGGCAATTTTGACCCCTTTGTAAACAATGCAAATGTAGGTGCCATTGCTCAGAACGAGCAATGGCACCTAAATTTCCATTGTTTATCAAGAAAAATTATTTTAACGCTTATAAAGACTTCATGGCAAGGTGATTAACCTTGGTAAAAAATACCAATTTTAGTTACAACCGTTTCACGCCAAGCCCTCGATATGTCCAGGATATCAAAGATAACGATGTACTATTAACGATACAATTTGAGCCTAGTCGCAGGACAATTGGGTCTGTGATCGTCTATATCGAAATAAATCTGGATCTATAAACAACTCGCCACTTATTTAGGGGCCATCGTAGATCAAGATAAATATGGATCTATAAACTCGCCACTTATTCAGGGGCCATCGTAGATCGAAATAAATCTGGATCTATAAACTCGCCACTTATTAGGCGCTAAGGATCTATAAACTCGCCACTTATTCAGGGGCCATCGTAGATCGAGATAAATCTGGATCTATAAACTCGCCACTTATTTAGGGGCTAAGGATCTATAATCTCGCCCCTTATTTAGGAGCCATCTAAGGATTTATATATTCGCCAATTATTCAGGGGCCATCTAAGGATTTATAAACTCGCCACTTATTCAGGGGCCATCTAAGGATCTATAAACTCGCCACTTATTCAGGGGCCATCTAAGGACATATAAACTCGCCACTTATTCAGGGGCCATCTAAGGATCTTTAGACTTGCCAGTTATTCAGGGGCCATCTAAGGATTTATAAACTCGCCACTTATTCAGGGGCCATCAGGATTTATAAACTCGCCACTTATTCAGGAGCCATCTTAGGATTTATAGACTCGCCACTTATTCAGGGGCCATCTAAGGATTTATAAACTCGCCAATTAATGAAGGGCCATCTAAGGATTTATAAACTCGCCAATTATTCAGGGGCCATCAGGATTTATAAACTCGCCACTTATTCAGGAGCCATCTTAGGATTATAGACTCGCCACTTATTCAGGGGCCATCTAAGGATTTATATACTCGCCAATTATTCAGGGGCTATCTAAGGACATATAAACTCGCCAATTATTCAGGGGCCATCTAAGGATCTTTAGACTTGCCACTTATTCAGGGGCCATCTAAGAATTTATAAACTCGGCACTTATTCAGGGGCCATTTAAGAATCTATAAACTCGCTACTTTTTCAGGGGCCACCTAAGGATTGATAAACTCGCCACTTATTCAGGGGCCATCTAAGGATTTATATACTCGCCAATTATTCAGGGGCTATCTAAGGACATATAAACTCGCCAATTATTCAGGGGCCATCTAAGGATCTTTAGACTTGCCACTTTTTCAGAGGCCATCTAAGAATTTATAAACTCGCCACTTATTCAGGGGCCATCTAAGGATCTATAAACTCGCTACTTTTTCAGGGGCCATCTAAGGATTGATAAACTCGCCACTTATTCAGGGGCCATCTAAGGATCTATAAACTCGCCACTTATCCAGGGGCCATCTAAGGATATATAAACTTGCCACTTATTCAGGGGCCATCTAAGGAGCTATAAACTTGCCACTTATTCAAGTTCCATCTAAGGATTTATAAACTCACCACTTATTCAGGGGCCATCTTAAGATTTATAAACTCGCCACTTATTCAGGGGCCATCTAAGGATCTATAAACTCGCCACTTATGCAGGGGCCATCAAAGGATCTATGAACTCGCCATTTATTCAGGGGCCATCTAAGGAGCTATAAACTCGCCACTTATGCAGGGGCCATATAAGCATTTATAAACCCGCCACTTATTCAGGGGCCATCTAAGGATCTATAAACTCGCCACTTATTCAGGGGCCATCTAAGGATCTATAAACTCGCCACTTATTCAGGGGCCATCTAAGGATCGATAAACTCGCCACTTATTCAGGGGCCATCTAAGGATATATAAACTCGCCACTTATTCAGGGGCCATCTAAGGATTTCTCCGTGAAGAATTAAAACATGATCAGACACTAGGAATGAAAAACCTGATATAAAATTTAAGTTAATGTCTGGCGGGCATTTTCCTGCATCGAATATCATACGAGTCGTAATAGTATCATCGAAGGCTATCGATGCAGGAGTCGTGATAGTTTAATCGTTATCGTCGATTGCTATTAATTCAGGGGGCTGTCGATGCAGGAGTCGTACTAGTTTAATCGTTATCGTCGAGGGCTATCGATGCAGGAGTCATGATAGTTTAATCGGTTTCGTCGATGGCTATTAATTCAAGGGCTGTCGATGCAGGAGTCGTACTAGTTTAATCGTTATCTTCGAGGGCTATCAATGCAGGGGTCGTGATAGTTTAATCGGTATCTTCAAGGGCTATCGATGCAAGGGTCGTACTAGTTTAATCGTTATCTTCAAGGGCTATCGATGCAAGGGTCGTGATAGTTTAATCGGTATCTTCAAGGGCTATCGATACAAGGGTCGTGATAGTTTAATCGGTATCTTCGAGGGCTATCGATGCAAGGGTCGTGATAGTTTAATTGGTATCTTCGAGGGCTATCGATACAGGGGTCGTGATAGTTTAATCGGTATGTCGAGGGCTATCGATGCAGGGGTCGTGATAGTTTAATCGGTATCTTCGAGGGCTATCGATACAGGGGTCATGATAGTTTAATCGGTATCTTCAAGGGCTATCGTTGCAGGGGTCGTGATAGTTTAATCGGTATGTCGAGGGCTATCGACGCAGGGGTCGTGATAGTTTAATCGGTATGTCGAGGGCTATCGATGCAGGGGTCGTGATAGTTTAATCGGTATCTTCGAGGGCTATCGATGCAGGAGTTGTGATAGTTTAATCGGTATCTTCGAGGGCTATCGATACAGGGGTCGTGATAGTTTAATCGGTATCTTCGAGGGCTATCGATGCAGGAGTCGTGATAGTTTAATCGGTATCTTCGAGGGCTATCGATACAGGGGTCATGATAGTTTAATCGGTATCTTCAAGGGCTATCGTTGCAGGGGTCGTGATAGTTTAATCGGTATGTCGAGGGCTATCGACGCAGGGGTCGTGATAGTTTAATCGGTATGTCGAGGGCTATCGATGCAGGGGTCGTGATAGTTTAATCGGTATCTTCGAGGGCTATCGATGCAGGAGTTGTGATAGTTTAATCGGTATGTCGAGGGATATCGACGCAGGGGTCGTGATAGTTTAATCGGTATGTCGAGGGCTATCGATGCAGGGGTCGTGATAGTTTAATCGGTATCTTCGAGGGCTATCGATGCAGGAGTTGTGATAGTTTAATCGGTATCTTCGAGGGCTATCGATACAGGGGTCGTGATAGTTTAATCGGTATCTTCAAGGGCTATCGATGCAGAAGTCGTGATAGTTTAATCGGTATGTCGAGGGCTATCGACGCAGGGGTCGTGATAGTTTAATCGGTATCTTCAAGGGCTATCGATGCAGAAGTCGTGAGAGTTTAATCGTTATCGTCGCGGGCTATCGACGCAGGAGTCGTGATAGTTTACGTTATCGTCGCGGGCTATCAATGTAGGAGTCGTGATAGTTTAATCGTTATTGTTGAGGGCTATCGATACAGGAGTCGTACTAGTTGAATCGGTATCGTCGCGGGCTATCAATGTAGGAGTCGTGATAGTTTAATCGGAATCGTCGATGGATATCGATACAGAGTCGTAATAGTTAAATCGTTATTGTCGAGGGCTATCGATACAGGAGTCGTACTAGTTAAATCGGTATGTTAAGGGATATCGATGCAGACGTCGTATTAGTTTAATTGGTATCGTCGAGGGTTATCGATGCAGGAGTCGTAATAGTTAAATCAGTAAGTTGAGGGATATCGATGCAGGAGTCGTATTAGTTGAATCGGTATTGTCAACGGCTATCGATGCAGGAGTCATGTGGAAGAATTATTTCACCGGCACTTGTTATCGGAGATAATTTACCATATAAAAATAAAGAGTAGTTGTAACTTTAACGATCTATAATACTTTTATTAATTAAGATATCGCTTACGTGCAAACGGCTCCACAAAATATAATTATCTATCTTTAATATGTATATTTTATTTTTCGAAAAAAATATAATTTAAATAGTCTTTTTTTTAGGTTGAATAAACGTTGTCAATATCATATAGACAAAGAACAAAATAAAAGTTCCCCTTCACTTATAATCGATGTATATCAAATATTATTATATATATTTCTTAGGTGCAAACGGTCCCGGATGCGGCACTTCTACATCTACAATGTAATTTTATTTCTTCAAAATAAATTTAGATTTAGATGGTCTTTTTTGATGATATATTTGTAACTTCATGGTTTTAAATGTATTCGTGATAGTTCGGAAATGCTCCCGATTCGATCCGAAGTTTTATGGCCATCATAGAATAAATTTGTATCCCCAGGTGTCTTAATCCGAATTCCCAAACCCCAATGCTAAACACTCGGCAGATGATTCCTACAAATCATTGACTGTCTCTTCAGAAATACAATGTGTGCATGGAGGAAAAATTTACATTTATAAATTATTTTTACTTTTCGTAAACAAGTTTCCTACATTAATCAAAAATGTCTTTTCCTCAGTACATTTTTTTATAGTTCATTTCTTAGTTTGAGGAAAAAAAAAGCCCATATCAGGTAAATAGCCTATACTTGATGTTTCTCTTGTGGATGTTATGTATTATGGGCCGGTGGCCTAAGTACTTTTGAATACAAATTGGCATTGTCATTGCCACTATGCTGCTGCTACTACTACTACTACTACTACTACTACTACTACTACTACTACTACTACTACTACTACTACTACTACTACTACTACTACTACTACTACTACTTCTACTACTACTACTACTACTACTACTACTACTACTACTAGTACTTCTACTACTACTACTACTACTACTACTACTACTACTACTACTACTACTACTACTACTACTACTACTATTACAACTACTACTACTACTACTACTACTACTACTACTACTACTACTACTACTACTACTACTACTACTACTACTACTACTATTACTACTACTACTACTTCTACTACTACTACTACTACTACTACTACTACTACTACTACTACTACTACTACTACTACTACTACTACTACTACTACTACTACTACTACTACTACTACTACTACTACTACTACTATTACAACTACTACTACTACTACTACTACTTCTTCTACTTCTCAGTGTCCGCCTTCTCCTTTTCAAATGGCAATCACGGCCTTTACACAAACTCTATTCCTATTTTTTTTTAAATGATATTGTCCCGGTAGATATTATAAGTACGTAATCGATATTTAAATATCACACACGGAAAATAAGACACTCTGTTTCATGTTGAACCAATATATATACGAAACCGGACAAAATAGACAAAGTCAGAGAAATAAGACACTCTGTTTCATGTTGAAACAATAGATAAACGAAACCGGACAAAATAGACAAAGTCAAGAATTGATTTGTATGTATATGCGCTCATTGTCCATGCTGATATAGAACTTTGTGAAAAAAATACAGCATTTTTGAAGGGTTGAACTGGTTCCACTCCAGACTAATAATTGCTGCATACATCTTTGGTAAAACTGGGAAAACAAGAACTTTCAACATGATTTAAGTAATATAACGGCCACATTTTACATGTAAACACGATTCTCAATGTTGAACAACTTAGTTAGATTTTGTATGAAGTTTTTGTAACTTAAAAAATTATTGATTGGGGTTTAACGCCGTTTTTAACAATTTCTCAGTTATATCACGGCGGCCAGTTCACCTACTCATGCATTTCCTGTTTTTTTCACACCAGTACTCCACACAACAATCTTCCCAAGCAACTGGCTGCTTTTCCACATAGACTTAGCCCATTGGTGGAAGACGAATGACGCATGTCGCATTCACTTTTGTCAATCGTCGGAAAGAAAGTTGGCCGAGCCGGGATTCGAACTCACAACCCCTGAATTGACAGCCCGCGTCGCTACCGACTGAGCTACCGGGGCTCGGCGTAACTTAAAAAAAGAACGTGGGACGGTAGCAAGTTGCAAATGAAGATATTGTCTGGAGTACTGGTGTGGGAAAGTCAGGAAGCACTTGCTATAACAGTAACACAATCCAATCCAGTTAACCAATCAATTAATCAATCAATTAATCAATCAATTAATCAATCAATTAATCCATCAATTGATCAATCAAACATGTATGAACCTGTGAGCTGGTTCAACTTGGGGTTTGTTATCACTCTACGTTCGATTGTTTCCTTTATGAATGTAGGTAGTAGTCCTAATTGTCTTTATCTCCCTGTCATATTGAGGTCCTGTGATTGGCACATGACTTGATTACTGTCCATGTGTAAATGGGGAAAGTTGGCATATGCGCATACTTCAAATGTCTATATCAGCCTGTACATATCGAGGGCTTGGCGTGAAACGGTTGTAACTAAAAACCCATTTTGAAAACCCTGGTTTAGGGGCAATTTCGACCCCTTTGTAAACAATGCAAATTTAGGTGCCATTGCTCAGAACGAGCAATGGCACCTAAATTTCCATTGTTTATCAAGAAAAATTATTTAACGCTTATAAAAACTTTATGGCCAGGTGATTAAACTTGGTGAAAAAAAATCCGATTTTAGTTACAACTGTTTCACACCAAGCCCTCGATATGCTAAGTGTTATCAAAATCCTTTCAACTAACAATAAGCTCTAAACGTCCTTTATAGGTAATATGTTGAACTTGTAACTCTTGACCAGACTGAGCATGTGTGTAGGCTGATCTCGTATGACACTGTTCGCTTGGGCCAGGAAGTACCATTTTTCATAGTCGAGGCATTTATTTTAAAATTACACCGGTTTAAAAATACGACTGATAAATTATGAGTTTCTTGAGTCAAGTTGTGACCAATATTCTTGTGACCTGTTATCGTATTTAGAAAGATACGTCTATGAAGTATTTACATATCAAAGGTGTCTCGTCCAACGGTGATTGGTTATGTGACAATTTGTGACTAATTTTAAAATAACGCAGATCAAGATCAGACTGCATAAATGCGCATGTTGATATGGTAATACACTGATCACAAATGGCCTGCGGATGGTGTTCCTGCAACGCTAGTAATATTATGCATATGCTATGCCTTTTAATGCCGTTTGACGATGCCTTAACATCTCTCAGATTTGAAGGTCCAGTATCAGAAATTGGAATTATGTGAAAGTCATATAGCTAGGAAAGTGCAATAGCTATATTTATTAAACTATTCAGTATTGTACAACACCATATATTGCAAATAAGAAGGGTTTTCTGCCGCATTCGTTGAGGTCAATGTCACATACTGAGGTCAAAGGTACAAAGGCCCCTCGTATCGATTAAGTTATAATTGAAAACAAATATTTCGACAATTCCTTTAATTTCTATGTTCACCATCACTTTTCTGTTGGATACAATGACTTAATTGAAGGTTCGGAACTTTAACCCTTTCCCTCATATAGACGCTTTCTGACGCCTCTGCAGCAGGCGGCTTTTTTGAAAACATAGTGACAAAAGAAGAAATTGCACAAAACGTGCAATTTCTCCTTTTGACACAATGTTTTCCACTTTTAGTCATAGGTTATCCATTCAATTATAGAGATTTTCTATTTTTTGACAAAATATGTTCAAAGCCGTCTGCTTCAGAATTGTCGTATGAGGGAAAAGGGTAAAAGGCATCCCATTTACTGCAAATACGTTTTTAAAATATTCATAACCAAATTATACTCATGCCATTTACACTGGTTTTTACTACTACATGAAATTACATACAAGTAAATAAAGTGTGAAAAGGAAATAAGTCTATTCTTGTTTAATGATGTGTGAGTCCACGAGTTGTTCTGATGACTTTTTCAACGTTTCTTCGACATCTTCAATTTCATTGTCAAGTTTCTTTATCTTAGTGACCATGCCAATCAGATGGGTCGACCGGGAGCACTTGCGGTATTCCAACTGAATTATGTCATCATAGCGACGAAGTGTGACCTTTTGACCTCGAATATGGCACGTGGTGCCGGCTATTCTGTTTCTTGCTTCCATGCTGTTTAGCGTGACGACCCATCTGTAATAATACAATTAAAAATCTCTCTACGAACATGCAACGGTCGGCATAGCATATTTACCTTCACAATCACGTCAAAATGTTTCCTTTGAAACAAAATGTGAATTTAAGCCTATAAGTTTTGAATAAAGGGGGTTGTTTTTCGAGCTAAAAAGGTTGGAGGTGGGCAGACGTACTCGATGTAGCATATCATAGTGTTCAGAGAGAGTTGAGAGAGAAGAGAGTGGAGTAGGTTCGAAAATTATGGAGGGACATGATAGACGCAGTAGATCTGGCGTAGTGTCGTGGACATGTTATTATTCCTAGACTACGTTTTCAGTAGTAAATGAAAATAACATTCAGTAAGTTAAAATTGCCATTAAAAGGAGAATATTGGACGTCATTTTCATCTCGATATTTACAGATAACAGTCTGCTGCAAGCAGGTGCGCGTATGTAAATAAATTAGACTGTGCGACGTAAAGGTTTGTAGTTATCGCCTTTTGATTACATGTAGTATATAGTGTAAAATAAAGTATCCCAGTCTAGCTAATAGGGACTGTTTTGTCTTCGTAAATGAAACAAAAAAACATAAATGCGAGTCAAAATAAAGAAACTGAAAATACCTAAAACATCGGAATATTTATTTCATTTTAGGTGTGTCATTACTTAGTGTTTTTAAACAAACACAATTGTAATATGTTCAAGACATCTAAATGTGTTTCTTTCTAATAATAATCCCCCTCCCATGTCATTTCCGAAAACCTATTAAAAATAGAAGTCGCGGGCTTCTGCCCGGCGACTAATTACACGTAACATATCTCAATGCGAAGACTTTTATATATAATGCGGTCAAAAAGATCTTCATATGTAAATGTCACATATCTAAGATGCATGTGTGTCTTCCTCAAATGTAAACTGTTACTCATTCATCTCATCATATGTATTTTCGCGAACAATATCACATCGAGGGCTTGGTGTGAAAGGGTTGTAACTAAAAACCTATTTTGAAAATCCTGGTTTAGGGGCAATTTTGACCCCTTTGTAAACAATGCAAATTTAGGTGCCATTGCTCAGAACGAGCAATGGCACCTAAATTTCAATTGTTTACCAAGTAAAATGATTTAACGCTTTTAAAGACTTTAGGGCGAGGTGATTAACATTGGTAGAAAAATACCAATTTTAGTTACAACTGTTTCACGCCAAGCCCTCGACATGTATGTTTTTGAAACTATTAGCTCATAAGGTCATAATCAGCTCAACTTTGTTAACTAATACTGCGAAAACAAACCTGAACATGATTATTAAAACTCTTTGCCTGTGCAAACATGCTAAGGATCCAATTAGATTCGGCCTAACAGAAGTTTCCAGAATTTTGTTGAAACCTCCTAAGACTAATTGGTGAACGGGGTCGCAATTGTCGTAATGGTTGGTTTTCACAGAGCGCCGCTTTTCAGTATCTGCTTTAGGTCAAGGTTGGGGCGCTCTCTTTAATTAGGCTTATTTCCTCGCATAGAACTGCTTCATTGATGTTCGTCATATAAGGTGAGTATGCTGTCTCCGTGATAAATTTGACATTTTTTGTTGAAAACGGTGTATATACTGTACCTGTTTTCCGAATCGATTGTGTCTAGATGTACGGCCAGTGGTACAAACTGAACATCCTCGATACGGGCGCCGTTATATGCGCTCAAAACAACATCCATTCTGTCTTTTATTTCTTTGTGTGAACAATCGGAGCCCTGGTATATAAAATGTTATGGATTACAAGCGAGTTTTCACCTAAAATGTGTTTTACCCAAAACTGATATGATGAGATCCGTATCGAATACGGTCCTGGCGTTTCAAATAATCGGCCAAACAGTGATCAAAATCATTAGATCTATTTCAGTATAAAACAAAACCAATTAATAAAATGATCGTAAAGATATCCACTCGAGCTCTGTCCATGTGTATGCTTTGAAGATATTTGCAATCCCTATACTTCTCAAATAATAATCTGTTTGGCCGTCATATGCTATGCTATGCTAAACTAGTCTGTCTGATCTAGGAGAAGCACAAATAAAAATAGACTACCAACATGTTTGATTATAGATCTTCATAGGGGATGTACTTAGCGTAATTTGACCTTTAAGAATAATTTAATGCTTATGGTGATAAATCAATGTTAAACATTTGTTACTAAAACTTACATTTTTTGTCAAATACGACTTATAGCAACAGTTTTCGTGCATGAACGTGTGCACAGTGTGTACAGTAAATTTGGCCCCCATCACGTACTGTTCTGTTTTGTATGCAATAGATAAGTGATATATTTTCGTTCTCTCTTTTTCATATTATTTTTATATAAATGTGAAATGAATATCTTGTCATTAAAAAACAGCTGTTTGAGGTTACCCCTGATAATAGAAATGAATATTTGTCACGTGACCCGGAAATGGCAAGTTCGACCCGAAACTGCCAAATTTACAGCTTGCAATTGCAGACACTAAAGAAACATTTTAACAAATTTATATAATTGTTGATTTATATCATGGTGGGGAAGAAGTATTTGTTAAACAGTTTATGTAGTTTTGTTTCTAATTTGGTAACTGATCCGGAACTGTCGAGTTCACTGTACCCATTCCGGTGTTTCAACTGTCCATTCTAGTTCTTTTCAGAACCAAGTCCATTCCGGTATTTCAATGCTCCAAGATGTCAGCGCAGATTTTATATACGTGGATAAGTGTAAATTGCAACAGATTAAGTAAAGATGTAACATGCTGGCTATGGTAATGCTTTCACTGCATGATAAATAGGACTACTCAACTGTCGAGTAGCGATAGCTCAGTCGGTATAGACGATGGTTTTAAGTCAAGGGGTCGTAGGTTCCAGCCCGGCTTCGGCCATTCATCCTTTACGATGATTAATAAAAGTCAGTCCCACCAACATGCTAACGTTTACAGTATGTGTAAAGGTAGCCAGTTGCCAGGTAGGAATAATGTTATGAGTACTGATGCAAGTTTTCCAGAAAAACATGTTAGGTGATATTACTGATATACCGTCAAAAAAGGCGTTAAACTCCAATCAATCTCTAAACATAATTTATGTGAAAAATTGACGTTAAATGGCTAACAATACTACTGAACTATACCTTCATATAAAAACAGAGTGCCGTAGGTTTGTAGTCTGGTAGTCCCCTATGTCGACAGCCACGTCCTTTACAGTAAAACTTCATATTCTTTATGAAAAACCGGTCGGTGTCAGAACTCACTGGAAATACCAAATAGATACCTAATCGTAGAGGGCAATGGGATTTAGAAAATGGTCCTTACTTAATGTATACCTTTACCCAAAATGCTAATTTTTGTCTTCTCCATTAAAATCTGGTACGCTAGAAAATCTTGAAACAGAAAACATTGTATGAAAAGGAGAAATTTCTCATTTAGGCTATGTTCTCATTTCCCAACAACATTTACAGAAAATCTTCCTTTGCGTTGGAAGACATGTGTAATACGTTTTGCAAGATCCATTCGCAATGCTTATTGCTGTGGCGCTATTTCAGAAAAAAAAATACGTGTTTAAACGGGTTAAAACCGGAATGATACAATCATAATATGTTCAACATGGAGTGTATCGAAGAAGATGTTAGTCGAATCCTCTAATACACTGTTTATCTCGAACACAGCATCAGATAAATATGAATACGTCCAAGTGTTCTGGGTTGTTTTCGTTTAGGTGAATCTAATTAAATGTTTGTATTGAAGTTTGGAATTCTGATTCGAGGGCTTGGCGTGAAACGGTTGTAACTGAAATTGGTATTGTTTTACCAAGGTTAATCACCTCGCCATAAAGTCTTTATAAGCGTTAAAACATTTTTCTTGGTAAACAATGGAAATTTAGGTGCCATTGCTCGTTCTGAGCAATGGCACCTAAATTTGCGTTGTTTACAAAAGGGTCAAAATTGCCCCTAAACCAGGGTTTTCAAAATAGGTTTTAAGTTACAACCGTTTCACGCCAAGCCCTCGATATGCAGAACGTTTATAACCAGTTTTGGGTACCTGTTTAACCTCTTTTCCTCCAAGGTACGGACGATTTTACAAATAACGATTAAAATCCATTGTAAACCAGTAGGTGTGCTAAACAGGTACTACAAATATAGCAGATGTACATACTTAAGCGAAATCGTGCGTTCATTTCTCATATCATTTAATAATTGGACTAGCAAAGTGCGTTTGTAAAGTGTTAGACTTTCAGGATCGGCTGTTACATGTTCAAATGCAACTTCAGTTAGCCCCTTGCTACCAGCACTTTCAGTGCTTTGATTATTTAAATTTCTCATTATTCTGATCTGTTTCTGTTATTATGATAGCCGCGTCAAACGACCCCCGATGTTTTGCGATCGGGTAAGATCCATATCAGCCTGTCAGATATGTCAGATCAGGGATCTTTCCTGCTCACCATCTTGGTGTACAATCATCCAGGAAGCCCCAAAAGAACGGCTACGCCAAAACCTGACTATGCAAGAATGCCAACCGATCGTAAATACTATATATGTCACTTAATTAACCCGTTCCCTCATATAGACGCTTTATGACGCCTCTGCAGCAGACGGCTTTTTGAAAACATAGTGACAAAAGAAGAAATTGCACAAAACGTGCAATTTCTCCTTTTGACACAATGTCTTCCACTTTTCGTCATAGGTTATCCATTCAATTATAAATAGAGATTTTCTATATTTTGACAAAATATGTTCAAAGTCATCTGCTGCAGAATTGTCGTATGAGGGAAAGGGTTAAAGCACTCAAATAAGGATTTCATAATATGCTAAACGTCTCTTATTTAAGATCGGGTTTCTTGTAATGGGGCCAATATACTAAAGGTAACTGTAAATGGAAAGGAATACTTAAAGAGACGACCGTTTACCTGATGTGATTTGTCAGGGCCGTCGGAGTGCCTATTTGTCAAAAACATCTTTGTAACATCTAACATATTTGAAAGTAAAATGTCATACAAACTGTTGGAAAAGACAAAATTGCTCTAATTTAGAACTTTCTACTTTCCACTCATGTTTGTGCAAAGGCGTCAAATGTTGCCTGTATCAGAGAAGGGCTGAATAAAGATGGACGTACCTTCCGCTCGTGCCTTGGACACTTTTGGATTAACTCCACGACGCATTTTAGTGTTACCGTAATAACTTCGGGTTTAAATATCTGTTGCTGGAAAACATAGTTTTGTGATCGTAAAAATAACAATGATATATCCAAGAATAAATCCACTTATATGTACCTTCTGTCTGCCTCACGCTCTGACCTCTCTCTGTTCCCGCAAGCCCTCACATCTCTCTCTCTCTCTCTCTCTCTCTCTCTCTCTCTCTCTCTCTCTCTCTCTCTCTCTCTCTCTCTCTCTCTCTCTCTCTCTCTCTCTCTCTCTCTCTCTCTCTCTCTCTCTCTCTCTCTCTCTCTCTCTCTCTCTCTCTCTCTCTCTCTCTCTCTCTCTCTCTGTCTCTCTCTGTCTCTCTCTGTCTCTCTCTGTCTCTCTCTGTCTGTCTCTCTCTCTCTCACTCTCTCTCTAGACCTCGTTCTCTCACTATCTCTCTCCACCTCTGTGTCTCCCCTCTGTATATCTCTCTCGCTGTGTCTGTTTGTCTGTATGTGTATATCTCCTCCTTCTTACTATATCTCTTGTTCCCACGTCCTTACTCTCTCCTTTTTCACTATCATTGTCTCAGAGTAACTATCTCTTTTTGCTCGTTCTCTTTCCATCTTTAATCCTTCTTATTAATATTTCCTACTTAATTCAGATTAAAAAATACCCGAAGAAATATATAAAGAACACATGAGGATAAATTGATATACTTATAATGTACACATTCGACGTTCCTAACGAATACGTTCAATCCAGTAATCAAATAGCTTCCGAATGAAAACAACGTCTAGTCCCTACAAATCCAAAATGAATTGTCTCATTTTTATTTGAGAATCGTCAAGCAGCAAGCGGTCCTGTTGCGAGCTTATAGAAACGAACTGTCTCACCAGAGTCTACTATACTGTCAGCCTTCACATAGAAACATTATGGACGCAACCTCTGGCAAAGTACTAAAAATATAGGTTTTTCGTTTCATTACTTAACTCAATTATGTGATGCCAGTAAGGAAAAGTCAACACCACCCCCCTCACGGCGGACGCAGCTCATTTATAATGCACGGCCATAAACAACGCTGTATTCCTTTCTGCTACATTCAAAGACCTTCCCTCTTTTAACCCTTTCCCTCATATAGACGCTTTCCGACGCATCTGCAGCAGACGGCTTTTTGAAAACATAGTGATAAAAGAAGAAATTGCACAAAAACTTGCAATTTCTCCTTTTGCAACAATGTTTTCCACTTTTTGTCATAGGTTATCCATTCAATTATGGAGATTTTCTATGTTTTGACAAAATATGTTCAAAGTCGTCTGCTGCAGAATTATCGTATGAGGGAAAGGGCTAACTCTTATCTCTATGTCGAGGCATCGCTTGCAGACATCATTTGGAAATAGTGTTGGAAAAGAAATCATTTCGTCAAAGTCAAAGACATTCAATCTTTTAACTCTTACTATGATATAGACGCTCCGATTGCAGAAAAGATATGAAAATAGTGTTGGAAAAGAAGAACTTTACCATTATCGTAGTGATAGATGATTTCTGTTCTAAGGCATTTCTACATGTACGTAGACATTTCTACATGTACGTAGACATTTCTACATGTACGTAGACATTTTTACATGTACGTAGACATTTCTACATGTACGTGGACATTCTCTCAGAGACATATCCTTATACTAGGTTTTAAAGAAGAATAAATAAAGAGGATCTGAAACACTAACACAATAGAAGCAAAACTTACAGCCAAAATGCCTCCCTTTTCAGTATTGTTTAAAAACACAACATTTTCGAGAAAAAAACACCTCAGGATAATACATATCAGAAAAAGGAAAAACAGGATATTCTATTGGGCTGATTGTTTTATTTGTATGGCTAGTGTCTCATAAACTACGGTGCTTACTTTAATTATTAAACAGCTGTAAAAGAGAGAAACACTGTGACTTTGTTTGTAAGTCAGGCAGGAAATTCGATGCCGCAGAATATTTAATGCAATCCGCCATACTAAAACGAGGCCCTACGAGGTCCCGCGCAGTCTGATCAGGATCTTTTCTATTCGCCATGTTGTAGCACTAGCATCATGGAAGCCTCTGAAGAACAGATGTGATACAAAACTTACTAGATTGTATAAACGTATGTATCTTAGTTGTAATTGCCATTAATTAAAACAAGAAATATATAAGGGTAGACTTCAGTTTATTATACATGTAGTAGTTGTAAATAATCCAAAACATTTAAAAAGTATTTTAATTCTATCCGAAAAAATGTAGTACTTAAACCAAATACAATACAATACAATATGTTTATTCAGTGATTTAGGCATCCGGCTCATTATACAAATTTACATTTACAAAATAAGTCCACATGAGTGAGTGAAATCACATTAAAAAGATTGAAGTATAGAAAATGTTCTGTATGCGATTATAAACAGTACATCTATTATAAAACATCGTGACAAAAAAGGGAAGCGTTCTGTATGTTCATCACCCCTTTTATAAAAGGGCTTTCATCTCTTTTCCATAATTATACCTTCAACAATTTAATATTTCCATATTTAGGTCCATTTTCAAAGTTGTTAGTTGCAATTGTGTTGCACAAAGGAAAGGGGGGGTTAATACATCAATCTGTTACACACAAGTATAGTAAACTAATTTGTTTTTATATCTAGAGTTTATGCAAATTATGCACAATTTACTCAATACATATAAGAATGATGTTTAATCTAATAATACAGGAATTGAAAACCTATATGGCTTAGGTTATAGTATTTTCCGTATAACTTAACTTCCTGATTTGAAATGACTCGACCAAAAATTTCGAAGAGAAAAAAGAGATTTTATGCACATCGGTCTGGAATCAGCCCTTATTTCATTGAATAGTTCTTTTGTTGGATATGATGATTTCCATTTCGCGTGGAAGTATAAAGTCCTGGGCTCATCATAAGCAATACATACCATCACTAATTGGAACTCATCCTCCACCACATGTATATTTCGTTTAAGGCACAAATCTCAAAAACGTAAGTTATGATATTTTTTTTTATGTCTACCTTTTTCAATATTTAAGCAATGGCTTAACCATCGAATCTCTGCGTATGGCTGGGGAAATGAGCGCCGGGGCCGAATGGGCTATAAGGCAGTCCTGCGTCCCTCCCATAAGAGAGTGGTGAGTCTAAAAATACCAAAGCATGCTTCTTTTGCTTGTGATGATTTATTATTTTTACGTTTTGTCCAACATAAACGTGATGTAAAGTGTGAACCGAAGTATTTATAACAGGAGACAGTTTTAATTTCTTTCCCGTTATAAAACCACTTATGGTTTTGCTTTATAATACCACCATTTCTGAAAACCATTATTTTAGTTTTGTCTAAATTTAGCTTCATTCCTACTGTTTGACAATATCTTTGGATAGTATTTAACTGCTGCTGTAAGCGCAATACAGTGTCAGATACACAAGAAACGTCGTCTGCAAACAAAAGGGCAATACTATCCTCAATGTTATTAGAAACGAAAATAGCCGTTTTGAATTCTTGTCTTAAATATTCAATAAGATCATTAATATAAAGGATGAAAATAATCAGTGAGCTTCCACAGCCGTGCCGGGTACCTCTTTGACATTTTATAGGTTTTAATAAATAATCTGATATTTTAACATTAAAACTAAGTTGTTGGTCCATTGATTTAAAGATTTACAGAAATGTTCCACTTATACCACGCCTTTGAAGAGAACCACATAGACTATCATGACTAACATAGTCAAATCCTTTTTCAAATCAATAAATCAGCAATATGTTTTAAAATGTGTCAATACATGTAGGTCAAATACAGATGCTTTCTGGTGCCTCGATATCTGAAGCAGACATCTTTTGAAAGCATTGTAACAAACGGAAAAATTGCAAACTCTATTCTAAAATGTTATATACATGTATTACAGAGAGTTTCCAGATGATTTCAAAGTCGTCTGCTTCTGATGTATTGTATATGGGAAAGGGTTAAATCAATTCTTCTTTTTCTATGTTTTGAATATGTTACAACAGAGATGTCACAAAATGTCTGTGGTAAAGAAAAACAAGAAATAGGGGAAATTATACTTTATTGTAATTTAGTACACTTCTCTCTATTGATATTTAACACTGTTTTTCAATTGTGAGTTTACAAGTTGAGGTACCTGAGAATTACATTGTTTATCTTATAAACCTGTACTTTGGAATATATTTACAATAAGATGACTCAGTGATGCATATATATGTTTGTGTATTACTGAGTCATCTCAGAGCAACCATCACTGTACGTGCTAGCGTGAATTAGCAATCAATGATCAAAGTGTAGCGCAATTGAGTTAGAAATCGAGGATTATCATATATGCCTATATTTGTTTTTCAGTGTGTGTGTATACCACGTGACCTTTGACGTCATATTTGCATGGTCAGGCAGCAATAATTGCTCTTGTTAAGAATGTAAAAACAATGGTAACTTTTTTATTTCTTCACCCTTTATAATGAGACATGGCGCAGTCTACGCCGCTTACAATGTCCAAACTTTTTACAGGAGTTTGATTGGTGGTCTAGTTTTTTCAAACACTTCGACGAACCTGTTCTCAAAATCCAGTTTTGATAATGCTCCGGCTGTCGGCGATATTAATACATTTTGAGAAAAGGTTCATCGAAGTGTTTGAAAAAACTAAACCACTAATGAAACTCCGTTGAAAAACCGGAGATATGGCTCTGTAAGCGGCGTAGACTGCGCCATGTTTCATTAAAAAGGATGAAGAAATAAAAAGGTTACCTTTGTTTTTACTTCTAAACCGAAGTAAAACATTTCTGACCACCGTAGCATTTCTGACGTAAAAGTCACGAGATACTGTATATAAACACTGTTTTTGCTCACAATGTTTTCAAAGCAGTTTATCTTTTCTAGGGAAAACCCTCAATGTGATGGTATTGAACAGACCTGTTCACAATATCAGACATCATTGAAAACAACCACCAAACTAATGAATATTTTAGTTGTCTTTCCTTTCTATGATAATTAAGTCATTTTCTCTGACAAAATATTAAAATTCAGAGAAAAAAGAGTTGCATCTGTGAAGTTGGTAGAATAATCTCGATAAAGTTGCAAACAGGGGGAATAAATGAACTTATGTCTGATCATTTTCTAAAATATGTATGCTGCAGAGGCATCAAAACTCACATGGAAAGTTCATTGAGGTGTATTAAAGATGGCCAAGTTGAACCTGTAACGCTCACCTCTATAAATGGACCAATACCTACTACATGCAGCACCTTGAGAGTCAACAAGATTTGTCTTCAATTTTGCACAGTGACTTAGTTTTTGATAGGTTTTGTTTTGCGGTTTGACACCATTTCAACATAATTTCAGTTATATCATGGTGACAGTTCCCTTATGTTATGTATACTCCCTTGATAAACACTGTAGTTTTTGAAATGTTAATTGTCCAAGGGCATCCAATCATATCGGCCGTGACTGAGGATCAAACACAAGACACGCAGTTTGAAATCCGACAATAACAACTCAGCCATGACGGATTTCTGATTTGGAAGTGACATAACCTATTTTGAACATAGCCCAGATGTCATCAAGACAAATATTCTGTCAAAGGGTTTCAGCATGCTTAATTCGAAAATGTGGTCTCTAAAGTGTACACAATATTCTATTTAAATATGGCCTAGCGACCTGGTGATGAACATGTGATAACCCAAATATTTAGCTTACATATAACCAAGACAAGCATTCTAATAAAGTTTCAGCGTTCTTGAGCTAAAACGGTGGTATATCGAGTGCCAACTAGATTTTTCTTAAATTTGATGGCCTTATTTTGAACACATGATGAACCATTTTAGAACGTAACTTAAATATCACAAAGACAAACATTCTGGCAAACTTACATTATTCTACTGTCAACAGATGCAGCTTTACTCAAATGTACCCACACCTGAGTGCACTATTATTGAAAATTGCAAGGCCTACACCGAGACACTGCTTGTCACTTTGCAGGATTTTCTACACGATCGCCACTTCAATTCCTAAGGCGCTTTGATTTAAATGTATTATTGCTCATCGACCCATACACGTTAAGCTGCCGTCCACTACAGCCCCGATGCTTTGCGGAAGGGTTGCCGATAAAATGTTACTAGTTTTGGGAACCTTTCAGGATCATTAGTCGATAAAATAGGCGAAGCTTTGCCATCGGGCTCGTTCGGCATGTATTCGCGGAGGAGTGGCATACGAAAGGTTGAGGTATAAACGCCGAAACCTATCCGAAGTAGCCGAATGCGACGCGGAAGAATGCCGACAGTTTCGGAATTGGTTCCCGAATGTTTCCCGATCGTGCGGAAAGGTTGCTGTAACATTGCAGAACATGCTGAAGAGTTGCACAATCGTTGGATAGAATGCTGAAATGTTGCCGATTTGAGAGTCGGTGTATATAAACAATGCCAAACTACTATTTTGTTATCAGTTGCTAGTGGAACACCATGGATGTTAGAGGCCTTCACCTTGCACTTCAGTTTTAAATACAAACTGAAATGGATGCCACATGCTTGCCTTGACATTGTATTTGAGACAGAGAAGAAGAAGACGTCATCGATGGTGGGTCCGCCCCTGTCTCACAGACGACAGGAGGCTTCAGTATGGACGACAGTATAATACATTGATGCGGGAACTCCGAGATCAAGATGTCGCATTCAGAAAAAGGACATCAGGTCCCTTAACGACCTTCCTGTTTGCCTAAAGCTTGTGATGACGATGAGGTACATGACATCTGGGAACACGTACGCCTCCTTTGCGCATGACTTCCAAATTTGCTGCGGAAGTGTGTACTGCCCTGCTACAGGAGTATAAGGACAAAGTTCCTGCCATGCCCAATACTTCAGAGGCCTGGCGTGAAGTGGCCGCTCAATTTGAGAGAAGGTGGAACATGCCCCACTTTTTCATTTTTTTTTCTTCTCAGCTTGGGCTGGCAGATGGGGGTTTATGCCTTCATCCGAACTTGAGTATTCAGGGGCTGGCTGATTGGTATACTTCACGCCAAATCTCTTTTGGGATAGCTTGCCCTTGCTTCGCACCATGACTATATAGTGCTCAATTCACAACAAAAAATGTCGACGTTGTTAATTCGAAAACTATTGGCATACTTACGGCATCGCTTCTGCTGTCGCTTCTGCTGTCGCTCTTTCATAGTCACGTCAGCGCATGGCGGTAAGGACAACTGCAAATTTCCAAATATAATGAACATTAAGCTTAAAAACGACGGCGCATTTTTCGGTTGGCAAATATTGATGTGGTGGATCATGAGAAAAATCATTTATGAACCTGTCTCTACCTGGGACCAGGCCGATTTAGACGTTTTTTCTGCGGAAATTATAGCCCGAGTCGAGCAAGGGAGTAAAATGCCGTTGCACACCTTGTCATTAATATTACACTATAGGGACGTATAGAGGGGCTATTTATAGTAACACGTGTGGGATTCCCCCAAATTACCATTACGATCATTTTTATCAAAGCGTATAGATAATATAGAGAGACTTTTTGAGTATTTTAACGTGGTATTGTGTGATTTTTCGCATTTTTTGCTGCAATAGAAATTCGGACGCCTGTGCTTAAAGATACCGAAGCCTCGCAGTAGGCTTTCCGAACATGCCGGTTAATGGCAATGGGTTCCCGAACGTCCTGAATGGTTGCCGATGGTTTGCCAAAGATCCAGAAGCCGTCCCGAATAAAACATACGGCGTCCACATTTTAAAACTTTTTAAATTTGGATGCCGAAGTTCTTTCGATCCCGATTTGGCCCGAAGTGCCGAGAAGGTTTCCAGAAGGACACGGAAGGGTTCCAGAACATCGCGAAGACATGCCGAAACATCCTGATTTTGCGAATTTCGCTTTCGGGAACCCTTCGGAGGCCTAGTTGACTACTACAATCTCTAACCATTTTAACTCTTTCAGCGCCGAATTGTTTAAAGAGGACTCTTCCATGTTCAAAATCGGGTGTGTCCATTTCTCAATTCATGAAAGTTTTGGACTATTTTGGTAACTTAAAGGCAAACAATGCTGATTTCAGGTGAGACAGCTCGTTACGAACTGACTCACCTGAATCTGCATTGGTTGCAAAAACCTCAATATTGCCTTTGACGCTGAAAGAGTTAAATGATCGTCTTCTTTCTCTGTCTCGTGACCATCAATGTTTTTTACTCGAATGTATTAAATCTCGAGAAAATATAGAATTGTTTAAAAACAGTACACTACTTATACATGAAATAGAAATGTCTATTTCGATGGAATAAAGCGATTTCATTGAACGAGAAAGGAGGGGGGACGCATTCTAAATGTAGGAACCTAGGACATTTATCTTAAATGATTGGACTAGTTAGAAGTAATATACTCCGACCTCAAGTTGATTAGTCGAGTTAACGCTGAAAATATAAAATTATCAAAACATACAAAAGAAATCCAACATCTTATTAAAATTTGCGTTTTTCTTCATATCCAACTATGAGAATCAGCGACTATAAAAATCGATAACTTAAATTACATGGGATTATAGAGCAACTTTTTAGTTTTTACTCAATAACAATTTTATTTTGCAAAAATTTAAAAAGGCACTTATCAAGTTTTCAGAACAAATATCTCCTGAATATATATATATTTTTTTATTTGTTTTATATTAATAATATTTTGGTCCTTTTTAACTTTGAATACAGTCACCCTATTTTCCCTCTTTATTACATATAAACCGTTAAGAAAACGGTATTTTCCTGCTAATTTTTACACGTTCTTCAGTGAATATCTTTTTTTAGAAATAAAAAATTAACAGGGCACTTACGGCATAATGTAGTAAACTATTTACTACATTAATACTAGTACATAGAGATAACATAGCACATTTTCAAAAGATCGTTTTGCGCTTGTATGCTTTGATAATTTCATAATTTAGTCATATTTCGTCTGACGGATGCGGAGGCGCGTCTGGATCTAGACTGTTCGCAATGGACATATTCTACCGAGTTTTGAAATATTTTGGAAAAGGTGGAAGTTGCTTAAACTAAGCATAATTTCTCAATTTTTAAAATAGGATGACTTAAATAAAAGCCATGTATATATCATTAAGTATAACAAGACCTTATCAAGACCATTAAACATGCCATTATATTATTATGACAAACATGTTGAATGTGTGGGTCGCTTGTCCCACACTATGTTTGTTTCCTTTAACAAATCACAGATTTAATGATACATTCGTCGAGATAATACGTACTGGCGACTCTTTGCGGTTAGGCAATTGCGACCAGTGTATATGTAAATCAGCCAGCTCATCCACACAGTCTGGTCGGCGTGTACACTCTTCGCAAATTAGTCATAGAAGGTTTCAATATGAATACTATCTTTTTCCCGGTCGAACCGTTTTTCTGATCTAATATTATCAATTTCTATCCATCGGTACATTGTCTTGCTAGGGCCTTTATTTTGAAAGAATCAAAATATGTAAAATAAGGCTACAGATCTATACAAACGAAAATCAAATACAATTATTGTTAAGTTAGACCTACTTCAATACTTTATTAACATATCTACTAAATCTAATTAAAAAAACACTAAAAATGTCTTAGATCTAAGGAGACTACATTAGAGTTCTTTATACTTCATATTTAAATTTGAAATGGACAGTCTTTAGTTAATTAACCCAGCTGGACTCGCTAGTATTTTCAGGCCTATGGAGCCGAGCCATCGTCACAAATATAACTATGGACTATTTTTTTTTAGAATAGTTCAAGATTGTCTGGTTCTGCAGCGATGTCTGTGAATAATTCTACTGGTTCCTCTGGTAGTGTGAAGATACAAGGTAAAGGTACTCGAACTCCGGACCTTGGTGTGATAACGTGTTCAATACCGCTTCCATCAGAATCGCTGTCATATTCCAATAGTTCAGGATGGTTCTGTATAAACTTTTGGAATGCATCAGCATCAAAATCTTTCATTTCTTTTAAACCTGGCAAAGTATCAGTCTGAAATGTGTAACCGAAGTGCTCTGCTTCTTCGTCACATTCATCGCTCATATCTACCGGTGTAGGAGGCGGCGCAATGCTGCCAGACCGGTATAAATACGCCCTATCTAGTCCTGATAGATCGTATACTTTTCTCAATTCCTTTAATATTTTGCGCAACTTTCGTTTTGGAATCCTCCGTTGTTTATTCGGTGTACTGACAATCATTGGGAACAGCTTGCACCCGCACAATGTCATCATTGATAGCCTTTTGCGTGCAAAGTATAAGAAATCAGCCTTCAAATCGTTAATATAGCAAACCATTTTACATGTAGCTAATCGCGACTCTTTCAATTGTTCATCATATTCCACCCTAATAGATGATAATTCGGTTGGTTTTATTATCGCCATTACGTTCGCTGTCAAATTTGACGTTGCTAGAAGGTACGTTTATGACGTTATCTAAACTTTGCAAGGACGTTGTTGCTACGCAAAAAGTTATGACGTAAACAGAATTTGATGAATGTTTATTTTACGGCTCTTGCCATCTGCTGTGACATTCTGACGTGTAACGATTGGGAAATTATGTTCTGTTTGTTTTTAACGATTTTAGAAAATGAGTATCAAGCCGCGATGGCTCTGACGCTTTCAATCAAGGGGTCGTGAGTTCTTTCTGACAATTGAAAAACGAAGTCATTGTGACCAGCGCTAAGCATCTTTCAGCAATGGTCACAAACAGTTAGCGCACGAAGGTAGCAATTGCCTGTCAATAATACTGTATGGCGTTCTGATTCGAGAAAACCAGGAAACGCATTCGTATGAGAATTGGTGAGCATAGTCACTTAATAAAATCGCATTTATAATAACACAAACCAACAACATGAAAATACAAACCTAATCAATACATATCGAGACAAACTGTTCGGATAAGTTGCTAGGTTAGCTAGTTACTCAAGTACCAATACGCTAACCGTTTACTGTGGCCTTGATTGACAAGTCTATCACATTGTTTTAGGCGTGATATTTAGAAGTATTTGTGATACTAGATATAATGTTGATAAAAATCAGAGACATATAAATACATGTATATATATATACACATGTATTTATATGTCTCTGTAAAAATTCTCCTGTCCAAACATTGAGTTTTATATATCAAGAAATAAGTATTATATAGTTATTCAACTTATAATATAATTATCGACAGTTTTGTGCGTGAAATGTACATGTGTATAGAACATCATCTTTATACTATCTTACGTCAATCCAATCACGTCTTTTCCTTGGTTACTTGTCAGGACTAAATGTACCAGAAAGTCTATGCTGACACCAGTGATAAGTGGATAAAATGGATTGCTTTTCCCACAATCATGTTAGTCAAGGAATGCAGACAACGCTAAAAATAATCTTATTTACGTCCCTTGTTCAGTTTAGTCTGTGGTTGGTCCCTCTTGAGTCGCGGTCACATCTTACGGTCACGCACGTAGTTGACCGTAGTTGCCCGTAGTGCCACTACGGTCATCTAGGTAGAAGAAAAGTGAAGTAGGTTAACTAGGGTATCACTACGTGTAGCTACGGACAACTACGTTGAACTACGTGTGAACTACGTTCGAAGTGCGCGCACAACTACGGTAAACTACGGTCAAGAAGGGTCAAATACGGTCAACTACGTTCAAACTACGGTCATAGTAGGGTCTTGGCTTCCAAGCTCACCGTAGAGATATTTTGAAAAGGTTGAAATTATTTGTGCTAACCACGGCCACATCATTGGATTCTTGAAGTTCAAACTACGTGTATAACTACGTTGAACTACGTCTAACTACGTTTAACTACGGTCCACTACGGCCAACTTTGGCCAACTTCGGTCATCCCCCACTACGGTCAACTACTTGCGTGACCGTAAGATGTGATCGCGGCTTTAGCAGATATATATATAAAATACGTCTCTGCTCTAACTCGAGTGCCAGACTATGTTCAGATTTGTGTAGGTCTTATCTAAGGGAAATAACATAAACAATACTCATCACAATTTATCTTATTGTTTATCTCCCTTTGAATACTGGTAAAAAAAAAAAAATGCTGCGGACAAAGAGGGAAAATGCGGACACTTACGAATAAAGAAAGAAAAAGCAGACGCTATGATTCTTGATGTTCAAATGAATAATTGAAGATGGGAAAATGTTCTATGTCTCTAAAATAATACTTGTGCTCTTATTCGGGGTCTTCTTTGTGTCAATTATGTCAAATAAAAACATAATTGATAGTATGTTGAAAAGGAACCTTGTTCTAAAGTTTATTTTTATTACTTCTCATCTTATTTTTTTCTATTTTATAATTGTCTCGACAGTATTTAAAGGACCCTTATGTCTTTCATTATATATTACAATAACGACGGTTGCTTGATTGGTGTATAAATGTATAATTGAAGATGTGCAAATGTGTTAACATAATACTTGTGCTCATATTCGGAGTTTTTATCCACCATACTTGTGCTCATATTCGGAGTTTTTATCCACCATGGCATAATCTAAGGAAGTAAACTTAAATTCTCTAACTCCCCCAAAGGCATCACTGCCAAAGGTGCCCTAGCCTTCCATACTGTCATCGCCACCAAGTAGCCCCTACACTGGAACAGGAAACTCTGACGATTCAACTACCTCAACGACTCAATTTGAACCAGTCATTACATCACAGTCCTGGAGCGAATGGGCCTACTATTACATGGATGCTAAATGACACCGCACAGACCTAGCCACCGAAACAGTGTTAAACCCGATACTGTGATAGATGAACAATAACGCTGGGCAAAAGAAATAATGACACTGCGCAGACCTAGCCACCGTACATTGTTAAACCCGATACTGTGATAGATGAACAATAACGCTGGGCAAAAGAAATAATGACACTGCGCAGACCTAGCCACCGTACAGTGTTAAACCCGATACTGTGATAGAGGAACAATAACGCTGGGCAAAAGAACTAATGACACTGCGCAGACCTAGCCACCGTACAGTGTTAAACCCGATACTGTGATAGATGAACAATAACGCTGGGCAAAAGAACTAATGACACTGCGCAGACCTAGCCACCGTACAGTGTTAAACCCGATACTGTGATAGATGAACAATAACGCTGGGCAAAATAACTAATGACACTGCGCAGACCTAGCCACCGTACAGTGTTAAACCCGATACTGTGATAGATGAACAATAACGCTGGGAAAAAGAAATAATGACACTGCGCAGACCTAGCCACCGTACAGTGTTAAACCCGATACTGTGATAGATGAACAATAACGCTGGGCAAAAGAAATAATGACACTGCGCAGACCTAGCCACCGTACAGTGTTAAACCCGATACTGTGATAGATGAACAATAACGCTGGGCAAAAGAACTAATGACACTGCGCAGACCTAGCCACCGTACAGTGTTAAACCCGATACTGTGATAGATGAACAATAACGCTGGGCAAAATAACTAATGACACTGCGCAGACCTAGCTACCGTACAGTGTTAAACCCGATACTGTGATAGATGAACAATAACGCTGGGCAAAATAACTTTTTGTCATAGGTTATCCATTCAATTATGGAGATTTTCTATGTTTTGACAAAATATGTTCAAAGTCGTCTGCTGCAGAATTGCCGTATGAGGGAAAGGGTTATCTGTAAAGTTCATGTATCAGTTATCATTAATTAAAGATCTAATAATAAGAAGATGCTGACTCTCATTTAGTGACAATCCCGGACGATATCATATGTATTGTCCGCATTCCCCCCTCTTTGTTTATTTAACGTCCGCAATTTAGACTTTGCCGGTAAAACCCCTAGAAGCTGTCAACAATAACCGGAAATCCTGGATGTTGCTGTCAATTGTTGTAGAAATATCCTAACTCGACGTGTACATGCATTTGGAAACAGTGTGTCATCCACAATAACCAACGTGAGTATATATCTAGATTTTATCCTTTTAGCATAAATATTATATTGAGTGCTGATGCTGTGTTAGTCACGCAATGTCTACTGCAACTACGTTTCGCACCACTCAAGTTTCGATACTTTTTGTTGTGAATGGTTTTTAAATGATTTTATTGTTCTTTACCGTTAGTTATTTCACTCCCCCCTGAACTGTATATCTGTATTCATAAAAGGCTACGTTGCAAGGTAACTATGTACCTGGGACTTCTGCTGTGTGGAGTATTGAAGGATTGATTGATTGATTGGGGTTTAACGCCATTTTTAACAATGTCTCAGTTATATCACGGCAGCCAGTTCACCTACTCATGCATTTCCTGGTTTTCTCACACCAGTACTCCACACAACAATCTTCCCAAGCAACTGGCTGCTTTTCCACATAGACTTAGTCCATGGGTGGAAGACGAATGACACATGTCACATTGACTTTGGATTATTGAAGGAAATGTAGGGGAACTGATAGTCTCAATATATCGCCGTTACATATTGCATTGCATAGATGCGAACAGTCAAAATAAAAAATTGCATGCCTAGTACAGAAACCTGGACTAGGGAACTGACTGCCCTGATTAAAGTATTAACCCATTCCCTCATACGACAATTCTGCTGCAGACGACTTTGAACATATTTTGTCAAGAAATAGAAAATCTCTATAATTGAACAGATAAGCTATGACTAAAAGTAGAAAACATTTTGGCGAAAGAAGAAATTGCTCATTTTGAGCAATTTCTTCTTTTGTCACTATGTTTTCAAGAATTGTCTCACTGATAGGATTATCCGATTCTTTGAGTACCCACAACATCGGATTTGAGTTTCAAATATTGATTTTTCAACATGTTAAATGCCCATATCTAGAGCTGTGCTTATGACAATCATTTCAGATGATGTCAATGTACTGGACACTGATAATTACAGCTCTTACATGCCTGCATGTAGAATCTCGGGATCTTACCCAGGAGCCAGGTTATCTCAAACCATTCGGAGAAGGGCGTCCAAGTCAGCCTGTCGAAGAAGTCGTTGGAAGTCTGAGCCCTATAGATTTCTTCGAAAATCATGTCAAACCTTTGCGACCCATTAAACTGGTAGGAGCTGCGAAGGATACGCCAGCCTTCTCCAAATGGAACGATGATTACTTTTTATCTCTTGATGAGCCACTGGACCATACAGTTTCTGTGGAAACCGTCAAAAAGGAGAGAAGGGACCAGAACGTGGAAGATATGTCTTTCAAGGCGTTTGTTCGATTATATAATAAGAGCGATCATTATATGGTAAATGCTGTACCACCTTTTATACGGTAAGCAGAGCTTTTGAAAAGTGACATATTTCATATTATAAGCCTTTTACCACATGTAGACACATGTTAACCCTTTCCCTCATATAGACGCTTTCTGACGCCTCTGCAGCAAAACATAGTGACAAAAGAAGAAATTGCACAAAACGTGCAATTTCTCCTTTTGCCACAATGTTTTCCACTTTTTGTCATAGGTTATCCATTCAATTATGGAGATTTTCTATGTTTTGACAAAATACGTTCAAAGTCGCCTGCTGCAGAATTGTCGTATGAGGGAAAGGGTTAAAGCAGACGGCTTTTTGAAAACATAGTGACAAAAGAAGAAATTGCACAAAACGTGCAATTTCTCCTTTTGCCACAATGTTTTCCACTTTTTGTCATAGGTCATCCATTCAATTATGGAGATTTTCTATGTTTTGACAAAATACGTTCAAAGTCGCCTGCTGCAGAATTGTCGTATGAGGGAAAGGGTTAAGGACCATCTTGGCCCTCCTCTTGTTACCCAACCAAACCCTATGTTGTGGGTACTCAAAATAACTGTTAATGTGTATGCAACGAACAACTTTGAAAACAATGTTTGAAAATGAAAATTTGCTAGAGATTTCCCCTAGTTTGCTGCAATATATGTTTTCAAGGTATCTGCTTCAGATTCATTGTAATTGTATGTGGAAACGAGTTATAACAGCATGTTCTCCAAAACCTTATTTAGTGTTATCAAAAGATTCATTGTATATGAAAGGAGTTAACCCTTTCCCTCATATGACAATTCTGCAGCAGACGACTTTGAACATATTTTATCAAAAAATAGAAAAAATCTCTATAATTGAATGGATAACCTATGACTTTAATTGGAAAACATTGCAACATCAACATGTCAAAAGGAGAAATTGCTCGTTTTGAGCAATTTTTTCTTTTGTCACTATGTTTTTTCAAAAAGCTGTCTGCTGCAGAGGCGTCAGAAAGCGTCTATATGAGGGAAAGGGTTAAAACCGCATGTTCCTCTATACCTTATTTAGTGTTATTAAAAGATACATTGTATGTGGAAACGAGTTATAACAGCATGTTCCCCAATACCTTATTTAGTGTTATCAAAAGATTCATGTTTTGATTACCCACAACAATTTGTTTGTTTGGAGTTTAACGCCGCTTTCAACAGCTTTGGTCATATCACGGCGGTCAGTGCACCTACCCATGTTTTCCTGGCTTTCCCACACCAGTACTTACACAACATTCTTTCGAAGCCACTGACTACTTTCTCACATAGATCAGAGGTGAGAGGCAATGGAAAACATCGCCCGAAAGAATGTCGCCGCAACCGGGTATCGAACCCGTGACCTCCAGATCACGAGTCAGATACGCTACCAATTGAGCTACCCGGCCGGGTATTACCCACAACAAATACCTTTAAGTGTTTTGTCAATTTAAAAAAATAGAAAGACATTTTGTTCCAAAGATCTTTGGAATGGTTGTTTCAACTTTTAAGTAAAAGTTAAAGTCGTCAAAGGGATAGTAAACCCTTTCCCCATATAGACGCTTTTTGACGCCTCTGCAGTAGACAGCTTTTTGAAAACATAGTGACAAAAGAAGAAATTGCTCAAAACGAGCAATTTCTCCTTTTGCCACAATGTTTTCCACTTTTAGTCATAGGTTATCCATTCAATTATAAAGATTTTCTACCCTTTGACAAAATATGTTCAAAATCGTCTGCTGCAGAATTGTCGTATGAGGGAAAGGGTTAACCCTTTCCCTGATATCATAATTGAAAGAGAAATCTACATTCAAGATGTCTCAGGATAATATTTTAACAAATCAAAGTCTGAAAATATAACTTTGGAAGTGAATTTTGAGCTATTTCTACTTATTTACAATGTTTTCTGAAGTAAAAATGAAAGTGACCATATCATGTAAAGAGTTAATTTTGCTATTAGCATATCAGTTTCTACCACATTGTAAACATTAGTTAAACCCTTTCCGACATACAACAAAGTTGCAGCAAACGGGATGCAAATATATGGACAATTTCTATAAATGAAAGTATAGTTCTGAGACAAAGCTAAAAAACAATTTGGCAAAAGGAGAAATTGCTAATCATAAGTCACTTCTCTATTTGCCACAATGTTTTCCAAAGTCATCTTTTGCAGAAGCTTTAAAATGTAATTGAGAAAGGATAAAATTAAAAGGAATGATTTAGGCCACATTTTGGAAAATCTCTGTAAGTGAAATACATTATTTGAGTAGAATTGAAAGCATTGTTGCACAAGCAGATATTTTCATTATCTACTTTCTACTTTTGCAACAATGCTTTCAACTCTATTCAAATAATGTATTTCACTTACAGAGATTTTCCAAAATTTGGCCAACATGTTTACCAAGTCATCAGTTGCATATTTATTGTTTGTGGGAAAGGGTTAATCTAGACCTATTAAACTCTTTCCCTCATACGACAATTCTGCAGCAGACGACTTTGAACATATTTTGTCAAAAAATAAAAAAATCTCTATAATTGAATGGATAACCTATCACTAAAAGTGGAAAACATTGTGGCAAAAGGAGAAATTGTTTGTTTTGAGCAATTACTTCTATTGTCACTGTTCTCAATAGCTGAAAGTATAAATACTAAATAAGATTGAAATCATTGTGTCATTATGCTCATGATGAGCAATTTATTCTTTTGTCACAATGATTTCAAAAGTCAAAACACGTCTATAAGTGGGAAAGGGTAAATCAATCTAATAAAAGCTTAATTGACCATCCTGATGCAAGAAGTCAATACACCCCTCTTCTTCTTGTGTATTTACTGACTTCTTGCAAAGAGGTGAAAACAAAATATGTCTTAAAAAAGATTTTTACTTCAACTTTCACTTATTTATCTTTATGAGTCAATAATAACATCTGAACATTTTTTTCTTTATTCCCAATACTCTTTTACATTTTGCCTGTTTCACCCTTCCCCACGTGTAGGCGCATTTTGGGAATTTCTCCATGCCCAAATGTTCTCAACTCTATTAACCTTTCCCTCATATAGACGCTTTCTGACGCCTCTGCAGCAGATGGCTTTTTAAAAACATAGTGACAAAAGAAGAAATTGCACAAAACATGCAATTTCTCCTTTTGTCACAATGTTTTCCACTTTTAGTCATAGGTTATCCATTCAATTATAGAGATTTTCCATTATTTGACAAAATATGTTCAAAGTCGTCTGCTGCAGAATTGTCGTATGAGGGAAAGGGTTAAATAATTATTCTTTCATTTATAGAAATGTTTCATATTTTTGCCTGGATGTTTGTTGTATGTTGGAAAGAATTTATCTTTATGTAAAATCATATCCTGTATTTTTAGTTAATTGTCATGAGCTTGCCTTTAGGCTATGTTATCATGGTCTGTTAAACTGAAACGTTGTTTTCCCATTTGTTTACTGTTAAAAACTAAAATGGATGCCTGTGCAGGCTGAACACATTAACTCAAGTTATACCTTAGCATAGTTCATTGATCATGAAATGAATGGTTTCAGACATATATTGAAGTGTTTGCAATAAACGAATATTGTATGCTTTTGCTTGTTGTTTACCTGTTGATGTATAATGTAAAGCATTTAGTTACAAAGATGTAGTTTTAACCCTTTCACTCATAGACGCTTTCCGACGCCTCTGCAGCAGACAGCTTTTTGAAAACATAGTGTCAAAAGAAGAAATTGCACAAAACGTGCAATTTCTCCTTTTGCCACAATGTTTTCCACTTTTTGTCTTAGGTTATCCATTCAATTATAGAGATTTTCTATTTTTTGACAACATTTATTATGTTTAAAGTCGTCTGCTGCAGAATTGTCGTATGAGGGAAAGGGTTAAAAACTAAAATGGATGCCTGTGCAGGCTAAACACATTAACTCAAGTTATACCTTGCATAGTTCATTGATCATGAAATTAATTGTTTCAGACATATAATGCATTTTGAAGTGTTTGCAATAAATGAATATTATATGCTTTTGGTTATTGTTTACCTGTTGATGTATACAGAGTGTTTATATGTCTCTGATGTATAATGTAAAGCATTTAGTTACAAAGATATATTTTTAACCCTTTCCAATATACAATAAATCTGCAGCAGGTATCTTTGAAAGCTTTTAGTAATAAGTATTGAACATTTCTATAAATAAAAGTACATGCATCATTATTGAATATAGTTGAAAACACAGTAAGCAATTTTCCTTTCATCACATTGTTTTCAAAAGTTGCTGCTGAAATAAACCAATCAGTGTCTGCTTTGAAAAAGGGTTAATGGTTTGTTTACTGCTTGAGTGACCTTGTGAAAGCTATATCCATATTCATTTTTATAAAACGCATTAACTCTGTTCCAAGGTTGAATATACTTCTAATGTATCTTGAGATGATGATATTTTATACCAGTTTGGAAAGGGAAATTTGCTAATGAGGAACAAATGTCTTTTATTCCCAGAGTATTTTCTACTTTGATTCACATTTAATTACAAACTGTCAATGTGTTCCTTTTTAGATCACCTGAGCCGAAGGTTCAAGGTGATCTGTTCTGATCACTCTGTCCGTTGTCTGTCGTCTGTCGTTAACTTTTAGCTTTAAACATCATCTCCTCCTAAACCACAGGACCAATTTCAACCAAACTTCACAAGAATGTTCTTTCGGTGGCCCTCTTTCAAAATTGTACAAAGATTTAAATTCCATGGAGAACTTTGGTTGCTGCGGCATCAGAAAGGGGGCAAAATTTCCAAACTTTAAAATTCTTCTCCTCTGAATCTGTTTGTCGGATTCCAATATAATTTGGTAGAAATGTTCCTTAGGTGACCCTCTACAAAAATTGTTGAAGCCATACTGATTGGTCGATAAACATGGCTGTCAGGCGGCATCAGAAAAGGGGCAAAATGACAAAATTTGAAAATTCCAATTTTTGAAAGTGCTTGTCTGATTTTAAGAAAATTGAATAGGAATCCTATTTCAGTGATCCTCTACTTAATTTGTTCAAGCCGTGACTGGTTACAAAATCATAGCAACCAGGCATCATCACAAAAGGGTTAAATTGAAATTTTAGCTACAATTGACAACTTCTACCATTCCACTGGACCAATTTCAACTTAACTTCCTTCATAGGAATGTTCCTTTGTTGGTCCTCTTTCAAAATTGTTCAAAAACTTACATTTTGTGTACAACTTAGGTTTGATGCGGCATCAGAAAGTGAGAAAAATACCCAAACTTTAAAATCCTTTTCCTCCATAATCTGCTTGTCCGATTCCAAGATAATTTAGTAGAAATGTTCTTTGAGTGACTCTCTTCAAAAACTGTTCAAGTCATATTGATTTTGTTGAAAAACCGGGCAGCAAGGCTGCATCAGGAAAGGCGCAAAAGGACACAACTTTATTATTCAATTCTTATTGAAGTTCTTTCTAGAATTCAAGATACAAATGACCTTGACTGATAAGCCATTTTACTATTTCTTTAACACTGTCCGCTCCTTGCAGTTTCATTTGCACTCCTGATCAAATTTTCCCAGATATTTGCAGTTAAATATTTGCTACTAAGTTACTTTCACTCAGTTGATCCATTAACCCTTTCCTTCATATAGACGCTTTCTGATGCCTCTGCAGCAGACGGCTTTTTGAAAACATATTGACAAAAGAAGAAATTGCACAAAACATGCAATTTTTCCTTTTGCCACAATGTTTTCCACTTTTTGTCATAGGTCATCCATTCAATTAAGGAGATTTTCTATGTTTTGACAAAATACGTTCAAAGTCGTCTGCTGCAGAATTGTCGTATGAGGGAAAGGTTAAGGACCATCTTGGCCCTCCTCTTGTTACCCAACCAAACCCTATGTTGTGGGTACTCAAAATATTTGTCTGAGTGAGAGGATTCTTTTGAGCACTTGAAACATAGGATATTGAGGGTCAAATAGACATTTTAGAATACTAAATAGTAGAGCTCTGGCTGTCATGAATTAAGTAAAACTGAAACTGATTCAAATTATATCTGCCCGAGGGACAGTTCAGGTCAATGCACTGTACAGTACTTTTTGAAAATTGTCTACTTTGAAATGACTTGCCCAATTTAGAATTGATGTCATGATGTCACATGAAGGATTAGGTGAATTAAAATATGTAAATCAATTAGCTAAAAAAGAAATTGCTAGTAATGAACGGTACCACTATATGGTATGCCAAAAACAGAAAATGCAAAATACCATGTTATGTTTTCTCTTATTTCAGCCAAGACATGATGGTTCCTTGTCCTTTACAGTGTAAACAGCTGGTAGAAAACAATTTTGTGGACAATGTAAGATCATCTTATGCATTCTGACAGTTTTTGACGAGATTGTGTGGTTAACCCGATGTATGTGGCAGTTTCTGAGTGCATGTATATGTGTGTGTACATCAGAGCTTGTCTAGGCAATAGCTTCCTATTGAATTCATCAATTTATTTTCGAATAAATGGGCACTATTGCTCACCTTAAAAAGAAAATACTTAGGACTCTAACTTAGTGGTCAATGGCAAAAGTTAAAACAGAGGGTTAAAAAGAGTAAGAAAGGGCTGTAGTTTTAACAGTCATCTATGAATTTCCAAATACCTTGGCATAGTTGTTTATGTTGATCAGACAACGAGAGATGTGAAAAACTCAAGACTTTTGTTAAAAGATTGAGGTCACAATTCAAGGTGAAAAGTCAAATGGAGTGAATCATAGCTTGTCCAAGCTTGAACTTCTACAGCTATCAAAGAAAGTATCAATTTACACTGAATAATGGCTCATTTATAATAAAATATGTCATATTTAAAATTCAGGACTGTAGGCAAAAGATCAAATGTGAAAGATAGAGTTTGTGAAGACTTTTGATGAATTCATAAATCAATTGGCATGTCTTCTCCCCTTTGGCAACTCCTTTTTTGTGGCTTATTTTTCTAATCTAAAGGGCTATAGCAATACTTTTAATGATTAAGAAAAAAACCCATTAACACTTTCCCTCATACAAAAATTCTGCAGCAGACATCTTTTAACGTTTTTTTTCAAATCATAGAAAATCCAATTATGGAGATTTTCTATGACAAAAAGTGGAAAACATTGTGGCAAAAGGAGAAATTTCACGTTTTGTGCAATTTCTTCTTTTGTCACTATGTTTTCAAAACACCTGCTGCTGCAGAGGAGTCAGAAAGCGTCTATATGAGGGAAAGGGTTAAATTTGAGAAGAGGACAAATAACAAGACAAATAGCATTTTTTGAAAGTGATCCAGCCTCGTAGTTTTGGTACACAAGTTTGGATATCAAACAAAACAAATATACCTTAGGTACATTAGCCACCAGTAAAGGTCCGGATACGTCTTCCCTCGTCAGGATCTTCCTGGGTCATACAAGCTTCCTGTAAGCTCATGGAGAACTATTAACCCTTTCCCTCATACGACAATTCTGCAGCAGACAACTTTGAACGTATTTTGTCAAAATATAGAAAATCTCCATAATTGAATGGATAACCTACTATGGCAAAAAGTGGAAAACATAGTGGAAAAAGGAGAAATTGCATGTTTTGTGCAATTTCTTCTTTTGTCACTATGTTTTCAAAACGCCGTCTGCTGCAGAGGCATCAGAAAGCGTCTATATGAGGGAAAGAGTTAAAGCCCAAACCGACACAACCTTGAATGTAATTACCTTTAACCCTTTCAAGACAGAAACATGTCCCCTTTGTATTTGGAAGAGTTTATAGCCAAATATAGGAATATCATGATGACAATGTTCATTCAGGCAGCCAGCAGTATCTATATAAAGCCTGGTCAGATGGTGAAAATGTTCATTCTGACAGCCAGCAGTATCTATATAGAGCCTGGTCAGATGATGTGAATGTGCCAGTTGGCTTACCTCTAGGGTGCATTCCAACCTTCTAAATTGTGGGCTTCATGTAAGAAAGGTGTAACAACATCTTGTTTCAAAATGCTTTTACAGCCATGTTGCAAGAAGCCATTGAAATATTGATATTCATGTGTCTTGACTTGTTTGTAGGTGATGTGGTTCAGTAGTGGTGGTACAAAATCAGTCGTTCATACCGATTCTGTGGACAACATGAATTGTCTTCTACGAGGTAGAAAAACTCTCATCATGGTGGACCCTTCTTTGCACCGAGATCATGTGAGTAATGCTTAACCGTTTCCCTAGTGCAACAAATATGCAGTAGATGACTTTGGAAATAACTTTGCAGAAAATATAAAAATCCATCAAAATGAAAGTTTTATTATTTGATAATGTAGAAAACATTTTGGCAAAAGTTGTCTGCTTTTAAAGATGCGTCAACATGTGTCTATATGTAGGAATGAGTTAAACGGGTTTGCTTATTAACAAAGAAGTCGTTTGAGTGAATTCACCCTTATCTCACATGTATTTTGATACATTTGCTGCAGATGGTTTTTAGCTGGCTTATATGGTGGCATGGTGTCCGTCATCCATGTGTGCGTCCATGCGTCCGAAAACAATTGCTTGTGAATGCGATACAGTCTTCAGTTTTGATTGTATCTCAATCAAATTTATACAGTAGTTAGATATACATGAGAGCTTGGTTCCTTTTCAAACCTGCCAGATCCGCCCATGCAAGACTGGATTATGGCCCTTGAAATTGTCAAAGTTGCTATAATAGAGCTTGTGAACACAATAGAGGCTCCATTTACTATCTAATCTTCACCAAACTTAGAAAGTAGTTAAATATTGATGAGAGCTTGTTTCCTTTCGAAAACCAGCCAGATGTGCCCTTGCATGACTGGATTTTGGCCCTTGAAGTCAAAATTACTTCAATACAGCTTGTGAACACGATAAAGTCTTCAGTTTTGATTGTATCTCCATCAAACTTATTCAGTAGTTAAATATTGATGAGAGCTTGGTTCCTTTCGCAAACCAGCCAGATCCGCCCATGCAAGGCTGGATTATTGCCATTGAATTTGCCAAAATTGCTATGATAGAACTTATGAACACAATAAAGTTTAAACTTATTTATTTTACATCGATTGTGAAACAAGCTTTCAGCTCATATTAATCACGCTCGATGTCTGCTTCCTGGAGACTTAACCAGTACTTGCGCCGGTTGTGTGGAAAAATCCCAAAGTCAGGACCCGCTTATCACGGGACTCGAAACCAGGGACCTTTGATACAAGAGGCCGACGCTCTACCTCTGCACCACTGTCTGGGATATATTTCACTGTTACATGTACCGTTGGCAGAAGGTATAGCATCAATTGTTAAACAAATATAGGTGAAAGTCTTCACAAAAATTGTATATCCATGTTCAATCACCACATCATTGATGTTACTAATAGGAGAGTTTAGACTTCAAATGTCCCAGGACACTGCCCTCTGCAACATCATTCATTTTACATCAAACAATATTGAATAAACAATACAATGTGAATGTTTATCATAAAAAATACATCACCTATACGGTTAAATAGTGAAACTTAAAAAATATATCTTGCTAGCACGATGTTATTTAAATGTTTTGTTCTGTTCAAATATAAGTTGTATATCTGTGTCATACTAAAATATTATTATACCCCCAGATACGTAGTATATGGGAGCTATATAGGAGTCACGCTTGTCGGTCGGTTTGTCAGTTGGTCGGTTGGTCTGGACATTTCTTGTGAACACTATTTCTCAGCAACCCTTGGTCAGAATTCAATATAACTTCACAAGAATGATTGATACCAAGCCTAGTTGTGCATATTGTCGGCGTGTTGCACTGGAATTATTTTTAAATGAGTTATGGCCCCTTGAATTTC